>OX451735.1:94091355-94691355 GCA_948472305.1 Vicia faba | reverse complement strand
AGTTTGGTGTTCTTGAATGTGAGAAGGTGAAATCACTGGTGAGTTAGGAGTTGGAAGTTGTGGAGATGTAGGTGGTGTGATGTCAGGCGAAATGATTATGGTGTTGTCAACAGTTGGGGTAGGATTTTGTGTTTGTGTTCTGTTTAAGGTAAAAATGTTTTCAGAAGGTAGGTTGAATGGTGGCTTTAGAGTGGCCAGATGTTCGTTGATTCCTAGTATTCTCCAAGAGCCAGCATCATACCATCCAGTAGGTCTGGGTGATAAGGGTTTGGGAGGAGGTCTAGAAAGGTTTTCAGCAGGTGTTTGAGAGGGTTCTGAGTGAGAGGGTTTTGTTTGGGTTTCAGAGGAGTAATCATCAGAGTCAAAATCACTCATGTCTGATAAAACTTGATTTCTTTGAGGATTTTTAGCAAGAGGGTCAGAGGGTATGGTCAGGTCTATATCAACATCTATGTCTCCTAAGGTTTAGGGTTCAGCAGATGTAGATATATTTTCAGAATCATAAACAGATATAGTTTTAGCTGGTGTACCTGATTTCTTCTTCTTCTTCTGAGGTCTGGCAGAAGGTCCTTCAACAACTTTCCTCTTCAAAGGTTGCTGAAAAACAACGTCTGGAGCAACTTCATGTCTTCCTTGGAGCCAAGCAAGATCAATGGGTGTTCCACTTTCTTTATAAATTTAAATGTAATGCAGGATGATGCGAGGGTGATCACCTGAGTTGAACAATGGAAAATCAGCAATTGGTATCCTCCTTCTCTTAACAGTTGCTGAAACAAAAGGTGTTGGTTCTATCAGCAGCTTGTCTATAATCTTCCTCTTCACCAAGTTCTTGCCAATCAGAGCCTTTCCACAAGTAGGCTCTAACTCCCCCAACAGATTAGCTTCATCCAGGTGAGCAATCAGACCATTCTCAGTCAGAATTTCTGAAATCAGTCTCCCCATTGGAATCCAATTCCTTTTGGATTTTGGGTTCTTCATTCTTTCTGCTTCGCTCATTTCATTCACACGAGTCCAGAGATGATCAAACAAGAGATAGGGTAAATCAATTTTGATATTTGTTCCAAGACAGAACAACAAGTATTGTTGGTCAGCATTTATATAGTCTGGAGAGCTAGTTTCCTTCCTATGATGAATGGAACCATGGATTATTCTTGCCCATATCTGGTACTTATTTTTCAAGTCTCTGACCTTTGAAGACCCTTGCCCATTTGTAAAAATTTCTGCATAAACCTTTGACATTTCCATTCTTCCATTAGCAATTCCAGTTACTCCAGTTCCTTCAAAACCTAGAAGTTTTTTTATTAGGTTTTCAGTAATGGAGATTTCCTTACCCATCACGAAAGAGAGGATGACCTTTGGAGAAGCAATTTCATGTATCCAGAATTCTTTAACAAGATGTGGAAAAATTGGACCAACTAGATGGTCAAAGAAGTTTCCCCAACCTTGAAACTCAACAGTGGGAAGAAGATCAAAAACCATTAGCTTTAAGATTCTCAAAGTCCACCATTATTTCACTTATAACCTCTAAGCTATCCACTGGTATGAGAGTGATTCTCTCAGGATCAATGTATTTGAATGTTCTCAGAATGAGTAGAGCAGGAAGCCATAGGAGCACTTAGGTTTGAGAGAAGAAAAATGGGTTTCAGAGAAAAATAAACAGTGACGTTTGAGTTTTGAAAGAGATGGTAAAAAGTGAGAAGGGTTTTTACAAAGGTATTTATATGAAGACTTTTCAGAAATAGGTTTAAAAAATAAAACTATAAAAAGAGTATTTAATAAAAATTTAAATAAAAAAGAATCTAATCATGACTTAGCATTTAATGAAATTGAAAAGTAAGGGGAAAGCGTGAGATTTTAATCAAATCAGAGCAGTTACCTAGAACGGCGTCAATAGCTTAGCACGTGTGACCTTTCAGAAACACACCAAGTGTTCATCTCCTGAAGGTTTCATGGGACAACTGTTTGATCTAATGAACTTCTGAGTATCATAAAGATTAAAATCTTCTGACTGACTTTTCATTCAAATTATCTGAGAACTCATCTTTTCTGAGTGGGTTGTTCAGAGATTCTGAGATTATCCAGAGCATTGTCAAGAGGATGATCTTCTGAGTGTTCCTTTGCTTCTGACTTGTCAGAGTTTGTGGGATGATCTTCTGTACCTACAGAAAAATCAATTTTCTTTGGTTGTTAATGGCCAAGCTTATCATTAAACCTTACTTTGATTGATACTTCAACAATCAAAGTTTCTGTGTTGTATATTCTATAGCCTTTTGAGCATTCAGAATATCTAAGCAGAAAACACCTTTGTGCTTTAGAATCAAACTTGTTCAGAATAAAAACAAGTACATCAAAAAAAGTTTGAAATATGAGATATTTCTAAAGGCCTAGAGTAAGAAACAACATTTTATGATTTAAAAAAAGTTTTGAAAACTTTCCTTTTACACATGCTTCGCACAGAGCTTCTGATGTTGTATTTCCATTCCAGTTTCCAATAGTTTTAGAGCCAGCAATCTTCTGTTTCTGATTGCCTCTGAAACCTGAGAGTCTTTTAGATTCCAGGCCTTTGAACATATGCTTTCTTTCCTCCATGAGTAGAGAGCATCCAGAGTCTAGGTGTTAGTACTAGAGTATCAACCTTGCTGTTAAAAATATCTGCAACATAGATGATTTTGTCTTTTGGTACCCATATCTTTTTGGGTCCTCTTAGGTTAGAGTATTTAAAGTTCTGTTTGAACTTTGGTTTAGCATAAGAGTTTCCAGAGTGAGATGTATATTTAATATGATGTGTGTGCCCAGTGGTGAAGTGATATTAAAGAGGAGTACGTTTGATAACTAGATCCTTAACTTTCTTAGGTTGAGTTACTTTTCCTTTGTATCTTATGCCAATTCTGTCTTTCTTGCTAACTCCATAGATCATTGAAGCCATTTTTCTTTTATCTATGTTTTTAGCTAGAAACTTCTGAAAGCTTTGATCATATTTCTTTATGATCTTATCAGCATTACTAGGATCTTCTGAGATTATTTCCTTCTGAGAGTTTTGTAGATCATTTTCTAGTTTTGAAATCTTTTCTTTTAACTCAGAGTTTTCTGATCTCAGACTCTTAGTTACTTCAGAGTCAGAAGCAAGATCCTTTTTCAGATTCCTGAATTTGACTCAAAGCTGCTGATATCTTTCCAGAATTTCACTCAGACTTTCTCCTAGTTCAGCTTTAGTGAAATTAACAGTGAAGTCAGGGAATACCTCTTCAGTGTCTGATTCTGATTCTGATTCTGGTTCTGAAGATTCGGAGACATCTGATAAGTTGTCGGTTTGAGCTATATTGGCTTGTTCATCTTCTGAATATGTTCCGTCTTCAGAAGATTCAGAATCACCCCATGTTGCCATAAGACTTTTCTTCTTTTCCTTAACTAACTTCCCTTTATGTTTCTCCTTCTGAAGCCTTGGACACTCACTTTTGTAGTGACCTTGTTTATTGCATTCATAGCAGGTAATGATTCTGTTACTTGATATTCCGTGTCCAGAGGATTGTTCAGAATCATTTCCTATTCTTCTGGAGTTTCTGAAATTCTTCTGCTTGTGCTTCCACAACAGATTGATCCTTCTGGAGAGCAAGGATAGTTCATCTTCTTATGAAGCAGATTCTTCAGAGTTTTCTTCTTTACCCTGAAAAGCTTTAGTTTCATACTTTATAATTGATTTAAGGGCAATAGACTTACCTTTCTCTTGAGGCTTGTTCTCATCAAGTTCTATCTCATGACTTTTGAGAGCACTAATGAGTTATTCAAGAGACACGTTGTTCATATCTTTTGAAACTTTAAAAGCAGTGACCATAGGTGCCCATCTTCTGGGTAAGCTTCTGATGATCTTCTTAACGTGATCTGTCTTAGAATATCCCTTGTTCAGAACTCTCAAGCCAGCAATCAGAGTTTGGAACCTTGAGAACATATCTTCTATAGATTCACTTTCTTTCATCTTGAAGGCTTCATACTTCTGGACGAGAGCCAGAGCTTTAGACTCCTTCACTTGAGCGTTTCCTTCATGAGTCATTTTAAGAGACTCAAACATATCATGTGCTGTATATTTATTTGTGATTTTTTCATATTCCACTTTAGAGATAGCATTAAGAAAAATATTTCTAGCTCTATGATGATTTTTGAAATCAGCTTTTTGTTGTTTATCCATATTTTTTCTATCAATCTTATTTCCTTGAGTCTGTAGGATGTGTGTAACCATCAAAGACTATATCCCATAAATCACTATCATGACCTAGAAAGAAACTTTCTAGTCTATCTTTCCAATAATCAAAATCTTCTCCATCAAATACAGGAGGTTTGTTGTAACTATTGTTGTTTTTCTCAGTAGCCATTTGTGTTTTCTTCTGAATCTTTTCCTGACACGGTTAAGTGTTGAACTCAGAGTCAAGCTCTGATACCAATTAAAGGTGGAGAAAACACTTAAAAGAGGGGGGGGGGGTTGAATAAGTTTCTCTTTTTATTTTTCTTAAAGGCTCAACAATAATGGAAAGACAAGGTTATTTTTATCCTGGTTCGTTTGAACTCAAACTACTCCAGTTCACCCGCCAAGGTGATTTCTCCTTTCTCAACAAGGACTTAATCCACTATAATCAACTGATTACAATCACACAACAATTGTTGTGACTAACAATGCACAAGTAATCTTACAAGTGACTCACACCACTAAGACTTAAACTAGTCCTAGTCTACTTGAGAAATCTGACCAACCTTGGTCTCTCAAGGAACAATTACAAGAGATAAATCTTTACAGATAGTGAAACAAAGTTTTCTTCTAAGAAAGCTATATCACAACTGTGACTTTTCAATAATAATAGTATAGCATAAAGTGTATGAAATTTGTTTGTGAGCCCAGAATATTTTGTGTAGCTTTTGCTTCTTTTGAAATTATTCAGTTCTATTCAGAACTTCAATTATTCTTGCTTTCAGTATTTTGGTTGAACAGTTGAGCAGTCAAGCAGTTGGCTTGCAATTAATGTTCTTCTATATATAGCATGAAGAAACATGACCGTTGCTGCCTTCAAATGGAGAGCATTAAATGTTTGCATGTTTTCTTGCACTATTCCATTTTCCAATGCACTAGCGTAGACACTTGAGTGCATGTAGCCGTCTTTGCATTAAATGAGCAAACAGAACTATGTAAGAGCATGTCTCCTGATCCTTGACAAGACTTGTTAGCTTCTATATTCATTCAGAACTTGGCTTCACGTCTTGATTCAGAACATGCTTACATATCTTCTAAACAACGCTTTGCTTGCTAAGTACTTCTGATCAGCGCTTGCTTTCAAATAACTTCTGAACAGGACTTGCTTTCAAATATCTTCTGAACAACACTTGCTTTTAAATATCTTCTAAACAACACTTGCTTTCAAGGTACTTCTGATCAAGGAATCCTGCTAAGCGTTAGAAGATGCATTTAAATAATTATCTTACTAGAGTCAGCATCAGCATCAGCACTTGCGCTAAAACAAATGGTTCTTTCATCAAAGAACTTCTTCATTTATTTTCAGCTCAGCACATCAAGATGCTTCTGTCAGAACATTATCTGATACAATTAAATACGTTCATCAGAGTATCAAATATATAAAATATAATTTATTGTTATCATTAAAACTCTGAGATATGACCAGGACTAATCTTGTTCTAACATTTTCTTTAATTCTATAAAACTTTCTTCACACTGAACATCCCACAAAAAAGCTCTACTTTTACAAGTCAACTTAGTTAACGGAAGTTCCAACTTAGAAAAACCTTCGATAAACATTCTATAATAACCAAATAATTTCAAAAAGCTTCTAATCTCGGTAGCCGACTTTGGAGTTTCCCATTGCAACACAAAATCTACTTTAGATGGATCTTTAACAATGCCACTACCTGAGATAACATGACCGAGAAAACTAATCTCCTTTAACCAAAATTCACACTTAGACAGCTTTGCGTACAACTTATTCTCTTTCAAAACTTACAATACTATTCTTAAGTGTTCTACACGATCTTCTTTCGATTTAGAGTAAATCAAAATGTCATCAATGAACACCACTACAAACCGATCCAAATAAGTATGAAAGATACGGTTCATGTACTCCATGAATACTTCTGGCGCATTAGTAACATCGAAAGGCATCATCAAATACTCATAATGTCCATAACGGGTTCTGAAAGCCATCTTCTGGATATCTTCATCCATCACTTTAATCTGATGATAACCCGACCTGAAATCAATCTTACTGAACACTCGAGCACCCACCAATTGATCCATCAAGTCTTATATTCTCGGAAGCGGATACTTGTTCTTATTCTTCACTTTATTCAATTGTCTATAATCAACACAAAGTCTCATACTTCCATCTTTCTTCTTTACTAGCAACAAAGGAGCTCCCCACGGTGATACACTTGGTCTTAAAAATTTCTTTTCAAGTAACTCTTCCAATTGCTTCTTTAATTCTGACAATTTAGATGTAGACATATTGTATGGTTCCATAGAAACAGGTATGGTACTAGGTACAAGATCAATAGCAAATTCAACTTCTCTCTCTGGCGGTACATAAAGAATTTCATCAGGGAAAACTTCAAGAAATTCATGCACCACTTGCAATTCCTCAATTATAGCTTAATAATTGACAGATAGCGACACCATCAACGAGAACATCTAAGCCTCTTCTTGCATCAACTACCTCAACTGTCTAGCAGACAACAAACCAGCTTCCTCCTCTTCAAGATTAGAAAACCTCACCGACTTGTTATAACAGTTAATATCAACATGGTTATGTTCTAACCAATTCATACCTAAAATCACATCTATCCCACTTAAGGACAAACAAACCAAATCAACAGCAAAGTCTCCGTCGAAGATCGAAAAAGGAAACTTTAAACACACAAGAGAAGTAGTCATTGATCCTTTAACTAGAATGTCGACGACCATTTCTCCATTCAAAGAAGACAACATAAGACCCAATCTTTCAACACAGTCAGCAACAATAAAGCAATGAGTAGGACTCGTATCAATAGTAGTAATTAAAGGAGTACTATTAATGAAATATGTACCTCTGATGAGTCTGTCCTCATTAGCTGTCTGAGTCCCATGTATTGTACCCCAATTTTTGCCCCTAAGATTCTTCTATCATCTCATTCTCAATCACAACAAGGTCACACTAGGGTTTGACTCTTCTCCCCACCTCTAGGTTTTCTCATGAGGAATCACTAAGAACCTTAAGTTATATATTATGATCATGTTTGTTTTGTATTGATTAACTTTTAACTAACAAATACTATTAATGTTTGCTCTAAATGATGATGCTATAGGTGAGGGAACAACACATTTCATCAGGTTGATTTATAGGTTCATGAGTTTATTTCCATGCCTTCTTAAACAAAGCTTCATTGAGATTAAAGATTCATCATTAAAGATGCCTTAAATTAATATCATGATAAGTTCCACTATGATTTATCATGCCTTAATTTGTCAAAGGAAATCAAAAGATGCAAGAGTTAATTGAAGAAGTTTGACCTAATTGGACAAGTTCTTGATTTCTTGGTCACATGTGCATAACTCTCTTAATTCTTAATATTTGGAGGTGGTTTTTGTTGATATGGGTTTTTATTATCACCCACAAAAACTTTTATTCACATGGAAAGAGTTACTGTTCAAGAAATTTTGTCAAAATTGAAAGGGGTTTCCAAGTCATTTTAGTGCTCTAGAAGCTAGGGTTTTGAAATTCTAAGGGCTATATCTTGCTCATATTTTGGTATTTGAGTGATTCCAAAGAAATTATTCTCTTTAAAGAGTTATCAACCAATCAATTCAAAAGTTTCAAGAAAAATTTATGTGGAAGATGCCTAATGATGAAGAAAAATTAAAAGTCCCCTAGATAGGCCATCAAATGCCCTTATGTGACTTCAAAAGATCATAACTTGGTCAATTTTTATCTCCTTGAGCCCATTCCTTTTCCAAAGTGATCTTAAAGGTGTGAACTTCAACTCTTCTTTCATTTTCAAATCTTGAATGGATGGAAGATGCCCTAAGAATGCAAAAGGTTATAGGTCATTTCATGGATTTTCACTAATTCACAAAGTCATAACTTTCTCAATTCTTGGAGTTTTTAAGTGGTTCAAATCTCAAAATGTAATTTAACATATCTACTTCATTCCATATTTTTTGGTCAAAAGCAAATTTTTGGTGGAAGACCATGCTTGGATGCAAAATATTATAGGTCAATTTTGAAGAAAAAAATTAGAATTTTTCTAAGTACAAAAAGTCAGCATCTTTTTCTCAACTTTGACTCATCACAACTCCTAGCTCAAGTATCCATTTGATCCCATTATTTGCACATTGTAAAATCTGTGACCTTATCTTTTGATTGCTTCAGTAATCATGCCCTAAGACTCCTTGAGTTGTAAATGCCATTGATTCAAAGTTGGTACCTTGAAACTGATTTTTTCCTCCAAGTCAGAATTTGAAATGCACAACTCAGCTTCTAATCACTAAATTTATGCACGTTTTTACTTCTAATCATGTTTAAAAGTCTTCCAAAAGTGACTAGCACCTTGAAACGCAAGTTTTGGTTGAGTTTTGAGCAAAATACGAGTCACACTTTTCATGCTTGCAACTTCACACGATTTCCCTCCAAACTTCATCATTCCACACGCTTGAGCATCCCATTTGCTTCCCTATAAATAAAGGGACATATTGCATTCATTTCATCAAGATTTGATAGCCAATTTACCCCTGTTCAGATCCCACACGAACTCTAAATTTGAATTTCTGATTTCTTCCTTTCACACTCCAAAACACCAAAAACTCCATTCAGTTAGCTTCATTGAACTTCTCTGAAGCTAAACACACTCTCACCTTCAAGAATTGTAACCTATAATTATCTACAGAATGTTAGAACATAGTTTGATTCTACAACCCTTGTAAGAGTTTTGATGATAACAAACACAAAGAAAAATTATGCTCCCTAAAATTATATTCTGTTTTACACAGAATTTCTGATGGAACAAGATCAGAAGATGCGCTAAAACGCTGCTTCAACTTTGATTATAAACTCTATGAAAGAAGTTCTAAAGCTGCAATCAGGACTCCATGTTTCTCATCTACAAAGTTCTGAAGCAAGCAACAATGGTTACTTCCATCTTCGAAAGCAAGCATGTTCTGAAGCGTTACAAATCAAATATTTCCATTTCAAGAGTAACGGCTGGAAGGGAACAAGGATCTTTATTTTTGAAAAGCACCTTAATTGTCATTGATAAA
This sequence comes from Vicia faba, assembly GCA_948472305.1. Lineage (NCBI taxonomy): Eukaryota > Viridiplantae > Streptophyta > Magnoliopsida > Fabales > Fabaceae > Vicia > Vicia faba. The sequence goes on along the minus strand of OX451735.1, from coordinate 94,682,072 downwards.
GTTTCCAAATGCTCCTTCATTCTTCGCCTATTTAAACAAGCTTTGAGGATAAGTCGTTTATTATTTTCACACGTACAGTAACACTGCAATCATTTTAATCCTCAAACGTTCAACATTCAAACTGTGTAAAACATAACTTGTATTGTAATACTGTTTTATTAGAAACACTAGTGTACACTTTTATTCATACATTGTTTAGAGATATTCCTTGAGAAAAACCGGGTTGTGGTTTATACTCAAGAAGACTTTGACGGTTGTCAAAGTATATTTGTAATCAAGATTGATTAGTGGATTAACACCTCGTTGAGAGAGGCGAAATCACCTTGGCGGGTGGACTGGAGTAGTTTGAGTTCAAACGAACCAGGATAATGAACTTGTTATTTAGTTTATGTTTTAAAAATCCCAATTTAAACCCCCATTTCTTGTGTTTTTCCATTCTTCAATTGGCATCAGAGCGACTGGTTCTAAGTTCAAGCACTTAATCGTGTTAGTAAAAGATCCAAGCTAAGAAAAACACTATGGTGGGGCCAAGTCAGAACATCAGCAATGACTACCATTATGAAAAATATAGAATTAGTGGCAAATCTCCGATCTTTGATGGAAAGAACTTTGATTACTGGAAAGACAGAATCAAAAGCTTCTTTCTAGCTCATGACATTGATCTTTAGGATATGGTGATTGTTGGGTACATACATCCTGTTGATGAAAGCGGTCAGAAGATTGACAAAAAAAGAACGTCAGATCATCAAAAGTGAGACTTCAGAAATCATCACAAGGCCAGAACTATTATCTTGAGTGCCATCTCATACTCAGAGTATGAGAAGATTACAAACAGAGAGACGATAAAGCACATGTTTGATTCCTTGATAATGATGCATGAAGGCAACACGCAAGTCAATGAAACCAATGCCCTTGCGCTCATTCAGAAGTATGAAGCCTTCAAAATGGAAGAAGATGAAACCATTGAAACAATGTTCTCAAGATTTCAAATTCTGGTTGCTGGGCTAAAAGTTCTAGACAAAGGGTACTCAATTGCTGATCATGTAAAGAAGATCATCAGAAGTTTACCAAATAAATGGAGACCCATGGTAACTTTTCTCAAACTAGCAAAAGATCTAAACAAAATATCTCTAGAAGAACTTGTTACCTCTCTTAGAAGTCATGAGATAGAATTAGAAGATGATGAGCCCCAGAAACAAGGTAAGTCTTTATCCCTTAAATCTAACAAAAAATATGATTCTAAAGTTTTGCAGGCAATAGAAGAAAACTCTGGTGGATCCTCATCAGAAGAAGACGAATTATCCCTTCTCTCCAGAAGAGTCAATCAGTTGTGGAAGCACACGAAAAGGAAGTTCATAAATTCCAGAAGAACAGGGAATCAGATGAATCATCGTCTGGATACAGAAAGTCTGAACCATCTTCTGAATACAGAAAGTCAAGAAACAGAGACATTGTCTGCTATGAATGCAATAAACAAGGGCACTACAAAAGCGTCTGTCCAAAGCTTCAGAAGGAGAAAACTAAAAAGAATTTGTTTAAGGAAAAGAAGAAAAGTCTTATGGTAACATGGGATGACTCAGACTCTTCTGAAGCAGACACATAATCAGAAGATGAAAGATCCAACATTGCCCTTATGGCCAACATATCAGAAGATACTGAATCATCTGGATTAGAATCAGACTCAGAGGCAGAAGAGGTATTTTCTAACTTTTCTAGATCTCAATTAGAATAGAGTCTGTCAGAAATTCTAGAAAGGTATCAGAAACTTTGAGTCATAAACAAGAACCTAAAAAAGGATCTAGTTTCTAACTCTGAAGAAACTAAGAATATGAGATTGGAAAACTCTGAGCTGAAAGAAAAAAATTCAAAACTTGAAAATGAATTACAAAATACTCAGAAGCAAACTATCTCATAAGTTCCTAGTAACCCTGATAAGATCATAAAGGAATATGATCATAGCTTTCAGAAATTCCTCGCTAAAAACATAGATAGAAGCAAGATGGCTTCAATGATCTATGGAGCTAGCAGAAATGGCAGAAAAGGTATAGGATACAAAGGTAAAGTATCCCAACTTAAGAAAGTTAAGGATTTGGTTATTAAACGCACTCCTCTGAATTCTAACTTTACCTATGGGCACACACATGATTTAAAATATACTAGTAATGATGTCTCAGCTAAACCAAAATTTAAACAGAATTTTGGTAACTCTAACAAACAAGGACCCAAAAATATATTGGTACCTAAGGATAAAATTGTCTATGTTGCAAATATCTTTGACAACAAGACTGAAACACCAATCCTGGTACCTGGACTCTGGATGCTCTCGACACATGACAGGAAGAAAGCATATGTTCCAAAGCCTGAAGCTTAAATCTGGAGGCTACGTAGGTTTCGGAGGCAATCAGAAGGGGAAGATCATTGGCTCTGGAACTATTGGTAACATTAATCTTTCCTCTATAACTAATATTATGTTAGTAGATGGATTAATGCATAACTTGTTATCCATAAGTCAATTAAGTGATAACGGTTATGATATAATCTTCAATCAAAAGACATGTAAAGCAGTTTGTCAGAAAGATGGATCTATCATCTTTAATGGAAAGAGAAAGAACAACATTTACAAAATAAAACATTCTGAACTTAAAAAGTCAAAATGTAAAATGCCTATTGTCTTTTAGCGATGAGAAATGGGTCTGGCATAGAATATAGGGGCATGTTAGTATGAGAAGAATATCTCAGATTAACAAACTCAATCTGGTCAGAGGACTTCCTAACCTGAAGTTCAGCTCAGATGCTTTGTGTGAAGCATGTCAAAAAGGCAAGTTTGCAAAACCCTCTTTTAAAGAAAACAATGTTGTTTCTACCTCTAGACCATTAGAACTTCTGCATATATATCTATTTGGACCAGTGAAAATTGCATCCATTAGTGGCAAGAAGTATGGATTAGTGATCATAGATGACTATAGCAGATGGACGTGGGTAAAGTTCTTAAGACACAAGGACGAGTCACACTCTGTGTTCTTTGCCTTCTGTAACCAAGTCTAAAATGAAAAAGATTTTAGAGTTGTTAAAGTCAGAAGTGATCATGGTGGAGAATTTGAAAACAAATTTTTTGAACTATTTTGTAATGAGAATGGCATCTCTCATGATTTCTCTTGTCCTAGAACTCCCCAACAAGATGGAGTTGTAGAACGAAAGAATAGAACTTTACAAGAAATGGCCAGAACCATGATCAACGAGACTGACATTGCTAAGAACTTCTAGGCAGAAGCAATTAACGCAGCGTGTTACATTCAAAATAGAATATCCATAAGACCTATTATGGATAAGACTCCATATGAACTGTGGAAGAACAGAAAGCCCAACATCTCGTATTTCCATCCATTTGGATGTATTTTTTTAATTCTTAACAGTAAATAACATCTGAACAAATTTGACTCTAAAGCACAAAAGTGTATTATGTTAGGATACTCTGAATGCTCAAGAGGCTACAGAGTATATAACACAGAAACACAAATTGTAGAAGAGTCAATCAGTGTTATATTTGATGATAAGCTTAGCTCTCAAAAGTCATAGCAAGATAAATATTTTTTAGATATAGAAGTCTAATTTACACGTGCTGAAGATATTGCATCAGAAGTTTCTAACAAAGAATCACAAACAACACCAGAAGAAGATGTAACAAATATTACAACAACATCTGAAGAACCTCTCCAGAAAAGAGAATCCAGAAGCACCTTAGCTCATCCAGAAGGCAAAATTCTGGGAAAGAAAGAAGACCCAATCAGAACGAGATCCACACTCAGAAACTCAGAAGAATATCTCATGGGATTAGTGTCTCTAATTAAGCCAACTTCCAGTGATGAAGCTCACCTGGACTATGATTGGATACTTGCAATGCAGGAGGAATTAAACCAATTCACCAGAAATGATTTTTGGGATCTGGTTCCCAAACTAAAAGGGTTCAATATCATTGGAACCAAATGGGTATTCATAAACATGCTGAATGAACAAGGAGAAGTCATCAGAAACAAAGCATGGCTGGTTGGACAAGGTTATAGTCAGCATGAGGGGATAGACTATACAGAAACCTTTGCTCCAGTCTCCAGGTTAGTATCTATCAGGCTATTAATTTATTTTGCTGTAAATAATGGCATCACTCTCTATCAGATGGATGTCTAAAGTGCATTCTTAAATGGATACATTGATGAAGAAGTTTATGTGCACTAACCCTCTAGTTTTGAAAATTAAAAACATCCAGAATATGTATTTAAACTAAAGAAATCACTATATGGTCTGAAACAAGCTCCCAGAGCTTGGTATGAAACACTAAGTAGTTTTCTGCTAGAAAATGATTTTACTAGAGGAAAGGTGGACACAACCTTATTTTGTAAGCCATTTAAAAATGACATTCTAGTTTGTCAAATTTATGTAGATGATATTATATTTGGATCTACTAAAGCCTCTCTAAGAAGAAAATTTGCTAAGTCTATGCAGGCAGAGTTTGAAATGAGCTTAATGGGAGAACCCAAGTTCTTTCTGGGCATTCAGATCAATCAAACTCCATAAGGAACATACATACACCAAAGAAAATACGTTAAAGAACTTCTAAATAAATTGGAATTATTAGAATGTAAGCCGGCCAAAACTCCAATGCATCCTACATGTATTCTGGAAAAGGAAGAGGTAAGTAAAAAGGTATAACAGAAGATCTACAAAGGTATGATTGGTTCTCTCTTATATCTTACAGCTTCAAGACCTGATATTATGTATAGTGCATGTCTATGTTCCAAATTCCAATCAGATCCTAGAGAATCTCACTTATCAATTGTTAAGCGATTTTTCAAGTATTTGAAAGGTACTACTAATCTTGGTCCATTTTATAGAAAAACCAATGAATACAAATTAGTAGGGTACTGTGATACCGACTTTGCTGGAGACAGAGTAAAAAGAAAAAGCACTTCTGGAAGCTGCCAGTTTCTGGGAGAAAAGCTGATCTCGTGGTCCAACAAGAGGCAATCCATAATTGCATTATCAACCGCTGAAGCTGAATATATAGCAGCAGCTGGATGCAGTACAAAGATGCTCTGGATGAAAAGCCAGCTTGAAGACTTCAATATATTTGAGAGTAACATTCCTATACTCTGATAATACTTCAACAATTTGTTTTTTCTAGAAATCCTATTTTATATTCTAGGGCTAAGCATATAGAAATAAAACATCACTTTATTAGGGACTATATTCAGAAAGGAATTATTTCCTTAAAATTTATTGACATAGACCATCAATGGCTGATGTTTCACTAAACCACTTTCTGAAGATAGGTTTAATTTCATTCTGAAACATCTCAGCATGAAATTATGTCCAGAATAAGAGTTTTATTTATATAGTCTTTAACCCTCAGAATTTTATGTTTTTCTTGTGAACATCTGATCAATAATTCTTCAGAAGTTAGAAGGACAGTTGCATCATGATCTATCTAAGAAGATTTGAACAATTCTCAAACGGTTCAATTTGTTTTTCTAGAAATCCTATTTTATATTCTAGGGCTAAGAATATAGAAATAAAACATCACTTTATTAGGGACTATATTTTAAAAGGAATTATTTCCTTAAAATTTATTAACATAGACCATCAATGGGATGATGTCTTCACTAAACCACTTTCTGAAGATAGGTTTAATTTCATTCTGAAACATCCCAGCATGAAATTATGTCCAGAATAAGAGTTTTATTTATATAGTCTTTAACCCTCAGAATTTTATGTTTTTCTTGTGAACATCTGATCAATAATTCTTCAGAAGTTAGAAGGACAGTTGTATCATGATCTATCTAAGAAGATCTGAACAATTCTCAAACGGTTCAATTTGTTTTTCTAGAAATCCTATTTTATATTCTAGGGCTAAGAATATAGAAATAAAACATCACTTTATTAGGGACTATATTCAAAAAGGAATTATTTCCTTAAAATTTATTGACATAGACCATCAATGGGATGATGTCTTCACTAAACCACTTTCTGAAGATAGGTTTAATTTCATTCTGAAACATCTCAGCATGAAATTATGTCCAGAATAAGAGTTTTATTTATATAGTCTTTAACCCTCAGAATTTTATGTTTTTCTTGTGAACATCTGATCAATAATTCTTCAGAAGTTAGAAGGACAATTGTATTAGGATCTATCTAAGAAGATCTGAACAATTCTCAAATGGTTCATTTCAAAGATAGGAGCATGCAGTTCACAACATAAACATCTGTCATCCTCTCACAAGAGTTTCTTCTAAGGATGAAAACACATTCAAATTCTGAAGGGACTAAAGCTTTGTTGGACGCATTGAGACTCGTGTTGTATCGGTAATTATTTTATATCTCCACGCCATCTCCCTATTTTTAGGAATCATTAATGCTATATAATCATTTCTTTTCACTCTTTTCTGACTAATTAAGTTTTCTAATTGTTTATAAATACACCGTTCACTTTCACTTTCAGTTTTTCACTCTCACTTCTTCTCTCTACTATTTTATCTCTACTTTTGTGTATGCAGCTTTCTTTCAAAAACCTTCACAAATTCTGTGTGAACAATGGCTTCCTCTCAAAGTGCTCAAAGCTCTCAATGTGTTCCTGAATCTTTTTCTTCAACAACAGAAAGGTATGAAGAACCTTCAAGAATACTCCTGACTCCCATTGATTCGCTAGAAGTTCTCTGTGAACTCATTATAGACATCGAATTTATGAAGGAAAACGGCAACGATCTTACTCTTGATGTTGAATTTCAAGGGTGGACCAAGTATTTGATCGTCTACTGGGTCCAATTTTTCCAAGATTGGTTAAAGAATTCCGGATTCACGCTACTACATCAAACCGTCAAGTTACTTATTATGTGATGAGGAAGAAGATGGTAATTTCTGAAGACCTTATTGCATGCTTGATAGGTCATGACGACAGAGGCATTTGTTGCAGCGACATGGCAGAAAAATGCTCTGACCTAACAACAATCTCAAAATAGATTTTTGCTTCTAGCCAACCATCTAACAAAATTAAAGATATGAAGGACTACTTCAGAATTTGGTCAAAAATCGTCTTGGGCTGCATCAACCACAGGAAACCCACAAGTTCTCCTGATTATATCAACATTGACTAGCAATTTCTGTTGTACTTCATTGCAACTAAGGCAAAGATAAATCTTCCTCATCTGTTTTTTAATCATCTGAAGACAAGTGTTAAAGAGACTAGAGAAGAAGAAAGGACTAAGAGGGACTGGATACCTCTGGGCAGGCTCATATCAGATATTTTGACGGAAAACAAAAGGTAGAATATCTGACTGAAGCTCAGCAGGTCAGCACTCTGGAAGCATGTGCTGAAAAACCTTTGAATGCGAAGAATCTGAAGAAAATAAAGATCATTGACACCATCAAGAAGGATCCGACTGTTTCAACCAAAGAATTCATCACAACAAGAAGAGTTCCTTTGAAAGATTTCCCTCTTTTCTCTCAAACATATGCTTCTCCAGAAATCATTGTTAGATATCTGGAAGCTTGCAAAATGGATGGGACTAATCCAGAAGTAAACATTTGTGATCTGCGACAACAGGCTCCAGAGGTTGTTCTCAAGAAATCAAGGAAAAGGAAAGCTGCGGGAGAAGGATATTCTTAGAAGGTACCCAAAGCTGCTAAGAAGAAAGGTAATTCTTCTTTTATTTCTGCTGTAGAATCAATGCTTTTATCAACATCTAAAACCCCCTCCTCTCCAAAACCCACAAAAGACCCTTCACCATAAACCTTTGATGATTTTGATATAGAATTTGACCCTTCACTCACTCTAGAAAACATTTTGGATGAATCACATTCTACTACCCATCTTGACCAAAATTGGCCATAAGTTGCTCAAGTTCTTTCTGATATTGATCAATTTGATCCAGAGTTCCAAGCTCCCCACATAGAAAATCCAAACTCTCAAGCACCCCACTCTGGAAATCCAAACGTTCACGCTCCCTAACCAGAAAATCCAAATATTGACTTTGATACCACTACACTAATTCCTGGAATAACGAAACCTCTCATGGTCCGACAACCACTCATAATCCACGACATTCCAGAAATTCCATCTCTTTACCATTCCACTCACCAAACACACCTCATTCACCCATTATCATTTTTTATTCTCCCACTCCAATAAACCATCTAGAAGATCACCTTCGTACAAAAATAGACTTAGAAGCGCTGGATAATCTTGCCTCTAGCTCTCACAAAATTGGCATCCCAAAACCAACACCAAAACTCACCAAGGCAGATGTTGGTAAAAACTTGCTGATTTTTGAAACAGAGATAATTGAATGGGTTAACTCTAAGAAGTTAGCCTACTTAGAAAATCTGAATCTTGATGCTTCTGATTCACACTGGAACCAGTTCAGAAAATGGTTCAATTCTGAATCCCATAAACTCAAGGAGTTAAGTTATGAAATAGCTCAACAGAACTTTTGTGATTAGCTGAATGTTTCCAAGGATCAAGTTCTACGCCACTGGGATAAGAAACCTCTTCTTCTGCTATACAATGCCTCTTAGGAAGATCACCATCCTTCAGAAGTTGATGAACCTTACTCTGATACTCTTCATCTAGTTATTGTTCAAGACAAAGGCAAAGATCCTGAAGAAGCTACTGAGTTAGAATCTGCCGCAGCCTGCTCTTAAAAGGTGGCCCCTTCTGCTGATATACCTTCTTCATCTCTGGTTCTACAAACTCTGGAGGAGTTGAAGAAAGAAAATGCAGTGATCAAGGAGAGACTAGACAAGCAAGATGACACATGCAAGGAAATCAAAGGGATGCTGGGAAAACAAGAAGCATCAAACACTCATATTAAGAGTTTGTTAGAAGCCCTGTTCACACGACTTCCTCCACCTCAATCTTAGTTTTTAAAATTGTTTTCTTTACTATGTCCAATTTTGTGTGTGTTGTTTTTCTCTGATTGTGTTATTGAACTCCTTTTAATATAACTTCTACTTTTATTGCTTAAACGTGTTTATATTGCTTTTTGATTCTTGAAAAAAGGGGGAGAACGTAAGATATTTCTAAAAACAGTATCAAGACACAGTCTCAAACATTTTAAATATCATAACTTCTCGTTTCTTTTTCTGTATGTAAAACAGGAACAAAACTTTGGTGAAGACAGAAGTAGATGCATCAAAAACTCTGATCAGAATAAACTTCAGGGAAGTATTTCATCTCTATGAGTATTCAACTCAGGGGGATACCTTCAAATTCTTTATTTTCTTTATGTTTCTATTGAAATATCCTAGTTTTTGTCATCATCAAAAAGGGAGAGATTGTTAGAACATAGTTTGATTCTACAACCCTTGTAAGAGTTTTGATGATAACAAACGCAAAGAACAATTATGCTCCCTTAAAATTATACTCTATTTTGCAGAGAAGTTCTGATGGAAGAGGATCAGAAGATGCGCTAAAACATTGTTTCAACTCTGATTATAAACTCTATGAAAGAAGTTCTAAAGCTGCAATTAGGACTCTGTGTTTCTGATCTACAAAGTTCTGAAGAAAACAACAGCGATTACTTCCATCTTCTGAAGAAAGCATGTTTTGAAGCGTTACAAATCAAATATTTCCATTTCAAGAGTAACGGCTGGAAGGGAACAAGGATATTTATTTTTGGAAAGCACCTTAATTGTCATTGGTCATGTTTCCAAATTCTCCTTCATGCTTCTCATATTTAAACAAGCTTTGAGGATAAATCATTTACGATTCTCACACGCAAAGTAACATTGCTATCACTTTCATCCTCGAACGTTCAACATTCAAACTGTGTAAAACATCACTTGTATTGTGATACTGTTTTATTAGAAACACTATTGTACACTTTTATTCATACATTTTTTAGAGATATTCCTTGAGAAAAATAGGGTTGTGGTTTATACTCAAGAAGACTTTGACGGTTGTCAAAGTAGATTTGTAATCAAGATTGATTAGTGGATTAAGACCTCGTTAAAAGAGGAGAAATCACCTTGGCGGATGGACTGGAGTAGTTTGAGTTCAAACGAACCAGGATAACCAACTTGTTCTTTACTTTAAGTTTTAAAAATCCCAATTCAAACCCCCCTTTCTTGTGTTTTTCCATTCTTCACAGAAGTCCAGTTTCAGATCCACCTTGTGCTACTTCGTTCAGCTAGATTTCTAGGTCAAGTCGATCCAAATAAAAGACTAATCTACTCTCTGCATTCTTCTGATTCTCATGCTTTTTACAATTTGTGATTTCATTGAGATTTGAGTGAGATATTCTAGAATTTCTTGCTTGCTATTATTTCTGCATTTTCTCAATTTAAGCCTTGCTCAATTTACATAAATTTGGCGCGATGGTACCATTAGAATCGTCTTGAAGAGACAAATCTAATGGTACCGGTCTAGTCCTCTAATTTTACAGTTTGAGGAATCCCAATCTAGGGCGTATAGAGGTTGAAGACAACCTATGTGTCGTGCTTCAACAAATGAAAGCGTGACATGTGATTTTTTGAATTCAATCCAGTGTGTTTGCTTAATCATACACGTGCTTTGAGAGCTCTTGGATCTAATTACTTTCTTTAGTCAGATTCCATCAACACGCCAGAATTTTAGTTGTTTTTAATATTTAAAAGGTGATCCGGTGCAATTTCCAAAGTTGACCATGATATGCACAGCGTGCTTGATTCTTTGGATCTGATTACTGGCGCATTTTGAGTCTCATCCATTGGTCCACATTTTTTTGGGTTGTTATTTTATTTTCTATTTTTTTTAATTTTTATTGATTTAAACTTCAAAAAATCATAGAAAATTCATTTCTGACTCAAAAATTATAAAACAATTCACAAAAATATTTTCAAATATCCTCTTTATAATTTTTATTTTTCATGATTTTATTTTCAGATTTGATATTTTTTATAATTTTTCCTTTATTTTGACTTGTTTCTAATTATTTAAAAATAATATTTCTGATTTTTTTCTTCACTTATTTGAATGATTTAATTAGTTTAAAAATACTTTTTTGTTTTAAAAAATTACCAAAAAATTTATACAAAAATATTTGAGGTCATTTATGATTTTTCTATGGGCTTTTTAAATTTTTCTTTGATACTTTGAAAATAGTTTTCTATTTTAACTCTTATTTTCATTTTAAAAACAATTTAAAAGTCATTTTTCTTTTTTTTATTCATTAAATGCAATTTATTTTTTTAACATATTCTGACTATGTGATTGTTGATAAAAAACTTCATTAACGTCATTGGATCTTGGGTGTTGCGTTCAACTCCACCAAAATGGATGGATGATTTTAATGATAGTTTTGATCAAAGTTTTTTATTCAAATTTATCCCCTCCCTCTTTATCTCATCCTCTTCTCTTTGTGCTAAATGTTGTTAGAGGATGATCTACATATCATCACTCCAAACATATGGCACATAAATTGCTATTGATCGACCTCAAAATAGGTGCGACTTCTATATAAGTCCAATTACGATAGCTTAACATAGTGCTAAATTTTGTCGCGATTAGAGAAATGATCATTCGTGGCCCAACCCTATGTTTTCAAGCCCAAGCGCGTTTAATTTGAAACCTTTGTCCAATAATCTTGAGGTTCTTTGTTAGGATACTTTGGTCTTATCAATCATCTAATGAATTTTCATAAATTTTGGAACTAAGTGAATCATTTAAATATCATTGATCATTTATTTTTGCCTTGAGATTTTGAAATAAATGATATACTTGACAAAAAGCAAATGTAACTTGTTGTTGAGAGGCTTTGATTTTATCAATCTTCTAATGAGTTTTCAAATGCAAGTTTCAAGATGGTCATTCAACTAACCTCTAATTTCTAACAATTGACTTTATTTTATGCTTTTACATTATGCTTTTACTTTAAGCACATCTATTTTAGCTTTTTCATTTTATGCTATTTTCATCTTTGCTAACGTGAGCATTTATCTTTATGTCATTTTTATTCGCTCACTTGAGCTTTTCATTTTCTTTTTGAAGATACCTAATAATCAACTTGAACCATAAAAAAACTTTAATGTTACTTGGAGTATTTAGTTACTATCCTTGGCATGATGGAGTAATGGACTTCTTGGACTTAGGAGTAGAGGCCTTTATTACCTTGAGACCTTGTGACTTCTATTTTTATTTTGTCTGAAGTTCTTGGGGTTTACCCCGAGACATTGGGTTGTTTGTTTTCTTTGTGTGCAGGTTATTCTGATTATATGCTTTGTTTGTGATCGGGAATTCTTATGTATACAACCGTTACTCTGCCCAATTTTTGTGAAGACTAAATGCATTTGAATCTTGGTTTTCTTAAGATGTTCATTATCTTTGCTTGCTTGGTTTCAATCCAAAGGGTTGGAATTCTTTATTGACTCATTATGTCAAGTGCTGGCTTCTTGTTGGTTAGACGATTCTTTTCTCTAGCTTTTACCTTATGCTTTAGGATAATCCCTTCATCTCCTCCCACCTTTTTTAATTTCAAAAATATTCTCCCTTCTTTTCAAAAGCATTCTTGTTTTTTTAAAAACTTGAATCGCTTTCTTAATAAACTTGGACTTAAGTCCATGCATTTTCAAAAAAATCTTTTCTTAATCAAACTTTAAACAACTTAATAATACTTTGACATTTTTTGTGAGAAGACTAAAATCCAATCAATCTTATTCAAACCATTTTCTAAAAATATTAGTGTTGTACCCAAAATTTTCCCTCCCAATTTTACTCAAGGCATGCTCCTAAAGGTCCTCAATTGCTCAAGGTTGACCAAGAATTGACCAGACAAATTCTCCTCCTAAGCAATGAACCTCTAATTAAGGTTTCACTTTTCATAAAGATGTGTGAGCTCAAAAGGTCTCAATTGTTTTCCATGGTCCTAATATGCCTTCAAGATTGTCCATGACAAATTTCATGCCTTCCACTATAAGTTTGCTCATTCAATTGCTCAAATGCTTGAAAATCAATTGTACTAGGTCAAAAGTCAAATGTGGCCCAAATACAGTCAAACTTCATGATTTTTGGTCAATATCAACATTTTTAAGTGATATCCATCATTTTATCAAGGGTTGATCATGATTCCTCAAGAAATGTTCCTAATTCATCAAAAGTCAAAAATTGCTAAATTAGGGTTTCTATAGGAAAAGTCAACTGAACTTTGACCAGGCATAACTTTCACATAATTCATCCATTTTCCCCAACCAAAGCTCATTTTTAATAGAATCGCATTCCCTATAACTTCTCTTTTGTCCCCGAGATCAAGAGATGCACCATTTGAAAGATACAAGCTCATACATTACAGGTCATTTTTAGAAAGTCAACAAAAGACACTTTTTCCAAGACCTTTTACATCAAGATAAATTCTTCAAATGCAAAATTGGTCAAAAGAGGGATGGAAGTAGACATCTCGGGCTTTCCAAAAAGTCATATATCATCATCATGAGATAAAAATTGAGCAAGTTATGGCTTGCCCAAGTTTGTAAAATTTGGGAAATTTTAAGAATTATGCACTGAGCAAACTTGAAGTTTTAGGTCAAGGGCTTAATTTCCTGAACTTCAATTATCTTCCTAAGCCTATAGAGGACTCCTAATCTCATTTTGCATGGCCTTACCATTTTTACCAATTTTTTTACATATTTATTTTGATTTATTTCAAATAAATATAAAATAAATGGTACAAAATAATTGGAAATGGGCCTTGACCCTTAGGCTTTTGTCTTGTCTTGACATGAGGCCCCATGAACACGTGCAAGCAATGTCTAGGTTCATCCAAATTTGAAAATGGCATGAAAACACAGTAATTGCAATTATTCAAGTTTTGATTTTGCTCTTAAAATACATAGTTATAGCATTGATTCTTGCCATAAAACCATGTCCCCTACTTCTAGTCTATAAATACAACATTTTTGCAAGCTTTACAGAGGGAGACACAACCTCAAGAACTCACATGAAATTTGCAAAAAATAAGAAAAGTTTTCAAAATTCAAAAACAAGTTTTCAGCCTTTCCCAATCCAAACAAAGGATTCAAACACATTCATGGAGGTCCCATGAAGATATCCCAATCATCACCATGCACTGAAGCATCACGAAACATCTCAGTAAACTCACACAGTTTGCATTTTTTCTCAAATGCGTTTTCTTCGATTCATGTAATATATACTTGTTTTGATCATGCATTATTGTTCATATGAATGTGTGTAAACTTTCTATATAGCTGGATTTGAGTTTTGATGCAGGTGTGATGTTTTGCGATGGCTAGGGTTTACACCTCCGAATTGGGGTTTTTTTAAATAGCCAAAATCATCCCAAACCAAGGATACCATCATGTTCGGAAGGTCAATGCTAATCGATCCATTGCTTCACATTTGATTTATATTGTGTATTCTGGACTTTATTGAGTTACATGTGTTGTAGTGAGAGACCAAAACTGTCACTATAGGTCTCTGTACCTAAAATGATGGAGTGAGGAAGAAGATGAGGTGTGGCAGTCTCCAATTGGGCCATTTAAATAAGCGCGTGTGTTATTTTTTTTCCAGATGTTTGTGTTAGTTTTTTTAATATATTATTATTGCTTGATATATGGAAATGATTGGTTCAGCAACTCAGTTGGTAAAGGCGCGCGTGTAGAAGGGAACTGACCTGGGCTTGAATCCCAGGTCCAACATTTTATCTTCTCTAACATATTTCATGCATATCTAATGCTCCTCAAGGCCATTTTCTTATCACACACCATCAGGTCCAAGCCATCAGAAGCATCTTTAATCCATGTCAAAGCATCCAATATGCAAGCTCATCATGCACCCTCAAAGTTGCTCCTCACTGGATCCATACGTTGTTTTGGCTCCCTTCAGCTGGGCCTAACCAACTTCAATTTCAACGCCCCCCCCCCATTTAATTTTGCTATCCTGACCCATTTAATTTTTCTTCATTTTGTTTTATTATTTATTTCTTTTACTTTTTTTATCAGCAGATAAATAACCAAAAATCACCAAAAAAAAGGATTAGATATTTTAATTAAATTAATTACTTTATGAAATTAATTAATTAAACTTTAACTCCTTTTTAAATTAAAATAAAATAGAATTAGGAATAGTTTTATATTTATATCATTTTCTTTTCTTTTCATAATAAAAAACAATAAAAAGTGACTTAGACTAATTTCTTAATTCAATTTTATTTTTCTAAATAATTTAAGGATGTTTAATTTTGTCATCTTCATAAATAAAAACAAACAAAAAGATTCCCTTTTCTTTAGGATTTTTAGACATCTTTTCTCAACTCGCGCGCATTTATCTATTCTTGCATTTTTCATATTATTGTAACTGCTCAAGGGTTGTAATAGAATAATTAGGATTTTATTTTATACATTATTCCCCTTATTCTTGGACATGTAATTAATCCCCAAAGCCTGTAATAGCATAGATTTAACTTTTTGCACTTTAAATTTCTGCAATATATATTAACTGTTAGTAATTAGGCTTGTATGGAAAGACTAATAACAAAACGTTAGCAAACCTAACAAAAGACTAAAATAATTGAATATAACACACAATTACACATATGCACCTCTAGGGTACTCCCACTTTGGTTGCCTTCGGAAAATAGTCACAACTCTCGAAACGTGAGAGGTTTTAGTGGCTACCCTCTGGTTCAAAAAAGATAAAAAGTCCTTCGACCCACTCGACGTTGCCTCGGTAAAAATATGATCTTAGAACCTTAGGGTGGTTACCAAAGCTCCTTGCCCAGTTGCCTTTGTGACTATAAATTGTCCCTTTGAATGTCCCTCATACATCCAACGATAGGGCTACCTACTCACTAATGGTAGGATAACACTTTTTAAAGGATAGGAGAAAAAGAAAAACCTTTTCGAGTATAAGTAGATAGTTCTTAGATGCTATTCTCAAAAAACAAACTTTTTGCACTTACACAAAAAATTTCAAAAACAACTTTCAAAAATATTTTCTTTGTCAACACTCTTGATGACTGATACAAGAGTTATCACAAAGCGAATCACTGCACTAAGGCCTTTCAAAACATTTTTCAAAACACACAAAGCACGAGGTACTTTTAAAATGAGTTAAGCATCTAAGAGCCCGTATAAAACTACGGATGGAAAGGGTGTTAACACCATCCCTTTCCATAATCTAGCCCCTTACTCAAAAAATTCTCGAAAAGGTCTTTTCTGTTCTTTTCACCCTTTCCTTAATTTGGATAAAAGAAAATTCGATGGCGACTCTTGCTTACTGAAAAATTTGTGAAGACAAATACAAAACCAGTATAACAGTTGGTTCTGCCACCATATCACAGAACTGGTGACTCTGCTGGGGAGTTACTTATAAAGTGGGGTTACCTTAGAGTTAGATCATTTTAAATTTGCTTTACATTGTGTGTTTTATATGCTTTACTTTTGAGGGCTTGTTTGGGTTATTACTAAAAGATCCTACACCCGGATCTAAGGCACCTTGTTAGGTAAGTAACAATAAATCATGGAGGTTGTACGGTGTAGACCGATATAGACGAAGTGATAGCTATGTTAGCGTGATACTATGGTTTGTACTAATGTTCCTTGAGTCAGTCAAGGATAACATTAGGCTTCCTTGGTGTCATTATGCGCTAACTGACCTTTAAAACCTTTAATTGACTCATCCTAAGCCATTAGAAAGTAGTGAGATGGCCGACTTTGGTTCCGACCAAAGATTGGTTGATACTCGATGCTACACTCATTGAGATTAGACTTTTAGGATATTTTGGCTGCAATACTTCGGTGCTTGAGCTAGAACAATTCCTAAAAGAAAGGTCAGTGATATGAGACTCCTTAGAACCCGGTTACTATTAATAGGACAAGTTGAGCCAACTGAAACTTCAATAGGGTACTTACCTTTAAAAACTCATGCAAGCCTTTAAACCTAAGGTCTCGGTGTGACTTGTTTGTGTTTAATATAATTTTGATTTCAAAGCATAATCATAACATCATATACATCATAACATGTCATGTACACTAACTATTTCAAGGGTCTATGAATTTATCTCTCCTCTATTTTGTAAGTTATGGATTCAGCTCGCAGAAAAATCATTTGAATCAATTTTGTAGAGATTCTTCCTAAACTCAAAGAAATGGTTTCAAAAGTTCCAGAGAGTTCATCATTCAATAAGAGATATGGTCACTTGCTCAGTTTGGTTACTACCGGTTTTGACGAGGGTTTAATAAGTGTCTTATTCCAGTTCTTCGACCCTAAGCACCATTTCTTCACATTTCCAGACTATCAGTTGGTGCCTACGCTAGAAGAATTCTCCAAAATACTTGGTTTGCCTATATTGGAGAAGATACCCTTTACCGGTTTAGAACAAGATCCAACTACTGAAGATGTCGCCATAGCTTTGCACTTGAAGCCATCTGACATTGAGTCCAATTGGGAAAGAAGGAGTGGAGTTAAAAGCCTCCATACACGTTTTTTGATGAAGAAAGCTTAGATATTCCTAGATGCTATGAGTTACCACGCCTTTGAAGATGTTTTAGCTATTTTGATCTACGGGTTGGTTCTGTTCCCTAATTCAGATTAGTTTTTAGATGTCAGTGCCATCAAAATCTTGCTTACTCGCCATCCAGTGCCTACATTGCTCGGGGATATTCTGCATTCACTCCATACCCGTACCATGAAGAAGAGAGGGACTCTTATGTTTTGCATACCTCTACTCTATAGGTGGTTTATTTCGCACCTTCCTCGGTCAGTAATGAAGAATGAGTTAGGTTTAAGATGGAACCAAAGATTAATGTCTCTTTCTTACTCTGACATCTATTGGTTCCCTTGCTCCCAAGAAGACACCTCTTTTATTGATTGCTGCAGAGAATTTCCCAATGCGACACTCTATGGAATTAAAGGAGGAATCACCTACAACTCCTCCTAAGCTTTACGTCAATTCAGTTACGCTCGGAGGGATGGTCCTCATGGTATGCTCATTCAAAGTATTGTGTTCGAATATTCAAATGATCTGCAAGTTTATCATTAGAAGTTCATCCGCTCTTGGGGAATGGTTAATAAGATTGATAGCATGACTCTAGGGCACAAGAACTTCATCCCTTTGGAGCCATACATCAAATGGGTGCGAGCTCGTGCTCAAAATCTTATGATGTCGTACGCTGCTATCCTACTAGTGATCTCAGAGCCTATTGTTCAAGGGGTCGAGTCTCGCATCATACTGCATCCTGATATGCCAATAAACATCGAAGAATTGCAAAAATATTGGATACAACTCAAAGAAGAATGAGATACCTTTGAGTCCCAATTCTATGCCAGTGAGAAAAAGTTATTGGAACTGACAAAACGGCTTCACGAAGAGCAGAATCTCAATGCCTACATTAGCACCAAAAGGAAGCGTCCTTGGGAAACTTAAGAATTTTAGAAGTTTATTATTTGTTATTCCTTTGTAAACTTTTATTTCATTTTGAACTTACTAATAAAAAGTCTTTGTTTCTATTTTGGTTAAAAGAGTTTAAATCCTATGAGGCCCTTGAAAACATTGCATAAGCATATCATGCATTTCATTGCATAAACAAGTATTTCAAGATAGGTTTCTTATTCTTCTCGCTGTTTATTTCAGTAAAAGAAATGATCCTCGAACAGACAGTGAAGGACCTCTAAGCTCAGAACGCTCAGTTTCAGTAGATGTTCCTGGCTCTGGCCCAGGGGGCAAGAATATCTGAAAGCTTTAATCCTCAAAGAGAAAACTAAGAAGCCAAAGAAACCAGCTGGTGTAGTGAATTTAGGAAGAAGGATCAAAGGGCCGGTTAAGTGAACTATAAATTTCGTTACCCCGTCAAATGAGGGGGATAATCAAGAAGAGAAGCCAGTGGAAGAAAATAATAATCCAGGGTCTGAGGAAGATGAACCTGACTATTCTAAGGAGCAACATCCTCCTACTGATGATAAATACAAACAGCTAGAGGATCGACTCAATGTTATGGAGATCCAAAGGGCACCCGGGCTGGATTTTGAGGAGCTAGGACTGATTTCAGGGGTGGTCATCCCACAAAAATTCAAATTTCCTACATTTGCTAAGTACGACGGCGTCTCATGTCCTAAGCTTCATATAAGGTCGTATGTTAGAAAGATTCAACCCCACACTAATGACAGGAATCTGTGGGTACATTTCTTCCAGGAGAGTTTAACAGGGACTCAGCTGGAATGGTTCTATCAACTGGAGAGAACCAACATTCGCAATTGGGAAGATTTGGCTGCTACTTTCTACAAGCAGTATCAATATAATGATGACCTCGCCCCGACTCGTACACAGTTGCAAAGTATGTCTATAAGTTCCGGCAAAGGTTTTAAATATTATGCCTAAAAATGGAGATACCTTTTGGGAAGAGTCCAGCCTCCGTTGTCTGATAGGGAGTTGGTGGACATGTTCTTGGGCACGTTATCTGGGCCGTTCTTTAACCATCTAATTGGAATTTCTTCTGCTGGGTTTACTGAATTGATCTTGACTGGTGAACAGGTAGAGGCAAACATTAAAAGTTGTAAAATACAGAGAGATGCATCCTCCAGTACTGCAAAGAAACCTTTCACTAGAAAGAAGGAGGTCAGTGCTGCTTATGGCCAAAGAAATCATAACAAAGCTGAGCGTCGTCTGACGGTAGGGGCTGTCATGATTTCCAATCCTGCTTCAATCCAACAACGAAACAATTAGCACATACCAAATCTCCATAGAAGAAAGTTTAATTAGATCAACATGACCCTATCCCAGGTTTTGCCACACCTGCTGAAATCCAATTTGGTAACTCTGAAGGAAGCCCCAAAGAATCCTAATACTACCACTCCCTGCTACAATCTGAATGCTCGATATGCTTACCATTCTGAGACTCCTGGGCATGATACAAATGACTGTTGGGCTTTAAAGAATAAGGTACAGGATCTCATTGAAGCAAGGGAGATTGAGTTTGACCTTCCCGAGACACCTAACGTAATAAATGCGCCAATGCCCAAACATGGACAAGGTGTCAATGCTATTGATGATGACCGTTTCATTTCTTCCGTGGATGAATTAACTACTCCTCTCCTGACTGTTAAAGAGAATCTATTGAAAGTCGGTGTATTTTCGGGCTGTGGTGAAGGTTTCCACTTATGTATGACTCTACCAGATGACTGTTTGTTATTAAAGATGGTCGTCCAACGCCTGATGGTTAACAAAGAAATCATGTTCGAGAAAGTTCCTCTTGCCACAAGTTCATGTGAAGATGTTTTGATAATCACCATTTTCGAAAATCCTCCCAGGGTCTACACAAAAATCCCCTTCGGGATTATATCTGTTCCAAGTTTGTTCCCTTGATCACCACCATGTCGGGGACAATACCATATTCCTCGGATAAAGTTGTTCCCTGGAATTATGGGGCTGACATCTATTATCATGGGGTCAAGCAAGACCTATTGGCTGTTGAAGACAAAGCTATTGAAGGTACTGATCCTGACATCGACAATATCGTTGGGACCAGTAAAATAACGAGAAACGGAAGAGTTTTCTCTCTTGAGATCTCTCCAAACACAATTTCTACTCTTGTGGTCATCCCTGCTGTTGCTCCTGCTAGTACTCCTATTACTACCCCTGTGATTATTCCTGCTGCTACTCTTGTGAGTATTCCAATTTCTACTCCTACTGTTAGCCCTATTATTATCCCTGCTACCGAGTCGGCCGAGACCCGAGGCAAAAAGGTATTGGTTGAGCCTTCCCAAATGAAGGCTCATCCAGAATCCATTCCTGAGGCTTCTAAAAAAGAGATGGAAGAGATATTAAAGATAATTAAGAAGAGTGATTATAATGTCGTGGAGAAATTGGGGCAGACCCCTTCAAAAATCTCAATGCTGGCCCTACTGCTATGCTCTAAAGCACATGCTAAGGCTTTAGTAAAATTCCTGAAGTCTGCCCATGTGCCTCAGGAGACCTCCGCTGATCAATTCGAGAATTACATGGCTAGTTTGACAGTTGACAATGGCCTGGAATTCTCTGATGCAGATTTAACTCCCAAGGAAAGGAAGCAAAATGATGCCTTATATGTCTCCATCGAGTGCAGGGGAACTACATTAGCCCATGTTTTGGTGGATACAGGTTCATCACCGAATGTCTTACCCAAGAATGCTCTTGGCATGTTAGATTGCGAAGGAATCACACTAAAGCCCAGTAACATTGTGGTGATGGCCTTCGACGGTTCTAAAAGAATGGTGCATAGGGAGGTGGAAATCCCTATCAAAGTGGGTACTCAGACTTTTAATTCCACTTTCTATGTGATGGACATCCACCCGTCTTACTTCTGTTTATTGGGTCGACCCTGGATCCATGGGGCTGGTGTTGTGACTTCCACCCTACATCAGATGCTGAAGTACCCAGTTAATGGGAAGATTATCACAGTTCATGGGGAAGAAGAATACATGGTGAACCACCTGAACTCTTTCAGGTACGTCGAAATGGACGTCGAGTTCATTGAGTCTCCCTATCAGAACTTTGAGGAGGTTCCATAGATTGTTGCTGCAACCAAGACCACTACCAATGTTCCTAAGACTACTAGACTTCCGCTGAAGATGGCTTCTCTGAAAGATGTCAGGGCAGTAGTTGAAGAAGGTGGGTGTATAATTTGGGGCCCACTTCCGGATATTCCCTAAAAATATGAAAAATTTGGTTTGGGTTTTACTTCAGGAGCCCAGAAAGCTGTTTGTCGTGCTCGCGCAAGGGGACCACCTTTACGGATCAGCAACCATGCAGTCAATTGTCTGGAAGACAGCGATGGTGATTATGACATGGACAAGTGGATCTTCCCAACCATCAGCAGTGGAATCAACAATTGGGAGGTGTAATATGGTGGGAGAACTGACTTGGGATGTTTTGCGTTTGATCTCAATTGTTACGGATAGCAAGAATCGCCACTGACTTTTCTTTTATCCCAAAGGAAAGGCTGAAAAGAACAGGAAAGACCTTTAAAGATGTTTTCTTGATTTCGGGGGGTAGGTTATGAAAAGGGAAGGTATTATCACCCTTTTCATCCGTAGTTATATACGGGATCTTAGTTTCTTGTTAGATCACTTGCTTTTTGTTTGAAAGTGTGCTTTGTGGTGGGGTTTTGAAAGTATTTTGAAAACGTGCCTTTGTAATGATTCTCGTCTCATAAGAACACATACAAAGTGTTGTTTGAAAAATAGTTCAAAGAAGTGTTTGTGTAATGTGTTTTTGAAAGTGATTTTGAGAAGGGTGTCTTTGTAATGGTTCTCGTCTCTCTGAGAATGCATATAAAGAATTGTCTTTTGAAAATGTTTCAAAATGAAAGTGTTGGTGTATAAAATGTCTTTGTTATGAGCAAGCGAGCAACTAGGAGCAACCTACCTACTCAAAAGGTCTTAAATATTCTTTTCCTCCTCCTTCATATGTTGCTATCTTACCATTGATTTGGTAAGAAGCCCCATCGTTGGATGTGAAAGGACGGGCATGGGATGTTTGTATAGTCATAGAAGGAAACTTATGGGACGTTTTAGCAATGTCGTTTAGGGACTAGATCGTTTACCGAAGGAAACATTAAGGGTCATAGAGGGACTATGATCTTTTATCGAGGGTCTTTGCTAAAATGCCCATACTCAAGGGACATGACTATTTTTCCGAGGCAACAAGTGGAGTTAACCCTAGGGGTGCATGTGTGAATAGTATGTTTGATTTGCATGCATTTAATCTTTGATTATGGGTTGTCTACTTGTTGCTTTTATCTTGCCATACATTCCCTATTTTACTAGCAAGTATACAAGAGTAATAAAATGCAGAAAGGTAAAATCTTACACTATTACAACCATATTGAATTGCATAAAAATATAAAGGAAAAAATAAGATAAAAGCAAGAAAAATGAAGGTCTTTCGATTGAGGCAGAATACCCTTCGATTCTGCACTTTCTGGCTTCCTTCGATTGGGGGCCGGCACCAGTGTAGGCGTGTCCTTCGATTAGGGGCTTGAAGTCAGCATGTTATATCTTTCGACTGGGGTCTGGAAGTAGCATGTTGTGCCTTTCGACTGGGCCTGGTACCAATGCAAGATGTAATCTGCCTCTTTGCCTCCTTTGACTAGGGGTTGAAAGCAGTGAGGGGTGCCTTTTGACTAGGCTCGGAATCAGTGTAGGCATGCTTTTTGCTGGGCCTGGAAGTCAGCATGGTGTGCCTTCTGGTTGCCTCTTTCGTTTGACCTGGAGAATGGGGTAGAAGCCAAAAGCTTCGTTTCCTATTTCCTATTTCCTGTTTCTTTTATTTGAGATGTTAAATAGTAACATGGCCTAAGGCCATGCTAGCACTGCCTTAGGCCAGGTTAATTCTTAAAATATTTGTAAGAAACCAAAAGCAAAAACAAAAGGAAAGGCAATAGAACAAAACTATAAGGGTGTAAACCAAAAGGAAAAAAAAAACAGTATGTACATGCTTGAAACGAAAAGGAGTTGTATTTACATGTGCTGGCAACGAAAGATCCAAGCTTAAGGATGACTTACCTTGCTTTGAGGTTGGGACGTGTGTTGGGCCTTTAGGTGGTTACCTGGAGTGTCCCTGGATTCGAAAGGAAGGAGCGAAGCTAACGTCTCTACTGCCTGATTCGAAAGAGAAAAACAAATGAAATGTTTTTCTTGCTGGATTCGAAGAGTAACAAGATGTAAGGAGGCTTCAGATTCGAAGGAGACAAGTGTTTGGTATTCTGGGTTTTTGCTTTCACAAATGTTTGAGTGTTTGAGAAATTTATTGTGTTTGAGAAAATTAAGAGTTTGATGATTTTTAAAGATTCTTTCCACACCACCAAATCTGGACATCTTTCTTTGTTCATGGTTCCTCTATTTATAGAGGAAAAGCTTGGGAGATGTTGAAGTAGTCAGCTTTACAAAATATAATAAAATATGAAAACAAAAAGTACAAGTGGGGGCCTGATGTCAGTTGGGTACAGAAGATTTGACTTATGGCTTTTTGGAGTTGCTTGTGCTCAGACAAAAATCAGGTCGAGGGCTGATTTTGTGATTAAAGTACTCTTTATAAAGAAAGGATACGTAACCTTTTTCCATTTCATCTAAGAATGGTATTATCCAGTGGGTAAACCTTCAAATCTTTTTGTAATGTATCACAAATTTGTGTAAGCCTCTGATTATGTAAATATCTGGAAGCAACAAAGCATGGCAAATGATATTTGGAGGTTAAGGCTGTGAGATTTGGTCTTGAGTCGAACGAAAGAATGAGATCTAAGCACACTTGTTCGAAGGAAGCCTTTGCCTCAATCGAAGCTTGTGGTCGAAACAAGCTTGCTCGAAGGAAGCTAATTCCCATTCAAAGCTTGGATCGAAGAAAACACATTGGGAGTCATTGCCTTGTGTCTGTTTAGCATGAGGGAAGTTCCTGGCTTTGCGAATCAAAGGCAAATAGTAAGGCCAAAGGTGCATTCAAAGCTTGTATGCAGGAGGCCTAAATGGTGCAATCGAAATAAACATTCAGAATACCAATGCCTTCTAAATCGAAGGACGTTTTTCAGAAGGTTATTACCTTCTAAATCGGAGGGTGCTCTTTCAAGGGAAGCAAGAACTTAGTCAAATCTTGTATGAAGATACCTCTTGGCTCAAACGAAGCTTGTATGAAGAAAAGTATGCAAGAGGCCCTTAGTGCAAGTGGATTTGAAGGAATCATAGAGATGGTTACTTTGTCCCTTAGAAACTTATCCTAACGAAGCAAGCATGCAGGCAGCAAACTTTTCCAATCGAAGCAGGCTTGCAGGCAGCTATTTTGTCCAAATCGAAGCAGACAACCATTTTGTCCAAATTGAAGCAGGCATGGAGGCAGCATATGCCCAATCGAAGTAAACTTGTTGTTTCTTTAATTTTGTCAAAAAAAAATTTTTATATGTTTTCTCCCTTTTTGACAGTTTTCTTTTAATGTTGGTACTGGAAAATCCTAATGTACTAATGGCAATTATATGAGGCATCGAAAATCCAATCATACTTGTGGAAGCTTGAACTTTTGAAAACCCTTGTGGAAAATGCCTTGAGAAACGAGAGGGAAAATATTGGGGTACAACAGCTGCCCCTGTTCAATCTTCATAAACCTGAAGAGTAAGATTGGCAAGCCTGCCATTTGTGACTTGAAGGTGGAAGATGATTGAACACTAAAGTGCCCAGAAACTTGCACTCGATGATATGTTAACTGACTGTGTAGGGAATGGGCTTAAAGATGCCATTTGGAGGGATGATGGAGAGTTATCGGAGATGGGCTTATACATGCAATCCAAAGGTGATTGTTGACAGAAATTAGACTAAGTCTAAATTTTGACTTCAACTGGAGAAGGATCAGAATAAATCTTCGGAGTGATTTATCTGAACCAGAGAAAAATGTCTACAAGAAAGGGATCAAGATAAAACATTGAGAGATTTAAACTGAAAAAACAGATGTAGTGGGACGAATATCAGAATATTATCCATAAGTGGATTGTATCTGAAAGATGTACTGAATGAGCGTCAGAATGACATCCGTATCTGGATCGTATATGGACTGTATTTGAAAGGTATGCTGAATGAGTGGCAGAATGACATCCGTATCTGGATCGTATCTGGACTGTATTTAGGAGAAAAATTTGGAGTAAGTATCAAAATAATATCTGTCTCTTGATCGTATCTGAACTGTTTCGGGAGGAATCTGGAGTAAGTATCAGAATGTCAGCCATATTTGGATCGCATCTGAATTGTTTCTAGAAGAGAATTTGGAGTAAGTATCAGAATGTCAGCCATATCCAGATCGCATCTGAACCGTTTCTATAAGGAATCTGGAGTAATTATCAAAATGTCAGCCATATATAGATCGCATCTGAACTTTTTCTAGAAGAGTGTATGAGAAGGAGCCCGTGTAGGATTTCTTCGGCTGGTCGTGTAGATAATTGTCCTAGCTTATTTCAGGAATTAATCTATGATCAGTTGTCCTCAGATAGTTGTCCTAGGTTGTTACATGTATTAATCTGCAACTTGTTTTTGTCAGTTGTTGAGATAGTTGTCCTTTCTGGTTTCAGGTATTAATCTTTGTCCTGAGAAAGAAAGATAGTTTTCCTGGCTTGTTATAGGTATTAATCTTCATCCTCTTCATGTAGATAGTTTTCCTGGCTCGTTACAGGTATTAATCTACAATCAGTTATCCTCAAATAGTTGTCCTGGCATGTTACAGGTATTAATCTGGAACTAGTGAAAATTGTTGATGATAGCTATTTGTTGATTGACCTTTTCCTGAAAAGGTAAAACGTTAGTTGTATGCAATGTCATGATGTATGAAATGCATTATGTAATGATGTTCTCAAAATGAATCTATGTTGTATGCATATATCATGTATGTTATATGATGTATAAATGTGAAGCATTGTTGAAATGTAATTTTTTTTGGGAAAATAAATCCTTGACAAATGCTGGGGAGCCTTGGGAAATGAAATCCCAGACCGCTGTTGTGGATGAAGAGTATGCTCCTCTTCGGACCTTGTTTTAGGATATTTCCACTGGGGATTCCTATTTTGTTGACTGAGGAGAAAACTCTGTTGGGGAATACTGGCTTTGCTTGAGAAGGCTTTGTGGAGAGTGTTGATTTCTGTTTGGGGAAAAGAGTTCAGGAGTCTATGTTGCTCTACTGGGGAAAGGAGTTGTGGTCCCTTGATTTGTAGCAATCGGAGAGGCAAACTCAAGTTGGGGAATCTGTAGCTTGTTGGGGAAATAAACCCTGTTGCCAGTCTGTTGGGGAGGAGTCTTCTTTTGGCAGAAATCCTCGAGGATTCTTGAGGTCGACTTAGTTGGAAAGAAGGTTTTCCAGAGATTGAAACTCTGGCTGGGAGTCATCCTATGAAAAGGACTTTATGGGGGGGGGGGGGTTGTCATTTCCCCTAGTAGTAGGTGTTTATGGCACTGCCAGGAAATGTGTGAATGTACGTAACCCTTTGTTGGGATTCACGTTCAATGCTCCAAGTGATTCAGATAAAGACCTCCCCCGGTTATTCATCATTTCTTGAGAGATTTCCAGGAATCTTGACTGGACTTCCCTAGATGTGCTAGATAATGATCATGCCATGCCCCTTACTTATAGGAGATCTGTTATTGGAAGCGTCTTCCCACTTGAAATGATTTTGTTACTTGAGAGGGTTTTTGTTCACTGGATATTTTTCGTGCGAATTTCTCTGCTGTCAAATAAATAGCCATATGCAAACAACGATATTCAAATAATGCAAAGTTTATGCTTGTCTTTGAAGTTTTGAAAATGCGTTTTAGCAGATAAAAGAATTTTTGTAGGAAAATTCAACTCAGGATTTAGAGTAAAGCCTTACAGGAGTCAGGATACCTTTTGTAACAGTATATTTTCGAATTAACCCATGATTCAATTAGGACTTTTGAAGGGTTGTAACGTGGCTTGGTTCACGGTTTAAGAAAAAAAGGATAAAGGCTCAAATTTTATTTGTATCCACACGTTCTTCGTGATGTTCTTCAGTCCTAAACTCAGTTAATTGTACGTTCGAACTCCAATGACGTTTTGGTGATGGTTCAGACAATTTTAGTTTATCGGAAGGTAGTCATTTTTGCAACATTTTTCATGTTGTTGAGGATTTGCAGTGACCTCTTTTTTATTTATTATCCCTTATTTTTGCCTGAATGTTCATATTTTGAGATTACAGTCAGCGGGATGCCCCAATTTTTCTTAAGTCTCCTTTGTAGGTTTTGACTTAGTGGGCTTTTCTTTTTGAGAGATAATGACTTCCTATATGATAGGGAACCATCACCGTCTTTTGATTCCATAGGAATGTTTTTGATGTCATTCATTGTATTACGAAGTGAAAGTTTGCGACTGAACGCACATTTGAATTAACTGAGAGACTACCCTGCCCCAGGTTTTGATTAAAGGTTTCAATTTGTGTAAAAAGGAAACTCATACTTCTTTGGCTCAATGGGGTTGACTAGGGATTATCTTCCTTATAACTCCGGTGTTTAGGATTTGAAAGAACGCTTGTACATCGTCAGCAAGGTCTATTCAAAAGCATGTTGTATGAGATCATGGAATTGTTTTCGTCATCCTCCCTCTAAAGGCTTGCAAATTTTAAAACAAGAGTTGAATATTATAAAGGGATTAAAGCACAGTTTAAGTATAGTGAAAACGAATGGATCAATTCAAGACAATCATATGCAATGCATTAATGAAATAAAGTTTGACATTAATAGATAAGTGTTTGAACAACAAAAGAGATTACAATTAAAAATTCAAAATGAACATGATGCTCTTACAGATTTGGCATAGGACCAGTGATCACATTAGGAGCCCCTAGAGGGTCGAACTCAATCTCCTTGGCATCAATCATGTCTTGGATCTTATTCTTCAGAGCCCAACAGTTGTTCGTGTCGTGTCCAGGACTATCAGAATGGTATGCACACCTTTCATTGGGATGATAAGTAGGAGCAGAAGTATTAGGATTCCGGAGAGGAGCCTTTAACGTGATCAACTCTGCTTTCAACATGTGTTGTAGCGCTTGAGCCAGTGGCATGTTGATCTTAGTGAATTGTCTTTTAGGCACAAGCTCCTTACGTTGATTCCCCTGTTGACATTGTTGCACTGATGCAGGACCAGAGATCAGGACTGCCCCCACATGTTGGTCGTGGTTGCTCTTGTTATGACCCATTTGGTCGTAAACATCATTGGACTCTTTCTTCCCAATGAAAGGTTGTTTCCCTGTACTCGAAGATGCACCCCATTGGGTTTTACCGCTTTTGATGCCAGCTTCGACTCTTTCGCCCGTTAGTATCATCTCGGTGAACCCCGCTGAGGAGCTTCCGATTAGGTGATTGAAGAAAGGTCCTGTCAAAGTTCCCATAAAAATGTCAATCATCTCTCTGTCAATTAAGGGGAGCTGCACCCTGCCAGCCAAGTCTCTCCACTTTCGGGTGTATTCTTTGAAGCCCTCATTGGAACGCATGGTCATATTCTGCAATTGCATACGAATTGGTGCAAGATCAGCGTTGTATTGGTACTTTTTGTAAAAAGCAGCAGCTAGATATTTCCAAGTGTGAATGTGGGAACTCTCCAAATGATAGAACCACTGAAGTTGCGTCCCAACTAAACTCTCTTGAAAGAAGTGGATCCAAAGCTTCTGATCAGTTGTCTATGGTTGAATCTTGCGGACATAACACTTTAGGTGCATCTTAGGGAAAAAGACTCCATCGTACGGGGCAAACGTAGGGATTTTGACTTTTTGTGGGATTACCACTCCAGTAACCAAACCCATGTCTCCTAAGTCTAATCCAGGCACATCTTGGATCTCCATAGCTTTTAGTCTGTCTTCAAGCTGTTTGTATTTTTCACCCGCCGGTGGATACTACTCCTCAGAAGAGTCATCGTCATCAGTAGCTATGTTAGCTCTAATGCTTCCAGCTTCCTCTTCTTGACTGTCTTTAGAAGAAGCATCTTCTTTTTGATCTAGCTGGGCATGCCCCTTGGAGCTTCTTCTCACGTTGAGGATAACAACCTTTTTCTTCTTCTTGATTTCTTTGGTGAAGAGTGTTTTCAAATCTTCCTTCCCCTGGGCCAAGTTCATGAGCGCTTGTTGGAACTGAGCGTTTTGAGCTTGGAGATCTTTAACTGTTTTCTCTAGAGCCATCTCTAATGAAATAAATAGTAAGAAGATGAGAAAACCTGTACGGGAAAACCATACAAGATATGTGGATGTATTGTTTTCAAGGATCTCGCGGGGTAAACACAAGAAGATGTTATAATTTGAACGTTGATCAACAGCTTTGATTGGAGAACTTCATATCAGTGGATGTCCTTCCACGAGAATCAATCTCACCAGGTCAAGTGGGTCATAGCTCTTGACTCAAGTTGTACTTTTACTTTTGACGTCGTTTGATTAGAGAATGGATCATTTTGCCCCTTGATAGGCGTCTGGTTCAACATGACCCTGCATCATAGGCCCTTGAGATCCTTGAAATAGTTATTGAAAATGATATGCTAATGATGTCATGATGTTATGTACAAGTATGCAAAGTAAGCAAGTTTGTTATGTACAAATAATAATATACACACAAAGCAGACAAGTCCTTAGGTTTAGGCTTGCATGGAGTTTGTAGGTAAGTACCCTCTTGAAGTTTAGTCGGCTCAACATGTCCTAGTTAATAGTAACCTAGTTCTAAGGGATCTCAATATCACTGATCTTTATTCATTGGGCATTGTTTCAGCGCAAGCCTCTTTAATGGCGACCAGAATATCCCGAAAGTCTGATCTCAATGAGCATAATATCGAGTATCAACCAATATTTGGTCGAAACCTAAGCCGAATATCTCACTACTTCCTAATGGCCAAGGATGAGTCAATTAAAAGGTTATAAAGGTCAGTTAGCGCTTAATGACACTAAGGAAGCCTAATGGTATCCTTGACTGACTCAAGGAACATTAGTACAAACCAAAGTATCACGCTAACGTAGGTATCACTTCGTCCATATCGGTATACCCCGTATAGCCTCCATGATTTATTGCTACTTACCTAAAAGGTGCCCCAGATCCGGGTATACGATCTTTAACAAAAACCCAAAAAAGGACCCAAAATGTAAAGCAAGTAAGTCAAACAATGAAAGCAAGTAAAGGTGATCTAACCCCAAGGTAACCCCACTTTTAAGTAATCTCCCCAGCAGAGTCGCCAATTCTATAATATGGTGGGAGAACTAACTTGGGATGTTTTGCATTTGATCGCAATTTTTGTGGATAGCAAGAGTCGCCACCGACTTTTCTTTTATCCAAAAGGAAAGGCTGAAAAGAACAGGAAAGACCTTTAGAGATGTTTTCTTGAGTTCGGGGGGTAGGTTATGAAAAGGGAAGGTATTAGCACCCTTTTTATCCGTAGTTATCTACGGGCTCTTAGTTGCTTGCTAGATCACTTGCTTTTTGTTTGAAAGTGTGCTTTGTGCTGTGGTTTTGAAAGTATTTTGAAAACGTGCCTTTGTAATGATTTTCGTCTCATAAGAACACATACAAAGTGTTGTTTGAAAAATAGTTCAAAGAAGTGTTTGTGTAATGTGTTTTTGAAAGTGATTTTGAGAAGGGTGTCTTTGTAATGGTTCTCGTCTCTATGAGAATGCATACAAAGCGTTGCCTTTTAAAAATGTTTCAAAATGAAAGTGTTGGTGTATAAAATATTTTTGTTGTGAGCAAGCTAGCAACTAGGAGCAACCTACCTACTCAAAAGGTCTTAAATGTTCTTTTCCTCCTCCTTTATATGTTGCTATCTTACCATTGATTTGGTAAGAAGCCCCATCGTTGGATGTGAAGGGACAGGCGTGGGACATTTGTATAGTTGTAGAAGGCAACCTATGGGACATTTTAGCAATGTCATTTAGGGACTAGATCGTTTACCGAAGGCAACATTGAGGGTCATCGAGGGACTACGATCTTTTATCAAGGGTCTTTACTAAAACGCCCATATTCAAGGGACATGATTATTTTTCCGAGGCAACAAGTGGAGTTAACCCTAGGGGTACATGTGTGAATAATGTGTTTGTTTTGCATGCATTTAATCTTTAATTATAGGTTGACTACTTGTTGGTTTTATCTTGCCATACATTCCCTATTTTACTAGCAAGTATACAAAAGTAATAAAATGCAGAAAGGTAAAATCCTATACTATTATAACCATATTGAATTGCATGAAAATATAAAGGCAAAAATAAGATAAAAGCAAGAAAAATGAAGGTCTTTCGATTGAGGAAGAAGACCCTTCGATTTTGCACTTACTGGCTTCAATCGATTGGGGGCTGGCACCAGTGTAGGCATATCCTTCGATTGGGGGCTGGAAGTCAGCATGTTATATCTTTCGACTGGGGCCTGGAAGTAGCATGTTATGCCTTTCGACTGGGCCTGGAACCAGTGCAAGATGTAATATTCCTTTTTGCCTCCTTTAACTAGGGTTCGAAAGCAGTGAGGGAGTGCCTTTCGACTGGGCCTGGAATCAGTGTAGGCATGCTTTTCATCTGGGCCTAGAAGTCATCATGGTGTGCCTTCTGGTTGCCTCTTTCGTTTGACCTAGAGAATGGGGTAGAAGCCAGAAGCTTCATTTCCTATTTCCTGTTTCTTTCGTTTGAGATGTTAAATAGCAACATGGCCTAAGGCCATGCTAGCACTGCCTTAGGGCCAGGTTAATTCTTAAAATATTTGTAAGAAACCAAAAGCAAAAACCAAAGGAAAGGCAATAGAACAAAACTATAAGGGTGTAAACAAAAAGGAAAAACAACGGTATGTACGCGCTTGAAATGAAAAGGAGTTGTATTTACATGTGCTGGAAATGAAAGATCCAAGCTTAAGGGTGACTTACCTTGCTTTGAGGTTGGGACGTCTGTTGGGCCTTTAGGTGGTTGCCTGGAGTGTCCCTGGATTCGAAAGGAAGAAGTGAAGCCAACGTCACTACTGCTGGATTCAAAAGAGAAAAACAAATGAAATGTTTTTCTTACTGGATTCGAAGAGTAACAAGATGTAAGGAGGCTCCATATTCGAAGGAGACAAGTGTTTGGGATTCTGGGTTTGTGCTTTCAAAAATGTTTAAGTGTTTGAGAAATTTATTGTGTTTGAGAAAATTGAGAGTTTGATGATTTTTAAAGATTCTTTCCACACCACCAAATCTGCACCTCTTTCTTTATTCATGGTTCCTCTATTTATAGAGGAAAATCTTGGGAGATGTTGAAGTAGTCAGCTTTGCAAAAAATAATAAAATATGAAAACAAAAAAGTACAAGTGGGGGGCTGATGTCAGTTGGGTACAGAAGATTTGACTTATACCTTTTGGCGTTGCTTGTGCTCAGACAAAAATCAGGTTGAGAGCTGATTTTGTGATTAAAGTACTTTTTATGAAGAAAGGGTACGTAACCTTTTGCCATTTCATCCAAGAATGGTATTATCCAGTGGATAAACCTTTGAATCTTTGTTTAATGTATCACAAATTTGTGTAAGCCTCTGATTATGTAAAGATTTGGAAGCAACATAGCCTGGAAAATGAGATTTGAAGGATAAGGCTATGAGATTCGGTCTTGAGTCAAATGTAAGAATGAGATCGAAGCACACTTGTTCGAAGGAAGCCTTTGCCTCAGTCGAAGCTTGTGGTCGAAACAAGCTTGCTTGAAGGAAGCTAATGCCCATTCGAAGCTTGGATTGAAGCAAACACATTAGGAGTCATTGTCTTGTGTCTGTTTAGCATGAGGGAAGTTCCTGGATTTGTGAATCAAAGGCAAACAATAAGGCCAAAGGTGCATTTAAAGCTTGTATGCAGGAGGCCTAAATGGTGCAATCGAAAGAAACATTCAGAAGACCAATGCCTTCTAAATCGAAGGACGTTTTTCAGAAGGTTATTAACTTCTGAATCGAAGGGTGCTCTTTTAAGGGAAGCAAGAACTTAGTCAAATCTTGTATGAAGATACCTCTGGCTCAAACGAAGCTTGTATGAAGCAAAGTCTGCAAGAGGCCCTTGGTGCAAGTGGATTTGAAGGATGCATATAGATGGTTATTTTGTCCCATCAAAACTTATTCCAACTAAGCAAGCATGCAGGCAGCAAACTTGTCCAATCGAAGCAGGCTTGCAGGCAGATATTTTGTCCAAATCGAAGCAGGCAGCTATTTTGTCCAAATCGAAGCAGGCATGCAGGCATCATATTCCCAATCGAAGTAAACTTGTTGTTTCTTTAATTTTGTTAAAAAAACAAATTTATCTGTTTTCTCCCTTTTTGATAGTTTCCTTTTAATCTTGGTACTGGAAAATCCCAATGTACTCATGGCAACTATATGAGGCATCGAAAATCGAATTGTACTTGTGGAAGCTTGATCTTTTGAAAACCCTTATGGAAAATGCCTTGAGAAAAGAGAGGGAAATTTTTTGGGTACAACAGGAGGCTAAAGACTTTATGGCCATTAATTTTAATCAAGAGTAATCTATCTTTTTGTTTTTGAGGATATGTAATATTTGAACAATTGAAACATTAAAGCCTTGTGTCTTACTCGAGGCACAATGGTTTATTTGTGAGGGTCATTACTTCATTTTCATATGTCATCAATAAAACATCGGACGTTTCACATACAAATTTTATGCTCTTTGTTTTTCTATTCTGCCTCTTTAGTTTATCAAAAATATACAACTATGCTCTTACACACACCCACGTATCAAACTGTAGATCCACATCCACTCTGGATCCCATTGATAACGGTTATGCTATTGCCAGTTATGACTTTTAAAATCTGATCTTCCAAGCCAAGGACGAAGGTGAGGAAGATTGTGAAGTACCAGGGGAACTTTCCAAACTATTACAATAGGAAGAAAGGGCTATACAACCTCATGAAGAACCGGTTGAGACAATTAACTTGGGTACTGAAGAGGATAAGAAAGAAGTCAAGATAGGTTCCGAGCTGGAGCATAGTGTCAAAAAGAGGTTAATACAAATGCTACATGACTATGTTGAGGTTTTCGCCTGGTCATACGAAGATATACCAGGACTTGACACTGATATTGTGGTTCATCGCCTACCTACAAAAGAGGATTTCCCTTCAGTGAAACAGAAGGTTCGTCATATGCGGCCAGAGATGTCATAAAAGATCAAGGCTGGGGTCATGAAACAGTTCAACGTTAGATTCTTAGTTGTCACCTCCTATCCACAATGGGTTGCTAACGTGGTTCTAGTACCAAAGAAGGACAATAAGGTACATATGTGCGTGGATTACAGAGACCTGAACAGGGCAAGCCCCAAGGATGATTTCCTGCTTCCCCATATTGATGTTCTGGTTGACAACACCGCACAACATAAGGTATTCTCCTTCATGGATGGTTTCTCCGGGTATAATCAGATCAAAATGGCACCTGAAGACATGGATAAAACCACCTTTGTCACACAGTGGGGAACTTTCTATTACAAAGTTATGCCATTTGGGCTAAAGAACACTGGGGAAACCTATCAGCGCGCCATGGTAGCTTTGTTTCATGATATAATCCATCACGAGATAGAGATCTACGTTGATGATATGATATCCAGGTCTCAGACTGAAGAGGAGCACCTTGATCATCTGCAGAAGCTGTTTGAAAGACTGAAAAAGTACAAATTAAGGCTAAACCCGAATAAGTGCACTTTCAGAGTAAGACCCGGTAAGCTCATAGGATTCATTGTTAGCGGAAAAGGCATTGAAGTCGACCCCGCAAAGGTAAAATCTATACAAGAAATGCCAACTCCTTGCACTGAGAAGGAAGTTAGGGGATTCTTGGGACGCCTAAACTACATAGTCAGATTCATTTCCCATTTGACCGCTACTTGTGAGCCAATCTTCAAGTTACTGAAGAAAGATCAAGCAGTGAAGTGAAATGACGACTGTCAGAACTCCTTTGACAGAATCAAAGCATATCTTCAAGAGCCTCCAATCTTGATGCCTCCAGTTGAAGGAAGACCTCTGATCATGTACTTAAAAGTGTTAGAGAATTCAATGGGGTGTGTGCTGGGGCAGCATGACGAGTCTGGTCGAAAAGAGCATGCAATATACTACCTTAGCAAAAAGTTTATCGACTGAAACAAGATACTCACTACTCGAGAAAACTTGCTACACTTTGGCATGGGCTGCTCGCCGACTAAGACAATATATGTTGACTCACACTACCTTGTTGATATCTAAAATGGATCTAATCAAGTACATCTTTTAGAAGCCTGCTCTCTCCAGAAGAATAGCAAGATGGCAGATGATCCTGACCGAATACAACATTCAATGCACAACCAAGAAAGCAATTAAGGGAAGTGTACTAGCTGATCATTTGGATCATCAGGCTGTGGATGACTACCAATCCATGAATTTTGAGTTCCCGGACGAGAACATCATTTTAGTAATTGATTGTGAAGAACCTAGACCGGATGAAGGACCTGAAAAAGGATCCTAATGGACTATGGTTTTTGATGGAGCTTCTAACGCTCTTGGCAATGGCATCGGCGCCGTGATCATATCTCCTGAAGGCTGTCATATTCCTTTCACTGCCAAATTATGTTTTAATTGTACCAACAATATGGCTGAATACGAAGCATGTATCATGGGTCTCAAAGCTGCTATCGACTTGAGTATTAAATTCTTGTGTGTATTTGGAGACTCGGCCTTAGTAATCAGCCAAATTAAAGGAGAATGGGACACGAAGCATCCTAATCTCATCCCTTACAAAGAGCATGTGTTGACACTGATTAGGCATTTTTAAGAAATTACCTTTGAGCATTTCCCACGAGAGGAAAATCAACTAGTGGACGCGCTAGCTACGATGTCATCCATGTTCAAGGTCAGATGGGATAACGAAGCTCCTTAGATCACTATCGAAAGTATGGATGAATCAGCATACTGCCACGAGATTGATACTGAAGAAGTAGTGGAAAAACCTTGGTTCCACGAAGTCAAAAGATATATCGAAGCTCAAGAGTATCCTGAAGGAGCTTCATTCAATGATAAGAAGTTCTTAAGAAGGTTCACTGCCAAGTTCTTACTCAGTAGCGGGATCCTCTACAAGCGTAACCACGATTCTACCTTGCTTCGGTGTGTAGACAAGAGTGAGGCAGAAAATATTATGGTTGACTTACACGAAGGTACCTTTGGCACTCATTCTAGTGGGCACTCGATGGCTAAATAGATCCTACAGACAGGATACTACTGGTCCACTACGGAAGAAGACTATTATCAGCATTCGAGGAGTTTTCACAAATGCCAGATCTATGCTGATAAAGTACATGTGCCTCCGGTTCCTCTAAACATCCTGACCGCTCCTTGGTCGTTCGCAATGTGGGGCATCGACATGATTGGAGAGATTAGACCTACAACTTCTAATGGGCACCGCTTCATCCTGGTTTCCATTGATTACTTCATGCAATGGGTCGAGGAAGCTTCATTTGTTTCTGTTACCAAGAACGTTGTGGCTCGATTCATCAGACATAATCTTAACTACCATGGATGGTGATGACCTTCCACACCCGATAAACACAGACATAGTTAAAAGATACTATGCATGAACAAAGACCCGCTAGGTCGACTGGCCTAGGCAAAAATTAGGGCCTCCCGGCGAACCAAAAGGGTTCGGGAAAAAATTAGGGAATATACAAAAAAATCTGTACACCCGGCAAGTCAAAAACATGAAAAGGCGGCTTGGGAAAAAAAGGGTATCCCGGTGGACTGAAAACCCGAAAGGGCGGTCCAGGCAAAAGTTATAGATTTAAAGCGTATAACTATGTCCCATTGGATCACCTTACATCCAATCTTCAGTATCAACTATCAAGCTCAAGTGGTACTAATCAATCCAATCGGCTTCGGACAAGCAGCGTAAAAGATGAGACGCTCAAAGGCCTAAAGAC
The DNA here is from genome assembly GCA_948472305.1 of Vicia faba. Classification (NCBI taxonomy): domain Eukaryota; kingdom Viridiplantae; phylum Streptophyta; class Magnoliopsida; order Fabales; family Fabaceae; genus Vicia; species Vicia faba. Next base: position 94,644,684 of record OX451735.1, on the reverse strand, counting down.
AATAGTAGAATGGGAACCCAATGAGATTATTTCACATAGCTGTTTTTCTTTGTATACTATTTTTGTATAATTTCCATTCTTACGATGACATTCTCTTACTAGAATGTCCGTCTACTTGTACAAAAACGCTTATTTAAGTTAATACAAAACTATTCCTTTGAAAGTGCAAAACTTATGTTTTTATTTTTCTGTTTTGTGTGCGAAAACTTCCAGTGATTATTTTTGAACATATGCATTTGAATGTGATTACTTCTTACAAATATACACCTAAAAACAGAAAGACGGTTGCTAATGAATTTATGAAACGGGACAATATCTAAGGGTCATCCACAAAATCCCCGCAGATATTTCTCCAGCAGATACCTTCTCCAGCAGATACAGAGGCAGAGACATCCTACTACAAGGTCATTGCCATATTCTCAATATGCACCCTAATTGTGTCAGGTTCTATATACCTGGCAGAGAAAGAATCTCCAAATTACTGCTCTAACAAAAGATCCCCCAATGAAGTCGCCAAGCTTCTCAAGATTCACCAACTGGATTTCAATAAAATCCCCAAACAGTTTACAGAGTTTACCTTCCCCAACAAAGATCATTTCTCTTACAACATAAGTACATCTCCCAGCATTTCAACTTTAACAAATTTGAAGGCCTACATTCTTCCCCCCAACAGCAATTAAGGATTTATTTTCCCTAGTTCAATAATAAAACAGTGGAACAACTGACATGATCATACATTGCATTCATACATCATTTCTACAAATATCATAGCATATGCAGCACAAATGCGTATATCACAATCTCATTTATTTTGAGAGCATCACGCAATTCATACATCATGACATCATATGAAACTGACTTTACCTTTCCAGGTTGAGTTTGCAGAATAACAAACACTGTCAACCTATACAGCAGGTCAAAGATTAATGCCCGAAACCAGACGGGGAAACTATCTATACGACCAAGTCGTATGAACTCCTGAAGCAAGACGGGTTTACCAACAAATACAGCAGGCCACAGATTAATTCCTAAAACCAGATGGGGAGCTATCTATGTGACCAATGTTGCCAAGTCCCAGATTAATACATGAAACCAGACAGGAAAACTATTTGTGGATGACCGAATGTAGATTAATACCTGTAACAATCCAGGAGAGCTATCTACATGAAGAGATTGAAGATTAATACCTGTAACAAGCCAGCAAAACAATATTTATTTCTCGGGTCAAAGATTAATACCTGAAATAATCCAGGACAACTATCTCAGCGACTGACAATTTTCAAGTTCCAGATTAACACCTGTAACAAGCCAGGAAAGCTATCTATGGATGACCGATTCTAGATTAATACCTGTAACTAGCTAGGAAAACTATCCACATGAGGAGATTGGAGATTAATACCTGTAACAAGCCAGGAAAACTATCTTTCTTTCTCAGTTCAGAGATTAATACCTGAAACCAGCCAGGACAGCTATCTCAACGACCAACAAAAATAAGTTCCAGATTAATACCTGTAACAAGCCAGGAGAACTATCTGCCGACGACCGACTGCGAATTAATACCTGTAACAAGCCATGAGAACTATACACATGAGGAGATTGAAGATTAATACATGTAACAAGCCAGGAAAACTATCTTTTTTTCTCAGGTCAGAGATTAATACCTAAAATCAGCCAAGACAACTATCTCAACGACCAACAAAAACAAGTTCCAGATTAATACCTGTAACAAGCCAGGAGAACTATCTGTGGATGACCGACTATAGATTAACACCTGAAACCAGACAGGAAAACTATCTACATGACCATACAAAGCAATCTTACACGGGTTCCTTCTCATCATCCAGATGCAGTCTAACACAGACTCATCCTGAAACAGCCCCACACAGGCTCCTTCTCATATATCTTCGGATGCAGACTAACACTGACTCATCCCGGAACCACCCTACACGGGCTCTTTCTAATACATTTTTCAGGTAACGGTTAATTCCATTATCCGCAACAAGTTATTGTGAAACCTGGATTTCAACCAGAATTTTCCCTCCCAATTTTACTCAAGGCATGCTCCTAAAGGTCCTCCATTGCTCAAGGTTGACCAAGAATTTACCAGACAAATTCTCCTCCTAAGCAATGAACCTCTAATTAGGGTTTCACTTTTCATCAAGATGTGTGAGCTACAAAGGTCTCAAATGTTTTCCATGGTCCTAATATGCCTTCAATATTGTCCATGACAAATTTCATGCCTTCCACTACAAGTTTGCTTAGTCAATTGCTCAAATGCTTGAAAATCAATTGTACTAGGTCAAAAGTCCATTGTGGCCTAAATACAGTCAAACTTCATGAATTTTGGTCAACATCAACATTTTGAAGTGATATCCATCATTTGATCAAGGGTTGATCATGATTCCTTAAGAAATGTTCCTAATTCATCAAAAGTCAAAAATTGCTAAATTAGGGTTTCTATAGGAAAAGTCAACTGAACTTTGACCAGGCATAACATTCACATACTTCATCCATTTTTCCCCAACCAAAGCTCATTTTTAAGAGAATCTCATTTCCTATAACTTCTCTTTTGTCCTTGAGATCAAGAGATGCACCATTTGAAAGATACAAGCTCATCCATTACAGGTCATTTTCAGAAAGTCAACAACAAACACTTTTTTCCAAGACCTTTTACATCAAGATAAAGTCTTCAAATGAAAAATTGATCAAAATAGGGATGGAAGTAGGCATCTTGGTCTTTCCAAAAACTCATTTATCATCATCATGAGATGAAAATTGAGCAAGTTATGGCTTGCCCAAGTTGGGAAAATTTGGGAAATTCCAAGAATTATGCACTGAGCAAACTTGAAGTTTTAGGTCAAGGGATTAATTTCCTGGACTTCAATTATCTTCCTAAGCCTATATAGGACCCCTAATATCATTTTGCATGGCCTTACCATTTTTATCTATTTTTTACATATTTAATTTGATTTATTTCAAATAAATATAAAATAAATGGTACAAAATAATTGGAAATGGGCCTTGACCCTTAGGCTTTTGTTTTGTCTTGACGTGAGGCCCATGAACACGTGCAAGAAATGTCTAGGTTCATCCAAATTCGAAAATGCAATGAAAACACAAAAATGGCAATTAATCAAGTTTTGATTTTGCTCTTAAACTGCATAGTTAGGGCATTAATTCTTTCTGTGAAACCCTGTCCCCTCCTTCTACTCTATAAATGCATCATTCTTATAAGCTTTACAGAGGGAGACACAACCTCAAGAACTCACACGAAATTTGCAAAAAATAAGCAAAGTTGTCAAAATTCAAAAATGAGTTTTCAGTCCTTCCCAGTCCAAACAAAGGATTCAAACACATTCCTAGAGGTCCCCTGAAGCTTTCCCAATCATCACCACCCACTGAAGCATCACGAAACGTCTCAGCAAGGTCACACGGTTTGCATTTTTTCTCAAATGTGTTTTCTTCGATTCATGTAATATAAACTTATTTTGATCATGCATTATTGTTCAAATGAATGTGTGTAAACTTTCTGTATAGCTGGATTTGAGTTTTGATGCATGTGTGATGTTTTGCAATGGCTAGGGTTTATACCTCCGAATTGGGGTTTTTTGAAATAGCCAAAATTAGCCCAAACAAAGGATACCATCATGTTCGGGAGGTTGATGCCAATCAATCCATGGCTTCATATTTGATTTATATTGCGTATTCTGGACTTTATTGTGTTACAGGTGTTGTAGTGACAGACCAAAACTGTCACTATAGATCTTTGTACCTAAAACGACGAAGTGAGGAAGAAGATGAGGCGTGGAAATCTTCAATTGGGTAATTCAAATAAGTGCGTGTTTTATTTTTTCCAGATGTTTGTGTTAGTTTTTTTAATATATTATTATTATTGCTTGATATAAGTAAATGATTGGTTCAACAGCTTAGTTGGTAAAGGCGTACGTGTAGAAGGTAAATGACCTGGGTTTGAATCCCAGGTCCAGCATTTTATCTTTTCCAACATATTTCATGCATATCTAGTGCTCCTCAAGGCCATTTGCTCATCACACACCATCAGGTCCAAGCCATCAGAAGCATCTCTGATAAAAGTCAAAGCATCCAACGCGCAAGTCTGGGCTCCAGACGAAGTTTGGGCTCCCTTCAGCTGGGCCTAACCAACTTCAATTTCAACACCCCCCCATTTAATTTTGCTATCCTGGCCGATTTAATTTTTCTTCATTTTGTTTTATTATTTATTTCTTTTACTTTTTTTATCAGCAAATAAATAACCAAAAATCACCAAAAAAGTTAGGATTAGATATTTTAATTAATTAATTTCTTTAAGCAATTAATTAATTAAAATTTAACTCCTTTTTAAATTAAAATAAAATAGAATTAGGAATAGTTTTATATTTATATCATTTTCTTTTCTTTGCATAATAAAAAACAATAAAAAAGGGACTTGGACTAATTTCTTAATTAAATTTTATTTTTCTAGATAATTTTAGGATATTTAATTTAGTCATCTTCATAAATAAAAAAAAAACAAAAATATTCCCTTTTCTTTAGGATTTTTAGACATCTTTTCACAACTCGTGCACATTTATCTATTCTTGCAGTTTTTGTATTATTGTAATTGCTCAAGGGTTGTAATAGAATAATTAGGATTTTATTTTCTGCTTTATTCCCCTAATTCTTGGACATGTAATTAATCCCCAAAGCTCTGTAATAGCATAGATTTAACTTTCCGCACTTTAAATTTATGCAATATATATTAACTGTTAGTAATTAGGCTTGTATGGAAAGACTAATAATAAAATATTAGCAAACCTAACAAAAGACTAAAATAATTGAATATAAAACACAATTGCACATATGTACCTCTATGGTACCCCCACTTTGGTTGTCTTTGAAAAATAGTCACAACTCTCGAAACGTGAGAGGTTTTAGTGGCTACCCTCTGGTTCAAAAAAGATCATAAGTCCCTTGATGACCCGCTCAATGTTGCCTCAGTAAAAATATGATCTTAGAACCTTAGGGTGGTTACTAAAGCTCCTTTCCCAGTTTCCTTTGTGACTATAAATTTCCCCTTCGAATCTCCCTCATACATCCAATGATAGGACTACCTACCCACTAATGGTAGGATAACACTGTCTAAAGGATAGGAGGAAAAGAACAACCTTTTCGAGTATAAGTAGATTGTTCTTAGATGCTATGCTCCAAAAACAAACTTTTTGCACTTACACAAAACATTTCAAAAACAACTTTCAAAAACATTAGCTTTGTCAACACTCTTGAGAACTGATACAAGAGTTATCACAAAGCGAATCTCCGTACTAAGGCATTTCAAAACAGTTTTAAAAACATAGAAAGAACAAGGTACTTTTAAAATGAGCTAAGCATCTAAGAACCCGTAGAAAACTACGGATTGAAAGGGTGTTAACACCTTCCCTTTCCATAATCTACCACCCTTACTCACGAAATTCTCGAAAAGGTCTTTTTCTTTTCACCCTTTCCTTAATTTGGATAAAAGAAAAGTCAGTGGCGAATCTTGGGTACCACAACATTTGCAAATACAAATGCAAAACCAGTATAACAGTCGGTTCTGCCACCGTATCACAGTTCACAACTGCGGTGGGTGCAAAAATTGTAAAAAAATACTTCTTTTCTCATCCCCACAAATCTATTTTTTGTATACAACATTTATAGCCAAAATACACAAATTTTCAAAGAGGTTCATGTGGAGTACCGTAGATGTTTAGGATGCTAATACCTTCCCTTTACATGACCAACCCCCGAACTTAGATTCTCTCCCCCTCTTTTTGGGTTATTCGCTCTTTTCCCATTCCTTTGGAAACAATAAAGTGCAGTGGTGATTTTTATTTGATCTGTGTGAGTCAAGTAAATCCAATGGCTTAGTCTCAACATTTCTACCGCTACAGAAAATAAATGTTGACTTCACTGGGTACAGATCGACCAATTGCGAGTCCATACCTAAGTGGGTTGAACCTATCTTTGTTTATTTATGTATGTGCTATTATTTGTTGTATATTATGTGTGGTATATATATTTGTCTGGATTTTCCTGGTTTTCAGGGTGCTTGGTGATTTCTCATAAGTCCTCTACCCGGACTTGGGCAAACATAACATAGGACAAGCGGTATAGTCATGTTAACTTTGAGGGAGTAATCCAAAAAAAGGAAACATGAGATCCCTCACTTAGTGAAGGCCCCTTTGACTGTAATTTCGTTTATCGAGTAATCAAGAAGACGTGCTGCTTTCCACCTGGGAGCCTGCTGAAACTGAGGACTATAGAACCTTTAACCCATCTTGGACTTTTAGGTTTAGTGCAGAAACTATGATGGAGTAATCCAAAAATGGTTGTCACGCGATACTACACTCAGAAAAGTTTTTCTTGAGAATATTACTAATTACCGAGTCAATCAGGACGTTGGCAATATCTTAAGGAAGGATGTAGACTCTGGGAACCTCTTAGAACCGTGTTCTGCAGGTGATAAACTATTAGACCATACCTTATGGGTAGTACCTTTGACTTCATGCTCGTGATGTCAAACCTATAAACCTCATGTTTGTGATCTTGTGTGTGATTGTTGCATCATGCATTCATGCACCCATGAGCATCCTTTAAGACATTTTGGTTCAAGGGACTTAAAGTTGAATTTTTGCGAATATCTAAGGTAATTTTGACCATGGATTCTAGAAAAATAAAGACTCGGAAGTATAGTTTCAAGAATCCTAAGATAGATGATTTGATGAGTCTGATTCTCGAGATTGAGATTTCTACAGATTTTGAAGAAGTATGGATCCATCGTGTCTCTCATGAAGCTCAGGATGAAGGAGGATATTCTCTCGACTTTGGTCCAGTTCTATGATCCGATGTATCGATGTTTAACTTTCCTTGATTATCAACTGACACATACATTGGAGGAGTATTCTTATCTACTGAGTTTACCTATTACCGATCGTGTTCCTTTCACCGGTTTGGAGGGGGAGGCAAAATCTCCTGAGATTGTTGCTATGGTTCATTTCAAGAAGTCTGAGATTAAGGCCCACATGACTACCAAAGGAGGAATTAGAGGATTACCCACTCAATTTTTATTATAGAAAGCTCGTTACTTTGTTAGGATGAAGAGTACAGTTTCTTTTGAGGCCATCTTTGCTCTGCTGGCTTATGGGTTGTTCTTATTTCCGAACATCGACAACTTTTTAGATATCAATGCCATCAAGATATTTTTGATAGGGAATCTAGTCCCTACATTATTAGGAGATGCTTATTACTCCGTTCATCTTCGGGATTCTTATCATGGAGGGATGATCATTTATTGCACGCCTTTGTTGTATTAATGGTTTATTTCTCACTTACCTCGGTCTGATGCTTTCTGGGATGTCAAAAAGGAACCTCATTGGTCACCAAAGATTATGGCCCTCACTCATTCAGATATTATTTGGTATCACCAGGCTTACCATGATGTAGATATTGTCGATAGTTGTGGTAGTTTCCTCAATGTACCTCTTCTTTGTACAAAGGGAGGAATTAACAACAATCATGTTCTTGCACGACGATAGCTCGGATATCTGATGAGAGATAAGCCAAATAGTATTCATTTGAGTGGTTTCTTTCTCAAAGAGGGGGAGGATCATAAGAAAGCTAAGGAGGAGATTGCAAAGGCTTGGTTCCATGTTCACAGGAAGAGTATAAAGGACTTGGGGCCTAGATGAGCTAATTTTTTGGAGCCTTATCTTCAGTGGGTGCAAGCAAGGGAAATTCAGTTGAAGATGTTATATTCCTGTGAAGCGCATATGCCTGATATGTTTGTGAAGACCACTCCTCCCCTTTTAGATGATGTGGAAGAGCTTCAGCTTTCCCTAGTCAGGATGCAGCAGGAGAAGGAAGCTTGGAAGAATAAGTGTCAGACTTTACAAATGTCTTACTGAGCAGACTTGAAGGAGAAGGATGACTTGATTGAGATTATTGAGAGTCGTGCTGAAGAGATGATGGAGAGGAAAGAGGATTTATTTTCCTATAAAGCTCAGTCAGAACTTAGTCATTCACTTCTCAACTCTGGTAATTGGAAAGTGGTTACCGCCAAGTATGCAGAAGAGAACAAGCAGTTGAAGGCTCAGATTACGAGACTCATAGAAAAGGGTCAGTGTAGAGAGTGATCTTCATCAACTTTGATTTCTTAGGATTTTAGATTCTATCTTCTTTTTTACTTGGGATTGTTGAAACTTGTACTAAAATTTGTAATCCAATTTGAAGTTATTATAATAAGATTTCAGTATTTCAAAAATGTGTTAGAACTTTAGTATTTGCAAATTTGTTTGTAATTCTTTGAGTCCCTTGAAGTATTAATAATAATAAAATAAATCATGTGCATTGCATATCATGCATCATCTTGTACATATTTCTTGCACTCCTATTCATACCCAGGTGTCTTACTAAATTTCTCTACTTCGTTCAGCAGTTTGTCTCACTAGTACAATACTCGAGCTAATTCCAGGAAGAAAATGGAGAATCTTGAACAAGAGAATAGCGAGTTGCGCGAAGAAGTTACTGCTTTGAAGGCCGGCATGGCCAATCTGACTGCTTTGATGGAATCATTGGTGGCTGCTCAGAATCAGCCACCACTTGCTCAACCTCAACAAACAACAAATGCTTCTGAAGGTCCATCAATTCCCGTTTCTGTTACCCTAGTTACTGCTGCTCAGAAACGTATACCTCAGGGTTACCTGTGGGGAATGCTTGAAAAATTCATGCCAGAAGGTTTTAATCTTGATGCTCCAGTTGCTCTAGTTGTGCAAGCTACTGCTACTCTCACACCTCCTATTGTTCATATTACTCCTGCTGCTAGAAATGAGATCCACTATACTGCACCTCCTTTGGTGAATGTTATACTGTTTGTTAATGATGAAGTATATTGTCCTGTTCCTTCACCAAGTGAAAGTGTGGGTTTCTATGACCGGTTGGATGACTTTCAAGACCATTTCAATAAGATGCAGAAGGAAATGAAGGCCCTTCGAGGAAAAGAATTGTTTGGACAGAATTCCAGTGAGCTCTACCTAGTTCCTAATATGAAGGTGCCGACCAAGTATAAAGTACCGGAATTTTAGAGGTACAAGGGCAACTCTTGTCCTCGTGGCCACCTTGTGATGTGCATTAGGAAAATTTCCACCCATACTGATGATCAGCATTTGCTCATTCATTTCTTCCAAGATGGTTTAACTGGTGCTGCTCTGAAGTGGTATATGAGTATGGACAATAGTAGTATCCGTACCTTCAATGATCTGGGAGAACCCTTCATCAAATAGTACAAGTATAATATGTTCATGGTGCCTGACTGTGACCAGTTAAGGGCAATGGCTCAGAGAGAAAAGGAGTTATTCAAAGAATATGCACAAAGATGGCGCGAGATAGCTGCTCAGGTGGTGCCACCTATGGGAGAACAAGAAATGACCAAGGTCTTCCTAAAAACCCTTGGATCATTTTATTACGAAAGGATGGTCACCGTTGCACCGAGTGATTTTACTGAAATGGTAAGCATGGGTGTTCCTTTGGAAGAAGCCGTCAGAGAGGGGTGCTTGACAAAAGATGAAGGGACAAAGAAGTCGTCATACGGGTTCTCTCAAAAGAAAGAAAGTGAGACGAATGTTGTTATTAGAGAAAGGAATATTAGACCAACTAGAAGGCATCAACGGTACCAGCAATAGGTTGCTTCTGTGACTCCATTCGTCGATGTAGCTCCAACCACTGTTCCCTATCAGAGACCATCTCCTCATTGGAATCAAGGGAAAAGTTATAAGAGATAAGATTTTTACTCCATTCTAATTAGCTATGCAGAGTTACTTCCGGCTTTGATTCAGAAGAAGTTAGTTCAGACCAGACCGCCCCTTGTTATACCGTCACCTTTACCTTGGTATTATAAGGCAGACCATATGTGTGCTTTTGATCAAGGAGCACCAGGGCACAATATTAAGAACTATTATTCTTTGAAATATGAAGTAGAAAAGATGGTGAGATCTGGCCTTTTATCCTTTAATGATGTTGGCCCTAGCGTGAAAGATAATCCTTTTCCAAAGCATGGAGGAGCAAATGGTGTAAACATGGTTGCTGGTTGTCTAAGGGACTTTCATATTTTTGATACCAACCTGGTTAGAGAATATTTGGTAAAGATGCATACTGACCTTTACGAGTTTAGGTACTATACGCACGACCATGATGGTTGTGATATTTGCAGTACCGATATCTAGGGATGTGATAAGATAAAAGTTGATCTTCAGGAAATTATGGACGAAGGCCTCATTGATAAAATCAGGCCTAGGGTAGAGTACAAATAAGATGTTAATATGGTCTTTGGATGTCCTGGATAATTTAATATTTTTGATGTGAATCATATGAATGATGATTTGGTGCAGTTGCATGCTACCTTCTGTCACATGGATGGTCAAGAAGAACACCATTATGGATCTTGATGGATTTGATGTAGAGATTCTCGTGGTTGTTCCGTTGTGAGAAGAGATATCCAATTATTGTTAAACAACAGTACTATCAAGATTTTAGGCAATATAGATGATTACAATGGGATTAATGTGGTTGAAGGTTGCTTGGCTGAGACTGTGTCAGATGATGAGTATGCTTCCATAGATGAATTATTTTCCTCAGAAGAAGATATGTTCTCCATCAATGATTCTGTGATGTCCAAGTATTCTGAAGAAGGGTGAATGTTATTATTCCTTATTTTGGTGTTCCTGCCCCTATAGAGATTGAGTACCATAACAAACCAATTGTTGCTCCAATGGTGATTTACTTTCCGGGTCCTGTTCCTTACGAATCAAACAAAGCCTTGCCATACAAGTACAATGATAAAATCTTGTAAGATGGTGTGTAGGTTCCCATCCAACGTTTGTCTAATGTCAAGCATATTGCTAAGGCTACCGAGTGACCCGTATGGCCGTGTTTTCGCACCTGTCATTCGAGGGAATGTTAATGCTGAAAAAAGGTTGTTGAAAGTAGTGAACCCAAGAAAGTAGTGGGGGAATCTAGTGGTACTACTCTAGAAAAATATGTGGATAATATATTGAAGATTATCAAGATGAGCGACCACAGGATCGTAGATCAATTGTTGCAGACTCCATCAAAGATATTTATTCTAGCCTTGCTAATGAACTCTTCTACCCACAGGGAATCTTTGATGAGATTATTAGATCAAGCTTTCATGGAAAGTGATATGCCTTTGGACTAATTCAGTAGTGTTGTTGGGAATATTACCTCATGTAATAACCTGAGTTTTTGTGATGATGAGCTTCCCGATGAAGGAAGGAATCATAACTTGGCTCTCCATATCTCCATGAACTGTAAGAACGATTCATTGTCAAATGTGATGATTGACAATGGGTCCGCTTTAAATATCATACCGAGGAGCACACTCATGAAGCTGAAGTACCAAGGAACTCCCATGCGCCCAAGTGGCATAATTGTGAAGGCTTTTGATGGATCGAGGAAGTCTATCATTGGGGAAATATATTTTTCTATCCATATAGGCCCGCATTTATTTCAGATTACTTTCCAGGTTATGGATATTGTGCCCGCTTACAGCCATTTACTGGGACGACCGTGGATACACGAGGTAGGGGCTGACACTTCAACTTTGCACCAGAAGCTGAAGTTTGTGCGTGAAGGAATGATGGTCATCATAAATGGAGAACAAACTTTGTTAATATCTCAATTGTCCTCTTTTAGTGTTGTGGAAGAAGATGGAGCTGCTGTTGGAACTAAATTCCAAGCTTTATCCATTGATAATAAGGGAAAATGAGAACTTTATGGTTTCGTTGAAGGATGATCAGCAGGTAGTGCGTAATGGCCCTAGTAAAGTATGGGGGCAGATTGTTGATCCGCCTGTGAATAAGAATAGAGCTAGTTTGGGATTATTTGTGAAGAATGGTAAAGGTGAGAGCATGAAGCCGAAGGATGCTTTGGGTGAATATCAGGATATCTTTCATAGGGGAGGTTATCTTCATCCAACTGTTCCTAGGATCAATGCTATTGTGGAAGGAGAAGCATAGCAGGAGATGCTGAAATACGTGACACATGGAATTAGAGTCCTAAATTAGATTGCCATTGATGTTCCATATTTCATTCATGTCTCAAAGTAATTTATTTTTTGTTAATTTTTTCAAAAATCTTTCACTCTGCCCAAGGTGAAAGTATTGATGTTGTATGGGCTTATCTGTTGCTTTGATGTTTAAAATCAATAATAAAAGTTATCTTTGATTCCCAAATTGTGTCTTTATTTTCTTCTTTTTTTTTTTTGGAAAATGGTAATCAGAAAAAACCTTTCAAAATAAATAATTTGTAATTGAATCTGCATAATCACTTTCTATATGTGCCGGTTTCTAAAAACAATCATAAATCATATGTGCAGATTAATTAAAAAACTCGTTCAGTATAATGACCCTGCACCCTCTCCCAACTTTGAATATCTTGCGTATGCGGCTGAAGAAGAGGAATATGATGAAATCCCAGAAGATGTTTCACGGTTTCTTGAGCGCAAGGAAAGTATCATTTAGTCGTATAAGGATCCGTTGGAGACAATCAATTTGGGTTCACAGGAAGATCCAAAAAAGTCAAGATTGGAGCATTACTACATCCAGACGTGAAGAGCAGGTTGATTGAATTGTTAAAAGAGTATACGGATATGTTTTCTTGGTCTTACCAAGATATGTCGGGGTTAGATACTAATATTATGGAACATCATTTGCCGCTAAAGCCAGAATGCCCACCAATCAAGCACAAATTGCGAAGAACTCACCCTGATATGGCAGTTAAAATTAAAGAAGAAGTTTTAAAGCAGATTAATGCTGGTTTTCTTGTTACATCAGTATACCCTCAGCGGATTGCCAATATTGTCTCAGTACCAAACAAAGTCAGAAAAGTTCGCATGTGCGTTGACTATAGAGATTTAAATAAAGCTAGTCCAAAAGATGACTTTCCATTTCCACATATTGATATGTTGGTTGATAGTACATCAAAATTCAAAGTACTCCCATTCATGGACGGATTTTCCGGATATAATCAAATCAAAATGGCTCCTAAGGACATGGAAAAAACAACCTTTATCACTGTTGTACCCCAATTTTCCCCCCTAAGATTCCTCTATCATATCATATCAACTCAATCATAACAAGATCACACTAGAGTTTGGTTTTTCTCTTTATCTTTAGCTTTGATCATGGGGAATTACCAAGAACCTTGACTTGTAATTTGTGATCATCTATGTTTTGTATTGATTAACTTTTAACTAATAAATACAATGAATATTTGCCCTAATTGTTTATATTATAGGTGAAAGCACAACACATTCCATCAAGTTGATCTACAGGTTCATGAGTTTATTTCCATGCTGTCTTCAACAAATCTTCATTAAGATTAAAGCTTCATCATTGAATATGCTTTGAAGTAATATCATTACAAAGTCTCTTATTATTCATCATTCCTCAAGTTGTCAAAAATAGTTCAAAGATGTAAGTGTTGAAGGAAGAAGTTTGACCTAATATGACAAGTTTTTGATTTCTTGATCACAAGTGCATATCTCCCTCAATTATCAATATTTGGAAGTTGTTATGGTTGTTATGATTCCTCATTATCATCCTCAACAACTTCTATTTACATGACAAAAGTATTTGTGCAAGATTATTTGTCAAAATTGAAATGGTTTTCCAAGGCATTTTGTTGCTCTAGGAGCTAGGGTTTTAAACTTCTAAAGGCTATATCTTGCTCATCTTTTGGTGTTTTTGAGTGATTCCAAAGACATGCTTCTCTTAAAATGTTTATCAACAAATCACTTCAAAAGTTTCAACAAAATTTTGTGTGGAAGATACCTAATGATGAAGAAAGATTACAAGTCCTCTAGATAGGCCATGAAATTCCCTTATGTGACTTCAAAAGATCATAACTTGGTCAATTTTTATCTCCTTGAGTCCATTATTTTTCCAAAATAATCCTAAGGATGTGAAATTCAACTCTTCTTTTATGTGCAAAGATTTAAAATGGATGGAAGATGTCCTAAGGATACAAAACATTATATGTCATCTCATGAATATTCACCAATTTTGCAAGACCATAACTTTTTCAATACTTGGTGTTTTTGAGTGATTCAAGTTTCAGAATGATATTTAGGAAGCCTATTCCAATCTATCATCAATGATCAAATCTCAATTTTGGAGGAAATTCTTGTTTGAGCTCAAAACATTATAAGTCATTTTTGAAGAGAAAACTTACAATTTTTTTAAGTATAAAAGTCAGCATCTTTTTCCGAACTTTGACTCATCACAACTTTTAACTCAAGAATCCATTTGATTCCATTATTTTCACATTCTAAAGCTTGTGATCTCATATTTCTAAAGAATCAAGAATCATGCCCTAAGAATCCTTGAGCTGTGAAAGCCATTGATTCAAAAATGATACCTTGAAACTGAAGTTTCACTTCAAGTCTGAATTTGATATTCATGTTGTGGCTTCTAAATATCAAATTAGCACACGTTTTTGGTATAAAGATGTTTAAACAACTTTCCAAAGTGGATTAGAGCCTTGAAACGCAAGGATTGAGTGAGTTTTGATGCTAAACAGGTCACACATTCCTCGTGTATCAGGTTCACACGAATTCCCTCCAAATTTCATCATTCCACATGCTTGAGCATCCCACTTGTTTCCCTATAAATAGAGGATCATACCTCATTCATTTTCTCAAGCTTAGAGAGCCAGAATCACCCTGTCAAACTTCCTCTTGAACCCACTTTTCTGCAACTTCAAATTTGCTTTTACAGCTTTCCTCAATCCACCACCTATTTTCTTATACAACATTTATAGCCAAAATACATAGATTTTCAAAGAGGTTCCTGCGGAGTACCGTAGATGTTTAGGGTGCTAATACCTTCCCTTTGCATAACCAACCCCCGAACTTAGATTCTCTCCATCTCTTTTTGGGTTATTCGCTCTTTTCCCATTCCTTTGGAAACAACAAAGTGTGGTGGTGATTTTTTTATTATTTTGATTTGTGCGAGTCAAGCCAATCCAATGGCTTAGTCTTAAAATTTCTACGGCTACATGAAAATGGGGACTTCACTGGGGACAAATCGACCTATTGCTCTTCCATCCCTAAGTGGGTTGAGCCTATCTTTGCTTATTTGTTTATATGCTATTATCTGTTGTATGTTATGTGTTGTATATATGCTTGTTTGGATTTTCCTTGTTTTAAGGGTGCTTGGTGATTTCTCATAAGTCCTATACCCGGAATTGGGAAAACTTAAGATAGGATGGGCGGTATAATCATGTTAACTTTGAGGGAGTAATCTCAAAAAAGGAGGCATGATATCCCCCACTCAGTGGAGGCCCCTTTGACTATAGTGTCTGCCCCTGTTCAATTTTCTTACACCTGAAGGGTTAGATTGGTGAGTCCACCATTCATGACTTGAAGGTGAAAGATGATTGAACACTAGAGTGCCTATAAAATTTGCACTCAAAGATGTGTTAGTTGATTATGTAGGGAATGGGCTTAAAGATGCCATTTGGGGAGATGATAGAAAGTTACTGGAGATGGGCTTGTAGATTCCATCCAAAAACGATTTCTGAATTGTAATTTGTAAGTTGAAAGAATGAGTATCAGAATTGCGTCCATGTCTGGAGTGTATCTGAGTTGTATCTGAATGAGTATCAGGATGGCATCCGTATCTGGAGCGTATCTTAACTGTATCTAGAAGTTGAATCTGAATGAATATCAGGATGGCACCCGTATCTGGAGCGTATCTGAACTGTATCTGAAAGCTGAATCTGAATGAGTATCAGGATGGCATCCGTATCTGGTGCATATCTGAACTGTATCTTAAAGCTGTCTTTGAATGAGTATCAGGATGGCATCCGTATCTGGTACGTATCTAAACTATATTTGAAAGCTGCCTTTGAATGAGTATCAGGATGGCATCCATATTTGGTGCGTATCTGAACTGTATCTGAAAGCTGAATCTGAATGAGTATCAGGATGGCATCCGTATTTGGAGCGTATCTAAACTATATCTGACAGCTGAATCTGAATGAGTATCAGGATGGCATCCGTATCTGAAGCGTATCTGAAATGTATCTGAAAGCTGAATCTGAATGAGTATCAGGATGGCATCCGTATCTGGAGCGTATCTGAACTGTATCTGAAAGTTGAATCTGAATGAGTATCAGGATGGCATCCGTATCTGGAGCGTATCTGAACTATATCTGAAAGCTGAATCTTAATGAGTACCAGGATGGCATCCGTATCTAGAGCGTATCTGAACTGTATCTGAAAGCTGAATCTGAATGAGTATCAGGATGGCATCCATATCTGGAGCGTATCTGAACTGTATCTGAAAGTTGAATCTGAATGATTATCAGGATGGCATCTGTATCAGGAGCGTATCTGAAGTGTATCTGAAAGATGAATCTGAATGAGTATCAGGATGGCATCCATATATGGAGCGTATCTGAACTGTATCTGAAAGCTGAATCTGAATGAGTATCAGGATGGCATCCGTATCAGGAGCGTATCTGAACTGTATCTGAAAGCTGAATCTGAATGAGTATCAAGATGGCATCCATATCTGGTGCGTATCTGAACTGTATTTGAATGAGTGATAGAATTACATCCGAATCTGGATCGTATCTGGACTGTCTCTAGAAGGAATCTGGAATAAGTATCAGAATGTCAGCCATATCTGGATCGCATCTGAATTGTCTCTAGAAGGAATCTGGAATAATTATCAGAATGTCAGCCATATATGGATCGCATCTGAACTGTCTCTAGAAGGAATCTAGAATAAGTATCAGAATGTCAGCCCTATCTAGATCGCATCGGAACTGTCTCTAGAAGGAATCTAGAATAAGTATCAGAATGTCAACCATATCTGGATCGCATCTGAACTGTCTCTAGAAGGAATCTGGAATAAGTATCAGAATGTCATCCATATCTGGATCGCATCTGAACTGTCTCTAGAAGGGATCTCAGAAGATGATGATCTTTGTCTGTTGATTGATCTTTCCTGAAAAGGTAAAGAGTTAGTTGTATGCAATGTCATGATGTATGCATTACGTAATGATGTTCTCAAAGTAAATGATATTGTGTCGTGTGCACTTGTCAGGTATGTAATATGATATATGAAATGTGAGATGTTTATTTGAATGTATCTTTGTCTGGAAAATAAATCCTTGACAAATGTCGGGGAGTTGTTAAATCCTGGACTGTTGTTGAAGAATTAATGTGTCTTCAAACTTTGCTTAGAATATTTCCATTGGGGATTTCCTATTTTGTTGAGGAGAACTCCACTGGGAGATGTTGAAAACTCTGTGGGGAGCATGTTTATTCCTGCTTGGGAAAAGAGTTTAGGAGTCTTAGTCGTTCCTTGCTCTACTGGAGAGTCGAAGTTGAACTGATATCTGGTTGGGTCCAGGTTTCACAGTAACTTGTTGGGGATTGTGGAGTAGTCTACTGGGGAAGAGGGGTTGTGGTCCTCTGATTTGTAGTAGTCGGAGTGGCAAACTCAAGCTGGAGAATCCTGCTGTTTGTTGGGGAAATAAACCATGTTGCTCAGTCTATTGGAGAGGCAGCGACTTTACTGGAGAAAAATCCTCGAGGATTCTTGAGGTCGAGTTAGCTGGGAAGAGGTTATTAGAGATTGAAACTCTGGCTGGGAGTCATCCTATGAGAAGGATTTTGGGGAGATTTGTCACTTCCCCTAGTAGCGAGCATTTGTGGCACTGCCTGGAAGTGTTTGACTGTATGTAACCCTTTGTCGGGATTGACGTTCAATGCCCCAAGTGACGGAGATGGAGACCTGCCCCTGGTTACTCTGCAACTCTTGGGAGATTTCTTGGAATCTTGACTGGACTGCCCCAGGTGCGCTGGATAGTGACATGTCATGCCACCTTGTTGATAAGAGGCTTGTCAATGGAAGTATCATCCTACTTGAAGCGATTTTGTCCACTGAGAGAGCTTTCGTTCACTGGATATTCATTATGTGAATTTCTCCGCTGTTAAACAAATAGCCATATGAAAATAGTGATATTCAAGTAATGCAAAGTTTATGCTTGTCTTGAAGTTTTGAAGAATGCGTTTTAGCGAGTAAAGAAATTTTGTAAGAAAATTTCAAACTCAAGATTTAGAGTAAAGCCTTACAGGAGTCAGGATACCTTTTGTAACAGTATGCTTTCGAACTAACCCATGCTTCAATTAGGACTTTTGAAGGGTTGTAACGTGGCTTGGTTCACGGTTTAAGAAACAAAGGATAAAGACTCAAAGTGTATTTGTACCCACCCGTTCTTCGTGATGTTCTTCAATCCTAAACTCAGTTAATTGTGTGTTTGAACTCCAATTGAGTCTGGAATGACGTTTTGGTGATGGTCCAGACAGGTTAAGTTTGTCGAAAGGCCGTCATTTTCTACAACATTTTTTCATTTTGTTGAGGATTTATAGTAACCTCTTTTGATTGATTTGTTATCCCTAATTTTTGCCTGACTGTTCTTGTTTTGAGATTACAGTTAGCGGGATGCCCCAGTCTCCTTTGTAGGTTTTGACTTAATGGGCTTTTCTTTTCTTTGAGAGATAATGACTGCCTATATGATATGGAACCATCACCGTCTTTTGATTCCAGAGGAATGTTTTTTGATGTCATTCGTTGTATTACGAAATGAGAGTTTGCGGCTAAACGCGCGTTTGAACTAACTGAGAGACTACCATGCCCCAGGTTTTGATTAAAGGTTTCAATTTGTATACAGAAAACTTCTACTTCTTTGGCTCGAAGGGGTTGACTAGGGATTATCTTCCTTATAACTCCAATGTTTAGGATTTGAAAAAACGTCTGTACATCGTTAGCAAGGTCTGTCCAAAAGCAAACTGTATGAGATTATGGCATTGTTTTCGTCATCCTCCCTCTAAAGGCTTGTAACTTTTAGCAAGAGTTGAATGTCATAAAGAGAGTAAAAAGCATAGTTTAAATGTAATGAAAATGAGTGGATCAAATCAAGACAAACGTATGCAATGCATTAATGAAAACAAAGTTTGACATTAATAGATAATTGTTTGAACAACAAAAGAAATTATAATTGAAAATTCAAATGAACATGAGCTTCTTTGTCTGGACTTGTCACTTTAGGTGGAGAGTCTTTGAAGGACGACAGAAGAACTCAGTCTGTCCATCTTGTGTGAACTCCAGCATTCCTCCATCAATCAGATCTTGAATCTTATTTCTCAACACCCAACAGTTGTTGGTGTCATGTCCAGGACTGTTGGAGTGGTACGCACATCTTGCATTTGGATTATACCTTGGGGAGGCTATGTTGGGATTCTGAGGAGGGTCCCTTAAAATAACCAGCTTGGCCTCCAACATGGGTTGTAGTGCTTGAGACAAAGACATGTTGATTTCGGTGAAGCGTCTTTTGGACTTGCTTTTCCTTTGCTGATTTTCTGGTTGAAGTCGTTGTTGGGCTCGTGACGCGGAAGCAAATTGGGAAGGTGCACTCTCGGTTTCTTGTCTCATGGGAGACTGATCGATAATTTAATCCCCAATCTTGGGTATTTGCCCCATTTGGTTACATTCATCCCGACGAAGCTTGTTGATGAGGACCCTTAACTCTTCTTGTCCTTGTGCCAGATTTTGGATAAGAGCCATCTGGCCCACCAGTTGCCCCATCATTTGGACTTTCATTATGGCTATCTCGGTTTGTAGCCGCTCTAACTGGTCATTTATGTCGTCCCCAGGGTTTCCCATGATCATGCCCTTGGCGAGGAGCGCATTAACTTCTTCTTGCCCCTTGGATAGGTTCAAGAACATCTCTTGAAGTTGAGCATTTTGAGCCTGGATGTCCTTGATAGTCTTCTTTAGAGCCATCTTTACTGAAATAAATAGTAGGAAGATAAGGAGACCTGTATGGGAGAAACCTGTCATGATATGATGCATGATATGTGGATGCATGTTTTCAAGGATCTCGCGGGGTAAACACAAGAAACAGTTAGAAGTTGAACTTTGATCAACATCTTTGATTGGAGAACTTTGTATCAGTGGATGTCTTTCCACGAGAATCAAGCTCACCATGTCCAATGGGTCATAGCCCTTGACTCAAGTTTGTTGTACTTGATCTTTGACGGCGTTTGTTCGTCATAACTTGCATCAAAGGCCTTCGAGATCCTTGAAATGGTTATTGAAAATGCTATGGTATGATGTTATGATGTTATGTACAAATATGTGAGGTAAGCAAGTGTATATACAAACAATCATATTCATACAAAGCAAACAAATCCTTAGGTTTAGGATTGCATGGAGTTTGTAGGTACGTACCCTCTTGAAGTTTAGTTGGCTCAACCTGTCCTAGTTAATAGTAACTGGGTTCTAAGGTATCTCAACATCACTGACCTTTCCCACAAGCTTCGTTCAATAAGCAATTGACTCGCAACCGAACAAAATTCAAGGGTCAAGCCTCAATGAGTGTAGCATCGAGTATCTACCAATTTTCAGCTCTACATCGAAACCGGTCATCTCACTACGTCCTAATGGCCAAGTTGGTCAAGTAAGGTTCTAAGGTCAGTTGATGCTTCACGACACCACACAGAGGCCCCGTACTCTCCTTGATTCAACTCAAGGGTTACCGGTACCAACCAAAGTGCCACATCAACGTAGCTACTACTTCAACCATGTCGGTATACGCCGCACAGTTCCCTCACAGTTTATTGCTACTTACCTAAAAGGTGCCCCCAAATCCGGGTGTAGGATTTAAAACAAACCCAAACAAGGAACAAAAATATAAAGCAAACAAATCAAACAATGTAAGCAAGTAAAGGTGATCTAACCCTAAGGTAACCCCACTTTTAGAATTTCCCCAGCAGAGTTGCCAGTTCTGTGATACAGTGGGAGAACTGACTTGAGGTTTTTGCGTTTGTGTTCGCAAATGTTGCAGTTTAGAAAGAGTCTCCACCGACTTTTATTTTATCCAAAAAGGAAAGGTGAAAAAGCACAGGAAATACCTTTAGAGATGTTTTCTTGAGTTCAGGGGGTAGATTATGAAAAGGGAAGGTATTAACACCCTTTTCATCCATGGTTTTCCATGGGCTCTTAGTTACTTGCTAGATCACTTGCTTTTGTTTGAATGTGTGCTTGTGGTGGTGATTTTTGAAAGTATTTTGAAAATGGAACTTCGTAATGGTTCTCGTTTCTATAAGAACGCCTACAAAGTGTTTGTTTCTAAAATAGTTCAAAAGTGTGTTTGTGAGATGTGTTTTTGAAAGTATTTTAAAAATGGAACTTCGTAATGGTTCTCGTTTCTATAAGAACGCCTACAAAGTGTTTGTTTCGAAAATAGTTCAAAGATGAGAGTGTGAGTAAAAATGTTTTTGTTGTGAGCAAGCGAGTAACTAAGAGCGAATCTACCTACTCGAAAGGTCTTAAATGTGCTTTTCCTCCTCCTTTAGATGTGGATGTCTTACCATTGATTTGGTAAGAAGCCCCATCGTTGGATGTGAAGGGACGAGTATGGGACGTTTGTATAGTTATAGAAGGCAACATATGGGATGATTTAGCAATGTCATTTTAGGGACTAGATCGTTTACCGAAGGCGACATCGAGGGTCATCGAGGGACTACGATCTTTTATCGAGGGTCTTTTGCTAAAACGCCCATGTTCGAGGGACATGACTATTTTCCGATAGGAAACAAGTGGAATTACCCTAAGGGTGTAATTGTGCAAACGTGTTTTATTTACATGCATTTAGTCTTTGATTAGGGTGGCCTATTTGTTGGTTTTATCTTACCATACACACCTAATTACTAGCATTTGTACAAAAGTAATAAAAAAGTGCAAAAAATAAATCCTACACTATTACAACCATATTGAAAGGCAAAAAAATGTAAAGGCAAAAAAAAGAAAAGGAAAATGAGCTCTTCGACCCAGGAAGTAGCACCCTTTGACTCAAATCTTTATGGCCCATTTAGAATCTGCCTTTTTATGTTTCCTTCGACTGTAGGAGTGTTAGCCAGTAACCTTCGACTCACACTTCTTGCTATTTCTTTTTACAGGCTTTAGGAGTCAACATGTTGTGCCTTTCGATTGGGCCTGGAACTAATGCAAGGTGCAATCTGCCTTTCTGCCTCCTTCTACTAGAGACTGAAAGCAGTGAGGGAGTGTCTTTCGACTGGACCTGGAAGTCAACATGGTTTGCCTCCTGGTTATCTCTTTTGACTGGGGGTTGGAGTCAGTGGAGTCATGCCCTTCGACTTTCCATTGTCTCCTTCGACTGGGGGTTGGAGTCAGCAAGGTTCTATCTTATCTCCTATTTCCCGTTTCTTTCATTTAAAGCATTAAATGGAAACATGGCCTGAGGCCATGCTAGTATTTGTCTTGTAAACAGTTTAATAGTTAAAGCAAGTTCAGATAAACAGAAAGCAAAACGAAAGAGTTATCTCTGAAAAAATATTTTAAAAGGGTGGAAACGAAAGGAACAATGGTATGTACATGTTTCAAACGAAAGGGAAAATTACTATGCCATGAAACAAAAAATTCAAAGGTAAGAATAACTTACCTTGCTTCAGGCCTTGAATGGATGTGGGACCTTGAGTGGAGGCCCAGGATACTGGATTCAGAAGAGGGGGTCAACAATTGTGCTTGGAATGCTGGATTCGAAGGAAGAGAAAAAGCAAGTGTGATGCTTCTTTGATTCGAAGGAGACTGAAGTGTGGTTGTTCTTCAAAATCGAAGGAGGTGAATGTTTGGGATTCTGTTTTTTTGATTTCTCAAGTGTTGATGAACTTGAGAGTTTTGTTGTGTTTGAGAAAATTTGGGGGATTCGTTCCTCTGGTCCAAAGATCCTTCCTTAGCTTTGCAAAAATTCCTCTATTTATAGAGAAAAAGAATGGACATGTTTTCAAAATCCAGCCTTGCAAAATAATAAAATAATAGGTAACGTGAAAGGTACAAGTAGGGGGCCTGTTGGCAGTTGGGGTGCAGAAGATGTGACTTATGCTTCTGGCCTTGCTTGTGCTCAGACCAAAATCAGGTTGAAATCTGATTTTGTGAATAAAGTACTCTCTCTGATTATGTAAAGATTTGGAAGCAACATAGCCTAGAAAACGAGATTTGGTCTTGAGTCGAATGCAAGAATGAGGTCGAAGAGCACTTTTTCAAAGGAAGCCTTTGCCTCATTCGAAGCTTGTGGTCGAAACAAACTTACTCGAAGGAAGCTTTTCCCTCAGTCGAAGCTTATGGTCGAAACAAGCTAATGTCTAGTCGAAGCTTGTATCGAAGAAAACATATTTCCAAATCTAAAGCTCATGCTCGAAGGAAGCATATTTCCCAATCGAAGCTTGGGTCGAAACAAACATAAAGGGAGTCATTACCTTTTAGCGTGAGGGAAGTTCCTGGCTTCTGAGTCGAAGGGTATTCCCAAGTTGCATTCGAAGGAGGCTCTTTCTCAAAACGAAGGATGTAATCCAAGTTGCATTCGAAGGAGGTTTCAAATCCAAACGAAGGATGTACCCAAGTTGCATTCGAAGAAGTCCAAGAGTCAGTCGAAGGGTGCTGAATCGAAGGAGACCTGTTTTCCTCCAAATTTGTCAAAATGTTATTTTTATCTGTTTTCTCCCTTTTTAACAGTTTCCTTTTAATTTTGGTACTGGAAGATCCCAATGCACTTGTGAAAACTTAAACCCTGAGAATCCTTGTGAGAAAGGCCTTGAAGAAAGAGAGGGAAAATTTTGGGGTACAACAGTGTCGTTTATCGAGTAATCGGGAAGA
Organism: Vicia faba; assembly: GCA_948472305.1. Classification (NCBI taxonomy): domain Eukaryota; kingdom Viridiplantae; phylum Streptophyta; class Magnoliopsida; order Fabales; family Fabaceae; genus Vicia; species Vicia faba. The sequence goes on along the minus strand of OX451735.1, from coordinate 94,620,889 downwards.
CATGCTGCTTTCGACCTGGGAGCCTGCTGAAACTGAGGACCGTAGAACCTTTAACCCATCTTGGCCTTTAAGGTGTAGTGAGTAATCTATGACGGAGTAATCTAGAAATGGTTGTCATGCGATACTATGCCCGAACGAGTTTTTCTGAGAATATTGCTAATTATCGAGTCAATTGGGACGTTGGTAATATCGGAAGGAAGGATGTAGACTCTGGGAACCTCTTAGAACGTTGTTCGGTAGGTGATAAACTTTTAGATCATACCATGTGGGTAGTACCTTTGACCTCATGCTCGTGACGTCAAACCTATGAACCCTATGTTTATGATCTTGTGTGTGATTGTTACATCATGCATTCATGCATCCTTTAAAATATTTTGTTTCAAGGGACTTAAAAGTTGACTCTTTGCGAATATCTCAAGTACTTTTTGACTATACATTTTGGAAAAAGAAAGACTAAGAAGTACAGTTTCAAAGATCCTAAGGTAGATGAGTTGATGAGTCTGATTCCCGAGATCGAGATTTCTACAGATTTCCGGAGAAAGTATGGGTCCGTCATTTCTCTTATAAAGCTCAGGATGAAGGAGGCTATTATCTCAACTTTTGTCCAGTTCTATGATCCAATGTATCGATGCTTTACTTTCCGTGATTATTAGTTGATGCCTACATTGGAAGAGTATTCTTATCTACTGGATTTACCTATTACCGATTGTGTTCCTTTTACTGTTTTGGAGGGGGAGCCAAAATCTCATGAGATTGCTACTTTGATCCATTTGGGGAAGTCTGAGGTTAAAGCCCACATGAATAATAAAGGAGGGATTAGAGGATTACATGCTCAGTTCTTGTGGGAGAAAGCTCGCTATTTTGCTAGGATGAAGAATATGGTTTCTTTTGAGGCCATCTTTGCTCTACATGCTTATGGGTTATTCTTATTTCCCAAAGTCGACAAGTTTGTGGATATCAATGCCATTAGGATCTTTATGATTGGGAATCCAGTCCCTACATTATTGGGTGACGTCTATTACTATATCCATCTTCGGGATTCTTACCATGGAGGGATGATCATTTTTTGCACGCCTTTATTGTATCAGCGGTTTATTTCTCACTTGCCTCGATCTGATGCTTTCTGGGATGTCAGGAAAGAACCTCGTTGGGCTCCGAAGATTATGGCCCTCACTCATTCAAATATTGTTTGGTACCGTCAGGCTTACCATGATGTGGAGATTGTTGATAGTTGTGGTAGTTTCCCAAATGTACATCTTCTTGGTATAAAGGGAGGAATTTACTACAATCTTGTTCTTGCATGATGACATATTGGATATCTTATGAGGGATAAGCCAAATAGTATTCATCTGAGTGGTTTCTTCCTTAAAGAGGGAGAGGTTCATAAGAAAGATAAAGAGGAGATTGCGAAGGCTTGGCGTCACATTCACAGGAAGAGCAGGAAGGACTTGGGACCTAGAGGGGTTGTTTCTTTGGAACCTTATCCTCAATAGGTACACGCAAGAGCCATCCAGTTAAAGATGTAGTATTCCCATGAAGCACCCATGCCTGATATGTTTGTAAAGACCACTCCTCCCCTATTAGATGATGTAGAAGAACTTCAACTTTCCTTATACAGGACGCAACATGAAAAGGAAGCTTGGAAGAATAAGTGTCAGACTTTAGAGGTGTCCTATCGAGCAGACCTAAAGGAGAAAGATGACTTGATCGAGATTCTTGAGAGTCGTGCTATAGAGATGATGGAGAGGCAAGAGGATTTATTTTCCTCTAGAGCTCATTCAGGACTTTTTTGCTCACCTCCTGACTCCGGTAATTGGAAAGAGGTCGCCAACATGTATGCAGAAGAAAAAAAGTGGTTGAAGGCTTAGATTACAAGACTCACATGGAAGTGTCAGTGTGTGGAGTGATCTTCATCAGCTTTGCTTTTTTAGGAACGTATATTCTTATCTTATATTGTACTTGGGAATATTGAAACTTGTACTAAAAAGTTGTATTTCATTTTGAAGTTATTATAATGAGATTTTCAGTATTTCAAATGTGATAATACTTTAATATTTGCAAATTGTCTATAAATCTTTGAGTTTCTTGAAATATTAATAATAAAATAAATCATGTGCATTTCATATCATGCATCATATTGTACATACTTCTTTCATTTCTATTCATACCCAGGTGTCTTACCGTGCTTCTTTACTTCATTCAGCCAGTTGTCTCACCAGTACAATAATCGGGCTAATTTCAGAAGGAAGATGGATAAATCTAGAACAAGAGAATCGTGAGTTACATGAAGAAGTTACTGCTCTGAAGGCTGGTATGGACAATCTCACTGCTTTGATGGAATCGTTGGTGGCTGCTCAGAATCAGCCACCACTTGCTCATTCACAACAAACAACGGTTACTTCCGAAGCTCCGACAGTTCCTGTTTTTGTTACTCGTGTTACTGTTGTTCAAAATTTTATGCCTCAGTGTTATCCGTGGGGAATTCCAGTGAAATTCATGCTAGAAGGTTACAATTGTGACACTCAAGCTGCTCCAATTGTGCAAGCTGCTTCTACTCATGCACCTCCTGTGGTGCATATTACTCCTGCTACGAGAAATGAGATTCACTATAATGCACCTCCTTCGGTGAATGGTGTGCAATTTGCTAATGATGAAGTTCATCGCCCTATTCCTCCACCAAGTGAAAGCTTTGGTGTCTATGATCGGATGGATGATTTTCAGGATCAGTTTGATAAGATGCAGAAAGAGTTGAAGGCCCTCAGAGGAAAAGATTTGTTTGGGCAGAATGTGAATGATCTGTGTTTGGTTCCAAATGTGAAAATACCTGCAAAGTTCAAAGTACTGGAATTCGAGAAGTACAAGGGAAATACTTGTCCTCGTGCTCACTTAGTGATGTATGTGAGAAGGATGTCTACTCACACCGATGATCAACGCCTGTTAATTCATTTCTTCCAAGACAGTTTGACTGGTGCAACATTGAAATGGTACATGAGCCTGGATAGTGCCAATGTTCATACTTTCAACAACCTGGGTGAAGCATTTATTAGACAGTACAAATATAATATGGACATGGCACCTGGCCATGGTCGACTAAGGGCAATGGTCCAGAAAGACAAAGAGTCATTTAAGGAATATGCACAGAGATGGTGCGAAGTAGTTGCCCAGGTGATACCTCCAATGGAAGAAAAAGAGATGACGAGGATTTTTCTGAAGACTCTAGGTTCTTTCTATTATGAAAGAATGGTGGTGAGCACGCCAAGTGATTTTACCAAGATGGTGGGCATGAGTGTCCGTTTGGAAGAAGTTGTAAGAGAGGGTCACTTGACAACAAGTGAAAATTCCAGTAGTACAAAGAAACCGTCATATGGGTTTGGTAAAAAGAAAGAATGAGAGACAAATGTTGTTATTCAAGAGAGAAGGGTTAATTCTCCAAGAAGAAATCATCAACACCACCAACAGGTTGCTTCGGTAACTCAAGTTGTCAATACGGCTCCGACCACAGTGGCTTATTAAAGACCATCGCCTCAAGGAAATCAAGGGCAGAATCAGAAGAGAGAGGCTTTTGACTCTATCCACATGAGTTATGCAGAGTTACTCCCAGCATTGATCTAGAAAAAGTTGGTTCAGGCCAGGCCACCCCCTTATATACCATCACCTTTGCCTTGGTATTATAAGGTAGATCAGACGTGCGCTTTTCATCAGGATGCACCAGGGCACAATGTGGAAAACTTTTATCTTCTGAAATAAAAGGTACAAAAAATGGTGAGATATGGCCTTTTTTCATTTAAAGATGTCGGCGATAACGTAAAAGATAATCCTTTGCCAAAGCATGAAGGAGAAAATGTTTTAAACATGGTTGTTGGTTGTCCTGGAAACTTCAGATTTTTTTTTATCAACCTGGTTAGAGGAGATTTAGCAAAAATGCATGCCGACCTTTGCGAGTTTAGTTACTATACACATGACCATGCTGGTTGTTGTATCTGCAACACTGATATACAAGGGTGTGATAAGGTAAAGGTTGATTTACAGGAAATGATGGATGAAGGCCTCATTCATATAATCAGGCCTAGGGAAGAATATGAGGAAGAAGTGAATATGGTCTTTGGATATCCTAGATAATTTTGGATCTTTGACGCGAACCATATGAATGATGATTTGGTGCAATTGCATGCTACCTTATGCCACATGGATGGTCAAGTAGAACACCATTATGGATCTTGTCGGGTTTTCTGTAGAGATTCTCGAGGTTGCTCCCTTGTGAAAAAAGGTATTCAGATGTTATTGGATAATGGTACCCTCAAGGTTTCAGGATATAAAGATGATTACAATGTGATTAATGTGATTGAAGATTGCTTGGCTGAGACTGAGTCGAATGATGAATATGCTTTTGCGGATGAATTCTTTTCCTCAAACAAAGATATGTTCTCTAGTGATGATTCTGCGATGACCAAATATTCTGAAGAAGGGGTAAACATAATTGTGCCTTGTTTCAATGATCCTGCCCCTGTCTAGGTTGAATATTGTAGCAAGCCAGTTGTTACTCTAGTAGTGATTTGCTTACTGGGCCTTGTTCCTTACAAATCAGACAAAGTCGTACCATATAAATACAATTCTACAATTCTAGAGAATTGTGTGGAAGTTCCCATCCAACCTTTGTCTAATGTCGAGAATATTGCTAAGGCCAGTAGAGTGACCCATAGTGGCCGTGTTTTTGCACCGGTTATTCGAGGAAGTGTTGGTACTGATAATAAGGTTGTTGAAAGTGTTGAACCTAAGAGAGCAGTGGGGGAATCCAGCGGTGCTACTCTAGAAAAAGATGTGGATGATATATTGAAGATTATCAAGATGAGCGACTACAGGATAATAGATTAATTGTTTCAGACACCATCAAAGATATCTATTCTAGCCTTGCTTATGAATTCTTCTGCCCATAGAGAATCTTTAATGAGAGTGTTGGATCAAGCCTTTGTAGAAAGTGATATGATATTGGACCAATTCAGCAATGTGGTAGGTAATATTGCATTCTGTAATAACCTAAGCTTCTGTGATGACGAATTTCCTGACGAAGGATGGAATCACAATCTAGTCCTCCATATATCTATGAATTGTAAGAACGATTCATTGTCAAATGTGTTGATTGATAATGAGTCCACCTTAAATGTCATACCGAGGAGCATGATGATGAATCTGAAGTATCAAGGAGCTCCCATGCGCCCAAGTGGCATAATTGTAAAAGCTTTCGATGGATCAAGGAAGTCTATTATTGGGGAAGTGGATCTGCCTATTCACACAGGCCCACACTTGTTTCAAATTACTTTCCAAGTTATGGATATTGTGCCCGCATACAGCTGTTTACTGGGACGACCATTGATACATGAGGCAGGGGCTGTCACTTCAACTCTGCACCAAAAGCTGAATTTCGTGCGTGAAGGAAAAGTGGTTATCATAAATAGAGAGCAAGAATTGTTGATATCTTATTTATCCTCTTTCAGTGTTGTGGAAGCAGATGAAGTTATTGTTGGAACTCAATTCCAAGCTTTATATGTTGATAACGTAAAGGAGAATGAGAATTTTATGGTTTCATTCAAAGATGCTCAGCAAGTTGTGCATAATGGCCCTAGTAAGGTATGGGGACAGATTATTGATCCACCGGTGAACAAGAACAAGGTTGGTTTGGGATTTTCTATGAGGAATGGTACAAGTGAAAACATAAAGCTGAAGTCTCCTTTGGAAAACTATCAAGATATCTTTTATAGCGGAGGTTATCGTCATCCAAATGTGTCTAGGATCAATGCTATTGTGGAGGATGAAGAAGAGTAAGAAATGCCGAACTATGTGACACATGGAGTCAGAGTCCAGAACTGGGTCACTATTGATGTTCCCTCCTGCATCCATGTCTCAAAGTAATTTGTTTTTTGTTAATCTTTACAAAAGGCTTTCATTATGCCCAAGGTGAAAGTTGATATTGTATGGGCTTATCTATTTGCTTTGATCATTACAATCATTAATAAAAGTTGTCTTTGATTCCTAAATTGTGTTTTTATTTTCTGCTTTTTCTTGGAAAATGGTAATCAGAAAAAACCCTTTTGGAATAAATAATAACTATAAATAAATATGCATAATCACTTGATATATGTGTTAGTTTCTAAAAGAAATCATAAATCATATGTGCAGATTAATTAAAAAACCCATTGAATACAATGACTCTCACCCTCTCCCAAATTTGAATATCTTGTGTATGTCGCCGAAGAAGAAGAATATGATGAAATTATAGAAGAGGTTTCACGGTTTCTAGAGCGCGGGGAAAGTTCCATTCAGCCGTATAAAGAGCCGTTGGAGACAATCAATTTGGGTTCAGAGGAAGATCCAAAGGAAGTCAAGATTGGAGCATTGTTGCATCCCGACGTAAAGGGCAAGTTGATTGAATTTTTGAAAGAGTACATGGACATATTTTCTTGGTCATACCAAGATATCCCGGGTTTGGATACATATATTGTGGAGCATCATTTTCCGCTAAAGCCAGAGTTCCCACCAGTCAAGCAGAAATTGCGAAGAACTCACCCAAATATGGCAGTAAAAATTAAAGAAGAAGTCTTAAAGCAGATTAATGTTGGTTTTATTGTGACATCAGTGTACCCTCAATGGATTGCCAATATTGTACCAGTACCAAAGAAAGACGGAAAAGTTCTCATCTGCGTTAATTATAGAGATTTAAATAAAGCTAGTCCAAAAGCTGATTTTCCATTGCCACATATTAATATGTTGGTTGATAATACAACAAAATCCAAAGTATTCTCGTTCATGGACGGATGTTCCGGATATAATCAAATCAGAATGGCTCCTGTGGACATGGAAAAAACAATATTTATCACACCCTAGGGAACATTCTGTTACAGAGTGATGCCCTTCGGGTTGAAGAACGCTGGTGCAACGTACCAGAGGGCTATTACAATCATATTCGATGATCTGATGCACAAGGAAATTGAGGTATATATTGATGACATGATTTCTAGATCCTAGATTGAAGAAGGGCATATAAAAGATTTGTTGAAATTGTTTTCGCGTTTGAGGAAATATCATCTCCACTTGAATCCAAATAAATGTACCTTCGGTGTTCGGTCCGGGAAATTGTTGGGTTTCATTGTCAGCTAAAAAGGAATTGAAGTTGATCCTGATAAATTTAAAGCAATTCAAGAAATGCCTGCACCAAGGACTGAAAATCAAGTTAGAGGTTTCCTTGGACGTCTGAATTACATTTCCAAATTCATTTCCCATATGACAGCAACGTGTGAACTGATCTTTAAGTTGTTAAAGAAAGATCTGGGCTGTGTGTGGACAGATGATTGCCAAAGGGAATTCGAAAGTATTAAAGAGTATCTACTTGAACCTTCTATCTTGCTCCCTCCCGTTGAAGGAAGACCATTAATCATGTATGTGAACGTTTTAGATAATTCTATGGGTTGTATTTTGGGACAACAAGATGAAACATGAAAGAAGGAATACGCCATTTATCATCTCAGCAAGAAGTTTACTGATTGTAAGTCACGGTATTCTATGCTGGAAAAGACATGTTGTGCTCTGGCCTAGGCGACAAAGCGGTTGCGGAAATATATGTTGAATCATACTACTTGTTTGATTTCCAAAATAGATTCAATTAAGTATATTTTTGAAAAGCCTGCTCTTACTGGAAGAATTTCACGTTGGCAGATGTTGTTGTCTGAATATGATATTGAATACTGTACTCAGAAGGCTATAAAAAGCAGTGTGTTAGCGGATTATCTTGCTCACCAACCAGTTGATGATTATCAGCCTGTTAAGTATGATTTCCCTGATGAGAATGTTATATTTCTGAAAGTGAAAGATTGTGATGAACCGTTTCCTGAGGAAGGTCCTGATCCGAAATCTCGTTGGGGCATGGTATTTGATAGAGCTCTGAATGCTTATGGGAAGGGAATTGGTGTTGTGATTATCACTCCTCATGGATAAAACATTCCTTTTACTACAAGGCTGACATTTGATTATACTAATAATATGGCAGAGTATGAGGTTTGTATCATGGGTCTCAAGGAGGCCATTGATCTCAGAATCAAAGTGCTAGATGTGTATGGCGATTCAACTTTGGTAGTAAATCATATTAAAGAAGAATGGGATAATCGTCACCCTGGCTTGATCTCTTATAAAGACTATGCAAGAAGATTATTACCCTTCTTTAACAAAGTTGAATTCCATCAAATTCCCATAGATGAAAATCAGATGGTGGATGCTTTGGCAACTCTGGCTTCTATGTATCAAGTGAATACTTGGAACGATATGCCTCGTATCACAATGTGACATTTGGATAGACCGGCTCATGTGTTTACAACAGAAGGAGTAGCAGATGAAAAACCTTGGTATTATGATATCAAGCATTTTCTCCAGACTCGAGAATACCCGACTGATGCATCAAATAAAGATAGAAAGACATTGAGAAGGCTGGAAGGTAGCTTTTTCCTTAATGAAGATGTGCTATACAAAATACATTATGACATGGCCTTGCTCAGAAGCGTGGATAGACACGAAGCAGACATGTTGATGCATGAAGTCCATGAAGGTTCCTTTGGTACTCATTCCAATGGACATTTTATGGCAAAGAAGATGCTTAGGACAGGTTATTATTGGCTGACCATGGAATCTGACTGTTACAAATTTGCAAAGAAGTGCCAAAAGTTCCAGATTTATGCTGACAAAATTCATTTGCCTCCGACACTTCTCAATGTTATCCCTTCCCCATGGCCTTTCTCTATGTGGGGTATTGACATTATTGAAATGATTGAACCAAGTGCGTCAAATGGACATCGTTTCATTTTAGTGGCAATTTACTACTTCGCCAAATTGGCGGAAGCAACTTTATATGCTAATGTTACTAAGCAGGTGATAGTATGCTTTATCAAGAATAATCTCATATGTCGGTATGATGTGCCAAGCAATATTATCACTAATAACAGAATCTAAATAATAAGATGATGATGGAACTTTGCAAAGAATTCAAGATTGTCCGACACAATTCATCTCCCTACATGCCAAAGATGAATGGGGTTGTTGAAGCTGCTATTAAGAACATCAAGAAGATCATCCAGAAAATGGTTGTTACTTATAAAGATTGGCATGAGATGCTCCCTTTTTCTCTGCATGGGTATCAAACATTTGTTCACACTTTAAAAGGGGAAACCCCATTCTCTCTTGTGTATGGAATGAAAGCAGTGCTCCCCGTTGAGGTTGAGATTCCCTCTTTATGCGTGATAATGGAAACCAAGTTTTCATAGGCTAAATGGGTCCAGAACAGATTTGACTAGTTAAATTTGATTGGAGAGAAGAGAATTACAGCCTTATGTCATGGTCAGTTATACCAAAAGAGGATGAAGAAAGCTTTTGATAAGAAGGTCAAACCTCGTGAGTTTAGAGAAGGAGACCTCGTACTGAGAAAACTAATGTCTTTTAACGCTGATTCTAGGGGCAAGTGGACTCCCAATTTTGAAGGCCCATATGTTGCCAAGAAAGACTTCTCTAGCGGTGCATTGATTCTTGAAACAATGGATGGCAAGGAGTTCCCACGTTTAGCAGTAGAAATGTTTAAGACTAAGCCATTGGATTGACTAGACTTATACAAATCAAAATAAAAATTGTCATCGCACTTTATTGTTTCCAAAGGAATGGGAAAAGAGCGAGTAACCCAAAAAGTGGGGGAAAGATTCAAGGTAAGGGGGTTGGTTATGCAAAGGGAAGGTATTAGCACCTTAAACATCTACGGTACTCCGCATGAACCTCTTTGTAAAATCTGTATATTTTGGCTATAAAAATGTGTTGTATATAAAATGGATGGTGGATGTGAGAAAAGAAATATTTTTTATGATTTTTGCACCCGCCGCGGTTGTGAACCTTTAGTGCCTACGTACCACCTTTCATGCAATAGGGGATCAGGGTACATGTAGTTCCTCTTTTAAAGTATTTTAAAACATAAGTGTGTTGGTTAATTTTATGAGATAAGACATCATCATCATTGTCCGTGTGGAAAACATACTTACTACCCACAATCGTGAGAAAGGAGAATTTGCATCATCTCAAAGTGGAGGATATGGCTTGGATTTTAAAATCAACAATGCCTCACTCAACACCCAAGTGGAAAATATCTCTCTTCACTACACATTGTAGAAGTATAGTTGTTTGCATCACTACAAGGATTGACAATAGTCCAATCTTTTGAGAAAAGTTTTAAAGTAGAAGCTAAAGTGGCAAAATAGTTCGAAATGAGATTGATTGACTTTTAGTCTTCTCACAAAAAAATGTCAAGGTATTATTAAGTTAATTGAAGTTTATTTATGAAAAGGTTTTGAAAATGCATGGACCTAAGTCCAAGTTTATTATGAAAGTGGTTCAAGTTTAGAAACAAGAAGAGTTTCCAAAAGGAGGAAGAAGATTTTTGAAATTAAAGAAGATGGGAGGAGAAGAAGAGACTATCCTAAGGCATAAGGTAAAAGCTAGGGATAGGAAACATCTAACTAACAAGAAGCCAATACTTGACATTATGAGCCAAGATAGAATTCTCATTCTTTGGATTGAAACCAAGCAAGCAAAGATACAAGACCTCTTGTGAGAACCAAACTTCAAGTGTATTAGGTCTTCACAAAAATTGGGCAAAGTAACGGTTGTATACGGGTGAATTCCAGATTACAAATAAAGAATAAAATCATAATAACCTGCACACAAAACAAACAAAACAACCCAATGTCTTGAGGTAAACCTCAAGAACTCCAGACAAAATATCAATCAAGGTCATAAGGTCTCCAACATAGGCCAAGGTTTCTAATCCTAAGTCCAAGAAGTCCAATGCTCCATAATTCCAAGGATAGTAACCAAATAGTCCAAGTATCATTAAAGGTTTTTATGGTTCATGTTAATTATTAAGTGTCTTACAAGAGAAAAGAAATGCTCAAATGAGCAAAATAAAAATGACATGAAATGTAATGCTTAAAGTAAATGGTACATAAAGCATAAAAAATAAAAGGGCACAAAGTAAAAACAATTTAATAATTAGTGGTTAGTTGGATGACCATCTTGAAACTTGCATTTAGAACTCATTAGAGGATTGGTAGAACCAAAGCCTCCACACAACAAGTTGCATTTGCTTTTTGTCAAGTATATCATCCATTTGGAATCCTCAAAAATACCATTTAATGATCAACGATGTTTAAGTGAACCGTGTTGACCAAAAGTGATGTAGATCCATTAGAGGATTGGTAGAACCAAATCCTCCACACAATGAATCTCAACGTTATTGTATCAAAGAGATCAAATTAACATACTCGGGCTTGCAAACATAGGTTTGGGCCACGAATGATCATTTATTCGAATTGGGACAAAATTTAGCGCTATGTTAAGCAATCGTAAGTGGACTTATGTAGAAGTCGCACCTATTTTGAGGCCGGTCAATAGCAATCTATGCACCATTTGTTTTGAGACATGATATAGAGATCATGCTCCAATAACACTTAGTGCAATAAGAAAGAGATAAGATGGAGAAGGGTGGGGAAGAATCCATATTTGAGTTAAAATTTAATCAAACTATTATTAAAATCATTCATCTATTTTTGTGGAGTTAGAATCAACACCATGGATCCAATGATGTTAATAAAGTTCATGGTTAAAAATTCAACCCAAGATTATTCATAAAATAATCACAAAATAACATTGCACTTAATATATACATTAAAAAGGTTTTTTTAAAATGTTTAAAATAGAAATAAAAGAGAAAAATATCAACTATGTTCAAATTAATCAAGAAATAAAAAGTAAGACCATAGAAAAATCAGAAATGAACTAAAGTGATTTTATTAAAATTTTGGTAATTTTTTAAAGTCATAAACTATTTTTTAATATTAAAAGAAATCAGTAAAATAAACCAAAAATGATAAAAAATAGCAAAGTCAGAAATAAAAAATAAATGAGGTCACCAATATTTGTCACAATGTCATTGGATCATTTCATAATTTTTTCAGAATTAAAAAATGCATAAAGTATTTTTAAACATTTAAAATAAATCAAATAAAGTGAAAATTTATAAAAAATATCAAAACACAAAATAAAATTGTGAAAAAATAAAAATCAGAAAGAGAAAAATCAATAATTTTTTCCATAATTTTTTCAGATTTTTTGGGCTAAAAATGAATTTTCTATGATTTTTTGAAATTTAAAACAATTAAATATAAAAATCAGAAAAGAAAAATAAAGTCAAAGATATGTGGACCATTGCATGAGAGTCAAAACACGTTAGTAATCAAATCCAAGGGATCTGACGCGTTGTGAATATCATGGTCATTAGTGAATAAAACACTGAATCAAATGTAAATCAGAAATTCAAAAAATCCAAATGGCGTTGTTTCATTAGTTGAAGGATGACACGTTGGTCATCTTCAACCTCCAGCCAGTCCCAAAACCAGGTTGCTCAATCTGTATAATTAGAGCACGAGACCTATGCCATTCGCTTCATCTCTTCAAAACGAAGACAACCTCAACTTCGCGATAAATTTATATAAACTGTAGCTCAAGCAATTTGGAAAGAAAGTTCTAAAAAGGGATTTGAAATTTCATGGTCAAAACAAGATTCTACATAAAAGTAAGTGTTGTGACTAGAACCAGGGCAATGAGAGCATCACAATGATATCAAAGTTTTGAAGAATTGATGAAGAAATCTACCTATTGAAGTTGAGTTGCAGAGCTCTGAAACGGGACTTCTATGGAGCAATATAGGGCACGATTCTTGAAGGTAATTATATGGTTAGCTTCATGGAAGATCAAGGAAGGTAAATTGATAGAAATTTTTTATTGAAAAAGGCTTGAAAACAGATTTCGAAGTTGCAGAAATTTGAGTTATGGAACAAGTTTGGCAGGGTGATTCTGGTTATCCAAGCTTAAGAAAATGAATAAGGGATGACCCTCTATTTATAGGGTATCAAATGGAATGTCCAAGCGTGTGAAATGATTAAGTTTAGAGTGAAATTGTATGAAGTTGCAAACAAGAAAAGTGTGACTTCTAATTTGATCAAAACTCATCCAAAACGCGCGTTTTGTTGTGCTAAGCCAATGATTTCAAATTTTGACTTTTGAAGAAACTCCAGTTCCAAGTTACCAAGTTCAAATCAATGGCATTCTCATCTCAAGGGGTCTTAGGGCATGATTATTGATGCTTTATAAATATGAGGTTACAAGCTTTGCAATGCAAAAAGAATGGAATCAAATGGATGTTTGAGCTGAAAGTTGGGAAAAGAAGGTTGACTTTCCATACTTAGAAATATTTCAAATTTTTCTTCAAAAGTGACCTATAATGTTTTGGATCCAAACATGGCTTTCCACTTGGAATTTGCTCTTGACCAAAAAATATGGCATGAAATAGACCTCTTGAATGACATTTTGAAACTTTAACCATTCAGAATCTCCAAAAATTGAGTTATGAATTGTTGAAGTTGGCCAAAAATCATGAAATGAAGTATAATCTTTTGTATCCTTAGGGAACCTTCCATCCATTTTCTCACTTTACATATAAAATAAGGATAAAAATTCACATCCTCAAGATGATTATGGAAAAATAGTGGGCTCAAGGTGATAAAAATTGACCAAGTTATGGTCATTTGAAGTCACGCATGAGAAATTGGGGGTTCATCTGGAGGACTTGTAATCTTTCTTCATCATCAAGTTTCTTCCACATGAAAACTCCTTGAAACTTTTGAAGTGATTTGTTAATAACCATTTAAAGAGAAGTATGTCTTTGGAATCACTCAAAAATACCAAAAGATGAGAAAGATGTACTTCTTTGAAGTTCAAAACCCTAGCTCCTAGATCAAGAAAATGCTTGGAGGAACCTTGACAATTTTCAACGACCTTCTTGTACCAAAACCCTTGCTTTGTAATTAGAAGTTGTTAAGGATGAAAATGAGAACTCGTAGCCACAAAACCCACTTCCATATCTTGAGAATTGAGAGAAATATGCACTTGTGATCAATGGAAACAAGACTTTGTCCAACCATGACAACTTCTTCAATCAACCCCTTGTACTTTTGAATCAATATTGATATCTTGGAAATGTAGTGAACCAAAATAAACTTGCCATTCCATCCCCTTCAAAATAATGTCCATGGTGAGGTTTGGACTTCTCAAGCTTTATTGACTAGGGCATGGAAATAAACTTATGAACCCATGGAGCAACTTGCTAAGCCTCATTGCCTTTACCTACATTATTAACAAGTGAGACAAACCAACATTGAATTTTATTAACTAAAATAAAAATCAAGACAAAATATTAATGATCACAAAAGAAAACAAGTCAAGGTGCTTGGTGATTCCTCAAAGGGAAATGCTAAAGATAGGAGGGGGGAAGCAAAAGCCCTAATGTGATCTTGTTGTGATTGAATTAACATCGTATAATGAAGGGATCTTAGGGGGGAAATTTGGGGTACAACACCATGTCCTGTGAATGCTGATGCAGTCAAGAAATACTTTGCCTAAAGAAATAAAAAGAACAACTCGCAAAGTCGAAAACTCGAAAGGGAGGCTTAGGCAAAAAAGGAGCGTCTCGGTAGGCTGAAAACCCAAAAGGGAAGTCTAGGAAAAAGTAAGAAACATAAACAGAATAAATTCTCCCGCTAGTTTAAAAACCCGAAAGGGAAACAAAGGAAAATTTTAGGGACTTCTTGGCAAGTAACTGCATCAGACAAGACTTGATCACTGAAGCAACAATCTTCTTGGATCCTCACCACTCTTCACCGAAGTCATTGCTCAGGAATTCAAAGTTGTTAGGGAGAATAGTGGTCATTGTATTTCAATGTATCTTTTCCATTAAATTACCATTTTTCAAACTTTGTAACCATATATGGAGTCTAGCCATTTGCAGACTACCATTCTATTAATAAAGTTCGAGCTTTTATCCAAACCTTTGAAATTCTATTTTATTCAGCTTATAAAGACTTCATGTATTATTGATAGTAATTTTCAAAGAAAACAGATTAAATAACAAATTTTTTTTTTATCGAAAAGAATTTACAAATTACTTTTTGCTTTAGATTTTGTAACTCAAGGAGAACAAAAATAGTGATTCCAAGGATGGACGAACTTTGAAATTTTGAAAGTATGAATTCCCCAGGAAGGCTCTCCCAGGTCACTTTTGCTGGTATGAGTATGATCTTCTTGTGCTTCTCAGATAATTGAAGATGATACCAATAGATGTGTGGTGTGGTGTTGGGTTTATGATCCTGTTTTCCCCAGTCAGGTCTTGGTTCATTATAATTTTGGGTTTGCATGGTGTGAAGTCTCTATCCTAGATTCCCCAGTAAGGTCTTCACTCACATGACAAAAGTCTCTCCCCCTTTGTGTATTAAGAAGGAATAATTTGCAAAACATCGCCCATTTTCAATGTTAGAATTATGGTTGTTATTTGTTTCCCAGGAAACCAGACAAGGGCAATATCTTCTCTAAGAAATATTGAAACAATTGTCAACTTTTTGGGTTGTCTCCCTTCAAGTGTTGGGTTTGATTTAAAATCCCCATTATTTTGATTTCTTGTTGTATTGTTTGACTTCTTAAATCTCTAACAAAAGTAGAGATAACGGGTTCTCTTAAAATTGCTATCCCCACAAGGTTTCATAATTTCTCCCTAGAGAAGTTGGTGTAATCATCACTCTCAGTATTTAAGAATGTATCTTGGGTTCCCTTCGATGATGTAGTGTTTCCCTCCCCAATGAAGTCAGTATGAGATCTTCAGTTGATATCTCGATGATGTGGTTTTCATCAACCCTATGAAAATCAGTATTGTAATCCCCAGTAGAAGTACAGACGTTGAAGCGTCTGTTTTCCCCATTTAAGTCTGTGTGATATTCCCCGGTGAAGCTTGGAGGAGGATGTTATATCTATGTATCTGTACTGATTTATTGTTATGATTTGATTATTTTTGGATTATGTTCCTTCCCAGTGGAGTAAAGCCGTGAAATAGGAATTTATGTCCACAGTTGGTGCTTACTTTCTTATGAATTTTTCATTCTGGATGTGATTTAGCTGAGTATTGACTTTCCCTAAGTTGGGTTTGTCTGGTTATCCCCAGTGTTATATATCTGTTTTGTCAGCATATATGCGATAAAATTCATGCATTCATACATACGCCATGCATAGTTGAATTAAAACTCATTACTCATTTGCATATTTTGTTGGCATATTACCCTATTTTGCAGAGTTATATTACCTTCTCTCCAATAGAGTGTCAACCTTAGGTAAAAAGTGTATATTATTTCAATTTCCCCACTGAGTTATCCCTCCGTGGAAGATTTTTGCTTTAGCCTTCCTGTACATCCCTTTGTTTGGGAAGAACGTGTTTCCCTCTTGAGTTCATTTCTCATGAAGTGTTATTTTGGTTGACCGTTTCATCCCGATTTATTTCTGGTTTGAATTGGTGGTTGTGATCGGTGGATCTGGAACTGACTGTTTAACGCTGGTTCGCGAAATGTCGCGGAAGCAAGAGTCGCCACCGTCTTTTATTTTCTCCAACATGGACAGGACAAAAGCACAGAAAAATTCCTTGTAGAGATTGCTCTCGGTTCGGGAGGTAGGTTATAGAAAGGGAAGGTGTTAGCACCCTTTCTATCCATGGTTATCCATGGGCTCTTAGATACTTGCTCATTTGTGTTTTCAAAAATGGTTTGTTTGCTTTTCAACTGTGGGTTTTAAAAAGTTTCTTTGAAAATTCCAGTTCGACTCTTGTATCGGTCCTCAAGAGTGTTTGAAAAATGCTTTCGAAAGCTTTTTGAAAATGTGTTGGTGTGAAAAGTATTTTTGATTTGTTTTGTTTTGAATTAGAGCAAGTATCCACGAGTCGTCTACCTACCCTAAGGAATTCGTCTGTGTAAATGTCCTTTAAAGTAGTGCCATCCCACCATTGAGAGGTAGGTAGCACCGCCGTTGGAGGTGTTCGGGTCAATTCGAGGTTCGGGACATGGTGATCACCAGAGCAATGGGAAGACACCTTAGAAGCTACCCTCATGCCAGGTTCCCGGATCATGAGGACTTACTAAGACATCCTCTACTCGACGATCACCTTTCGAGGTAAGGCAACAGTGAGGCGTACCCTAGGGGTGGTGTGTGATTTGTGTGTCAGATTCATTTACATTTGTCTTGTCAGTGTGATCGGTGGATCTGGAACTGACTGTTTAACGCTGGTTCGCGAAATGTCGCGGAAGCAAGAGTCGCCACCGTCTTTTATTTTTTCCAAATGGAAAGGACAAAAGCACAGAAAAATTCCTTAAAGAGATTGCTCTCGGTTCGGGAGGTAGATTACAGAAAGGGAAGGTGTTAGCACCCTTTCTATCCATGGTTATCCATGGGCTCTTAGATACTTGCTCATTTGTGTTTTCAAAAATGGTTTGTTTGCTTTTCAATTGTGGGTTTTTAAAAAGTTTCTTTGAAAATTCCAGTTCGACTCTTGTATCAGTCCTCAAGAGTGTTTGAAAAATTGCTTTCGAAAGCTTTTTGAAAAGGTGTCGGTGTGAAAAGTATTTTTGATTTGTTTTGAAATTTAGAGCAAGTATCTACGAGAACCTACCTACCCTAAGGAATTCGTCTGTGTAGATGTCCTTTAAAGTAGTGCCATCCCACCATTGAAAGGTAGGTAGCACCACCGTTGAAGGTGTTCGGGTCAATTCGAGGTTCGGGACATGGTGATCACCAGAGCAATGGGAAGACACCTTAGAAGCTACCCTCATGCCAGGTTCCCGGATCATGAGGACTTACTAAGACATCCTCTACTCGACGATCACCTTTCGAGCCAAGGCAACAATGAGGCGTACCCTAGGGGTGGTGTGTGATTTGTGTGTCATGTTCATTTATTTTTGTCTTATTCATGTCATGGGTGATCTATGCGTTTGTTTTTATTTTATCATTCATTCTTGCATGCATTTATTAATAGTTAAAATATTGCGAGAAAGTAAAAGATTCTAAGCTATTACAAAAGGCGCGGGTCCACATCGCCAAAATTTCCAGGACCCGATTTGACAGAAAAATAAAGAATTAAAAGTGCGAGGAATTAGAACGTCCGAGTTTACAAGGCTTTGGGAGAGGTACATAAATATTAAAAGAAAAAAAGAAAAAAATATGCGAATAGAAATAAAATTAGAAACGAGGGCGTTGGACCCTTTTTAATGGAATTAAATTAAATTGTTAAATTAATTAGATTAAAAGAAAAGGAAATTGTTTTTTTTGAGATTTTGAGATTTATGATTTTTATGAGAATTAAATGAAATCTAACCCTATTTCTAGTTGTTTTTTAATTTATTAAGAAAACATATTAAAATTAAACCTAAGATTAATCTAATTATTTACATGGTAATTTAATTACAAAAATAATATTTAATAATTAATTATTGTGAAAGAAAAGAAAAAAAAAGGATAAAAATTGATTAAAACCTAATTCTACCAATTTTAAGTTTATTAAGAAAAATGTTTGAATTAAACCTAATTTTACAAAGCTAAAATTAATTAGTGATATTTATTTACAAAAAAATAACATTAAATAAAAATACTTATTTTTTGTCTTTTTTCTGATTTTTATATTGTTTTATTTTTTATGAAAATAAATTAAATTAAAGGAACTAATTAAAAAAAGAAATAATTGAAACAAATAAAATAAAGAAAAGAAAAGAAATACAATACCTTAGGGGGGTTCTGTCCCCAATTGGAGGTGAATTGGAGTGGTTTGGCCATTTGTGTTCTGGCCTCATCATGCATAAGTTGTTCTACTTTGGCCATTTGGCTTTTGGCTTTTGGCCATTTGCGTTTTGGCTTTTGGCTTTTGGCCATTTGGCTTTTGGCCTCAACGTTCCTTAATGAACCTGCATGGGTTCTTGTCTAAATCTGCAGTGTTGAATCTCACGAACACATTAAATAAAATCATAAAATGCAAATAAAGCCAATATATGAAGAAATTTAATGTTTAGGCACAATATGGCATGTATGAATGATTATACCGTTTTGATCATGGAGATCAAATCAACCTTACCCTTACTGGAAAATTAGTGACCTGAATGCTTTTACGCCTTACTGGAAAATTAGGATCATGGAGATCAAGCCAGCCTTATCCTTACTGAAGAAGTAGTGAGGTGTTGGTTTGTAACTGTGATGGCTTTGTTTGTAGTGAGAGAGGGATTTGTAATAAGGATTTCAAGGTTTTAGGGTTCTTGAAAGAGTTTGATATTCCAACAGTGTTGTGGCAAAGTTTTTTCTCTCTTTTCCTCTTCTTTTTCTCCTCTTTTTCTCTTCTCCTCTTTTTCTCCTCTCCTTTTTTTCTCCTCTTTTTCTCTTCTCCTCTTTTTCTCCTCTCCTCTTTTTCTCCTCCTGGTTTGTGTGACAAGAAGGTGATTATATAGTGGAAATTAGGGTAAAAAAAATGGGCTTTGAATGTGCAATTGGGCCTCTAATATTCACTTGAATTCGTCACTTTCTAGGCTAAATCGCAGGGACTTAAGTGCATTTTTTGAAGTTGAAATGTGAAAACAAAATCTAGCCGACATCGAGAACTAACTCCTGTCCGAAAATCGACTCAATCGGATAAACGGTGAATTAGTTATGAATTTTTGAAGTTTCAACTCAGACAAACTTATTTTGGGCTCCAGTGTCGGCTCTGACACGTTCTTCAATAAAAAACTGGTATTGATCGGTACATAATTTGGTCTCGACTTTTGAAGCAAAGTTGTAGATCTATGAGTCAGTGACCTTGTGTAAAAATATGAGTCCAATCCGATAAAAATTGTCCGAGTTATGAATTTCCGAAGTTTCGGCTCAGATGAAATAATATTCAGCATTCAGGATTTTCAGCGTGTCACGCACTCTGAGCAAAAAACGAAGGCCTTTTGAATACCGTTTGAACTCAATACCTTCTGTGAAAATGTAGCCAACTCAATTTGTGAAATCTTGGCACCGGAACCAGCTCGATACGATGAAAATCGACCAAGTTATGATTTTTTGAACATGACGCAAATAAACTTCTGTCACAAATTTTCTGCACGAAAATACTTGATAAATCCACATTTTTGAAGACCTTCTGATCGAAATTGGCTTCCAGTCGTGAGAGATGAAAACGTAGATAATGTCAAGGCGGAATTTTGGCCACCGGAACGGGTTCAAAACGAGCCACGATCTTCAAGTTATGAATTTTTTAGCGCGTAAAAACTGCACTTTCAGCACACTTTTTCACTATATCTCTTCAAGAAAACTCACACATTCGGATACCTTCTTTAAAGAATTGACTCTTGAGCCGAACCTGAATTTGAGAATACGTTATCAGAGATATCTTAGCGAAAGAATACCTGAATATGACGCGCCGGGTTGGTCTTGTGAATTTTTCTTGAAATATTTTGAGAAATATGGGAGGGCAAATTTTGGGGTACAACAGTTGCCCCTGTTCAATCTTCTTAGACCTGAGGATGCAGATTGACTGACGTGTCTTTCGTAATCCGAGGGTAGAAGATGATTGAACACTAGAGTGCCCAGAAATTTGCGCTCACATAGTTGCAGTGATGATGGGAATGGGCTTATAGATGCCATTTAGAGATTGCTGGATAGGATGATGGGCTTATAGATGCCATCTGGATGTTGATCGCGTAAGAGATTCCTTAGCGAGAACCTGCATACCTGCAAAAGAAACATGAATACCTGACACGTTGCAGGAGTTGATTTCAGATGCTTGATACAGATGTGTCCTGACTGGTTACAGGAGCTGGATCTGGAGCTTCACAAGATGATGAGTGAACCGGGGATGGTTATTACCTTAGCATGAGTGGTAAGAGAACCTTGAGTGACTTTAACTTCAACAACGCTCGTTGAGAAAATCTTGATGGGAATTACTATCTTCGCAGTATCGGGAAGAGAACCATAGGCAATTATAATCTGAAAGGGAATCACCTCACTCACCGTCGGAGAGGGAACTATAGGAAATTATAATCTGAAAGGGATTATCACCTCACTCACCGTCGGAGAGGGAAACATCTGAAAAGGACTTACCACCTCACTCACCGTCGGAGAGGGAACCATAGGAGACTATCACCTCACACTCACCGTCGGAGAGGGAAACATCTGAAAAGGAATTACCACCTCACTCACCGTTGGAGAGGGGACCATAGGAGACTATCACCTCACACTCACCGTCGGAGAGGGAAACATCTGAAAAGGAATTACCACCTCACTCACTGTTGGAGAGGGGACCATAGGAGACTATCACCTCACACTCACCGTCGGAGAGGGGAACATCTGAAAAGGAATTACCACCTCACTCACCGTTGGAGAGGGGACCATAGGATACTATCACCTCACACTCACCGTCAGAGAGGGAAACATCTGAAAAGGAATTACCACCTCACTCACCGTTGGAGAGGGAACCATAGGAGACTATCACCTCACACTCACGTCGGAGAGGGAAACATCTGAAAAGGAATTATCACCTCACTCACCGTTGGAGAGGGGACCATAGGAGACTATCACCTCACTCACCGTCGGAGAGGGAACCATAGGAAAAGGAATTATCACCTCACTCACCGTCGGAGAGGGAACCATAGGAGACTATCACCTCACACTCACCGTCGGAGAGGGAAACATCTGAAAAGGAATTACCACCTCACTCACCGTTGGAGAGGGGACCATAGGAGACTATCACCTCACACTCACCGTTGGAGAGGGAAACATCTGAAAAGGACTTACCACCTCACTCACCGTCGGAGAGGGAACCATAGGAGACTATCACCTCACACACCGTCGGAGAGGGAACCATCTCAAAAGGAATTATCACCTCACTCACCGTCGGAGAGGGAACCATCTGGGATAACTTCTACTGGGTCTTTATCAGAAAAATCTGTTGGGAGTCGATTTTGCTGGACTAGAGAAGGCCTTGGACTGGATAAGAAATCTTTGAAGTCGATTAACTGAACCGGTCTAGGTCTTGAAATATGATTGAGAATTTCAACTGCATCTTTCCTGAAAGGTAAAGGTCAGTCATATGCAATGCATGATATGGATCAAGCGATGATGTTCTCAACATAAATGAGATTTGTAAGATATGATGCGTCTATGCATGCTATAATGATGTATGTGATGTTTTATGTATGTTTTTGTCTAGGAAAGTAAATCCTCGACGGATGCCTGGAAGTCACTCCTGGGCTGCTGTTGGAGAATAGATTTTGCTTCCGATGGGGATGATAGTTGCAAAAATACCGGTAGGAGAAGATGACTCCGTTGCGGAATAAACTTGGCACATGGAAGATTCTGCAGGGAGAAAAGATACTCTAGCGATCATGCTGGGAAGCAATACTCTGTGGGAAGAGGGATGCCTTGCTGAATATTTTGCTGGGGATACCCTTGTTGTGCTGGAAGTGTTGATAGACTTCGCTGGGGATAAGGAGACTTTGTCGATGACGCTCTTTCCGTGGCTTTTGGCTGAGGATAACCCAGTTATATCCTGTTAAGGAAATAACTCTTTAAATAAAGCCGGACGACGCGTTCGTGCTCTGCGAGGGTAAGCTTCCAGAATCTACTGGGGATAAGCTTACTGCTTGGGGATATGAATTCCAAATTTCCTGGGGAACTAGATTGGATTCTTCTGGGGAAGTTTTAATATGCTGGGGAAGTGATTCCTTTGAATGTTGATATACCGCCGGGGAACAATCTTTAGACCAAGACTGCCGGGGATGCTTGTTATGGATATACGTGCTGCTGGGGAAGTATTGAGATCTGCGGGAGGATACTCAATTTCCTTGAGATTTGATAACTCTGCTTGGAGAAGAGTGTACTGGCTGCTGACTCTCTGGGGAATTGAGATGTTTGGTTATGTTCTTTAGCTGAACTCACCTTGATACCTTGGTGGACAGAGCGATTAGATTGTTTGGACAACTCATCATTGCCCCTGTTTCGGAGGTTGAGAAGAAGACCTGTGAGGTGCTGATAGTTGTTGATGGACAAACATTCTTCTGGTAGGCAGGTGACAAGATGACAGGACATAGTCGTACGCTTTTGATCCCTAACTTTTGCCTGGACCGCCCTTTCGGGTTTTCAGTCCATCGGGATACCCATTTTTGCCCAAGCCGCCTTTTCAGGTTTTCGACTCGCCGGGTGTACAGATTTTTTCCATTTCATCCCTTATTTTGCCCGAACCCTTTTGGTTCGCCGGGAAGCCCTTATTTTTGCCTAGGCATGTCAACCTAGCGGGTCTTTGATTTTGCGTAGTATTTTTTCGACTATGTCCATGCTTTCAGAATGTAGGGAGTTGCCCCTGTTAGAAGTGTTTTGTCATGCCACCAGAAGATTTCTGACCAGGCCAGATTTATTGTTGAAATGCCCCAGGTGATTCATGCGGAGATTTGCCCCAGGCTATTTGGCCTTTTAGAGATTCTCCGAATCTTGATTGGATTGCCCCAGATGGTAGACCATGATCATGTCATGCCCCTTGATTGGAGGTGATTCTGTTCATTAGGCATTCGTCGTGCGAATTTTCCTGCTGTTCAAACAAAAAGTCATATGCAAACAAAGTTATGTTAAAAATGCAAAACCTATGTCTGTCTTGAAGATTTTGAAAATGCATTCTTTTTTCATAAAACAAATGAATGTTTGTAAAACGTGATGTCAACTCGTTATTTTACCGCAAGCCTTAAGGAGTCAGGATACCTTTTGTAACAGTATGCTTTCGAACTAACCCATGCTTCAGCTAGGACTTTTAAGGGTTGTAACGTGGCCTGGTTCACAGTTTAATAAACAAAGGATAAAGGCTCAAATTTTATTTGTACCCACCCGCTCTTCGTGATGTTCTCCAAACCTAAACTCAGTTGATCATACGTTAGACCTTGTTTGATTCTTTACTCTGATTTTCTGGTGATGGTTCAGATATTGATGATTTATTTTGAATGGGCAGTCATTTCCTTTTTGTTGAGGGTTTGTATGACCTCTTTCTTTTTGATTTGTGTCATCCCTTTCTTTTTTTTTTGCCTGAACTGTTCCCTTTTTTGGAATCATAGTCAGCGGGATGCCCCAGTTTTGTAAGTCTCCTTCATGGGTTTTGACTTAATGGGTTTTTTTTATTTTGAAAGATAATGACTGCCTTTCTTTATTGATCATTCGGAACCATCACTGTCTTTCTTTGTTTTGTAAGGATCTTTTTGGTGCCATTCGTTATGCACTTGGATAAACTGAGAGAACTACCCTGCCCCAGGTTACGATTAAGGGTTTTGATTTTCGAAAATAAAAACTCCTACTTCTTTGGCTCGAAGGGGTTGACGAGGGATTATCTTCCTTATAACTCCAGTGTTTAGGAATTGAAACAATGCCTGTACCTCATCAGCGGGGTCCATTCAAAAGCATACTGTAGATTATGGTATCGTTTTCGTCATCCTCCCTCAAGAGGCTTAGAATTTTAGATCAAGAGCTGATATCAGAAAAAAATATGAAAATAATTTTCATTTAGTGAATACGAATATATTGTTTCAGAACAGACATATGCGATGCATTAATGAAATAACAATGTTTAACATGAGTAAATGTTTGAACAAAAGAAAATTGCAACTTGAACATTCGAATGAACAAAAATTTTCTCAATCCTAGCCATGATTTGGCAAGGGAGCAGTGATTATGTTCGGGGTCTCAGGTACTTCAAACTGAATCTCTCCAGCGTCGATCATGTCTTGAATCTTGTTTTTGAGAGGCCAGCAGTTGTCCGTAGTATGCCCCGGGCTATCAGAATGGTATGCGCACCTATCGTTGGGATGATAGTTAGGAGCAGAAGTGTTTGGATTCCGGAGAGGAGCCCTTAAGGTGATCAACCCTGCCTTCAACATTTGTTGTAGTGCTTGATCCAGCGACATGTTGATCTTGGTGAACTGCCTTTTAGGCTTGTCTGGTTTGCTCTGATCAGCCCGTTGTTCTGGGCGAGGTCGTTGTTGGACCTGAGAAGTAGTAGCAACTTGGAGAGGTCTATTCATTGGACCCGACCTTTGCCTTCTTGGAAGCTGTTCCATGACCTGGTCCCTGATTTGGGTTGGTTGCTTCGTGCCTTGAGGAAGCTGACTGATCATGGCTCTCAGATCTCCTTGCTCCTGAGCTAAACCTTGGATGAGGGCCCTTTGCCCCAGCATCTGGGTTTTCAATGTGTCTACCTCAGCTTGTAGACGTTTCAGCTGTTCGTCCTTGTCATCTTCAGGACTTTTTCTGATCAGATTCCCCATGAGGAGTGTCCTCAACTCTTCCTGCCCCTTGGATAGACCTAGGAAGATTTCCCTGAACTGAGTCTCTTGAGCATGAAGACCCTGGTTACCTTGTTGGGAAGCCATTGCTGAAATAAACAGCGAGAAGGGTAAGTGACCTGCAACAAGGATACCTGCTGTGCAATGATGTGTATGATATGCATGCAATGTTTTCAAGGATCTCGCGGGGTAAACAAAAAAATTTGTTAGAACTTGGGTCCGGTAGCTTGATTGAAGGAAACTCATGTTGTTGAGAATTCTTCTTCAAGGGTCAAAGGCTCACCATATCCAGTGGGTCATAGCCTTTGACAATTTTGGCTAGAGGAAAATAAATCCTCTTTGCCCCTTGCTAGATGGTTGATTCACCATGACCTGCATCACAAGCCCTTGAGATCCTTGAAATAGGTTAGGATGTATGCAATGGTATGATGCTATGCTATGCATGGGGTAATATGAATAAACCCTGTTATGAGTCCTTATTAAGGACTGCAAACCGAAACCTGCAAGAAAACTTGGTAAACCCTGTTATGAGTCCTAATTAAGGACTATAAACAAAACCTGCAAGAAACTTAGTAAACCCTGTTATGAGTCCTAATTAAGGACTATAAGCAAAACCTGCAAGAAACTTAGTAAGCCCTGTCATGGGTCCCAATTAAGGACTAAAACAAAACCTGCAAGTAGTTCATGTGTCAGGTAATAAGCATGCAAGTAGTCAAGTACGAAGGCACACAAGTCACACAAAAGAGCCTTTAGAGTTTAGGCCTGCATGAGGTCTGGGTATTACCCTCTTGAAGTTGGTGGGCTCAACCTGTCCTATCAAAGTAACCGGGTTCTAAGGGTCCCCATATCACGGGATTGCTTTCATTGTTCATCGTTTCAATTTAGCCACTGAACTGGCGACCGAAATATTCCAGGAAAGCAACCCTCAATTGAGTGTAGTATCGAGTATCAACCAACCTCGGACTGCACCAAAGTCAGTTATCTCACTACCCTAAAGAGGCCAAGATAGTTCAATTAAGGTTCCTAAGGTCTGTTGATGCTTCACGACACCACGCGGAGGCCCCGTACTCTCCTTGACTGAACTCAAGGGTTACCGGTACACACCAAAGTGCCACATCAACGTAGCAGACTGTTTCAACCATGTCGGTATACCCCGCACAGTTCCCTCACAGCCTTGTTGCTACTTTCTAAGAAAGGTATCCCCCAGATCCGGGTTTAGGATCTATAGAACTCCCAAGACAGTCCCACAATAATAAAGCAAGCAAAGAAGACAATTGAAAACACAGTGATCTTAATCCTAAGGTACACCCCACTTTATAAGTTTGTCCCCAGCAGAGTCGCCAGTTCTGTGATCGGTGGATCTGGAACTGACTGTTTAACGCTGGTTCGCAAAATGTCGCGGAAGCAAGAGTCGCCACCGTCTTTTATTTTCTCCAAATGGAAAGGACAAAAGCACAAAAAAATTCCTTAAAGAGATTGCTCTCGGTTCGGGAGGTAGATTACAGAAAGGGAAGGTGTTAGCACCCTTTCTATCCATGGTTATCCATGGGCTCTTAGATACTTACTCATTTGTGTTTTCAAAAATGGTTTGTTTGCTTTTCAATTGTGGGTTTTTAAAAAGTTTCTTTGAAAATTCCAGTTCGACTCTTGTATCAGTCCTCAAGAGTGTTTGAAAAATTGCTTTCGAAAGCTTTTTGAAAAGGTGTCGGTGTGAAAAGTATTTTTGATTTGTTTTGAAATTTAGAGCAAGTATCTACGAGAACCTACCTACCCTAATGAATTCGTCTGTGTAGATGTCCTTTAAAGTAGTGACATCCCACCATTGAAAGGTAGGTAGCACCACCGTTGAAGGTGTTCGGGTCAATTCGAGGTTCGGGACATGGTGATCACCAGAGCAATGGGAAGACACCTTAGAAGCTACCCTCATGCCAGGTTCCCGGATCATGAGGACTTACTAAGACATCCTCTACTCGACGATCACCTTTCGAGGCAAGGCAACAGTGAGGCGTACCCTAGGGGTGGTGTGTGATTTGTGTGTCATGTTCATTTATTTTTGTCTTATTCATGTCATGGGTGATCTATGCGTTTGTTTTTATTTTATCATTCATTCTTGCATGCATTTATTAACAGTTAAAATATTGCGAGAAAGTAAAAGATTCTAAGCTATTACAAAAGGCGCGGGTCCACATCGCCAAAATTTCCAGGACCCGATTTGACAGAAAAATAAAGAATTAAAAGTGCGAGGAATTAGAACGTCCGAGTTTACAAGGCTTTGGGAGAGGTACATAAATATTAAAAGAAAAAAAGAAAAAAATATGCGAATAGAAATAAAATTAGAAACGAGGGCGTTGGACCCTTTTTAATGGAATTAAATTAAATTGTTAAATTAATTAGATTAAAAGAAAAGGAAATTGTTTTTTTTGAGATTTTGAGATTTATGATTTTTATGAGAATTAAATGAAATCTAACCCTATTTCTAGTTGTTTTTTAATTTATTAAGAAAACATATTAAAATTAAACCTAAGATTAATCTAATTATTTACATGGTAATTTAATTACAAAAATAATATTTAATAATTAATTATTGTGAAAGAAAAGAAAAAAAAAGGATAAAAATTGATTAAAACCTAATTCTACCAATTTTAAGTTTATTAAGAAAAATGTTTGAATTAAACCTAATTTTACAAAGCTAAAATTAATTAGTGATATTTATTTACAAAAAAATAACATTAAATAAAAATACTTATTTTTTGTCTTTTTTCTGATTTTTATATTGTTTTATTTTTTATGAAAATAAATTAAATTAAAGGAACTAATTAAAA
The DNA here is from genome assembly GCA_948472305.1 of Vicia faba. NCBI lineage: Eukaryota > Viridiplantae > Streptophyta > Magnoliopsida > Fabales > Fabaceae > Vicia > Vicia faba. Next base: position 94,592,784 of record OX451735.1, on the reverse strand, counting down.
AAAGAAATAATTGAAACAAATAAAATAAAGAAAAGAAAAGAAATACAATACCTTAGGGGGGTTCTGTCCCCAATTGGAGGTGAATTGGAGTGGTTTGGCCATTTGTGTTCTGGCCTCATCATGCATAAGTTGTTCTACTTTGGCCATTTGGCTTTTGGCTTTTGGCCATTTGCGTTTTGGCTTTTGGCTTTTGGCCATTTGGCTTTTGGCCTCAACGTTCCTTAATGAACCTGCATGGAATCCTGTCTAAATCTGCAGTGTTGAATCTCACGAACACATTAAATAAAATCATAAAATGCAAATAAAGCCAATATATGAAGAAATTTAATGTTTAGGCACAATATGGCATGTATGAATGATTATACCGTTTTGATCATGGAGATCAAATCAACCTTACCCTTACTGGAAAATTAGTGACCTGAATGCTTTTACGCCTTACTGGAAAATTAGGATCATGGAGATCAAGCCAGCCTTATCCTTACTGAAGAAGTAGTGAGGTGTTGGTTTGTAACTGTGATGGCTTTATTTGTAGTGAGAGAGGGATTTGTAATAAGGATTTCAAGGTTTTAGGGTTCTTGAAAGAGTTTGATATTCCAACAGTATTGTGGCAAGGTTTTTTCTCTCTTTTCCTCTTCTTTTTCTCTTTTTCTCTTCTCCTCTTTTTCTCCTCTCCTTTTTTTCTCCTCTTTTTCTCTTCTCCTCTTTTTCTCCTCTCCTCTTTTTCTCCTCCTGGTTTGTGTGACAAGAAGGTGATTATATAGTGGAAATTAGGGTAAAGAAAATGGGCTTTGAATGTGCAATTGGGCCTCCAATATTCACTTGAATTCGTCACTTTCTAGGCTAAATCGCAGAGACTTAAGTGCATTTTTTGAAGTTGAAATGTGAAAACAAAATGTAGCCGACATCAAGAACTAACTCCTGTCCGAAAATCGACTCAATCGGATAAACGGTGAATTAGTTATGAATTTTTGAAGTTTCAGCTCAGACAAACTTATTTTGGGCTTCAGTGTCGGCTCTGACACGTTCTTCAATAAAAAACTGGTATTGATCGGTACATAATTTGGTCTCGACTTTTGAAGCAAAGTTGTAGATCTATGAGTCAGTGACCTTGTGTAAAAATATGAGTCCAATCCGATAAAAATTGACCGAGTTATGAATTTCCGAAGTTTCGGCTCAGATGAAATAATATTCAGCATTCAGGATTTTCAGCATGTCACGCACTCTGAGCAAAAAACGAAGGCCTTTTGAATACCGTTTGAACTCAATACCTTCTGTGAAAATGTAGCCAACTCAATTTGTGAAATCTTGGCACCGGAACCAGCTCGATACGATGAAAATCGACCAAGTTATGATTTTTTGAACATGACGCAAATAAACTTCTGTCACAAATTTTCTGCACGAAAATACTTGATAAATCCACATTTTTGAAGACCTTCTGATCGAAATTGGCTTCCAGTCGTGAGAGATGAAAACGTAGATAATGTCAAGGAGGAATTTTGGCCACCGGAACGGGTTCAAAACGAGCCACGATCTTCAAGTTATGAATTTTTTAGCGCGTAAAAACTGCACTTTCAGCACACTTTTTCACCATATTTCTTTAAGAAAACTCGCACATTCGGATACCTTTTTTAAAGAATTGATGCTTGAGCCGAACCTGAATTTGAGAATACGTTATCAGAGATATCTTGGCGAAAGAATACCTGAATATGACGCGCCGGGTTGGACTTGTGAATTTTTCTTGAAATATTTTGAGAAATATGGGAGGGCAAATTTTGGGGTACAACAGTCAGGTTATGGGTGATCTATGCGTTTGTTTTTATTTATTGTCATTCATTCTTGCATGCATTTGTTTAACAGTTAAAATATGGCGAGAAATAAAAATTCTAAGCTATTACAAAAGGCGCGGGTCCACATCGCCAAAGTTAAAATCCAGGACCCGATTTGACAGCAAGTAAATAAAGAAATAAAATAAAGTACGAAATATAAATGTTACATGGCTTTGGGAGAGGTACATAAATATTAAAAGAAAAAGAAATAAATACGCGAATTAAAACTTTAAATTGAAACGAGGGCGTTGGACCCTTTTTAATGGAATTAAATTAAATTGTTAAATTAATTGAATTAAAAAAAAAGAAGTTATTTTTGGTATTTTTGTATTTTATGAGTTTTAATGAAAAAAGATTAAATGAAATTAAAATTAAATTAACCCTAATTCTATAGCTTTTATTTATTAAGAAAGTATTAAATTTTAACCTAATATTAACCTAATTATTTACATGCAAATCTTGATTTATAAAAGTAAATAATATTTTAATAATTAATTATTGTGAAAGAAAAGAAAAAAGGATAAAAAATTAATTAAACCCTAATCCTACAAATTTTAGATTTTTATTGAAAAAATATTAAGATTAAGTCCTAAATTTAAAACTAAGTGAATTAATGAATTTTATTTACAAAAATATTAATTAAATAAATACATCTTAATTTTTTTGTCTTTTTCTGGTTTTGTGTTTTTTATGTTTTTATGAAAAAAATAATTAAATTAAGGGAATTAATTAAAAAAAACAATAATTGAATCAAATGAATAAAAAAGAATAATGAAAGAAATATTGCAAACCTAGGGCGGTCTGTCCCCAAATTGGGAGGTAAGTCTTTAGCAATTTGAGCCCAATAAGCTTCAGGCCTCGTAGACTTTTTGATTAGCATGTATGGGCGTTGACTGAGGCACACCCTAGTCTTCAGATCCTGGCCTTTGATGGAGTGTAATGGGACGCGTGGACGGTTTGATAACGTAAGTGCATGGCGTGCTTTAGTGTTGAAGCTGCATAGGAACGTTAATTGAAAAATAATAGGGAAAGGGTGAGGACCTGGGGCTCGAACCCAGGTCCTGGAGATTACCAACGTACACGCTTGCCAACCATGCTGCTTTGTTTATCTGTATATAATATAACTAATAAATATAATAAAACAAAACAAGCGTCAGTGCTCCTTTTTCGCGCGAAATTCAAACCAACCAACCATTGCTTCACACCTCAGCATCTTCTTCCTCGTTCTATTTTTTCCTGAAACAAAGAAAGAATGGGCAACAATTTTGAACCGTCCCCAAAAGTAACATTCTAAAAAATAACGATTAGGCCATATGGCCATATAAATTAGGCGCGAGGGTTAGGTTTAGATCGTCCAAGCACGCTTGTTTCAATGGTGGTACTCAGGAGTCTCAATTTTTCCTTCACCAAGAAACCCCAATTTAAGGTTCTGAAAACCCTAAGCATCGCCCATGGTGGTTTCTTGTATAGTGCGTAAAAACTCAATTCATCTACATGGTTAGCTTCAGGAAGGTCCCATTAGTATAAATCAATCATAAAAATGCAATGATATGGTCTAAATTACAAAATACGATTATGCAAAAAGAGCTATGCAGTTTGCCTTCGAACTACCAATTCTTTGAGAATGGGACACAGTTCTCGATTGGAATCGTCTCCTGGCAACCTTGGCAAGCTAATGGAGTGGTTGTTTTGTCTTGAAAGGCCCTGCAATCGTGATTTCAGTTTTCAACTTTTAAGCAAAAAACACAAATGTAGTTCTTGGTCTATGGCGCAGCTTTCAGTCCAAAAGCACGAGGGTTTGCTTGCATATATGTATATGAGTGATTAGGTTAAGAGTTTGATCAAAAGAAATCCATGAATTGATGAAACAAATATTTGATTTTTATGGCATTAGCTTTCAAATCTTTTTCATGCAAACTTCTACCAAATCATGACCAATTAGCAAGATTCTTTCTATATTTAGTTAGGCACGAAATCATAAGCTTATTCCTTGCACAAAAAGATTTGGAAAATTAGGTTTAGCATTTTTCATGTATTTTAATTAATTTAAATGAATTATTAATAATAAAAATCCAAATAAATAAATAAAAAATGAAGAAAAACTTCCCTTTGGGCCAAATGGTCGTGCACATGCCTTGGATAATGAATTGTAGAAGAAAAAGAGGCCCATTAGCAATTTTAGGTCATTTGAAGCAATGTTGACTTTTCAAAATATCCAAAAATTTCCCAACTTCCACAAGGAATAACTTTCTCAATTTTTAAGCTTTGCTCATGTTCTTGGGCATTTTGGAAATGTCTTTGAGTCCTATAACCAATGTCTTTGGTCCCATGTCATTTTGATTTACCAATCTCAAGTTATGGCCTTTGACTTAAAGTCCCTTTTTGTTGACTTTTGAAAATGACCTATAATGTTGAAATTGATAACTTTTTGTGAGAGCATTTCTTGGACTTGAAGTATGAAGAGGAGTTGTAGGAAATGTCTTTCTCTTCAAAATGAGCTTTGGATGGAATTTTTATGATAATCCATGTGAAAGTTATGCCTTGGTCAAGTTACAGTTGACTTTTTCAACTGTCCAAATATGGAAACTTTTGCATCTTGATGATTTTTGAGCCTAGCTTTGAGAATCATGATCAAGCATTAATCAAATGATGTTTGTGGCTTCAAAATGAGATGTTGACCAAAAATTTGGACTTTTGACTGCCAAATGACCATTTTGCCCCTACAGTTGTCTGTAGTGCAATTAGGGTTTTTGACTGTGCAATTTTGTGCTGAAAGTCTTGAAACTTGATATGAGGATGCTTGACCAAATTTATAGGCATGTGAGACTTGATTGGACCCTTGGAAGCTTCATTTACTTGGCCAGAACCAAAACCCTAATTTTGACTGTTTAGGATACCCTTGCACTGTGCAACCCTTGGGGAATTTTGCAGCTTTGACTTTGCAATTCTTGAAGAATATGGGAGGGAAAATTTTGGGGTACAACAGTTGCCCCTGTTCAATCTTCTTAGACCTGAGGATGCAGATTGGCTGACGTGCCTTTCGTAATCCGAAGGTGGAAGATGATTGAACACTAGAGTGCCCAGAAATTTGCACTCACGTAGTAGTGTGATGATGGAAACGGGCTTATAGATGCCATTTAGAGATTGATGGATAGGATGATGGGCTTATAGATGCCATGCTAAGAGATGATGGAAGGTAGATGGGCTTATAGATGCCATCTGGATGTTGATCGCGTAAGAGATTCCTTAGCGAGAACCTGCGTACCTGCAAAAGAAAAATGATTACCTGACCTTTTACAGGAGCTGGTCTTCAGATAGATGTGCAGGTGTGTCCTGACTGGTTACAGGAGCTGAATCTGGAGCTTCAAATGGTGATGAATGAACCAGGGATGGTTACTACCTCAACAGGAACGGTGAGAGAACCTTGGATGACTTTAACCTCAACAGCAATCGTTGAGAAAATCTTGGGATGATTACTACCTCCGCAGTATCGGGGAGAGAACCTAGGGCGACTACAACCTCAACAACAAACATTGAGAGAATCTTGGATAACTTCAACTTCAACAGCAATCGTTGAGCGAATCTTGGGATTACCACCTCCGCAGGATCGGGGAGAGAACCATAGGCGACTACAACCTCAATAGCAAACATTGAGAGAATCTTGGTGGGAATTATCATCTCCGCAGTATCGGGGAGAGAACCATAGGCGATTACAACCTCAATAGCAATCATTGAGAAAACCTTGGATGGAATTATCATCTCCGCATTATCGGGGAGAGAACCATAGGCGATTACAACCTCAATAGCAATCATTGAGAAAACCTTGGATGGAATTATCATCTCCGCAGTATCGGGGAGAGAACCATAGGCGATTACAACCTCAATAGCAATCATTGAGAAAACCTTGGATGGAATTATCATCTCCGCAGTATCGGGGAGAGAACCATAGGCGATTACAACCTGAATAGCAATCATTGAGAAACCTTGGATGGGATTATCATCTCCGCAGTATCGGGGAGAGAACCATAGGCGATTACAACCTCAATAGCAATCATTGAGAAAACCTTAGATAACTTCTACTGAGTCTTCATCAGAAAAATCTGTTTGGGGTCGATTTAACTGGACCAGAGAAGGCCTTGGACTGGATAAGTAATCTTTGGAGTCGATTTAACTGAACCGGTCTAGGTCTTGGAATGTCTTCAACTGGGTCTTTATCAGAAAAATCTGTTTGGGGTCGATTTAACTAGACCAGAGAAGGCCTTGGACTGGATAAGAAATCTTTGGAGTCGATTTAACTGAACCGGTCTAGGTCTTGGAATATGATTGAGAATTTAACTGAATCTTTCCTAAAAGGTAAAGGTCAGTCATATGCAATGCATGATATGGACCAAGCAATGATGTTCTCAACATAAATGGGATTTGTAAGATATGATGCGTCTATGCATGCTATAAGGATGTATGGAAGTGCGATGTTTATGAATGTATTTTTCGTCTAGGAAAGTAAATCCTTGACGGGTGCCGGGAAGTCACTCCTGGGCTGATGTTGGAGAATAGATTTTGCTTCTGCTGGGGATGATAATTGCAAGAATACCGGTAGGAGACGATGACTCCGTTGGGGAATAAACTTGGCGAATGGAATAACTCTGCAGGGAGGAAAGTACTCTAACGATCTTGCTGGGAAGCAATACTCTGTGGGGAGAGAGATACTTTGCTGAGTGTTGATAATAACTTGCTGGGGACACCATTGATATGTTGGAAGTGTTGATAGACTTCGCTGGGGATAAGAAGACTTCGTCGAGGACGATCTTTCCGTGGCTTTTGGCTGAGGATAACCCAGTTATATCCTGGTAAGGAAATAACTCTTTGAATAAAGCCGGACGACGCGTCCGTGCTCTGCGGAGGTAAGCTTCCAGAATCTACTGGGGATAAGCTTACTGCTTGGGGAGATGGATTCCAACTTTCCTGGGGAACTGGATTGGACTCTCTTGGGGAAGTTTTGAGCTGTATCAGGGAAGTGACTCCACTGCATGTTTGATATGCCGCCGGGGAACAATCTTTAGATCAAGACTGCCGGGGATGCTTGTTAAGAATATATGCTGCTGGGGAATGTTGATATCTGCTGGAGGATACCCAACTTCCTTAAGTTTGATAGTAGCTTCGCTTGAGGAGAGTGTATTGACTTGCTGACTCACTCTCTGGGGAATTAGGATATCTGATTATGTTCTTCGGCTGATCTTACCTTGATACCTTGGAGGACAGAACAATTAGATTACCTAGACAACTCTTTATTGCCCCTGTTTCTAATGTTACCCGTAATTAATCCTTTGTTTCGTATGCAAATATTCATGAGTTAGCAAATTATTGTCAATGCATATATCACAAATTGAACCTTGGACGTTCTTCGCAAAACAAAACAGAAAAAGGAAACGCGTCCGCCAACTGATTCTCTTCTCTTGGAAAGTGTTCAAAGGTTATCTTCGTGAAGTGGGGGATCAAGGTCAACACACATTCTCTGTAAGGAATAAGATTCGGATGTTTCGTATCCCACTCTCCTTTGATCTGATTGATCATAAGAGCGGAATCTCCGAAGACACTCAGAAACTTGATCCTTAAGTCGATCGCAACTTGAAGACCCATGATGCACGCCTCATACTCCGCCATGTTGTTGGTACAGTTGAAACATAGTCGGGCAGTGAGCGGAGTATGAGTGCCTTGAGGTGATATGATTACAGCGTCGATACCGTTTCCCAAAGCGTTGGAGGCTCCGTCAAAGTGCATAGACCATCGGGATCCTTCCTCAGGTCCTTCATCCGGTCCAGGTACTTCACAATCAGTCACAATCATGATGCTTTCATCCGGAAACTCGAAGTTCATTGACTGATAGTCATCTACGGCCTGATGGGCCAAGTGGTCTGCCAATACACTTCCCTTGATGGCTTTCTGGGTTGTGTACTGAATGTCATATTCCGTCAAGATCATTTGCCATCTTGCTATTCTCCCGGACAGAGCAGGCTTTTCGAATATATACTTTATAGGATCCATCTTTGAGATCAACAAGGTAGTGTGGGTCAGCATATACTGTCTCAGCCGGCGAGCTGCCCATACCAAAGTGCAGCAAGTTTTCTCGAGCAGTGAGTATCGAGTCTCATAGTCGGTAAACTTTTTGCTAAGGTAATAAATGGCATGCTCTTTTCGGCCAGACTCGTCATGCTGCCCCAGCACACACCCCATTGAGTTGTCAAGCACTGTTAGATATAGTATCAGAGGTCTCCCTTCAACCGGTGGCATAAGGATGGGTGGTTCTTGGAGATACTCTTTGATTCTGTCAAAAGCAGCCTGACATTCATCATTCCAACGTACTATCTGATCTTTCTTCAGCAGCTTGAAGATTGGTTCACAAGTAGCAGTCAGGTGCGAGATGAAGCGAGCAATGTGATTCAGGCGTCCTAAAAAGCCTCTGACTTCCTTCTCTGTCTTGGGAACTGGCATCTCTTGAATAGCTTTAACCTTAGCAGGGTCCACTTGAATACCTTTATCACTTACCACGAAGCCTAGCAACTTCCCAGATCTTACCCCGAAGGTGCACTTGTTCGGGTTCAACCTCAGCTTGTACAGTTTTAACCGGTCAAACAACTTCTGCAGATGATCTAGGTGATCTTCCTCAGTCTGGGACCTTGCGATCATGTCGTCAACATACACTTCTATCTCATGATGGATCATATCATGAAATAAAGCGACCATGGCACGTTGGTAGGTTGCCCCAGCGTTCTTCAGTCCAAACGGCATGACCTTGTAGCAGAAGGTGCCCCACTGAGTAACAAAAGTAGTCTTTTCCATGTCTTCAGGTGCCATCTTGATCTGATTGTAACCTGAGAAACCATCCATGAAAGAGAACACCTTATGCTGAGCTGTATTGTCAACAAGGACATCAATGTGAGGTAGAGGGAAGTCATCCTTGGGGCTGGCCCTGTTCAGATCCCTGTAATCGACACACATTCTGACCTTACCGTCCTTCTTAGGTACCGACACCACATTAGCAACCCACTGAGGGTAAGAAGTCACTGCAAGAAACCCGGCATCAAACTGTTTCATAACCTCGGCTTTAATCTTCTCAGACATCTCTGGGCGCATACGACGGAGTTTTTGCTTAACCGGAGAGCAGTCTTCCTTAGTAGGCAAATGATGGACCACAATATCGGTATCCAACCCGGGCATGTCTTCGTAGGACCAGGCAAAAATCTCCATATAATCATATAGCATCTTAGTCAACCATTGCTTCACGCTGAGCTCTAGGTTGGCACCAATCTTGACCTCTTTCCTGTCTGCCTCAGTACCCAAGTTTATTATTTCCACTGGCTCTTCATGTGGTTGAATTGCCCTCTCTTCCTGAAGCAACAGTCTTGCAAGCTCGCCAGGCACTTCGCAATCATCTTCACCTTCATCTTCGGCTAAGTTGATCGGATTTTCGAAGTCATAACTGGCAGTAGCAGAGTCGTTACCAGTGAGATCCAGAGTGGATTGAAACCTGTATGAGTGAGTGTGTGTGTAAATACAGCTGTTTTGAAAAAATATGTAAAGGAAGGAAAGACAGAAAAGGAGCATAAGATTTGAAATGCGAAAAAACGTCCAAGATTTTCATTTATGATATATGAAATGACAATTTATATGCCCTCACAAATGAAACCACGGTGCCTCGGGTAAGACACCGGACCATAGAGTTTATTTATTGTTTATTACAAATAACAAAACAAAGAAGTTTATTACTGCGTAACAAAAGTAACATGAGTATGGTCTTTGACAATCCAATTGGTCAATCCGCCTTCAGTTGTCGGATAGATCCAGCTATTGAACTCAGCTTCGTCCACTTCATTGTCCTCCCCCACAACATTCACTCCTGGATTTGTGATGAGCATAGGAGGTCTTCTAGTCTTCGCCTTCCGCATAGCTTTCTGACCCTCTGCAGTAAAACCCAGCCCAAATTTGTCAGTTTTCTGTGTAAAGTCGGGAAGCCTGCCCCAGTTAGCACAGTCACCTTTCTGAACCACAGCCCGGGCATCCTTCAGGGAAGCCATCTTCAAAGGAACATTCTCTTTGACCGCTGTTTCTGCTGCTGCTGAAATTGGAAGCACCTCCTCGAAATGCTGAAAGGGGGTTTCAATAAACTCCCCGTCCATCTCAATGTACCTGAAGGAATTCAGATGGCTCACCATATACTCCTCCTCTCCTTGTACAGTGACGATCTTCCCTCTGACGGGGTATTTCAGCTTCTGGTGCAAGGTAGAGGTCACAGCCCCATCTTTATGGATCCAAGGTCGACCCAATAGACAAGAGTAAGATGGACGGATATCCATCACATAAAAAGTATAGTCAAACACCTGAGAGCCCACACGAATAGGAATGTCAACCTCTCCATGAACCATCCTTTTTGAACCGTCAAAGGCCCTGACGATGATATTGTTGGGTTTTAATTCCAGGCCTTCACAGTCTAAACGGTCTAAAGCCTTCTTGGGTAGCACATTTAAGGAAGAACCAGTATCCACCAATACATGCGCCAGATTAGTGCCCCTGCATTCAATAGAGACATGCAGAGCATCATTGTGGTCTCTTTCTTTCGCAGTCAGGTCAACATCTGAGAAACCCAAGCCATTGTCCGCTGTCAGATTTGCTACACAGTCAGTGAACTGGACTGCAGATGTCTCCTGTGGCACATGGGCCGTCTTGAGAAATGAGATCAAGGCCTTAGCATTGGCCTCAGAGCATAGCAATAAGGAGAGCATGGAGATCTTGGAGGGCGTATGCCCCAACTGCTCGACGATGTTGAAGTCGCTCTTCTTTATTATTTTTAAAATTTCCTCCATTTCTTGTTGGGAGGCCTCAACATTTATAGGTATCGGTGCCTCCATCCGGGCAGGCTCATCTTCAATTCCTTTGCCCCGAGCATTGGATGACTCGGCAGCAGGGGTAACAACTTGGTCAGTAACAGGAACAGGTACACTTGTAGGTGTTATTGTAAGGGGTCTCCGAGCAGCGGGCGGTGCAATGTCAGGCGAGAAGAGCCTGCCACTGCGGGTAACCTTGGTTGGGCCAGTGATATCGCAGATACTAGCGCCAGTGTTGAACTCTTGTTTAATTCCGTTCACATACACATCTGCCCCATAGTGCCAGGGGACAGCTTTATCAGATACGTAGGGGAGAGGCCCCGGAACAGTAATAACCACAGGTGCAACAATCATGATTTGAACAGGCTTCTTCGGGAGAGCCTTGATTGAATTATTGAAGATGGTAACCGCAGAAACTTCTTCTACCGAAACCGACTGAACAGCAGACTTTTTGAACAGAATCTCCTTACTGTCCATCAGGCTTTGGATGCCTAACTTCAGCAAGGGACAACCAGATAGGGAAACAGCACAGAACAGGCAACCCTCACTGCAACCCGGAAATAAACCGGCCAGCAGTAGGTTCTTCTTGACAGTTATTAAGGGAGTGGCTAGATCATTCACAGAAACAGCGTACACCTCTTCATCAACAGCATTTACTCCATGTTGGGGCATATGAGCAGTTACCACATTTGGCCTCTCAGGCGCTTCGAACTGTATCTCTTTCTCGTCAATAAGGTCTTGCACCTTATTCCTTAATGCCCAACAGTCATCAGTGGAATGCCCCAGGCTATCAGAATGGTACGCACAGCGGGCATTTGGGTTGTACTTGGGGGAAGCAGTGTTTACACCCTTGGGTGCCTCTCTAACGGTCACTAGATTGGTGGATAGCAACTGTGGCAAGATCTGCGATAAGGTCATGCTCAAACGGGTAAACTCTCTCCGGGGTCTTTCAGCCCTTTGAGGATTGGTTGGCCGAGGAGCGGCAGCAGGCTTGGCAATTATTACCGCACTGACAGATTGGCGGCGCTCAGATTTCTCTGGTCTCCGGGAGCCATATACAGCACTAGCCTCCTTTTTGAAGGGTTTCTTCTCAGAACTAGACGATGCACCCTTCGGAATCTTTCCAGACTTCAACCCAGCCTCAATTCTCTCTCCAGTCAGAATCAGATCAGTGAACCCTGCAGACGAATTCCTGATAAGATGGTTGAAAAATGGCTCAGATAGGGTCCCCAAGAACATGTCTACCAACTCCCGATCAGTCAACGGAGGCTGCACCCTACCAGCCAGGTCCCTCCACTTCTGAGCGTACTCCTTAAAACCTTCACTTGATCCTAACGACATACCCTGGAGTTGGGTACGTGTAGGGGCAAGGTCGGCATTATATTGATACTGCTTATAGAAAGCAGTAGCCAACTCCTCCCAGTTACGAACCTTGATCCCATCCAGTTGATAGAACCATTCGAGATGAGTCCCTGAAAGACTCTCTTGGAAGAAGTGGATCCACAACTTCTTGTCCGCTGAGTACGGTTGAATCTTCCGAACATAGGACCTGAGATGTAGCTTGGGACAAGACGCCCCGTCGTACTTAGTGAAAGATGGTGCTTTGAATTTACGAGGAATGATTACACCAGTAGACAAACCCAAATCTCCAAAATCCAGCCCAGGTACCTGTTGGATCTCCATAGCATTCAACCTGTCTTCCAACTGCTTGTAACGGTCTTCTGCCGGAGGATATTGCTCTTCATCAAAATCAGTCTCGTTGTCGGAGACTACCGGACTAGGACCTTTTTCCGCTTGAGGAGTACCCTTGCCAATGGAAGAACCAGCCTCTTCATTTTGCAGAGTATTGCCAAACCTTCGGCCCGAGTTGAACAGAACAGTTCTTCTCTTCTTTTTCTTCTCCTTCTTCAGGAGCAGAGCCTTCAACTCTTCTTGGCCCTGAGCCAAACCCATGATTAATTCCTGAAATTGCGCATTCTGCGCCTGAAGAGCTTTGATGGACATCTCAGTTGATGACGAGTCAGGATTCATGATGCTGAAATAAACAGCGAAGAACTGTAAGCAACCTGAAAAGAGGAAAAACCTGCTATGCACGTGATGAATGATATGTGTTTATGCAATGCATTCAAGGGTTCGAAAGTTCAAATTTGTTGTAGACAAAAAGGAACACACGTTATCATTAAGGAAATAATTGTTTAGTACATCAAAGCCTCATGGGCAAAATAATACAAAAGCAAATCAATCCCAAAATACACTGCGCATCCTCTTTGGAGCTATGTAAGTGTTGAGATTACTCTCCTCATGCAACAGGCGGGTGAGCTCCAAGACCTTCTTTTCACTAGCATGTAGACTGGTCTCAAGAGAATTCCTTTCTTCCTTTAGCTGGATCCATCTCTTCTGCATATCTTCCCAGGATGTGGGCATATCAGGGTGCTGAATAGTGTAGGACACTTCTCCTTCCAAGACTGGCTCTTTGATCACAGGGAGCATATGGGGATAAGGCATTACTAACTTCTGGGAGCGGGCTCGTACCCACTTGAGATAAGGTTCCAACGGGATCGAATTCCTGTGCCCCAGTGTCTTGCTGTCTATCCTACTGGGCATCCTCCAGGCTCTGATAAATCTCTGGCGAAGTCCTTGAGTATCGTTGTCGAAGTCAAAAACTATGTCAGGAATTAACATGTCATGAGGACCATCCCTCCGAGCATAACCAAACTGTCTCCAAGCCAGGCATGGGTTGTAAGTAATACCTCCTCTGATTCCAAGTAAAGGAACATTAGGGTACTCCCCGCAACGATCAATGATAGTGACATCTTCTCTGGACCGAGGGCACCAATGTATATCTGCATGTGTAAGAGTCATTAACCGTTGTGACCATCTCAAACCCCGCTCGTTCTTCAAAACTGATTGTGGAAGGTGCGAAATAAACCACCTTCCCAGGAGAGGAGTGCAACACATAAGGACACCTCTTTTTCTCATGGTTCGAGTGTAACATGAGTGGAGGATGTCCCCCAGCAACGTAGGTATAGGATTCCTGGACATAAAGATCTGGACAGCACTGATATCTATAAGCTGATCTGGGTTAGGGAACAACACCAAACCATAGACAAGGAGGGCCACAACTTCTTCAAGAGCTTGTAAGTCAAGGGAGTTCCAACATTCATGGGCCTTTTCAAACAGAAACCTGGCTAAGAACCCTTTGATACCACTTCTAACTTCCCAATGTCCCTTGAGGTCAGATGACTGTAGGTGCAAGGCTTTAGCAATCTCTTCAAGCTTGGGTTCCTTTTCCGTACCTTCGTAGGGTAGTTGATCAAGGATAGGGATCTTCAGGAGCCGGGAGAACTCCTCCAATGTAGGTACCAGCTGATAGTCCAAGAAGGTGAAACAGTGATGCAGAGGGTCAAAGAACTGGAACAGGACCTTTATCATATCTTCCTCAATGTTGGTATTGACCAAGCTGATGAGACTTCCATGTCTTTCACTGAATGAAAAGCTCTCGGGAATCCTGGATATAAGTTCCTTAAGCTGAGGAGGGATCCTTACAAGATTGATTTGAATTGTCTTTCTGCGAACAGTTTCCATGTCCTACAAAACAAGAACAAAGATGAAAATTCGAACCCCTGAAATGGTTAGTCAATGCATATGATGCTGGATGATGTCATGATGCTATGATTAAACACACCACAGATATTTACAAAGACAAACATGTAAGGCACACAAGGCACACAAGACAAGCCCTTAGGGTTTAAGGCCAGCATGGGGTCTGGGTAGTACCCTCTTGAAGTTGGTGGGTTCAACCTGTCCTATTAGAAGTAACCGGGTTCTAAGGGTCCCAATATCACGGGATTGCTTTCATTGTTCATCATTTCGATTTAGCCACTAAACTGGCGACCGAAATATTCCAGGAAAGCAACCCTCAATTGGGTGTAGTATCGAGTATCAACCAACCTCGGACTGCACCAAAGTCAGTTATCTCACTACCCTAAAGAGGCCAAGATAGTTCAATTAAGGTTCCTAAGGTCTGTTGATGCTTCACGACACCACGCGGAGGCCCCGTACTCTCCTTGACTGAACTCAAGGGTTACCGGTACACACCAAAGTGCCACATCAACGTAGCAGACTGTTTCAACCATGTCGGTATACCCCGCACAGTTCCCTCACAGCCTTGTTGCTACTTTCTAAGAAAGGTATCCCCAGATCCGGGTTAGGATCTATAGAACTCCCGAGACAGTTCCACAATTTAAAGCACACAAGGAAAGCAATTGAAAACACAGTTATGAACTAACCCTAAGGTACACCTCACTTTATAAAGGATCCCCAGCAGAGTCGCCAGTTCTGTGATCGGTGGATCTGGAACTGACTGTTTAACGCTGGTTCGCGAAATGTCGCGGAAGCAAGAGTCGCCACCGTCTTTTATTTTCTCCAACATGGACATGACAAAAGCACAGAAAAATTCCTTGTAGAGATTGCTCTCGGTTCGGGAGGTAGGTTATAGAAAGGAAAGGTGTTAGCACCCTTTCTATCCATGGTTATCCATGAGCTCTTAGATACTTGCTCATTTGTGTTTTCAAAAATGGTTTGTTTGCTTTTCAACTGTGGGTTTTAAAAAGTTTCTTTGAAAATTCCAGTTCGACTCTTGTATCGGTCCTCAAGAGTGTTTGAAAAATGCTTTCGAAAGCTTTTTGAAAATGTGTTGGTGTGAAAAGTATTTTTGATTTGTTTTGTTTTGAATTAGAGCAAGTATCCACGAGTCGTCTACCTACCCTAAGGAATTCGTCTATGTAAATGTCCTTTAAAGTAGTGCCATCCCACCATTGAGAGGTAGGTAGCACCACCGTTGGAGATGTTCGGGTCAATTCGAGGTTCGGGACATGGTGATCACCAGAGCAATGGGAAGACACCTTAGAAGCTACCCTCATGCCAGGTTCCCGGATCATGAGGACTTACTAAGACATCCTCTACTCGACGATCACCTTTCGAGGCAAGGCAACAGTGAGGCGTACCCTAGGGGTGGTGTGTGATTTGTGTGTCAGATTCATTTACATTTGTCTTGTCAGGTTATGGGTGATCTATGCGTTTGTTTTTATTTATTGTCATTCATTCTTGCATGCATTTGTTTAACAGTTAAAATATGGCGAGAAATAAAAATTCTAAGCTATTACAAAAGGCGCGGGTCCACATCGCCAAAGTTAAAATCCAGGACCCGATTTGACAGCAAGTAAATAAAGAAATAAAATAAAGTACGAAATATAAATGTTACATGGCTTTGGGAGAGGTACATAAATATTAAAAGAAAAAGAAATAAATACGCGAATTAAAACTTTAAATTGAAACGAGGGCGTTGGACCCTTTTCAATGGAATTAAATTAAATTATTAAATTAATTGAATTAAAGAAAAGAAGTTATTTTTGGTATTTTTGTATTTTATGAGTTTTAATGAAAAAAAGATTAAATGAAATTAAAATTAAATTAACCCTAATTCTATAGCTTTTATTTATTAAGAAAGTATTAAATTTTAACCTAATATTAACCTAATTATTTACATGCAAATCTTGATTTATAAAAGTAAATAATATTTTAATAATTAATTATTGTGAAAGAAAAGAAAAAAGGATAAAAAATTAATTAAACCCTAATCCTACAAATTTTAGATTTTTATTGAAAAAATATTAAGATTAAGTCCTAAATTTAAAACTAAGTGAATTAATGAATTTTATTTACAAAAATATTAATTAAATAAATACATCTTAATTTTTTTTGTCTTTTTCTGGTTTTGTGTTTTTTATGTTTTTATGAAAAAAATAATTAAATTAAGGGAATTAATTAAAAAAAAATAATTGAATCAAATGAATAAAAAAGAATAATGAAAGAAATATTGCAAACCTAGGGGGGTCTGTCCCCAAATTCGGAGGTAAGTCTTTAGCAATTTGAGCCCAATAAGCTTCAGGCCTCATAGACTTTTTGATTAGCATGTATGGGCGTTGACTGAGGCACACCCTAGTCTTCAGATCCTGGCCTTTGATGGAGTGTAATGGGACGCGTGGACGGTTTGATAGCGTAAGTGCATGGCGTGCTTTAGTGTTGAAGCTGCATAGGAACGTTAATTGAAAAATAATAGGGAAAGGGTGAGGACCTGGGGCTCGAACCCAGGTCCTGGAGATTACCAACGTACACGCTTGCCAACTATGCTGCTTTGTTTATCTGTATATAATATAACTAATAAATATAATAAAACAAAACAAGCGCCAGTGCTCCTTTTTCGTGCGAAATTCAAACCAACCAACCATTGCTTCACACCTCAGCATCTTCTTCCTCGTTCTATTTTTTCCTGAAACAAAGAAAGAATGGGCAACGGTTTTGAACCGTCCCCAAAAGTAACATTCTAAAAAATAACGATTAGGCCATATGGCCATATAAATTAGGCGCGAGGGTTGGGTTTAGATCGTCCAAGCACGCTTGTTTCAATGGTGGTACTCAGGAGTCTCAATTTTTCCTTCACCAAGAAACCCCAATTTAAGGTTCTGAAAACCCTAAGCATCGCCCATGGTGGTTTCTTGTATAGTGCGTAAAAACTCAATTCATCTACATGGTTAGCTTCAGGAAGGTCCCATTAGTATAAATCAATCATAAAAATGCAATGATATGGTCTAAATTACAAAATACGATTATGCAAAAAGAGCTATGCAGTTTGCCTTCGAACTACCAATTCTTTGAGAATGGGACACAGTTCTCGATTGGAATCGTCTCCTGGCAACCTTGGCAAGCTAATGGAGTGGTTGTTTTGTCTTGAAAGGCCCTGCAATCGTGATTTCAGTTTTCAACTTTTAAGCAAAAAACACAAATGTAGTTCTTGGTCTATGGCGCAGCTTTCAGTCCAAAAGCACGAGGGTTTGCTTGCATATATGTATATGAGTGATTAGGTTAAGAGTTTGATCAAAAGAAATCCATGAATTGATGAAACAAATATTTGATTTTTATGGCATTAGCTTTCAAATCTTTTTCATGCAAACTTCTACCAAATCATGACCAATTAGCAAGATTCTTTCTATATTTAGTTAGGCACGAAATCATAAGCTTATTCCTTGCACAAAAAGATTTGGAAAATTAGGTTTAGCATTTTTCATGTATTTTAATTAATTTAAATGAATTATTAATAATAAAAATCCAAATAAATAAATAAAAAATGAAGAAAAACTTCCCTTTGGGCCAAATGGTCGTGCACATGCCTTGGATAATGAATTGTAGAAGAAAAAGAGGCCCATTAGCAATTTTAGGTCATTTGAAGCAATGTTGACTTTTCAAAATATCCAAAAATTTCTCAACTTCCACAAGGAATAACTTTCTCAATTTTTAAGCTTTGCTCATGTTCTTGGGCATTTTGGAAATGTCTTTGAGTCCTATAACCAATGTCTTTGGTCCCATGTCATTTTGATTTACCAATCTCAAGTTATGGCCTTTGACTTAAAGTCCCTTTTTGTTGACTTTTGAAAATGACCTATAATGTTGAAATTGATAACTTTTTGTGAGAGCATTTCTTGGACTTGAAGTATGAAGAGGAGTTGTAGGAAATGTCTTTCTCTTCAAAATGAGCTTTGGATGGAATTTTTATGATAATCCATGTGAAAGTTATGCCTTGGTCAAGTTACAGTTGACTTTTTCAACTGTCCAAATATGGAAACTTTTGCATCTTGATGATTTTTGAGCCTAGCTTTGAGAATCATGATCAAGCATTAATCAAATGATGTTTGTGGCTTCAAAATGAGATGTTGACCAAAAATTTGGACTTTTGACTGCCAAATGACCATTTTGCCCCTACAGTTGTCTGTAGTGCAATTAGGGTTTTTGACTGTGCAATTTTGTGCTGAAAGTCTTGAAACTTGATATGAGGATGCTTGACCAAATTTATAGGCATGTGAGACTTCATTGGACCCTTGGAAGCTTCATTTACTTGGCCAGAACCAAAACCCTAATTTTGACTGTTTAGGATACCCTTGCACTGTGCAACCCTTGGGGAATTTTGCAGCTTTGACTTTGCAATTCTTGAAGAATATGGGAGGGAAAATTTTGGGGTACAACAGTGGTCCCCGACAACATTATTATTTTGATTTCTGTAAGCTTTGAGCCTTAGTTCGAGAATATGCATTTATTTTGCACGTGAAGGTTTTAGCTCCTCAGCAGGAATATATTGGCATTTCCCTAGGAAGTCCTATTTCTTTTCCCAGGAAATCGTCATTGCAATTCCTTCTTGTAACAACAAGTGGTAGGTATCTTTATTTAAGCAACCTATTCTTCCCCAGTAAGTCTGTCCGTTCCCAGAGAAGATTTAGATTTGTTACTCCAATGAATAGTTGCCTTGTCATTATGGAAGGTAGTTTCTTGTTGAGATTTGTTACTCCAATGAATGATAGCCTTGTCATTATAGAAGGTAGTTCATTATTGAGATTTATTACTCCAATGAATTGTAGCCTTGTCATTATGGAAGGTAGTTCGTTGTTGAGATTTGTTACTCCAAAGAATGGTAGCCTTGTTATTATGGAAGGTAGTTTGTTATTGAGATTTGTTACTCCAATGAATGGTATCCTTGTCATTATGGAGGTAGTTCTTTGTTGATATTTATTACTCTAATGAATGGTAGCCTTGTCATTATGGAAGGTAGTTTGTTGTTGAGATTTGTTACTCCAATGAATGGTAGCCTTGTCATTATGTAAGGTAGTTCATTGTTAAGATTTGTTACTCCAATGAATGGTAGCCTTGTCATTATAGAAGGTAGTTTGTTGTTGAGATTTATTACTCCAATGAATGGTAGCCTTGTCATTATGGAAGGTAGTTCGTTGTTGAGATTTGTTATTCCAATGAATGTTAGCCTTGTCATTATGGAAGATAGTTAATTGTTGAGATTTGTTATTCCAATGAATGGTAGCCTTGTCATTATGGAAGGTAGTTAGTTGTTGAGATCTTTTTTCGATGGATGGTAGTCTCGTTCTTATGGGAGATATTTCGTCGTTGAGATTAGCATTACTCTAAAGAAGTTCTTTTGTTCCTAGTCGTGAATACTGGTGCTAATCGTTTATTACCTACTGTGATCGGTGGAAATAGAACTGACTGTTTTGAAATGCTGGTTCGCGAAATGTCGCGGTAAGCAAGAGTCGCCACCATCTTTTATTTTCTCCAACAAGGAAAGGACAAAAGCACAGCAAAATTCCTTTTCGAGATGTTTCTCGGTTCGGGAGGTAGATTATAGAAAGGGAAGGTGTTAGCACCCTTTCTATCCGTGGTTATCCACGGGCTCTTAGGTACTTGCTCACTATGTTTTCAAAATGTTTTGCTTTTCTTGTGTTTGTGGGTTTTGAAAAAAGTTTGTTTGAAAACTTCGATTTAACTCTTATATCAGTCCTCAAGAGTGTATGAAGTGTTGTTTGAAAAAAACTTTTGTTTGAAAAAGTGTAAGTGCGAAAAGTTGTTTTGTTTTGAAAGAGCAAGTACCTGAGAACCTCTACCTACTCAAAAGGAATTAAGCTGTGTAAATGTCCTTTAGACAGTACTATCCCACTATTGAGAAGTAGGTAGCACCGTCGTTGGAGTTTGTCTGGTCAATTCGATTATAGGGACATGTGGTCACCAAAGCAATAGTAGGACGCCTTAGCGGTAAGCCTAATGTCCTAGATCCTTTTTTTTATCCGAGGAAACCGTTTCGAGGCGACTTTGATCTTTAGACAGGAGGGCGACCTCTAAAACACCCTATACTTAATGACCACGTCGAGGCAACCAAGTGAGACGTACCCTAGGAGTGGCATGTGCGAGTGTGTCAAGTTCAGTTAAGTTATCTTTGTACATGTTATGGTGAGCTACGTTTTGATTTTAATCTTCAGATATAAGTCTTGTCATGCATAGCCTAATTAACATACATCTAGCAGTTAAATATTGCGGAAAAGTAAATCTAAGCTATTACAAGGCGTCGGGTATTTACATCGCCAAAAACAAACCCTTTGAAAAAGTAAATTGCGGAAAATAAAATAAAAGAAAGCGATAAAAGTCCTAATTAACGCTATTACATCCTCAGAGCAATTACATAAATATGATCAAAAAATAATATGCGCGAAAGAAAATTGAATCGGGGAAGTCCTAGGGTTTTGACCCCTTTTTGAGAAAGAAAGAAGTTTGTTATTATTTTGCAATTAAATTCAATTAAACCTAATAACTAATTAATTAGTTAATTAAAAGAAATATTTTTTTGAGTTTTTTATGTTTTAAAAATAAAAAAAATAGTCAAAAGTTAGTAAGAACCCTAATCCTAATTTATTTTATTTATTGCAAAAAATATTGAAGTTAACCTAATCTAGAAAAAGACTAAATTAATTTGTTAGTATTTATTTAAAAATAATAAATTAAAAGTGAAATTAATAAATAATAATAATAATAATAATAATAATAAAAATATTTTAGTTTTCTGATTTTATTATGAAAAAGTTAATTATGTTAATTAAATAATAATAATAATAATAATGAAAAAATAATTAAAAGAAAAAAAAATAAAAGAAAAAATAAAAAAGAAGAATAGACCAGGGGGGGGGGGGGGGGGGGTACTGGCCCAAATCAGGAGGTATGTTAGCAATTTCTAGGCCCAACATCATGCAAGCCTTTTGACTTTTGAGATTATCCACGCAGGCATTGACTGAGGGGTATGGTGACCATCATCTCATGGCCATTATATTCAAGCTTGTGGCCACTTGGCGCCTGGATATTTGAGGTACATGTTGGACATCTCCTGGAACGCTGCATATGAACATATAGAGAAAAATAGAAATAAGTGTTTTGGGGGACCTGGGATTCGAACCAGGTCCCAATGATCATTGGCCAATCGTTCAACCACCACGCCACCTGCACCTTTTTGTTATTCTAATGACAAGTGAATACTATATTAAAAAATCAATCCATATACTGTAACACAAAAACACGCGCGCCCTTTTTTGAACTAACCAATGATGTATCAACACATCATCATCTTCCTCGCTGAACCTGCAAAAACAATGTTAGATAGCGGGGGTTTTTAACCCCCACAAATAACAGTGGCGAAAAATATCGATTAGAGCTGTGGTTAATATAAATATTTCGCGAATATTCAGTCTTGTTCGTCTGGTCTCAACGATTCCAACCATATGCCTTACAAGTCCTGATTTTTCTGGATTTAGAAAGCCCCAATTCCAGAGTTCAAGAACCCTAGAAATCGTCCATGGCAATTTTTGATTCTGGGCATCATAATTCAATTAACTTATGCCATTAGCTTCATATGGGTTCTAGCCATACAAAACAAACACAAAACCATGTTAATTATGCATGAATTAAGCTGTATGATTCTCAAAATAAAATGCAAACCGTGACTCTGTAATGGATGATTCTTTGAGCTATGAAGCTGGAATTCGATTGCAAAACGTCCCTGACACTTCCTGCAATGTATTGGAAACAATAAAATGCCTTGAATCGTGCTAGAATGCAAAAGTCAGTTTTGAGTTTTCTTGGAAAATTTTAATATGCTATGGCCTTCTTGCAGCAGCTTTTTCACGTGTATGGCATTAGGGTTAGCTTGCATATTTATAGAGGAATGGAATTAGGTCAGAATCTTGCACAAAAATCCATTGGAATGATGATTGAATATTTGATTGAAAATCAAATCTTTTTGTATTTTCATGATTGAAGAAAGTTTCCAAACTTGGAGATTTTTGCATAATTGATTTGTACACGAAATTGCCAGCATATCTTGACCATGTTTGCTTCACAAAAAGATTGAAAAACCAAATCTTTGTATTTTCCTACAATTTAAATTAATTAAATGAATTAATATTGATTAAAAATCCAATTAATTAATAAAAAATAAGAAAATAAATTCAATTAAGCTTGATGGGTCGTGCATAGGCCATGGATGAAGTTTCAAGAAGAGATTTGAGGCCCATTAGCAAAAACAAGGTGTTTTGAGCAAAGTTGACTTTTGCAAATTCACAAAAATTTCCCAACTTCTCCAATGCATATATTGCTCAATTTTGATCATATGAACATGTTCTTGGACATTTTGGAAAGGTCTTGAAGTCCTCTAACCAATTCCTTTGGTCCCATGTAATTTGGATTTACCAATCTCAAGTTATGGCCTTTGACTCAAAGTGCACTTTTGTTGACTTTTGAAATTGACCTATAATGTAGAAATTGATAACTTTTTGTGAGAGCATTTCTTGGACTTGGAATGTGAATATGGATTGTAGGAAATGTCATCCCCTTCAAAATGAGCATTGGATGGGATTTTTCTGATGAACCATGAAAAAGTTATGCCCTGGCCAAGATACAGTTGACTTTTCTGCTGTCCAAAAATAGTAACTTTTTGCACCTTGATGATTTTTGAGCCATTCTTGTGGAATCATGATCAAGACTTGATCAAATGATGATTGTGTACTCAAAATAAGATGTTGACCAAAAATTCTGACTTTTGACTGCAAAATGACCATTTTGCCCTTGCAGTTGACTGTAGATCAAATGGAGCTTTTGACTGTGCAAATTGGCACTGTGAGTCTTGAGACTTGGCATGTAGGTGCTTGAGAATGTATATAGGCCTATGAGACTTGATTGAACCATTGAAAACCCCAAATTCCTTGAAAGAACCAAAACCCTAATTTCAGCTGGCTTAGGAGGTGGTTTGACTGTACAACCCTTGAGCCATCTTGAGCAATTTGAAGATTATTCTTGTCAAATCTTGAGGAATATGGGAGGGAAAATTTTGGGGTACAACAGTTGCCCCTGTTCAATCTTCTTAAACCTGAGGATGTAGATTGGCTTGCGTGCCTTTCGTGATCCGAAGGTGGAAGATGATTGAACACTAAAGTGCCCAGAAATTTGCACTCGCATAGTATAATATCAGCAATGTGATGTCGGGAATGGGCTTACAAATGCCATTTGGAGATATGATGGATAGGAGGATGGGCTTATAGATGCCATCTGGAGATGTGACAGAATCTTGTCGGGAATGGGCTTACAGATGCCATCTGGAACTGTGTGTTGAATTGTAACTTGGTAGGTTGAAAGAAGGAACCGGTGTAGGTTTGTCTGATGATGAGTCAGTGTAAAACTGCATCTGAAAGAGAAGGAACCGGTGTAGGGTTGCTTCATAATGGTCAAGTAGATAGTTGTCCTGTTTGGCTTCAGGTATTAATCTACAATCCGTCGTTCACAGATATTTCCTGGCTAGTTACAGGTATTAATCTGGAACTTAAGAGAGGTGGGTCAAGGAGATAGTTTTCCTGTCTGGTTTCAGGTATTAATATCTGACTTGAGAAAGAAAGATTGTCTTCCTGGCTTGCTACAGATATTGATCTTCAATCCCTTCACGTAGATACTTTCCTGGCTAGTTACAGGTGTAGATCTACAATCAATCGCTCACAGATATTTCCTGGCTAGATACAGGTATTAATCTGGAACTTAAGAAAGGTTGGCCGAGATAGCTTTCCTGGCTGGATACAAGTATTAATCTCTGACTTGAGAAAGAAAGATTGTCTTCCTGGCTTGCTATAGGTATTGATCTTCAATCTCTTCATGTATATACTTTCCTGTCTGGTTTCAGGTATAGATCTACAATCAGTCGTCCACAGATATTTCCTGGCTAGATACAGGTGTTGATCTGGAACTTAAGAGAGGTTGGTCGGTGAGATAGCTTTCCTGGCTAGATACAGGTATTAATCTCTGACTTGAGAAAGAAAGATTATCTTCCTGGCTTGCTACATGTATTGATCTTCAATCTCTTCATGTAGATACTTTCCTGTCTGGTTTCAGGTATAGATCTGCAATCAATCGCTCACAGATATTTCCTGGCTAGTTACAGGTGTTGATCTGGAACTGCAAAAGTTGATGGTAATCATCTTTTGATTGACTTTTTCCTGAAAAGGCAAAACATTAGTTGTATGCAATGTCATGATGTGTGAAATGCATGATGTCATGATGTTCTCAAAAATAAATGAGATTGTGTGATATGATGCGCATATGCATGTATCATGATGTATGACAATGTGATGTTTATGAATGTATCTTCGTCTGGGAAAATAAATCCTTGACGAATGCCAGGAAGTTCGTTGAATCCTGGGCTGATGTTGAAGAGTAGAGTTCTTCGTTTCCGCTGGGGATGATAAACGTAGATGATTGCAAGAATAAACCGGTAGGAGAAGATGACTCCGTTGGGGAATAAACTTGGTGAAAGAGATTACTCTGCGGGGAATTACTCTGTGGGAAGAGATGCTTCGCTGAGATTTTGATGATAACTCCACTGGGGATTCCGTTGATAAGCTCTGTTGGGGAATTTGATGAACTCCGCTGGGGATAGGAAGAACTTCGCTGAGGACGATCTTTTCGTTGCAATTTGCTGAGGATAACCCAGTTAGACTCTGGTGGGGGATAACCTCCTGAATATGGATGGGGAGAGATTTCTGTACTCTGCAGGGGACAAGCTTCCAGAATCTACTGGGGAGATGGTTCAACTCTCCTAGGGAAACTTTTCAGACTGCGTTGGGAAACGACTCCACTGGGGGTATCTTGTATTCCGCTGGGGAACAATCTTATATTCTGTCGAGGAATATTAAGATTGCCGGGGATGCTTGCTAGGGAACATCTATATATTCTGCTAGGGAATATTAAGATCTTCTAGGGATACCCAACTTTTCAGGACTGATGGTAAACCACTCTGCTCGGGGGAGAGTATTGCTGACTTGCTGGGGCTACTGTGCCTTTTTTAGGGCTGACGGGAGACCAACTCTGTTTGGGGAGAGTATTGCTGATTCTTGTCTTACTCCGCGGGGAGTGAAGGTATCTTGGTCATATTCTTCAGCTGAACCGACCTTGGTACCTTAGTGGACAGAGCAACTAGACCTTTTAGACAATTCTTATTGCCCCTACTTCCGATGTCACCTGTAATTAGTCCTTTGTTTCGCATGCAAAATATTTGTGATCAGCAATTAATATCAAATGCATATATCAAAAATGAACATTGGACGTTCTTTGCAAAACAAAACAGATAAAGGAAAAACAATTGGCAATTTGTCTGAAATATGAGCTTGTATTGATTTTGAAATTTGCCTGTAAATAGGCGTCTTTGTGCAAGAGGCTGACATCCTAGTAAGAGAACGCCGCCGAGAAAAATAGAGTCTATACAATTTGTGAAAAGAAAACAAAACAGCTATGTGAAAAATCCCACTGGGTTCCAACTCTGCTATCGCCTTTATGTCTTCAAGCGTCTCATCACTTTGCTGCTTAGTTGGAGATGAAGCTGATTGATTGGTGTCGTCTGAGCCTGATAGTCGATACCGAAGTCTGGATGCAGGGTGATCCAATGAGACATAGTATTACGCTTTAATCCCTAACTTTTGCCTGGACCGCCCTTTCGGGTTTTCAGTCCACCGGGATACCCATTTTTGCCCAAGCCGCCTTTTCAGGTTTTCGACTTGTCGGGTGTACAGATTTTTTTTATTTTCATCCCTTATTTTTTCCCGAACCCTTTTGGTTCGTCTGGAAGCCCTTATTTTTGCCTAGGCCAGTCGACCTAGCGGGTCTTTAATCATGCGTAGCATCTTTTTACTATGTCTGCATTGGCGGGATGAGGAAGGTCGTCACCATCCATGGTGGTTAGAATCATCTCTCCTCCTGAGAAGATGTTCTTAACCACAAATGGCCTTTCGTACGTAGGGGTCCATTTGCCCCTGGGATCACCTTGAGGTAGAATGATGTGCTTGATTACCAGGTCTCCGACTTGATACTCTTGTCTTCTGACTTTGTTGTTAAATGCCTTGATCATCCGTTTTTGGTACGTCTGACCATGACAAATAGCAGTGAGTCTCTTTTCGTCAATTAGGTTTAATTGATCAAGCCGGGTCTAGATCCAGTCCTCTTCGCTCAAACCTGCATCCTTCATTATCCGGAGAGAGGGTATCTGAACTTCAATGGGCAGGACTGCCTCCATGCCATATACCAAGGAATAGGGTGTTTCCTCTGTTGACGTCCGTGCTGAGGTACGGTACCCATGAAGAGCAAATGGTAACATCTCGTGCCAATCTTACTAGGTCACTGTCATCTTTTGCACAATCTTCTTGATATTCTTATTAGCTGCTTCTACAGCCCCATTCATCTTCGGCCGGTAAGGCGAAGAGTTGTGGTGCTGTATCTTGAATTGCTCGCAGAGCTCAGTGATCATCTTGTTGTTAAGATTGGTACCATTATCCGTAATGATCCTTTCTGGTACACCGTATCGACATATCAGGTTGTGCCGAATGAACCGTGCCACGACGTTCTTGGTTACGGTGGCAAAGGAAGCTGCTTCAACCCACTTCGTAAAGTAATCAATTGCTACCAGGATGAAGCGATGCCCGTTGGATGCCGTTGGTATGATCTCGCCGATCATATCAATGCCCCACATTGCAAAAGAAAAAGGTGCTGTCAAGATGTTCAAAGGAACTGGAGGATGTGCACCTTATCAGCATAGATCTGGCATTTGTGACACGTCCGAGAATGTTGGTAACAGTCAGCTTCCATTGTGGACCAGTAGTATCCTGCCCGAAGGATTTTCTTTGCCATGGTATGTCCATTGGAATGCGTTCCGAAGGTACCTTCATGCAGCTCTGCCATGATCCTTTCTGCTTCAGTCTTATCCACACAACGCAGTAAGGTTGAATCATGGTTACGTTTATAAAGAATTTCATTGCTGAGGAAGAACTTTGCCGCGAACCTTCTCAGAAACTTCTTGTCATTGACGGATGCGCCCTTGGGGTATTCTTGAGCTTCGAGGTACCTCTTTACTTCATGATACCAAGGCTTTTCTGTTACCTCTTCGGTCTCAAGATCACAGCAATGTGCAGGTTCATCCAATTTCCAAATAATGATCCGGGGAGCCTCGTTGTCCCATTTAACTTTGAACATAGAAAACATCGTAGCTAGCGCGTCCGCCAACTGATTCTCCTCTCTTGGGAAGTGTTAAAAGGTTATCTCCTCGAAATGGGGAATCAACGTAAATACATACTCCTTGTAAGGAATAAGATTTGGGTGTTTCGTATCCCACTCGCCTTTGATATGACTGATCACGAGAGCAGAATCTCCGAAGACACTCAGAAACTTGATCCTTAGTTCAATTGCAGCTCGAAGACCCATGATGCATGCTTCATACTCCGCCATGTTGTTGGTGCAGTTGAAACATAGCCGGGCGGTCAGTGGAGTATGAGTGCCTTTTGGAGATATGATCACAGCACCAATTCCATTACCCAAAGCGTTTGAGGCTCTGTCAAAGTGCATAGACCATCGGGATCCTTCCTCAGGTCCTTCATCCGGTCCAGGTACTTCACAATCAGTCACTACCATGATATTCTCGTCTGGAAATTCAAAGTTCATCGACTGGTAATCATCCACTTCCTGATGTGCCAAATGGTCTGCCAATACACTTCCCTTGATTTCTTTTTGAGTCGTGTACTGGATGTCATATTCAGTCAAGATCATCTGCCATCTTGCTATTCTTCCAGACAAGGCAGGCTTTTCGAAGATGTACTTTATTGGATCCATTTTTGAAATCAACAGAGTAGTGTGAGTCAACATATATTGTCTCAGCCGGCGAGCAGCCCATACCAAAGCGCATCAAGTTTTCTCGAGCAGTGAGTATCGGGTTTCACAGTCGGTAAACTTTTTGCTAAGGTAATAAATAGCGTGCTCTTTTCGGCCAGACTCGTCATGCTGCCCCAGCACACATCCCATTGAGTTGTCAAGCACTGTCAAGTATAAGATTAGAGGTCTCCCTTCAACTGGTGGCATAAGAATGGGTTGCTCTTGGAGATACTCTTTGATTCTTTCGAAAGTGGCCTGACATTCATTGTTCCAACGCACTACTTGATCTTTCTTCAGTAGCTTGAAGATTGGTTCACAAGTAGCGGTTAGGTGCGAGATGAATCGGGCAATGTAGTTCAGCCGTCCTAGAAAGCCTCTGACTTCTTTCTCTGTCTTGGGAACTGGAATCTCTTGTATGGCTTTCACTTTGGCAGGGTCCACTTGAATACCTTTGTCGCTTACGACGAAGCCTAGTAGTTTTCCAGATCTCACCCCGAAGGTGCACTTGTTCGGGTTTAATCTCAGCTTGTACAACTTCAACCGGTCAAACAGCTTCTGTAGATGGTCAAGGTGTTCCTCCTCAGTTTGGGACCTTGCAATCATATCATCGACGTATACTTCGATCTCGTGATGGATCATGTCATGAAACAAAGCAACCATGGCACGTTGGTAGGTTGCCCCAGCATTTTTCAACCCAAAAGGCATGACCTTGTAGCAAAAGGTACCCCACTGAGTAACAAAAGTGGTCTTCTCCATGTCTTCAGGAGCCATCTTTATCTGATTATAACCGGAGAACCCGTCCATGAAGGAGAATACCTTATGCTGAGCAGTGTTGTCAACCAGAACATCAATGTGAGGCAGAGGGAAGTCATCCTTAGGGCTCACCCTGTTCAAATCCCTGTAGTTGACACACATTCGGACCTTACCATCCTTCTTCGGCACGGGAACCACGTTGGCAACCCACTGAGGGTAAGAAGTCACTGCTAGAAACCCGGCATCAAATTGTTTCATAACCTCAACTTTGATTTTCTCGGACATCTCTGGACGCATACGGCAGACCTTCTGTTTTACTGGAGGGCATTCTTCTTTAGTAGGCAAATGATGAACCACAATGTCGGTATCCAACCCAGGCATGTCTTTGTAAGACCAGGCAAAGATTTCCACGTAGTCATGCAGCATTTAAATCAACCGTTGTTTCATGCTAAGCTCCAGATTGTCACCAATTTTGACTTCCTTTCTGTCTGTCTCAGTACCCAGGTTTACCGTTTCCACTGGCTCTTCATGTGGCTGAATGGCCCTCTCTCCCTGGAGTAACAGTCTTGCAAGCTCACCAGGCACTTCGCAATCATCTTCACCTTCGTCTTCGGCTAAGTTGATCGGATTTTCGAAGTCATAACTGGCAGTAGCAGAGTCGTTACCAGTGAGATCCAGAGTGGATTGGGACCTGTATATGTGAGTGTGTGTAAAATAGCTGTTTTGCAATATATAATAAAGAAAGACAAGGAGCGCAAGATTTGAAATGCAAAAAACGTCCAATGCTTTTATTAATGATATATGAAAATGACACACAAAAGCCCTCACAAATGAAGCCATGGTGCCCCGGGTAAGGCACCAGGCCATAAAGTTTCAAATATTGTTCGTTACAAATTCAAAACAAAGGAGTTCATTACTGAGTCACAAAAGTAATAGGGACGAAATCTTTTGCTGTCTAGTTGTTTGGTCCACCGTCGGTCGTAGGGTAGATCCAGCTGTCGAATTCAGATTCTTCCACGTTGTCTTCAATGGCATTTACTCCCGAGTTGTTGATGAACACAGGAGGTCTTCCAATCCTTGCACTACAAACAGCCCTCTGAGCTTCCTTCTCAACAACAGCCCGGGCATCCTTTAAGGAAGCCATCTTCAATGGAGAATCTTCTTCAGTCACAGTCTCTGCTGATGCCAATGTCTGAGGAACCTCTTCAAAGTGTTGAAAGGGGGTCTCAATGAACTCCCCATCCATTTCTATGTACCGGAACGAGTTGAGGTGGCTGACCATATACTCTTCCTCCCCCTGCACTGTCACAATCTTCCCTCTGACCGGGTATTTCAGCTTCTGATGTAGTGTGGAGGTCACCGCTCCAGCCTTATGGATCCAGGGACGACCCAACAAACAAGAATAGGATGGTCGGATGTCCATCACGTAGAATGTAGAATCAAAGACCTGAGAGCCAACCCTGATTGGAATATCGACTTCGCCGTGCACCATCCTTTTGGACCCGTCAAAGGCCCGGACAACAATGTTACTTGGCTTTAGCTCCAAACCCTCACAATCCAACCTGTCTAGAGCTTTCTTGGGAAAGCCATTCAGTGAGGAACCAGTTACAACCAACACATGGGAAAGAGTAGTGCCCCTGCATTCAATGGAGACATGCAGGGCATCGTTATGGTTCTTCCCTTTAGCAATCAGATCGGCGTCGGAGAAACCCAAACCATTATCAGCAGTTAAGTTGGCCACACAATCAGTAAACTGATCAACTGACGTCTCTTGTGGCACGTGGGCCGTCTTTAGGAAGGTAATCAGAGCCTTGGCATGGGCCTCTGAACACAACAACAGTGATAGCATAGAAATTTTAGATGGGGTGTGTCCCAGCTGCTCAACTACATTAAAATCACTCTTCTTGATAATCTTAAGAATCTCTTCCATTTCCTGCTTGGAAGCTTCAACAGGGGTTGTCTTTGGCGCCTCCGTCTGGGCAGGCATATCAGTAGCGATCCCTTTGCCCTGAGCGTCAGATGACTCGACAACAGGGGTAGAAATAGGAACTTGATCAGGAAGGGAAGCAGGCACACTTGCAGGTGTGATGATAATAGGTCTCTGGATAGCTGGCGGCGCAATATCTGGTGAGAAAAGTCTACCACTGCGGGTGACTTTGGCAGGCCCGGTGATGTTACTGACGCCGGTACTAGTATCAAACTCTTGTTTAACCCCAAGAACATAAACATCTGCCCCATAATGCCAAGGGACAGCTTTGTCGGATGTATAGGGGATGGGCCCCAGAACAGTGATGATTATAGGCGCAATCTTCTGAGCAGGCATGATTTTGACAGGCTTCTTTGAGGGAGCTTTAGGAGAATTGTTGAAAATAGTAACAATGGAAACTTCTTCAGTAGGGGTAGCAGGAACAACAATCTTCTCGAACAGGATTTCTTTGTTATCCATCAGGTTTTGGACGCCTGACTTCAACAAAGGACAACCAGCAGGTGAAACAGAACATAGATGACAACATTTACTACATCCCGGAAATAAACCGGCTAGCAACAGGTTCCTCTTGATGGTCAACAACGGAGTAACAATATCATCCATAGAGGCTACATACAGGTCTTCCTCTACAACATTCACTCCATGCTTGGGCATGGGAGCAGTCACAACATTGGGCCTTTCGGGCGCCTCGAACTCTATATCTTTAGCATCAATTAGGTCTTGGACCTTATTCTTCAGAGCCCAACAATCATCCGTAGTATGCCCCGGGCTATCAGAGTGATAAGCGCAGCGGGCGTTGGGATTGTACTTTGGAGATGTTGTGTTTACTACCTTCGGAGCTTCTTTTATAGTCACCAGATTGGTTGTCAGTAGTTGCGGCAATATCTGGGACAAGGTCATACTGAGACGAGTAAACTGCCTTCTAGGTCTCTCACCCCTTTGTTGGTTATATTGCTGAGGAGCAGCAGCAGGCTTTGAAATTACTACCGCGTTGACAGCTTGGCGGTGTTCCGGTTTATTCTGTCTCTTTGAACCATACACAGCACTAGATTCTTTCTTGAAGGGCTTCTTTTCAGTGCTCGAGGAGGCACCTTTCTGTATCTTCCCAGACTTGATACCAGCTTCTATTCTCTCACCAGTCAAGATTAGGTCTGTAAACCCGACTGAAGAATTCCCAATCAGATGGTTGAAGAACGGACCAGACAGGGTCCCCAAGAACATATCCACAAGTTCACGGCCAGTCAAAGGTGGCTGCACCCTTCCAGCCAGGTCTCTCCACTTCTGAGCATATTCCTTAAATCCTTCACCCGTCCCTAGTGACATACCCTGGAGTTGGGTACGCGTAGGAGCGAGGTCGGAATTATACTGATACTGCTTATAGAACGCAGTAGCCAAATCCTCCCAGTTACGAATACTGGCTCCATCCAGCTGATAGAACCATTCGAGTTGAGTCCCTGAAAGACTATCCTGGAAGAAATGGATCCACAAATTCTTGTCAGCTGTATAAGGTTGGATCTTCCTTAAATACGATCAGAGGTGCAGCTTAGGACAGGAAGCTCCATCGTACTTTGCAAAAGCAGGTGCCTTAAACTTATGGGGAATCACCACCCCAGAGGATAAACCTAGGTCTCCAAAGTCCAACCCGGGCACATGTTGAATCTTCATAGCACTTAAGCGGTCCTCCATCCGTTTGTACCTATCCTCAGCAGGAGGATATTGTTCATCA
Organism: Vicia faba; assembly: GCA_948472305.1. NCBI lineage: Eukaryota > Viridiplantae > Streptophyta > Magnoliopsida > Fabales > Fabaceae > Vicia > Vicia faba. The sequence goes on along the minus strand of OX451735.1, from coordinate 94,560,003 downwards.
TTATAATCCGTCTCGTTGTCGGAGACCATGGGACTAGGCACCCTTCTCTCTTTGGGACTGTCTTTCCCTACAGAGGAATTAGTCAGATCAACCTCATTTTGTAGTCCATTCCCAAATCTGCGTCCAGTGTTGAATAATACAGTCCTCTTCTTCTTCTTCTTCTTCTTCAGAATCAGATTCTTCAACTCCTGTTGACCTTGGGCTAGGCTCATTACCAACTCTTGGAACTGGGCATTTTGGGCCTGGAGGGCCTTGATAGCTTGTTCAGTGGAAGGTTCGGAAGACATGATGATTGCTGAAATAAACAGCGAAGAAGATAAGTGACCTATAAAAAGTGTACCTGTTATGCATATGATGCATGGTATGATATTTATGCAATGCATTCAAGGGTTCGAAAATTCAAATTCGTTGTAAACAAAAAAGGAACACACATCATATTAAGAAGTAATTTGTTCAGTACATCAGGGCCTCATGGGCAAAACATTACAAAATACTTAATGCCAAAAGACACTGCGCATCCTCTTTGGAGCGATGTAAGTATTGAGGGTCTTTTCCTCGTGAAGTAGGTGGGTGAGCTCCAAGACCTTCTTCTCACTGGCATGTAAACTGGCTTCAAGAGAATTCCTCTCTTCCTTGAGTTGGATCCAGCTCTTTTGCATTTCTTCCCATGATGTTGGCATGTCAGGATGTAGGATTGTGTATGGAACCTCTCCTTCCATAACAGGCTCTTTGATCACGGGGAGAATGTGAGGATATGGCATCATAAGCTTCTGGGAGTGGGCTCGTACCCACTTGAGGTAAGGCTCAAGGGGGATGGAATTCTTGTGTCCCAATGTCTTACTATCCACCTTGTTAGGCATCCTCCAAGCTCTGATGAACCTTTGGCGAAGTCCTTGTGCATCGTTGTCAAAGTCAAAAACTATGTCAGGGATCAGCATGTCATGAGGGCCATCCCTCCGAGCATATCCAAATTGCCTCAAAGCCAGACAGGGGTTGTAGGTAATGCCTCCTCTAATTCCAAGTAAAGGAACATTAGGAAATTCTCCGCAACAATCAATGATAGTGACATTTTCTCTGGACCGAGAACACCAATGTATATCAGAATGTGTAAGAGTCATCAATCGTTGTGACCACCTTAAACCCCGCTTGTTCTTCAAAGCTGATTGTGGAAGGTGCGAAATAAACCACCTTGCCAAGAGAGGAGTGTAGCACATGAGAACACCTCTCTTTCTCATTGTTCGAGTGTAAAATGAGTGGAGGATATCCCCAAGCAATGTAGGGATGGGATTCCTGGACATGAAAATCTTGACAACATTTATATCTATAAGTTGATCAGGATTCGGGAACAACACCAACCCATAGACAAGGAGTGCCACAATCTCTTCAAAGGCTTGTAGGTCAAGAGAATTCCAACATTCTTGTGCCTTCTCAAACAGGAACTTTGCCAAGAATCCTTTGATACCACTTCTGATTTCCCAATGCCCCTTAATGTCAGATGGTTGCAGACGTAATGCTAGAGCAACCTCTTCAAGTTTTGGTTCCTTTTCCGTACCGTTGTAGGGTAGTTGACTAAGAATAGGAATCCTCAGAAGTTGAGAAAATTCTTCCAAAGTAGGCACCAATTGATAATCCGGGAAAGTAAAACAGTGGTGCAGGGGGTCAAAGAACTGGAAGAGAACTTTTATCATATCTTCTTCAATGTTGGTGTTGACCAAGCTGAGTAGTCTACCATGTCTTTCACTGAAGGGAGAGCTTTCGGGAATCCTGGATGTAAGCTCCTTGAGCTGAAGAGGGATCCTTACAAGGTTGACCTGAATTGTTTTTCTGCGGAGAGACTCCATGTCCTACAAAACAAGAACAAAGATGAAGATTCGAACCCTTGAAGTGGTTAGCAAATGCATATGATGCGTTATGATGTTATGATGTTATGATAAAGGCACACCACAAGTATTCACAAAAGGCAAACATGGTAAAAGCACACAAATCACACCAGACAACCCTTAGAGTTTAGGCCAGCATGAAGTTTAGGTACTACCCTCTTGAAGTTGGTTGGCTCAAAACCTGTCCTATGAATAGTAACCGGGTTCTAAGGAGCTCAATATCATTGGATTATTTTCTATGTTCATTGTTTTGATTTAGCCACTTAACTGGCGACCAAAATATTCCAAGAAAACAACCCTCAATGAGTGTAGTATCGAGTATCTACCAACTTCGAACTGCACCAAAGTCGGTCATCTCACTACCCCTAAAGAGGCCAGGATGGTCAAGTAAGGTTCTAAGGTCAGTTGATGCTTCACGACACCACACGGCGGCCCCGTACTCTCCTTGACTTGACTATAGGGTTACCGGTACTCACCAAAGTGCCACATCAACGTAGCAACTGCTTCAACCATGTAGGTATACCCCGCACAGTTCCCTTACAGTTTGTTGCTACTTCTAAAGGGTATCCCCAGATCTGGGTTAGGATCTATAAAACTCCTATACAAGCCCACAATATTAAAGCATTCAAGGCATACAATTGAAAACACAAGTGATCTAATCCTAAGGTACACCTCACTTATATAGTCCCCAGCAGAGTCGCCAGTTCTGTGATCGGTGGAAATAGAACTGACTGTTTTGAAATGCTGGTTCGCGAAATGTAGCGGTAAGCAAGAGTCGCCACCGTCTTTTATTTTCTCCAACAAGGAAAGGACAAAAGCACAGCAAAATTCCTTTTCGAGATGTTTCTCGGTTCGGGAGGTAGATTATAGAAAGGGAAGGTGTTAGCACCCTTTCTATCCGTGGTTATCCACGGGCTCTTAGGTACTTGCTCACTATGTTTTCAAAATGTTTTGCTTTTCTTGTGTTTGTGGGTTTTGAAAAAAGTTTGTTTGAAAACTTCGATTTAACTCTTATATCAGTCCTCAAGAGTGTATGAAGTGTTGTTTGAAAAAAACTTTTGTTTGAAAAAGTGTAAGTGCGAAAAGTTGTTTTGTTTTGAAAGAGCAAGTACCTGAGAACCTCTACCTACTCAAAAGGAATTAAGCTGTGTAAATGTCCTTTAGACAGTACTATCCCACTATTGAGAAGTAGGTAGCACCGTCGTTGGAGTTTGTCTGGTCAATTCGATTATAGGGACATGTGGTCACCAAAGCAATAGTAGGACGCCTTAGCGGTAACCCTAATGTCCTAGATCCTTTTTTTTATCCGAGGCAACCGTTTCGAGGCGACTTTGATCTTTAGACAGGAGGGCGACCTCTAAAACACCCTATACTTAATGACCACGTCGAGGCAACCAAGTGAGGCGTACCCTAGGAGTGGCATGTGCGAGTGTGTCAAGTTCAGTTAAGTTATCTTTGTACATGTTATGGTGAGCTACATTTTGATTTTAATCTTCAGATATAAGTCTTGTCATGCATAGCCTAATTAACATACATCTAGCAGTTAAATATTGCGGAAAAGTAAATCTAAGCTATTACAAGGCGTCGGGTATTTACATCGCCAAAAACAAACCCTTTGAAAAAGTAAATTGCGGAAAATAAAATAAAAGAAGCGATAAAATTCCTAATTAACGCTATTACATCCTCGGAGCAATTACATAAAAATGATCAAAAAATAATATGCGCGAAAGAAAATTGAATCGGGGAAGTCCTAGGGTTTTGACCCCTTTTTGAGAAAGAAAGAAGTTTGTTATTATTTTGCAATTAAATTCAATTAAACCTAATAACTAATTAATTAATTAATTAAAAGAAATATTTTTTTGAGTTTTTTATGTTTTAAAAATAAAAAAAATAGTCAAAAGTTAGTAAGAACCCTAATCCTAATTTATTTTATTTATTGCAAAAAATATTGAAGTTAACCTAATCTAGAAAAAGACTAAATTAATTTGTTAGTATTTATTTAAAAATAATAAATCAAAAGTGAAATTAATAAATAATAATAATAATAATAATAATAAAAATATTTTAGTTTTCTGATTTTATTATGAAAAAGTTAATTATGTTAATTAAGTAATAATAATAATAATGAAAAAATAATTAAAAGAAAAAAAATAAAAGAAAAAATAAATAAGAAGAATAGACCAGGGGGGGGGGGGGTACTGGCCCAAATCAGGAGGTATGTTAGCAATTTCCAGGCCCAACATCATGCAAGCCTTTTGACTTTTGAGATTATCACCCAGGCATTGACTGAGGGGTATGGTGACCATCAACTCATGGCCATTAGATTCAAGCTTGTGGCCACTTGGCGCCTGGATATTTGAGGTACATGTTGGACATCTCCTGGAACGCTGCATATGAACATATAGAGAAAAATAGAAATAAGTGTTTTGGGGGACCTGGGATTCGAACCATGTCCCAATGATCATTGGCCAATCGTTCAACCACCACGCCACCTGCACCTTTTTGTTATTCTAATGACAAGTGAATACTATATTAAAAAATCAATCCATATACTGTAACACAAAAACACGCGCGCCCTTTTTTGAACTAACCAATGATGTATCAACACATCATCATCTTCCTCGCTGAACCTGCAAAAACAATGTTAGATAGCGGGGGTTTTTAACCCCCACAAATAACAGTGGCGAAAAATATCGATTAGAGCTGTGGTTAATATAAATATTTCGCGAATATTCAGTCTTGTTTGTCTGGTCTCAACGATTCCAACCATATGCCTTACAAGTCCTGATTTTTCTGGATTTAGAAAGCCCCAATTCCAGAGTTCAAGAACCCTAGAAATCGTCCATGGCAATTTTTGATTCTGGGCATCATAATTCAATTAACTCATGCCATTAGCTTCATATGGGTTCTAGCCATACAAAACAAACACAAAACCATGTTAATTATGCATGAATTAAGCTGTACGATTCTCAAAATAAAATGCAAACCGTGACTCTGTAATGGATGATTCTTTGAGCTATGAAGCTGGAATTCGATTGCAAAACGTCCCTGACACTTCCTGCAATGTATTGGAAACAATAAAATGCCTTGAATCGTGCTAGAATGCAAAAGTCAGTTTTGAGTTTTCTTGGAAAATTTTAATATGCTATGGCCTTCTTGCAGCAGCTTTTTCACGTGTATGGCATTAGGGTTAGCTTGCATATTTATAGAGGAATGGAATTAGGTCAGAATCTTGCACAAAAATCCATTGGAATGATGATTGAATATTTGATTGAAAATCAAATCTTTTTGTATTTTCATGATTGAAGAAAGTTGCCAAACTTGGAGATTTTTGCATAATTGATTTGTACACGAAATTGCCAGCATATCTTGACCATGTTTGCTTCACAAAAAGATTGAAAAACCAAATCTTTGTATTTTCCTACAATTTAAATTAATTAAATGAATTAATATTGATTAAAAATCCAATTAATTAATAAAAAATAAGAAAATAAATTCAATTAAGCTTGATGGGTCGTGCATAGTCCATGGATGAAGTTTCAAGAAGAGATTTGAGGCCCATTAGCAAAAACAAGGTGTTTTGAGCAAAGTTGACTTTTGCAAATTCACAAAAATTTCCCAACTTCTCCAATGCATATATTGCTCAATTTTGATCATATGAACATGTTCTTGGATATTTTGGAAAGGTCTTGAAGTCCTCTAACCAATTCCTTTGGTCCCATGTAATTTGGATTTACCAATCTCAAGTTATGGCCTTTGACTCAAAGTGCACTTTTGTTGACTTTTGAAATTGACCTATAATGTAGAAATTGATAACTTTTTGTGAGAGCATTTCTTGGACTTGGAATGTGAATATGGATTGTAGGAAATGTCATCCCCTTCAAAATGAGCATTGGATGGGATTTTTCTGATGAACCATAAAAAAGTTATGCCCTGGCCAAGATACAATTGACTTTTCTGCTGTCCAAAAATAGTAACTTTTTGCACCTTGATGATTTTTGAGCCATTCTTGTGGAATCATGATCAAGACTTGATCAAATGATGATTGTGTACTAAAAATAAGATGTTGACCAAAAATTCTGACTTTTGACTGCAAAATGACCATTTTACCCTTGCAGTTGACTGTAGATCAAATGGAGCTTTTGACTGTGCAAATTGGCACTGTGAGTCTTGAGACTTGGCATGTAGGTGCTTGAGAATGTATATAGGCCTATGAGACTTGATTGAACCATTGAAAACCCCAAATTCCTTGAAAGAACCAAAACCCTAATTTCAGCTGGCTTAGGAGGTGGTTTGACTGTACAACCCTTGAGCCATCTTGAGCAATTTGAAGATTATTCTTGTCAAATCTTGAGGAATATGGGAGGGCAAATTTTTGGGTACAACACCTACCATAATATTGGTATTTACTGGTATTATCTTCGCATTTCATTCCCCGGTAGGTCAACGTTACTTTTTTTTCTATCTCCTCAGTGAGGGGATAGTTCGCAGTCATCTGTCGATCACAGTTATCCTTTACTTTATCTCCTAAATCTTTGAGTTGGTGACACCTTATCACCTCTTTGGGATTTACCCCAATAGAGTTGGGTCTCTTGTTCACCAGTGATTTATTTTCCTGGTCGGGTTTTTCTTTTGATCCCTATTTTTATTTGCTACATTCCCAGTGGTGTCTTGTGTCATTTTTATTTGTTCATTTGCATTCATAATCATAAGCATTGCATGGCATATTAGAAACAAAAATAGGGCTTGTTTTATATTTAAGTATCTTCAATCACGTCGACATGAAGATTTTTAACCTTCTCATTTCGGGATAGAAGACACTTAAATAAGGGCAGCAGTTGTACCCCAATTTTCCCCCCTAAGATTCCTCTATCATATCATATCAACACAATCATAACAAGATCACACTAGGGCTTGGTTCTTCACCCTACCTTTAGCTTTGCTAATGGGGAATCACCAAGAACCTTGACTTGTATTTTGTGATCATCTATGTTTTGTATTGATTAACTTTTAACTAATAAATTCAATGAATGTTTTTCCTAATTATTGATATTATAGGTGAAAGCACAACATATTCCATCAAGTTGATCTACAGGTTAATGAGTTTATTTCCATGCCTTCTTCATCAAAGCTTCATTAATATTCAAGATTCATCATTAAAGATGCTTTGAAGTGATATCATGAAAAATTCTCTTATGATTCATCATGCCTGAAGTTGTCAAAAATAGTTCAAAGATGTAAGGGTTGATGGAAGAAGTTTAACCTCATTGGACAAGTTTTCGATTTCTTGATCACAAGTGCATATGTCCCTCAATTCTCAATACTTGGAAGTGGTTATGGTTGCTATGGTTCCTAATTATCATTCTCAACAACTTCTATTTACATGACAAAAGTATTTTTGCAAGAAGGTTTGTCAAAATTGAAAAGGTTTTCCAAGGCATTTTGTTGCTCTTGGAGCTAGGGTTTTAAACTTCTAAAGGCTATATCTTGCTCATATTTTGGTATTTTTGAGTGATTCCAAAGACATGATTCTCTTCAAATAGTTATAAACAAAAAACTTCAAAAGTTTCAAGAAACCTTTGTGTGGAAGATACCTAATGATGAAGAAAGATTACAAGTCCTCTAGATAGGCCATCAAATTCCCTTATGTGACTTCAAAAGATCATAACTTGGTCAATTTTTATCTCCTTTAGTCCATTATTTTTCCAAAATAATCCTAATGATGTTAAATTCAAATCTTATTTTATGTGAAAAGCTTGAAAATGGATGGAAGATGTCCTAAGGATGCAAAAGATTATAGGTCATCTCATGAATTTTCATCAATTTTGCAAGACCATAACTTTTTCAATACTTGGTGTTTTTGAGTGATTCAAGTTTCATAATGCTCTTTAGGAAGTATATTTCAATCTAGAAACAATGATAAAATCTCAATTTTGGAGTAAAGTCTTGTTTGAGCTCAAAACATCACAAGTCATTTTTGAAGAGAAAACTTGAAATTTTTCTAAGTATAAAAGTTAGCATCTTTTTCTGAACTTTGACTCATCACAACTTTTAACTCAAGCATCCATTTGATTCCATTATTTTCACATTGTAAATCTTGTGATCTCATCTTTCTAAAGCATCAAGAATCTTGCCCTAAGACTCCTTGAGGTGTGAATGCCATTGATTCAAAAATGGTACCTTGAAATTGAAGTTTCACTTCAAGTCAGAATTTGAAATTCATGTTGTGGCGGCTTCTAAACATCAAATTAGCACACGTTTTTGGTCTAAACATGTTTAACCAACTTGCCAAAGTGGATTAGAGCCTTGAAACGCAAGGATTCAGTGAGTTTTTATGCTAAACAGGTTACACATTCTCCATGTATCAGGTTCACACGAATTCCCTCCAAATTTCATCATTCCACACGCTTGAGCATCCCACTTGATTCCCTATAAATAGAGGATAATACCTCATTCCTTTTCTCAAGCTTAGAGAGCCATAATCACTCTGTCAAACTTCCTCTTGAACCCACTTTTCTGCAACTCCGAATTTGCTTTTACAGCTTTCCTCAATCCATTTTCTTTGTCAATTCATCATACTTGAACCTCACTAAAGCAAACAAAAGAAGAATCAATCTCTAAGACTTCCTAAATCGTGCTAGCCAAGTTAAGTTTCAGAGATATGAATTTGAACTTTAATAGGTAGATTGCTTCACCAATTCTCTCAATCTTTGATACTGTAATGAAGCTCTCATCATCCTGATTCTTGTTGCAAAAATTTTTTAAACTGGAAGTTCGTTTTGGCCATAAATTTTCAAATCTCTTTTCAAATTTTTCCTTCCAAAACGACTGAGCTACACCTTACATAAATTTTTCGCGAGGGTACTATTGGAATCGTCTTGAAGAGACAAAGCGAATGGTACTGGTCTCGAGCTCTAATTTTTCCATTTCAGAGACCTGTAAATCTGTGTGGCTGGAGGTTAAAGATGACCAACGTGTCATCTCTCAGCCAATGATAATGTGCCATTTGTTTTTTTCAAAATCTGATTTAAATAATTGATTCAATGCTTTATTCATTAAAGACCATGATATGCACAGCGCGTCTGATCCATTGGATTAGCTTACTAACACGTTTTGACTTTCATCCACTGGTCCATATATTTTTGACTTTATTTTTATTTCTGATTTTTATATTTTAATTGTTTTAAACTTTAAAAAATCAAAGAAAATTCATCTCTGACTCAAAAATTATGAAAAAATTCACAAAAATATTTTCAAATATTCTCTTTCTGATTTTTATGTTTACATTATTTTATTTTCTATGATTTTTTATTTGTTTTGACTTGTTTTTAATTTCTTAAAAATACTTTTCGGCATTTTTAAATTCTGAAAAAATTATTCAATATCATTTTCATTGTTTCTGATTTTTTGAATTTTTTTTAGAATTTTATTCTGACTTCTACTATTTTTGATCTTTTTTCTACTTATTTGAGTAGTTTTAATTAGTTTAAAAATAGTTTGACTTTAAAAAAATTACCAAAATTTTTTACAAAAATATTTGAACTCATTTCTGATTTTTCTATGGTCTCATTGAATTTTTCTTGAAAGTTTTGAATATAATTGTTATTTTCCCCTTCTATTTTCATTTAAAAAACCATTTTAAAAAATATTTTTCCTTATTTCAAAATACAATTTTATTTTGTATATATTCTGGTTGATCTTGGACTATGAGATTTTGATCATTGAGCTTCACTAACATCATTGAATCTTGGGTGTTGAGTTTAACTCCGCCAAAATGGATGGATGATTTTTATGATGGCTTGATTAAATGTTTGGTTCAAATGTGGTTTAAATATTATCCATCCCCTCTTCATCTTATCCTCTTCTTATTGTGCCACATGTTGTTAGAGGATGATATACATATTATTTCTCCAAACATATGACACATAAATTGCTATTGACCGACCTTAAAATAAGTATGACTTCTATATAAGTCCACTTACGAGAGATTTTGTCCTGATTCGAGAAATGATCATTCGTGGCCCAAACCCATGTTTATAATCCCAAGTATGTTAATTTGAATCCTTTGATCTAATAACCTTGAGATTCATTGTTAGGAGGCTTTGGTCTTATCAATCCTCTAATGAATCTTCATAAGCCTTGGTCTAAGTGAATCACTTCAATATCGTTGATCATTTGTAGTTTCCCTGATAATTTTAAATAAATGATATACTTAACAAAAAGCAAATGAAACTTGTTGTTGAGAGACTTTGATTTTATCAATCTTCTAATGAGTTTTCAAATGTAAGTTTCAATATGGTCATTTAGCTAACCTCTAATTTCCAACAATTGACTTTATTTTGTGCCTTTACGTTATGCTCTTTATTTTAAGCACATTTATCTTAGCGTTTACATTTCATACAATTTTCATCTTTGCTCACTTGAGCATTTACTTTTGTGTCATTTTTATTTTGCTCAATTGAGTTTGTTTAATTTATTTTTGAAGATAATTAATAATCAACTTGAACCATAAAAGAATTTAATGTTACTTGGACTACTTGGTTACTATCCTTGGCACTTTGGAGTTATGGATTTCTTGGACTTAGGAGTAGAGACCTTGACTACCCTTGAAACCTTGTGACTTTTATTATTATTTTGTCTGGAGTTATTGGGGTTTACCCCAAGACATTGGGTTTTTTTTTGTGTGCAGGTTATTCTGATTATATGATTTGTCTGTAATTGGGAACTCATCTGTATATAGCCATTACTCTGCCTAATTTTTTTGAAGACTTGATGCATATGAAGCTTGGCATTCTTAAGAGGTTTAGTATCTTTGCCTGTTTGGTTCAAATCCAAAGCATGGGAATTCTACATTGACTCATTGTGTCAAGTGTTGGCTTCTTGTTGGTTACACGGTTCCTTTCCCTATCTTTTACCTTATGCTTTAGGATAGTCCCTTTATCTCCTCCCATCTTCTTTAATTTCAAAATTCTTCTCCCTCCTTTTGAAAATTCTTCTTGTTTTCTAAACTTGAACCGCTTTCACAATAAACTTGGACCTATGTCCATGCATTTTCAAAATCATTTTCTTAATCAAACTTTAATCAATTTAATAATGCTTTGACATTTTTGTGAGAAGACTAAAAGTCTATCAATCTCATTCAAACTATTTTTGCCACTTTGGCTTTTTACCTTAAAACTTTTATCAAAAGATTGGACTCTTGTCAATCCTTGTAGTGATGTGAGCCACTATACTTCTACTATATGTAGTGATGTAAGATATTTTACACTTGGGTGTTGAGTGAGACTTTGTTGATTCTAAAATCCAAGTTATATCCTCCACTTTGAGATGACGCAAATTCTCCTTTCTCATAATCCTAGGTAATAAGTATGTTTTTACACTTGAATAAGACGATGATGTCTCATCTCTTAAAATTAACCAACACACTTATGTTTTAAAAATTTTATAGGTGAACTACGAGTACCCTGATCCCCTATTGCACGGAAGGTGGTACATAGGCACTAAAGGTTCGCAACCATGGTGGATGAAAAAATAATAAAAAATATATATTCTTTTCTCATCTCCACCACCTATTTTTTTATACAACATTTATAGCCAAAATACACAGATTTTCAAAGAGGTTCCTGCAGAGTACCATAGATGTTTAGGGTGCTAATAACTTTCCTTTGCATAAACAACCCCCGAACTTAGATTCTCTCCCCATCTTTTTTGGTTATTCGCTCTTTTCCCATTCCTTTTGAAACAATAAAGCGCGACTGTGATTTTTTTTATTTTGATCTGTACGAGTCAAGTCAATCCAATGGCTTAGTCTCAACATTTCTACCACTACACACACCCTGGGGAACATTCTATTACAGAGTGATGCCCTTCGGTTTGAAGAATGCTGGTGCAATGTACCATAGGGCTATGACAACCATATTGCATGATTTGATGCACAAGGAAATTGAGGTATATGTTTATGATATGATTGCCAAGTCCCATACTGAAGAAGGGCATATAGAATATTTGTTGAAATTGTTTCAGTGTTTGAGGAAGTATCGTCTCAGCTTGAATCCAAATAAATGCACCTTTGGTGTCTGATCAGGGAAATTGTTAGGTTGCATTGTCATCCAAAAAGGGATTGAAGTTGATCCTGATAAAGTTAAAGAAATTCAATAAATGTCGGCTCCAAGAACTGTAAAGAAAGTTAGAGGCTTCCTTGGGTGTTTGAATTACATTTCCAAATTTATCTCCCATATGACTGCAACGTGTGAGCCGATCTTTAAGTTGTTAAAGAAAGATCAAGGTTGTATGTGGAGATATGATTGCCAAAAGGCATTTTAAAGTATTAAAGAGTATTTTCTTGAACATCCTATCTGGCTCCAGCCTGTTGAAGGAAGACCGTTGATTATGTATCTGACAGTGTTAGATAATTCTATGGGTTATATTTTGGGACAATAAGATGAAATAGAGAAGAAGGAATATGCCACCAATTATCTTAGCAAGAAGTTTACTGATTGTGAGTCGCAGTATTCTATGTTGGAAAAGACATGTTATGCTCTGGCCTAGGCGGAAAAACGGTTGCGGCAATATATGTTGAATCATACTACTTGGTTGATTTCCAAAATGGATCTAATTAAGTATATTTTTGAAAAGCCTACTTTTACTGGGAGAATTTCCCGTTGGCATATGCTATTGCATGAATATGATATTGAATACTGTACTCATAAGGCTATAAAAAGTAGTGTGTTGGCGGATTATCTTGCTCACCAACCGGTTGATGATTATCAGTCTGTTAAGTATGATTTCCCTGATGAGAATGTTATATTTTTGAAAGTGAAAGATTGTGATGAACCGTTTCCCGAGGAAGGTCCTGATCCGGAATCTCGTTGGGGCATGATATTTGATGGAACTTTGAATGCTTATGGGAAGGGAATTGGTGTTGTGATTATCACTCCTCATGGATAAAACATTCATTTTACTACAAGGCTGACATTTGATTATACTAATAATATGGCAGAGTATGAGGTTTGTATCATGGGTCTCAAGGAGGCCATTGTTCTCAGAATCAAAGTGCTAGATGTGTATGGCGATTCAACTTTGGTATTAAATCATATTAAAGAAGAATGGGATAATCGTCACCCTGGCTTGATCTCTTATAAAGACTATGCAAGAAGATTATTACCCTTCTTTAACAAAGTTGAATTCCATCATACTCCCATAGATGAAAATCAGATGGTGGATGCTTTGGAAACTCTGGCTTCTATGTATCAAGCGAATACTTGGATGTTATCAGTCTGTTAAATATGATTTCCCTGATAAGGATGTTATGTTTCTGAATGTAAAAGATTGTGATGAAGCGTTGCCTGAGGAACATTATGATCCTGAATCTCGTTGGGGCATGGTGTTTGATTGAACTGTGAATGCTTATGGTAAAGTAATCTGTGTTGTGATTATCACTTCTAATGGATCGCATATCCCATTTACTTTAAGATTGGTATTTGATTGTACGAATAATATGGCAAAATATGAAGCTTGTAACATGGGTCTCGAGGAGGCTATAGATCTCAGAATCAAAATTCTAGATGTGTATGGAAATTCAGCTTTGGTAATAAATCATATTAAAGGAGAATGGGATACTGATCACCCTGGCTTGACTCCATACAAAGACAATGCTAGAAGGTTATTACCTTTCTTTAGCAAAGTTGAATTCCATCATATTCCCATAGATGAAAATCAGATGGCGGATGCTTTGGCCACTTTGGCCTCTATGTATCAAGTAAATACTTGGAACAATTTGCCTCATATCACAGTGCAATGTTTGGATATACCAGCTCACGTGTTTGCAACAGAGGAGATGTCAGACGAAAAACCTTGGTATTATGATATCAAACATTTTCTCCAGACTCACGAATATCTGGCTGGTGCATCAAACAAAGATAGGAAGACATTGAGAAGGTTGGTCGGTAGCTTTTTCCTCAATGAAGATGTGTTATACAAAAGAAATTATGACATGGTCTTGCTCAAATGCGTGGATAGACATGAAGCAGACATGTTGATACATGAGATCCATGAAGGTTCCTTTGGAAATTATGCTAATGGACATTCGATGATAAAGAAGATGCTTAGGGAAGGTTACTATTGGATTACAATGGATTCTGATTGTTACAAATTTGCAAAGAAGTTCCATAAATGCCATATTTATGCTGACAAAATTCATGTGCCTCTTACACTTCTCAATGTTATTTCTTCATTGTGGCCTATCTCTATGTGGGGTATTGACATGATTGGAATGATTGAACCCAAGGCGTCGAATGGACATCATTTAATATTGGTGGAAATTTACTACTTCACCAAATGGGTGGAAGCAGCTTCATATACTAAAGTTACTAAGCAGGTGGTAGTACGCTTTATCCAGAACAATCTTATATGTCGGTATGGTGTGCTCGGCAGGATTATCACTAACAACGGCTCAAATCTAAATAACAAGATGATGATAGAACTTTGTAAAGAATTCAAGATTGTCCATCACAATTCATCTCCTTACAGGCCAAAGATGAATGGGGCTGTTGAAGCTGCTAATAAAAATATTAAGAAGATCATCTAGAAAATGATTTTTACTTATAAAGATTGGCACATGATGCTCCCTTTTGCTTTGAATGGGTACCGTACATCTGTCCGCACTTCAACAGGGGCAGCCCCATTCTCTCTTGTGTATGGTATGGAAGTAGTGCTCCCGGTTGAGGTTGAGATTCCCTCCTTACGTGTGATAATAGAAACCAAGTTGTCAGAGGTTGAACGGGTCCAGGACAAGTTTGACCAATTGAATTTGATTGAAGAGAAAAGAATGACGGCCTTGTTTCATGGTCAGTTATACAAGAAGAGGATGACGAAAGCTTTTGATAATAAGGTCAAGCTTCACGAATTCAGAGAAGGAGACCTCATACTCAGGAAGATCATGTCTTTTAATGTTGATTTTAGGGGCAAGTGGACTCCTAATTTTGAAGGCTCATATGTTGTAAAGAAATCCTTCTCTGGAGGTGCATTGATTCTTGAATCTATGGACGACGAGGAGTTCCCACGTCCTATGAATGCTGATGCAGTCAAGAAATACTTCTCCTAAAGAAATAAAAATAACAGCTCGCTAAATTGAAAACCCGAAAGGGCGGCTTAGGCAAAAAAGAGCGTCTCGATAGGATGAAAACCCGAAAGGGAGGTCTAGGAAAAAATAAGAGACGTAAACAAAATAAATTCTTCCCGCTAGGTTGAAAACCCGCAAGGGCAACCTAGGCAAAAGGTAGGATTTCTTGGCAAGTAACTGCGTCAGACAAGACTTGATCATTTAAGCAACAATCTTCTCGGATTATCACCATACTTCAATAGAAGTCGCTGCTCAGGAATTCAAAGTTTTTAGGGAGAATAGTGGTCATTATATTTCAATGTATCTTTTCCAATATATTACCATTTTCCAAACTTTGTAATCATTTGTAGGGTCTCGCCATTCACAGACTACCATTCTATTAATAAAGTTTGAGCTTTTATCCAATTATTTGCAATTCTTATTTTATTCTACTTACAAAGACTCCATTTATTATTGATAGTAATTTTCAAAACAAAAATATTAAATAACAAAATTGTTTTTTGAAAATAATTTACAAATTACTTTTTACTTTAGATTTTGTGACTCAAGAAAAAGAAAAATGGTCATTCCAAGGATGGATGAACTCTGAAATTTTAGAGGTACGTATTCCCCAAGAAGGTTCTCCCAGGTCACTTTTGCTGGTATGATCTTCTTGTGTTTCTCAGATAGTTTGGGGTGATACCAATTGATGTATGGTGCAGTGTTGGGTTTGCGATCCCATTTTCCCCAGTCAAGTCTTGGTTCATTTTGATTTGAGGTTTTCATGGTCTAAAGCCTCTATCCCAGATTCCCCAGTAAGGTCCTCACTCATATGACGAAAGTCCCTTCTCCGTTTGCGTACTCAGGTGGAATCATTTGAAAAATGTCGCCCTTTTGCAGTGTTGGCATTATTGTTGTTGTTTATTTCCCCGCCAACTAGACAAGGGCAATATATTTTTTAAGAAGTGTTGAGATATTTGTTAACTTTTTAGGTTTTCTCCCGCCAAGTGCTGAGTTTGATTTAAAATCCCCATAATTTTGACTTCTTGCAGTATTGTTTGACTTCTTAAATCCCGGAGTAAAGTTGAGATAATGTTTCTTCTTGAAGGTTTGTTATCCCCATGTGATTTCATAATTTCTCCCCAGGGAAATTTGTGGAATCTTCACTCTTAGCATTGAAGAATGTATTTTGGGCTCCTCTCAATGATGTGGTATTATTTTACCCAATGAAGTTAGCACGAGATCCCCAGTTGATATCTCGATGATGTGGTTTTCATCTGCCCTAATAAAGTTAGTATGATAATCTCCAGTGGAAGTCTCGACATTGAGACATTGTTTTTTTCCATTGAAGTCTGTGTGAGTGTTCCCCGGTGAAGTCTGGAAGAGGATGTTATATCCATGTATTTGCACTGATTTTATTGTTTTTATTTGATTACTTTCGGATCGTGTTTTTCCCAGTGAAGTTAAGTCGTGGAATAGAAATTTGTTTCCTCAATTGGTGCTTACTTTCTTTTATATTTTCATCCTGGATGTGATTTAGCCGAGTGTTGACTTTACTCAAGCTGGTCTTGTCTGGTTATTCCCGGTGATGTGTGTTTGTTTTGTTAGCATGTACATGATAACATTCTTACATTCACACATAAATTATGCATAGCCGAATTAAAACTCATTTCTCATTTGCATCCATTAATATTTTGTTGGCATATTACCCAATTTTGTAGAGTTATATTACCCTCTCTCCAATAGAGTGTCAACCTTAAGCAGAAAGTGTATATCCTTTTAGTTTCCCCACTGAGTTATCCCTCGTGGAAGAATTTTGTTTTATCCTTCCTATTCAGCTCATTACCTAGATGATTTATGTTCCCCTTTTGAGTTTATTTCTTATCAGGTGCTATCTCGGTTGACTGTTGCATTCTGCTTTATTTCTGGTTTGAAACTGTGGTCCCCGGCAACATTGTTATTCTGATTTCTACAGGGTTTAGGCCTAAGTTTAAGAATGTGCATTTATTTTGCACGAGAAGACTTTACCTCCTCAGCAGGAATATATTGGCATCTCCCCAGGAAGTCATAATTCTTTTCCCAACAGCATTATTGCAACTCCCTCTCATAACAGCAAGTGGCAGGTCTCTTTATTTGAGCAACTTGTACTTCCCCAGTAAGTCTATTAGTTCCCATAGATGATTCATGATTTTTACTCCAATGGATGGTAGTCTCGTCATTATGGGAGATAGTTCATTGTTGAGATTTTGTTACTCCGATGGATGGTAGTCTTGTCATTATGGGAGATAGTTTGTTGTTGATATTTTTTACTCCAATGAATGGTATTCTCGTCATTATGGGAGATAGTTTGTTGTTGAGATTTGTTACTCTGATGGATGGTAGTATTGTCATTATAGGAGATAGTTCGTTGTTGAGATTTGTTACTCTGATGGATGATAGTATCATCATTATGGGAGATAGTTCATTGTTGAGATTTGTTACTCCAATGAATGATAGTCTCGTCATCATGGGAGATAGTTCGTTGTTGATATTTGTTACTCCAATGAATGGTATGAAGAAGTGAAAAACACGAGAAGGGGGGTTGAATTGAAAATTAAAAATCAAAAGCAATTGACACAATGATTTTTATCCTGGTTCGCTTGATCTCAAACTACTCTAGTCCACCCGCCAAGGTGATTTCGCCTCTCTCCAACAATGACTTAATTCACTAATCAACCTGATTACAATTCTACTTTAACAACTATTAAAGTCTTCTTGAGTCCAAAACCACAACCCGGTTTTCTCAAGGAAATTCACTAAACAGTTAATTGAATAAAAGTGTACAATGATGTTTCTAATAAACAGTATCACAAACTTGTGATGTATTACACAGTTTCATATTGAATCATTGAAGATGAAAAATGATAGCTGCGTTGCTGACTTTTCACATGAGTTTTTCTTTTTGAGCGCAGTTGTTCATCATTTTGAAATCTTCTTCTAGTCTTCTTTATATAGGCCTTGCAATAGAGACATAAGAAGATACTTTTTGTAAGTCTATAACACGAGTGGATGAGCTATCCAAATCTGGAGATCCTTGTCTGTTTGTAGCCGTTACTTATGATCTTGCATTGATGGAGTTTTAATGCTTCAGAGCTTCACACATTAGAGGATGAATATTACCGTTGAGAGTTCTTTATAGCTTGATCAGAATTTTGCACATCAGAGTATCAGATATTCTATTTCGCAGCACTGATGCATTCAGAAGTTCAAACAGAACTTCTTCATATAAGCTTGTCAGCATATTTGATGCGTCTGAATCTTTCATTATTCTCTCAACTTCTGTGCTCGATTAATCAGAACTTCTGGTTATGTTCTGGCAGAACTTCCAGTTGCATCAGAACATATTTTGTCACGTCAGAACTTTCTGCATGTAAAGATACTCTTATTAGAGAGCATATTTGTTCTTTATATCATGTGTTTGTTATCATTAAGACTCTTGCTGGGATGTTGAACCAAATTATGTTCTAACAATATCCCCCTTTTTGATGATGACAAAAACTAGTATATTTTGATGGAATATAAAGAACAAAAATTAAAAGGAAGGCTCCCCCTGAGTAGAGTACTCAGCTAACGAGAAAATAAAATAATTCCCTGAAGATCTTCTAATTATGAGTCAAAATATTCTTCATTCCCCCCCCCCCCCCTTTTTGTCAAGAATCAAAAAGTGGTAAAGACTCTGATTGGCTTGCTCTGACAGAAGTGCTTGAAACAATGTGACATCCTCTTCTGGATGTATCTGAGATTCTTTAGAGAGCTTCTAATGTTGTATTTCCATTCCTATTTCAAATAGTTTCAGAGCCAGTAATCTTCTATTTCTGATTGCCTCTGAAACCTGCAAATCTTTTAAATTGCAGGCTTTGGAACATATTCTTTCTTTCCTCCATGTGTAGAGAGCATCCAGAGTCTAGGTGTTAATACTGGAGTTTCAACCTTGCTGCTAAAAATATATGCAACATAGATGATTTTGTCTTTTGGTACCCATATCTTTCTAGGTCCGTGACTGTTAGAGTTTCCAAAATTCTGTTTGAATTTTGGTTTAGTATAAAACGCATTACCAGCATGTTTTATATCATGTGTTTGCCCAATGGTGAAGTGAGAATAGAGAGGAGTGCGTTTGATAACCAGATCCTTAACTTTCTTAGCTTGGGATACTTTGCCTTTGTATCCTATGCCTATTCTTCCATTCCTGCTAACTCCATAGATCATTGAAGCCATTTTGCTTCTATCTATGTTTTTAGGTAGAAACTTCTGAAAGCTTTGATCATATTCCTTTATGATCTTATCAGCATTACTGGGATCCTCTGAGATTATTTGCTTCTGAGAGTTTTGTAAATCATTTTCTAGTTTTGAAATCTTTTCTTTTAACTCAGAGTTTTCTAATCTCAGACTCTCAGTTTCTTCAGAGTCAGAAGCAAGATCCTTTTTCAGGTTCTTGAATTTGACTCTGAGCTGCTGGTACCTTTCCAAAATTTCACTCAGACTTTCTCCTAGTTCAGCTTTAGTAAAATTAACAGTAAAGTCCGGAAATACCTCTTCATCGTCTGATTCTGATTCAGAAGATTCAGAAACATCTAATAGGTTGTCTGTTTGAGCTATGTTGGCTTGTTCATCTTCTGATTCTGTTCCGTCTTCAGAAGATTCAGAGCCATCCCATGTTTCCATAAGACTTTTCTTCTTCTCCTTAACAAACTTCCTTTTATATTTCTCCTTCTGAAGCCTTGGACAATCACTTTTGTAGTGACCTTGTTTATTGCATTCATAGCAGGTAATGATTCTATTACTTGATTTTTTGTATCCAGAGGATTGTTTAGAGTCATTTCCTGTTCATCTGGAGTTTTTGAAATTCTTCTGCCTATGCTTCCATAGCTGATTAATTCTTCTGGATAGAAGGAACAATTCGTCTTCTTCTGACGAGGATTCTCCAGAGTTTTCTACTTCTGCTTCTGCCTGCAAAATTTTGGTTTCATATTTGTTAGATTTCAGAGCGAGAGACTTACATTGCTTCTTAGGCTCATCATTTTCTAACTCTATCTCAGGGCTTCTGAGGGAGCTGACAAGTTCTTCTAGAGATATTATGTTCAGATCTTTTTCCAGTTTGAGAGCCGTGACCATTGGTCTCCATTGTTTTGGTAAACTTCTGATGATCTTCTTTACATGATCAGCAGTTGAGTACCCTTTGTCCAGCACCTTTAGCCCTTCCACCAGAGTTTGGAATCTAGAGAACATTGTTTCAATGGTTTCGTCTTCTTCCATTCTGAAGGCTTCATAGTTCTGAATGAGCATAAGGGCTTGGTTTCTTTTACTTGCATGTTTCCTTCATGTGTCATTCTCATAGAATCAAACATGTTCTTAGTTGTTTCTCTGTTTGTGATCTTCTCATACTCTGGATATGAGATGGCACTCAAGAGAATCGTTCTGGCCTTGTGATGATTTATGAAGTCTTGCTTTTGATGATGTGTCATCCTTTTTCTGTCAATCTTCTGACCTCTTTCATCAACAGGATGTATGTATCCATCAGTTACCACATCCCAGAGGTCAGCGTCATAGGCTAGGAAGAAAATTCTGATCATATCCTTCCAGTAGTCAAAATTTTCACCGTCAAATATTGGAGGGCTGCTGCTGATGTTCTGACTTGTTCCCATCATAATGTTTTTCCCCTTGGATCTTTATCTGACACAGTTAAGTGTTTGCACCTAGATCTAGGTGCTCTGATACCAATTGAAGAAGTGAAAAACACAAGAAGGAGGGGTTGAATTGAAACTTAAAAATCAAAAGCAATAGACACAATGATTTTTATCCTGGTTCGCTTGATCTCAAACTACTCCAGTCCACCCGCCAAGATGATTTCGCCTCTCTCCAACGAGGACTTAATTCACTAATCAACCTGATTACAATTCTACTTTAACAACTGTTAAAGTCTTCTTGAGTCCAAAACCACAACCCGATTTTCTCAAGGAAATTCACTAAACAGTTAATTGAATAAAAGTGTACAATGATGTTTCTAATAAACAGTATCACAAACTTGTGATGTATTACACAGTTTAATATTGAATCGTTGAAGATGAAGAATGATAGCTGCTGTCATGCGGTGGGAGAACTGACTTGAGGTTTTGTGTTTTTGTTCGCAAATGTTTCGGTTTAGCAAGAGTCGTCGCTGACTTTTTTTAATCCAAAGGAAAGGTCAAAAAGCACAAGAAAGACCTTTGAGATGTTTTCTTGGGTTTGGGGGGGTATATTATGAAAAGGGAAGGTGCTAGCACCCTTTTCATCCATGGTTTTCCATGGGCTCTTAGTTACTTGTTTTAGATCACTTGCTTTTGCTTTTCAATTGTTTGAAAAGGTGCTTTTGTGTGTGGTTTTTTTATTGAAAATATTTTGAAAAGAGGCCTTTGTATAGGCAACCTTTGTAATAATTCTTGTTTGAATGTATACAAAGGTGTTTGTCTTTTGAAAAATGTTTCAATGTTTGAAAGTTTGTTTTGGGAAATGTTTTGAAATTGTGTTGTGTGTTTTTGAAAATAGCAAGGATGTTTGCAAATTTAATCAAGTAACTAGGAGTTGTCTACCCTACTCAAATTTCTTACACATTTTTAACCCTTTGACATTGTTGTTTTACCATTGCATTTGGTAAACAACCTTGTGTTTGGATGTTAAACGGGACAGGCGTGGATCATCGTATGGCCATGATAACAATTGTGCTAAGTATCTTAGCAAGTTTTTGAGGGACTAGATCATTTTTGTATAGGTAACCAAGATAGCGTCATCGAGGGACTATGATCTTTTGTTTTTGTTTTTGTTTTGCCAAGATACCTAGCATGCATACCATGGCCATTTTTAAGGCAACAAGTGGATGAAATCCTAGGGTTGCTTGTGTGCATTGTGTTGTCATTTTCATGCATTTTTGTCTTGTATTAGTCATGCTATTTGTTTTGATTTTGGTCTTGCATGCAAACCCTAATCTTTCTATCATGCATATTTGAAAGCAATAAAGTGCGTAAAAGTAAATCTATAACTATTACAGCATGATATGGGGAGGGGGATACAAGTTTGAATAGGGGGATATTTGCAAGAAAATAAACCCTAAAATTATTATTACAACCAAATTGAAATATTGCATAAATGAATAAATGGACAATTATTAAATATGCAATTAAATATAAATATGCAAAATGTTTTTGTATTTATTTTTATGTATGTAAAACTAAATTATTTAATGTATCAAAAATAAGAAAATAAAAGATTATTTTTGAAAAGGGTAGAAAACCCTAGTTTTTGTTTAAAGAAAATATATATTATATTATTTATTTAGGTACAAGGAAATAAATAAAATATATACAAAATGTTGAAAAATAAAAATATGTGAGAAAAATATTATTTTATATGTATAAATAATAAAAATAAAAATATATAATATTTTTTTATAATATTTACAAGTTTTTATTTAAGAAGATAAAAGTATATTATTTAAGAAACTATTTTTACGCTAGAAAAAATAATAAAAATAATAAAATAAAATTCGAAAACTTAAGAAAATATTTTTGGTAATTTTTAATGTTTAGAAAAATAAAATAAAGTCAGAAATGTAAATAGAAATAAAAAAATACAAAAAATAATGAAATGGGCCAGGGGGTGTAAACAGCAAGCAGGGGGGTATCAATAGCCAGCAAACAAGCCCAACCCAAGGTTTCCACTTCATCCCTGTCCTTGTGAAACAGAAAAACGCGCGACAATGGTTCAAACTCGTATCTCCTGCATTTGTGCTTAAAAACAAAAACTTGCAACATGAAAGTTATAGAGCATGATCATACGATTCTAACCATATAAAAAACGTAATCTAACTCTCAAAGACCAGAGAGAATTTCTCTGGCCCTAATTTCTAACCTAGTTTTTTTAGAAAGTTCATCATTCAAATTCTCCCAGCTCAGTTAACTTAAATGAATTATATGCATATGTACAGCTCAAGGGCAATGAGGACTATATTTTTTATTCACAAACCTAAGCCTAATGATTCCTAAATAGAGAGATAGAAGTTTGAACTTTACCTGTTTCAGTCAAGCTCGAGTATGGCAATGCAGCAACTTTCAGTGAGGCCTGAGGTTCTTTTGAGCTTGCTTGATGTTCCCTTGATCTTTCCCAATGCTTAGTTTGCTTTGAAATGGCCTGGATGTCTCTATAGAACTCAACCTGCAAAGCTTCAAAGAAAGAATGGTGAAGTGTGTAAATGGAGTTACAGTGACTTGGGAATGGTTGGGATAGTTTAGGTAGGTTGTATGGAGTGTGTTGAAACTGGTTGCAAGCAAAACGCATGAGTGGATTGTGATTTGGAAATCAAAATGCAGAACCTGCCCTGTTTTGCAAGAAAATGTGATTTTTGTGTACAAGGGTGTTTGAGAGGTTGCTAGCTCGTGTTTTTGGCTTAGTGTGATATGCAAAACCTGTTTGAAATGCTTACCAACTTTGTTTTTATCAGATTGCAAAGATATATGCTTTTTGCAAGTGGACTTGGTTTTGAAGAAAAGTGTGAGTTGACAATGAAAATGGTTGTACTTGCTAGCTCCAAGCCTGCTGATAGTTGGTATACTTTTCCCTAAGTTTATGGAGTTGGTTTTCTGCAAAGGATTGGGTTCACAACTCAAGAGGAACAACTTGACATAAAGCCAACTTTATGGAAATGGCATTGTCATCTTTATGCCATAAATGGAATAAACCTTTATATAATGCTTCATTGATCAGAACAATGCCTCTAACCAATGTGTTTGCATTTAATTTTTGAGTGTGGAAGGGTTTAAGGACCTGTAAACAAGTACAAGCAAGGCTGGATAGAATTTGCAACTTGTATCAACATGAAAAATGCCATGGACCAAAGTGATATTTTGCCAAATTCAAACCTTCGATTCTCCCTAACCACAAATGATTTTGGAGAGTTCTTTGAAATTTTGGAAAGCTTGTAACATGCTATACAATCCATATTTGAAATCCATTTTGAAATTCCAATTTGAAATAGGTGAAAAATTGCCATGAAGATAGGTCAAAATCCTGCCTAAACTAGGGCAAAATTTCACTAAGTTAAAAGTTTCATGGATCCTTTTTCACAAAATCATAACTTGAGATCCAAGCATCTTTTGGGAAAACTTTGTGAATCAAAGTTGTATATTTTGTGGAGGAATACAACTTTCATGTTGGAAGTTTGCTTTGAATCCAATTGCATCATGGTGAAAATGTTGGGCAAAGTTGGGGAAAAATAAGAAATTTTCATAACTTAGAAAATTTCTAAGTTATGAAAAATTTCAATCTTAAACCCTAATTTTGAAATTTGAGTTTCTTGGTGAACAAGTTTCATGTTTTAACACATATTGATGAAAAATGACCCTTGGCACTTGATTTTGACCAAAAAGTCAAAGTTTGACTTTTCAGTGTGCAGTTGATTTTTGATCAGTTGACTCAAAAATTCATCTGTCAATCCAATACTTTTGAGATATTTTGAACCTTGTGATTAGGTCAAGATGATGCCATTGAGTCCTTGAATCCATGATTGAACCCAATTTTCCATTGGCTAGGTCAAAAATCAGAAATTGCCCTTTTACAGTCAAAACCCTAAAAATGACCATTTTGCCCTTTTGATGATCTGATCAAATTTCTTGAGGAGTTGTGGTCCAAAGTTGATCAAATGGTTCATATGAGTCTATAAAGTTGATGTGGATAAAAAATTATGAGTTTTGACTGTAAATTGGCCACAGTTGACTTTTTCCCTAATATAGTTGATTTTTAGGTCAACTATCCAATTGACTGGGCAAAATTTTGATTCAAAGCTTAAAACTTGGTATGGGTAATCTTATAAGTCCAACATGAAGTATGAAAGTCATATTGAGCATTAGAAGTCCAAAAACCCCTGTGCAAACTCAAACCCTAATTTCAGGTCATTAGTGCAAGGAGATGTTATGAGCAGAGCAAACCCTAATCCTGTCTGGAGTCCAAAGAGTCTTGTGAGGGGAAATCTTGATAAAATGAGGGGGGAAGTTTTGGGGTACAACAGCTGCGTTGCTGACTTTTCACATGAGTTTTTCTTTTTGAGCACAGTTGTTCATCATTTTGAAATCTTCTTCTAGTCTGCTTTATATAGGCCTTGCAATAGAGACATAAGAAGATACTTTTGGTAAGTCCATAACAAGTGTTAATGAGCTTTCCAAATCAGGAGATCCTTGCCTGTTTGTAGCTGTTACTTATGATCTTGCATTGATGGAGTTGTAACGCTTCAGAGCTTCTCACATCAGAGGATGAATGTTACCGTTGAGAGTTCTTTACAGCTTGATCAGAATTTTGCACATCAGAGTATCAGATATTCTGTTTCGCAGTGCTGGTGCATTCAGAAGTTCAAACATAACTTCTTCATATAAGCTTGTCAGCATATTTGATGCGTCTGAATGTTTCATTGTTCTCTCAACTTCTGTGCTCGCATAATCAGAACTTCTGGTTATGTTCTGGTAGAACTTCCAGTTGCATCAAAACATCTTTTTTCACGTCAGAACTTCCTGCATGTAAAGATACTTTTATTAGCGAGCATATTTGTTCTTTATATCATGTGTTTGTTATCATCAAAACTCTTGCTGGGATGTAGAACCAAATTATGTTCTAACATGGTAGTCTCGTCATTATGGGAGATATTTCGTTATTGAGATTTGTTACTCCAGTGAAGGGTAGTCTCGTCGTTATGGGAGATATTTCATTGTTGAGATTTATTGCTCCAATGAATGGTAGTCTCGTCATTATGGGAGATAGTTCGTGGTTAAGATTTATTACTCTAATGAATGGTAGTCTCGTCATTATGGGAGATAGTTTGTTGTTGAGATTTGTTACTCCAGTGGATGGTAGTCTCATCATTATTGGATATAGTTTGTTGTTGAGAATTGTTACTCCAATGAATGGTAGTCTCGTAATTATGGGAGATAGTTAGTTGTTGAAACTTGTTACGCCAATGGATGGTAGTCTCGTCATTATGGGAGATTGTTCGTTGTTGAGATTTTTTACTTCGATGGATGGTAGTCTCGTCATTATGGGAGATAGTACGTTGTTGAGATTTATTACTTTGATGGATGGTAGTCTCGTCATTATGGGAGATAGTTCATTATTGATACTTTGTTACTCCTGTGAATGGTGGTCTCGTCATTATGGGAGATAATTCATCGTTGAGATTCAATTTTCTCTAAAAAAGTTTGTTTGTTTCCAGTCATAAGTACTGATACTGGTCATTTGTGGCTTACCCTAATATCTATGTATGTTGGTATTATCCTACCACTTCTTTCCCCATGTGGGTCAACATTACCTTTTTTTCTATCTTCTTAATGAGTGGATAGTTTGTGGTTATCTATCGATCATTATTGTCCTTTACTTTCTCTCATTAATATTTAAGTTGATGTTGCTTTATCTCCTCCTTAGGCTTTACCGCAATAGATTTGAGTCTTATGTTCAACAGTGATCTATTTTCCTGGTCTATTTTCTTTTCATCTTTTATTTTCTGTTTAGTGGTGTCCTATGGCACCTTTGAATTTATTTGTTTGCATGCACAATCATATGCATTGCATGGCATCTTAGGGGAAAAATAGGGCTTGTTTTATATTTAAGTATCTTTAATCGCATCGACACGAAGATTTTAATCTTCGCAACTCCGGATAGAAGACACTTAAATAAGGGTAGCGGCTGTACCCCAATATTTCCCCCTAAGATTCTTCTATCATCTCATACTCAATCACAACAAGGTCACACTAGGGTTTGGCTCTTCTCCCTACCGCTAGGTTTGCTCATGAGGAATCACTTAGCACCTCTAGTTATATGTTATGATAATATTAGTTTAATATTGATTAACTTTTAACTAGCAAATACTATGAATGTTTGCTCTAAATGATGATGCTATAGGTGAGGGCACAACACATTTCATCAGGTTGATTTATAGGTTCCTGAGTTTATTTCCATGTCTTCTTCAAAAAAGATTCATTGAGATTCAAGCTTCATCATTAAATATTCCTTAAATTAATATCATTATAAGGTCTACTATGATTTATCATGCCTCAATTTGTCAAAGAAAATCAAAAGATGCCAGAGTTGATTGAAGAAGTTTAACCTAATTGGACAAGTTCTTGATTTCTTAGTCATAAGTTTATAACTCTCTCAATTCTTAATATTTGGAGGTTTTTTTTTTGCTATGGGTTCTTACTATCATCCACAACAAATTCTATTCACATGGAAAGAGTTATTGTGCAAGAAATTTTATCAAAATTGAAAGGGGTTTCCAAGTCATTTTGGTGCTCTATGAGCTAGGGTTTAGAACTTCTAAGGGCAATATCTTGCTCATATTTTGGTATTTTTCAGTGATTCCAAAGACATGATTCTATTTAAATAGTTATCAACCAATCACGTCAAAATTTTCAAGAACATTTTATGTGGAAGATGCCTAATGATGAAGAAAAATTACAAGTCCCCTAGATAGGACATCAAATTCCCTTATGTGACTTCAAAAGATAATAACTTGGTCAAATTAACTCTCCTTGACCCATTCTTTTCCAAAATGATCTTAAGGGTGTTAACTTCAACTCTTCTTTTATGTGAAAAGCTTGAAAACGGATGGAAGATGTGAAATTCCTGGTATGTCACAGACTCAGGATGTCTAATGAAATGTTAAGACATCTGATCTGACATTAAGTGTTGTACAGGTAGACTAGGCTATACGCAGGTTCTGATTTACTGAAGTTCAGAACAGTTAAGGTTAATCATATACATTGATGTCATGAGGAATGCTGTGACATCAAACAAACAACCAATGCAGAAAGTAAATAACACACAGAATTGTTCACCCGGTTCGGTTCAACCAACCTACATCTGGAGGCTTCCAAGCCAGGGATAAAGTTCACTATTAGTAGTATCAATTCAAAGACCCTACAGCCAACACACCCGTTGACAGCCTTCTCACTTAATCACTACCCAATGACACTTTTACCTAAGATCCAATCCTAGATATGAGACCCCTCTCACTCCCCCTCAATCACCGCAGTGATTACTTTCTACAGTACATAAACTGTTCAGAAGATACACTTCCATTACACATCTTGATCATGCTTAAAAGCTTCAATCAAGTACAATGCATACATCCTCTAACCTACAGGTTTCAAGGAGTATGGTGACCATCCCACAGCCCGGGTGGTTCACAACAAACCTAGCCCTAAATGATTACATCTTGTCAATACACGACCTACTCAAATTAGGTTACAATACTTCTATTTATAACACTTTTTACCCAACTGGATTTGGGCCTTCATATGACAGCAATGCAGCTTTAACGACCTGCATAAAGTAAGCAGAAAACTTCTGCTATAAGTTAGGTCTTCAATCGAGCTTTTCTCCTTATCCTTAGCTTCTGATTGAATCTTCTAGGGCTCCACGTATGCCTTCAATTTTCGCTACTTGTTATGCATTCTATTTGGCAGAATATTCTGCATAACTTCAGGAACAGAACTGCATCAGACTTGACAGTTCAGTAGCTTGATGTCTGGTATGATGTTATGACATCTCTTGAGACATGTTGTTCCAGATGTTGATTTAAATCAACACAACATGTTTAGGCATTTACAATAGGATTTTCAGGTTGTTCTTATTGTACATTACATTACATTATTGTTGTTACTATTTGTTTTACAAGAAATGAGCCAATCCTAAACGAAGGCACTTACAATCTCCCCCTTTGGCAAATTTTGGCTAAAACAAATACAACAACAATAAAAAATAAAAGTGTTCAGGATTACACACAGAAGGATGTCTTGACATCTTTGGTTGTATCCACACTAACCATCCAGGACCTCTTGAAGCACAGGAGGAAGAGGATGCACCTCATTCCCTTTTAGACCACGAACCATTTCTTGTCACTGGAGGTGGAAAAAGAGGACCGTGGGAGATAAACTATCCTTTCAGAGGCATCAGAGAACCTTTAAGGAGTGACCAGAATATCTCCCTTGTAACTCAGAACACAGGTCACAACTGTGTTCATAACTCAGATCACAAGTCACAAAGAAATTCACGCCATTTGAATTTCTGCTGAATTTGTGACAAGTCTTTGTGATCAAAATTTTGAGTAGCTGCTCCTTTACTCCTTTCTCCCCCTTTTTGGCCAAAAATTGACAAAGAAAGCCCTCACAAAACCAGATCCAAGAACAGTTTTCCCAGATCCGTACAAACCCCATGATGGTTGTGAGAGAAAAGAATGTGTGACAGGAGGTTATATAAGGAGATAACAGGTTCAAGAAGATGGCAATATAAAATCTTGGTCAAGGATACATGTTAAAGTTGTTGCATGTTTCAGACTGACTGTGCATGAAATTTAGACGCATTTGTTTGTTTCTGCCAAAAGAACCAGTCCTAATACATGCATAAGTTTAGGTCAAAGCAATTCCTGAATAAAATCATCCTTTGACCGACTTTTAAGGTTGAAGATTCTTTTGGGAAACAGAATACCAAATATAGCTCCTGAATAGCTACAATTACGTGGTGAAGTTATTTTCCACGTATTCTTCTTGATTTCCGCAAGGTTGCAATGTCGTTGGTAATGTCATGACACTTACTTAGACATTCTTCAACAACAGCAGCCTTCTTTTTACTTCTCTCAGTTAGGCACAGAGAAGGACACTTTAAACAGCCAGTAGCAAGAGACTAGTAGCATTAAGCATGGCCATCAATCATGCTTTCTTAAGTGTTGCTGAGATCCACCACAATTACTTTCTACCTTCTTCCAGACAGCAAAATAAGGAAGGAGGGAATAAACCAGAAGACTCCAAAAATGCTTCACAAGACATCACAGATTAGTCCTAATACACAAAATTTAGATGCCACTTCAATTTCTTGTAGTAAAAGAACCCCTTGAACATATGCTGAATATATCAGATTTCTGATTTACCAGACCAAGTTGTTATTGATAAGATCTGAATCTTCCAAATTGCTCCAAACGTATCAAAACTGCCACTTATGAGATTTTTAAGAATCTCTGAGATTTTCTTCCTAACCCCAGACAGATAACAAGAGCAATTCTTCAATCTCCTGATGTTGAGACATTATTCATGACTTCACTTAGAAGTTCACAATGTCATATTATCAGAACACATAAACATCAGCATACCACCATCCTCTTCTGACTCCTGATCTTCAGATTAAGTCCAACAATACACATACAAAGTCTCCCTTCAATGTATATTGTAATTGGGGAAAGTGGAACACTCAGTGACTCCCCTTGTTAATGCTAATCAAAACCGTAGCGTGGAAACCAGTAGCACTAGCTCTGAGGTGGTAACTTCAAGCACCCTGAACTAGTCTTAGAACAGTAAGGACATCTCTGATTCATGACTCTCTGGATGGCTGAGAAATCATGTAGCCATAGTCTGAAACCAACCTCCAACCTTCTTAGTGTGCTTACAAGCTTTACTAAGATTCAGACTTTCTAGAAGGATTATCCTTTGATCATGTCATCCTTCTGTATAATATATTTACTAGTAGTTGCTAATACTAGTAAATTCTTCAGACCACAACAGTAGTTATGCATTGTTAAGCATACTACTTTTAAACACAAGTAGAATCTACTTATTCCAAACCAACAGTAGAACTTTAGAATACTCTTAGAGAGAAATAAACTCTCTACCAAGTTCTGAGAAATAGGTTCAGAATACAGCCTTGCATACATATTATACAAACACTTAGTCTCCCATCAAAGTGCTTATATATATCTTTATGCAAGATCCTAATGAATACTTAGTCTCCCGTCAAAGTATTCATTATTAGTTAGATTATGCCATCTTCTCAAGGTAGGATAATTATTCTAACAATCTTCTGCTCCATGCATGAAGAACCAACTGGTCCTTACAAGCTTCCTTTGCTGAAGAGGCCCTTCGTTTGAGATGATGTTGCAACATCAGATCTGACATTGATCTCAACCATATGCGCCTGGCTTATACTATGATTTTGGATGAACATCCATAGCAATCAGACCCACAACAACCACATAACCATGCAGCAACTAGAATGGATCACCTTCACCTTGTCTGCTGACCCTTGAACAGTACAAAGGAGTTAATTGTACCATACTCCTGTAGACAAGAGCAGACCAAGTTGTTCACATAAATGAACTTCAAGTAAAAAGAGGATCTTCTCAGGAACCCATGATCTTTTGAAGATAACTCCTCCTTGCTACATACAACTAACAAGTTCATCCTAGGTGATGGGGATGACTTATCAAAGTGCAGATATCCACCATTTGACTTTGGTCCAGGATGTTAAGACATTTTGTATGACATGTCTTCCAAGATCTTCAGGTTAAGGACTCCCTCTGAAACTCAGCTCAGATCTTTGTAGAGAATTAAGTGAATTCTCCTTCACATGCTGCAGTTTATGTGATTGGTAGACATAACCTGTTCTATTCCTATCCTCCTTGGAAATCACTAAGATCATGAGAAATAAACTCAAGCATCTTATAGAACAAGGTAAGATGAACTCCCTTTCACATCAGCTTGATCATACTACTCCCTCTGAACAAAATGTTATCCAACTTCCCTCTTTATGGATACAGTGTTGAGCTCTTTACTTTAGACACATAGTAAGTACTCTTTATTTGGAATTTGCCACAGGTTTCAAATTAAGAGTCCTTAGTTTGCTTGCTGTACAAGTTTCAGGTTGCCACATTCTGTAACTTGTACTAGAAGAAACTTCATTATCAATCATGAGGATGTTCACTAAATCTGGAACTTATCTGTCTTTCCTCAACAACTGATGTCTTCAACAGTTGTGATGTTGTACATCCTTTATCATCACAAACTTTAGAACTTTTGATTCTGATTTCCACATATTTATCACATAAAGATTCTGCTTCCATCATTTATTCAGTTAGAATTATCTAATCACACTAGACTGATTACTTCTTCATGCTTGCTAAGCATATTTACTTGGCTGAAGACACAGAAATGATGTTCCATCATCCATCACATGAGGGGAAACATGGAAATCACAGCTTTAAAGTCCTTTTAAGTGCATTTAGCTCAGCACATATACTCCCTTAAACTCACAACTGGAGTAGATGACCTGTTGATCGTGTCCTGATCAATTATTTCAAAACAGATGTCTCCTCTTCCAGATCAGGAGTAGGTTCCAAACATATGTACTCACATTACATGTGTTTAGCACCCAGAACATCTGTTCTTCAACTGGCAGTTGCATGATGTTCTAACATCCTTAAGAACATTAGTTCCATCTCCTTGGAACACATCATCCTTGATAATCTTCAAGGTCTTCAAGCAGCTTGCAGATGTATATGAGAATCATTGATCAATTGATACTCATCAACACTAATAATAAAAGCCTTTATGAGTGGACTTGAGGAAATCTCAAGTATCTTTGACATTATTGATAGATTGCAAAATCTGCTTACAAATTCTGTTGAAAATAATAACCCTAGAGTTCTTCTTTCACTTTAGGGGTTGTATCAGAAGCTATGCAGCGGAATAGCAGTACTTCACCAGAACTTACACAGTGCTTGCTCCATATAGCAAGCATGACACATAAGGATTGAAAATAAATCAATCCCACAAGTTGTTTGCTTCTTCACCAAGCAACTCTCTAGACCCAACTCTACAGCCCTGTTAAAAGAAGGCTTTATAAACACATATGATGCCTTATCAATATCTTCACTCCCGCATGAAGGTTTTGATAATATTCTTATCTGTGCTGAATACAGGTTGAACAATGCACTCCAAAATCTTCACTCCCGCATGAGGTCTTTGAATTTGTTCAAACACTTTCATCTTCCTTCAACATAGCTGATCTAGTTTCTCCAAAATTGGTCCATCCTCCACTCCTAGGGACCAAACAATATGAACACTACTGGTTCAAACAATATTCTACCTTGTACACAACCGGAAAGTATCCCCCATGGATCTCATCCAGAGTCAGACTGGATGCCTGCTCTGATACCAATTGAAATTCCTGGTATGTCACAGACTCAGGATGTCTAATGAAATGTTAAGACATCTGATCTGACATTAAGTGTTGTACAGGTAGACTAGGCTGTACGCAGGTTCTGATTTACTGAAGTTCAGAACAGTTAAGGTTAATCATATACATTGATGTCATGAGGAATGCTGTGACATCAAACAAACAACCAATGCAGAAAGTAAATAACACACAGAATTGTTCACCCAGTTCGGTTCAACCAACCTACATCTGGAGGCTTCCAAGCCAGGGATAAAGTTCACTATTAGTAGTATCAATTCAAAGACCCTACAGCCAACACACCCGTTGACAGCCTTCTCACTTAATCACTACCCAATGACACTTTTACCTAAGATCCAATCCTAGATATGAGACCCCTCTCACTCCCCCTCAATCACCGCAGTGATTACTTTCTACAGTACATAAACTGTTCAGAAGATACACTTCCATTACACATCTTGATCATGCTTAAAAGCTTCAATCAAGTACAATGCATACATCCTCTAACCTACAGGTTTCAAGGAGTATGGTGACCATCCCACAGCCCGGGTGGTTCACAACAAACCTAGCCCTAAATGATTACATCTTGTCAATACACGACCTACTCAAATTAGGTTACAATACTTCTATTTATAACACTTTTTACCCAACTGGATTTGGGCCTTCATATGACAGCAATGCAGCTTTAACGACCTGCATAAAGTAAGCAGAAAACTTCTGCTATAAGTTAGGTCTTCAATCGAGCTTTTCTCCTTATCCTTAGCTTCTGATTGAATCTTCTAGGGCTCCACGTATGCCTTCAATTTTCGCTACTTGTTATGCATTCTATTTGGCAGAATATTCTGCATAACTTCAGGAACAGAACTGCATCAGACTTGACAGTTCAGTAGCTTGATGTCTGGTATGATGTTATGACATCTCTTGAGACATGTTGTTCCAGATGTTGATTTAAATCAACACAACATGTTTAGGCATTTACAATAGGATTTTCAGGCTGTTCTTATTGTACATTACATTACATTATTGTTGTTACTATTTGTTTTACAAGAAATGAGCCAATCTTAAACGAAGGCACTTACAAGATGCCCTAAGAATGCAAAAGGTTATAGGTCATTTCATAGATTTTCGCCAACTTCACAAAGCCATAACTTTATCAATTCTTGGAGTTTTTAAGTGGTTCAAATATCAAAATTTCATTTAAGAGATCTACTTCATACCATCTTTTTTGGTTAAAAGAAAATTTTTGGTGGAAGACCATGCTTGGATGCAAAACATTATAGGTCAATTTTGAAGAAAAAACTTAGAATTTTTCTAAGTACAAAAAGTCAGCATCTTTTTTCTCAACTTTGACTCATCACAAATCCTAGCTCAAGTATCTATTTGATCCCATTATTTTCACATTGTAAAATTTGTGACCTTATCTTTCAATTGCTTCAAGAATCATGCCCTAAGACTCCTTGAGTTGTGAATGTTATTGATTCAAAGTTGGTACCTTGAAACTCATTTCTTCCTTCAAGTCAGAATTTGAAATGCACAATTCAGCTTCTAATCACTAAATTTCTACGTGTTTTTACTTCTAATCATGTTTAACCATCTTCTAGAAGTTATTAGCACCTTGAAACACAAGTTTTGGTTGAGTTTTGAGCAAAATACGAGTCACACTTTTCATGCTTGCAACTTCACACGATTTCCCTCCAAACTTCATTATTCCACACGCTTGAGAATCCCATTTGCTTCCCTATAAATAGAGGGACACATTGCATTTATTTCCTTAAGCTTTGATAGCCAATTGACCCCTGTTCAGATCCCACACGAACTCTAAATTTGAATTTCTAATTTCTTGCTTTCTCACTCCAAAACACCAAAAGCTCCATTCAGTTAGCTTCATTGAACTTATCGAAGCTAAACACACTCTCACCTTCAAGAATTATGACCTATACTGATCTACAAAATTCCAGTTTCAGATCCACCTTGTGCTACTTTGTTTAGGTATATTTCTTGGTCAAATCGATCCAAATAAAATATTAATCTACTCTTTGCATCCTTCTGATTCTCATGCTTTTCACAATTTATGATTTCATTGAGATTTGAGTGAGATAATCCAGAATTTCATGCTCACTATTGTTTATGCATTTTCTCAATTTAAGCCTTGCTCAATTTATATAAATTTGGCACGATGGTACCATTAGAATCGTCTTGAAGAGACGAATCTAATGGTACCGGTCTGGTCCTCTAATTTTGCAGTTTAAGGAATCCCAATCTAGGGCGTCTGGATGTTGAAGACGATCTACATGTCGTGCTTCAACCAATGAAAGTGTGACATGTGACTTTTTGAATTCAATCCAGTGTGTTTGCTTTATCATACGCGCGCTTTGAGAGACCTTGGATCTGATTACTTTCATTATTCAGACTCCATCCAACGTGCCCGAATTTTAGTTGTTTTTAATATTTAAAAGGTGATCTGGTGCAATTTCCAAAGTTGACCAAGATTTGCACAGCGTGCTTGACCATTTGGATCTGATTACTAGCGCATTTTGACTCTCATCCAATGGTCCACATTTATTTGGTTTGTTATTTTTTTTTCTATTTTTTTAAGGATTTAAACTTCAACAAATCATAGAAAATTCATTTCTGACTCAAAATTTAAGAAAAAATTCACAATAATATTTTCAAATATTCTCTTTCTGATTTTTATTTTTTCATGATTTTATTTTTAGATTTGATATTTTTTTAAAATTTTTCCTTTATTTTGACTTGTTTCTAATTATTTAAAAATACTTTTTGATATTTTAAAATTCTGAAAAT
Organism: Vicia faba; assembly: GCA_948472305.1. Lineage (NCBI taxonomy): Eukaryota > Viridiplantae > Streptophyta > Magnoliopsida > Fabales > Fabaceae > Vicia > Vicia faba. Next base: position 94,524,171 of record OX451735.1, on the reverse strand, counting down.
TTTTATAAAAATCATTTTACTCATTTATGATTTTCTGAATTTTTTCTATAATTTTATTATGACTTTTATTTTTTATCTTTTTCTTCACTTATTGGAATGATTTTAATTAGTTAAAAATACTTTTTTGTTTTAAAAAATTACCAAAAAATTTATAAAAAATATTTGAAAATAGTTTGTTATTTTACCTCCTATTTTCATTTTAAAAACATTTTAAAAGTCAGCTTTCTTTTTTTATTTTATTCATTAAATGCAATTTATTTTTTTAATATATTTTGACTATGTGATTGTTGATCAAAAACTTTATTCACATCATTGGATCTTGGGTGTTGAGTTCAATTCCATCAAAATGGATGGATGATTTTAATGATAGTTTTGATCAAATTTTTTGATTCAAATGTTTCCACTCCCTCTTCATCTCATCCTATTCTCTTTGTGCTACATTTTGTTAGAGGATAATCTACATATTATCACTCTAAACATATGGCACATAAGTTGCTATTGACCATCCTCAAAATAGGTGCGACTTCTATATAAGTTCACTTACGATTGCTTAACATAGCGCTAAATTTGTCCCGATTCGAGAAATGATCATTTGTGGCCCAAACCTATGTTTCCAAGCCCAAGCATGTTTAATTTAAAATCTTTGATCCAATAATATTGAGGTTCATTGTTAGGAGGCTTTTGTCTTATCAATGCTCTAATGAATTTTTATAAATTTTGGAACTAAGTGAATCATTTAAAACATCGTTGATCATTTGTTGTCGCCTTGAGATTTTGAAATGAATGATATACTTGACAAAAAGAAAATGTAATTTGTTGTTGAGAGGCTTTGGTTTTTAACAATCTTCTAATGAGTTTTAAAATGCAAGTTTCAAGATGGTCATTCAACTAACCTCTAATTTCTAACAATTGACTTTATTTTATTCTTTTACATTATGCTTTTACTTTAAGCACATTTGTTTTAGCATTTTCATTTCATGCTATTTTCATCTTTGCTCACTTGAGCATTTATCTTTATGTCATTTTTATTTCGCTCACTTGAGCTTTTCATTTTCTTTTTAAAGATACCTAATAATCAGCTTGAACCATAAAAAAACTTTAATGTTACTTGGACTATTTGGTTACTATCCTTGGCATGATGGAGTTATGGACTTCTTGGACTTAGTAGTAGAGACCTTGATTACCTTGAGACCTTGTAACTTTTATTGTTATTTTGTCTGGAGTTCTTGAGGTTTTCCTCGAGAAATTAGGTTATTTGTTTTCTTTGTGTGCAGGTTATTCTGATTATACGCTTTGTCTGTGATTGGGAATTCATCTGAATACAGCCGTTACTCTGCTCAATTTTTATAAAGACTTAATTCATTTGAAGCTTGGTTTTCTTAATAAGTTCATTATCTTTACTTGTTTGGTTTCAATCCAAAGGGTTGGAATTCTTTATTGACTCATTATGTCAAGTGTTGGATTCTTGTTGGTTATACGATTCTTTTCTCTAGCTTTTACCTTATGCTTTAGGATAGTCCCTTCATCTCCTCCCACCTTCTTTAATTTCAAAAATTTTCTCCCTCCTTTTCAAAACCATTCTTGTTTTTTTTAAAACTTGAATTGCTTTCATAATAAACTTGGACTTAGGTCCATGCATTTTCAAAAAAATCTTTTCTTAATCAAACTTTAAACAACTTAATAATACTTTGACATTTTTTGTGAGAAGACTAAAAGTCAACCAATCTCATTCAAACCATTTTTCCATTTCAGCTTTTCATTTTAAAATTTTATCAAAAGATTAGACTTTTATCAATCCTTGTAGTGATGTGAACTACTATAATTCTATGATATGTAGTGAAGTGAGGTATTTTCCACTTGGGTGTTGAGTGAGGCTTTGTTAATTTTAAAATCTAAGCTATATCCTCCGTTTTGAGATGACGCAAATTCTCATTTCTCATAAACGTGGGTAGTAAGCATATTTTTCTACTCGGATACAACGATGTTGTTTTGTCTCTTAAAATAAACCAACACATTTGTGTTTATTTTAAATTTTTTAAGGTGAACTACGAGTACCCTGATCCCGTATTGCACAGAAGGTGGTACGTAGGCACTAAAGGTTCGCAACCACGGCGGGTGCAAAAATTGTAAAAAAAATAATTCTTTTCTCATCCCCACAAATCTATTTTTTGTATATAACATTTATAGCCAAAATACACAAATTTTCAAAGAGGTTATTGCGGAGTACCACAAATGTTTAGGGTGATAATACCTTCCCTTTGCATAACCAACCCTCAAACTTAAATTCTCTCCCCCTCTTTTTGGGTTATTCACTCTTTTCCCATTCCTTTGGAAATAATAAAATGCATTAGCGATTTTTATTTGATTTGTGTGAGTCAAGTCAATCCAATGGCTTAGTCTCAACATTTCTACCGCTACACCAGCCAACGCGAATAACTTACCACTGGTTTGTACCTTATTTGGTTTCTGACATTGACTAACAATGTGTCCTTCTTCACCACAATTGAAGCAAATCATCTCTTTGTGCTTGCACTCAGATATAGCATGTCTAGTCTTACCACAACGGAAATACCTCTTCACCTCAGTAGTATACACATTGCTCTTATGACCAAGTCTTCCACACTTGAAATAAACCACACCAGTAAAAGCATCTCCCCCACTAGTTCTATGACCCTGAGTAACTTTCTGTTTACCCTTACCAGCTGGTTCATCATAAGGCTTACCACAGTTCTGTTGGTGCTTACCCCTCTTCTCATTGATAATCTTATAGTGAGCATTATTATCTTCTTCATAGATCATGCAACTATTAATCAAATCGGCAAAGACACGAATCTTCTAGTATCCCACTGCCTTCTTAATCTCTGGGCGCAACTCATTCTCAAACTTGATTCACTTTGAAAACTCAACATTTGCGTCGCTGTAGTGCGGATAAAACTTAGCCAACTCAACAAACTTTGCAGCATATTCTATAACCGACATATTCACTTGCTTCAGCTTAAAAAATTCCCTACAGAACACAGCCCAAGTAATATTTTCACCTACAGCTTCTAACCTCGGATGAGTATCTAGCCACCAGTCATCAGCCTCAACTGCTAGCATATGAGTACCATATTGAACCTTATGCGTTGGAGTGCAGTCCATCACACGAAAGATTCTATAAATCTCTTTCAACACATCCAACGCTACGTCAGGATCAAACTTACCCTTGAAGGTAGGCGAATTCTCCCTCTAGAAGGTCGCCAAGCTACGAGATCCAGCATTCCCTTCAGTGTTCGGCTGATTCTCCATAGCATGCGCCATTACCTCCAAAGCAGCAGCAAGTGCAGCGTCATTCCTTTCATTCATCATAACTTATCACTACAACATAAACAACGGTTAGAACTCAAGTTAACAATACTCGATTGTTAGACAAAATTATAACTTGACAACTTGGTTGGACGGACTGACCTGCTCTGATACCACTAATGTAACACCTCATTATACCCGGCGAATAATAAAAATCAGAGTTACAAAATTTCTACATACAAATAGGATGCTACATTTACTACTTAAAAACACCTTCAGTTAACCGCATATAAAACAAATACATAGCACTTAAACTCGGATGAACTGTTAACCACATAATCTAGTTTTTATAATAAAACAACTTTTATAATTAAGCAGCGGAAATCACAATTTTCAATTCAAATGACATAACATCTTTGTCCAACTGAAACAACTTTAAAAACAACAAAGTACCTAGTAAATCAATTTAAGATTCAACAACGGAAGTAATCACAAAAATAAAGCAACAAGCACTCATCCCCCTGAGTGCTACACACCAGAGAGACGACATCGACTCGAACTACTGAAGGTCAACAACCTTCACTTTGGGTTACCTGCATGTTACCAACATAGAGGTAATATTCAAACAAAAGGGGTGAGATATTGAACAATATAATACAACATATGATTAATAATATATTAGAATCAGTTCATACAAAATCACTACTTCGCAGCTCTTTAACAACATTTAACATAATCAATTCACACACATACAACTCAGGATGCAACATGAAACGCGACTTGTTTTTATGCACATGCATGTGGTACCAACAGAGTAAAACTCCTAACTTAATAATATGTCAATTGATAGAGGCATCAACAAGGCATAAGCCTTCAACTTTATATTTTCCCATCTGGGCCAACTTACTGAGCATGAGCTCCTAACTTGATATGCTATGTATGTGACAATAGTATGAATGTAGTAACAATAACAACAATATTTCAACAACAGCTTAACACAATTCAACATTGGCCATAAGCCTACAACTTAATACATGCCAATAATTAGAGGCATCTCAACAAAATTCATCAACACCTGTAAATTCTCAAATTATAATAAAGCATACAATACCTGTATCAACCAAAATATACTATGACGTCCTGCGTAATTATTTGGGTAATTTGACTATATACTTCTAGTCACTTATTAATTATATTATATCTCCTGCTACTAACTTACTTTTACTAGAATTCATTAATCATATAGGGATAGAATACCTTAAGAATTCTAATTATTATATTGAGAATGTTAAATGAAATTGAATAACTAAATAGCCTGCACAGGAGCGTTAAGGAATAAGAAAGGATTATGTGCCCCTCAACATACACAGAAACAGCATAAACAAATTAATAACGACGTGTGGCCCTCGACATAGTGGCCATTCCACTCGACGCCTTCCCTTCGTGCCTTTGTACCGTCCGACACACATCATACTTCTCGGCACATTGCACAGCCTTGTGCTGCTCGACATAAGTACATGTTCTTCTCGGTGCACATTGCAGCCTTGTGCTGCTTGGCACCTAGCACTTATGCTCGTAAGCATACCTTGTAGCCTTATGCCACTCAATACAAATACTTGTGCTCCTCGGCACGGTGCACCATTTTTGCATAGAATTCATCCAGTTTGTGATTAATGTTAACCCAGCCTTACAGTATTCTCTTCGACCATTAATTTTTTAACCAACAGCATGGAATAATCATGGCAATGGGGCAACTATATCTCCTACTAACAAATTCATCAATTGTACAAGACAGTTATGCAAAAAATTCCTAGAAGACCACAACATGAAAACGGGCAACTTTCTGTTGCGACTGGTTTTTAAATCAAGAGTCGTCACTATTAGTTTTTATCCGAGGGAACAGAATCTAACAGAAAACCCTAATTCCCAGACAGAGATTCTAGGCTTCGGACTCAATTAGACAAAAGGAAAGTGTTAGGCACCTTTCATCCACCTTGTTCACAAGGATATTAGACTCTAGGTTTAGGTTTTGGATAAACTGGATTTTAAGTTTTAATTAGAAAGAAAGGGTTTAAATATTTTTATAGGGGAAAAGTGTTTTAATTTTTAACAGGGGAACTCGCTACGATTTTTGATCGTATACCTACGTATCCTTTTAAGAGGAATCAGAGTCTCAATTCGTAGTTTGTAGTTTAGTTGGTATTTGTTATAGGATCACGTAGAATTGCATTCAAATTTATCCTTGAACCTTGTCTGGGTTTTGAAAAGTGAGTGATTGTAGAAGCAGTTCACAGTTAATTTTAAAAGAAATTCTCCTTAATCCTTTTTATGAAAATATCTTTTATTTTGCTATGTTAGTAGAAAAATTGTTAGTGTTTGATTGGTTAGCTATTTTAGGATGTATGATGCGATATGAGAAAAATATGTTTGGACGAGAAAAATAATTAATGCAATTTAGAAAAATAGAGTTAGTGTTTTAGAAAAATATTTAAGCTAATAACTAACTATCTTTCTTAATTATTAAAAAATATCAAATATTAAAAATATCTAATAATTATTTATTAATATGCAAAAATTATATTTAATGCAAATGTGTAAAAATGCGACATATAATAATTTTAAAAAAAAATAGAAGATTAGAAGGATTATAATAAATTAATTAAGGTTAAGGGGTGCAAAACTTAATCAAGAGATGTTAAAATGAAGGACCCTAGTTCAGATATTGAACTGGACCCAAAACATGCGGGGGGTGAGGATATTAAGACTGGGCGGTGTATTAGAAGAAAATCTAGACCCAAAGATATTTTGAGCCCAAATTCGCAGAGGGATGCGTTTTGTAACAAGGTAGTCAAATAGGAGAGTCTGGCAATTAAAGACCCAAGTTCATATATTAAACTGGACCCTAAATGCAAATGGGGTATTAAGGGTCCAAGTTCAGAAATTGAACTTGGCCCAATTAAGCGGGGAGTTTAGATTAAGTAAAATTTTAATTAAAAAGTTTGATTTTTTGAATTCTTATAATTAAAAGTTAATAGAGTATAATAACAAATTAAATCTAATTAGCCTAATAATTACTCCCTCCGGTCTCATTTATAAAAAAAAATTAACTTTTTAGATACATTAAATAAGTAATGTATTTGGACAATATATTGTCCAAATACATTACTTATTCAATGTATATAAAAAGTTAATTTTTTCTTATAAATGAGACCGGAGGGAGTATATAACTATATTAATTATTTACCAACAAATCTATAGCTAATAATGAAATCACTCATTTTTGTGTTTGGACATTTTTTATAGACTAAATTAAGCAATTAACGAAATTAATATTTTATATCCTTTTTTAGAATAAGAAAATAACTAAATAAAATGATTAGAAAATTAAATATGAATGGATTGCTTATCTATAGCCTAATTTAAACAAGAGTTTGTGTAAAAAAATAAAATAAAATAGCAATAACAAATGAAAGAAATTGAGATTACCTTTCACGTGACTTTATCTTTATTGCTATCATCAATTTTTCAAAGCACTAACCAATTGTGGTTGTGCCCCTTTTCATTCATAACTTTTGCAGAAAAAATAACAGCAAGCAAATCTCTCTTCTTCATAGTAATAAAATTAACACCTATGTCCCACAATCAAAACCAAAAAAAAAAAGGAGAGACTTATGGTGGCCACGATTGGAGGTTGTCGGAGAGACTTCATGCGTTGGTGCGTGGAAGCTTCACCGAAACATGGTTGTTCAATTTGTGTGTAGTTGATGGAAAAATTGTTGATGAATTCTGGATCAGTGAAATTGTTGATAAAACAAAATACTACATATATTTTTTTTTTACAAAGAAAGAAAACCATGAGAAAATATCATTATGTGGTTAAATAAAACAACAACAACAATTAAAAAAATAATCAAGAGGCCTCATATGAAATCATCGGCCAACAAATAGTAAAACAAACACCAATAATATTGAGAAGAAAATTTGAAAAGAAAGTGTTTGTGAAAAGTTATTGTGAGAAATTCTGGATATTTCCGAATGAATTCTTGATAAGTTTTGAGGCCTATTTATAAGTGAACCAAGTGAGATTTGAACCCGTGACATTCTGCTTGCCGGTCTTTCTCTCTTACCAACTATGCTATGTTACTCATTCAAAAGTAAAAAGTCAATTAAAAGTATATGAAGGTGAACGATTATTTTCTATTTAAAAATACAAATAATTATTATATTTTCTATTTTAAAAATACAAATAATTAATATTATATTTTCAAACAAACTTGAAAGAGAATTTTTATAGAAAAACCTCAGAATATTAATATAATTTAAATCAAAGGAATTTTATACTCTATAAATCCCAAGTTCGAAAATAAATTTGACGGTAACACTAATGCGGTCAAATTTGGGATATGACATCTTCCCCTATTTAATAACTCTTTAATTGAATGGCGCGAGAATGCGTAGGTCTTTGTTCATTTGAATCAAAGATTTATTAAATAATGGAAGACCCCAAGATTTGACAAAAGGTTGTCTATATAGGGTTACACTAATATAGCATACCCCCCAAGAGTTGGCTGGATAGGGTTACGCTGATATAGCATACCCCCAAGAGTTGGCTAGATAAGGTTACGCTGATATAGCATACCCTCAAGAGTTTTGAAGAGAATAGGAAAAGATGATGATGTATCACTTTACCAGGATTTGAATAAGGATGATGATTTAGAACTTGGGGGAACAATCTTGTATGTCTTGGCTTGGTTTTGCTTATTCACCCATTTGGCGGATAAATAAAACAACAACTGATGATGCATGGCTACTTAGAGACTGAGGCCATGGGTTATGTTTGCGAATCTCCATGTGATGTCTTAGGCGATAAGCTAAATTTTGCATTTTTCGAGCATCACTGCATGAAGTCTAAGGGGATGGTTTATGTTACGAAGTAAAGAAACACATTGCTGCATGAAGACTAAGGCAATGGGTTAGGCTTGAAAATCACTGCGTGAAGTCTGAGACGATAAGCTAGATTTGGTTTTCGGAAATTGCTGCATGAAGTATGAGGAGATAGACTGGATTTTATGGAATGAAGAAACACATCGCTGCATGAAGTTTGAGGCAATGTGTTAGGTTTGCGAATTGCTGCGTGAATTCTGAGGCGATAATCCGTGTAAAGAAACACATTGCTGCATGAAGTCTGAAGCAATGGTCTAGGTTTTGCGAATACATTGCGGCTTAGAGGTAATGTGTTGAATTTTGCGAATACATTGCAGCTTAGAGGCAATGTAATGAGTTTTGCGAATACATTGCGGCTAGAGGCAATGTAATGGGTTTTACAAATACATTGCGGCTTAGAAGCAATGTAATGAGTTTTGCAAATACATTATGGCTTAGAGGCAATGTAATGAGTTTTGCGAATGCGTTGCGGCTTAGAGGCAACATAGTGAGTTTTGCGGATACGTTACGGCTTAGAGGCAATGTAATGATTTTTGCGAATACATTGCAGCTTAGAGGCAATGTAATTAGTTTTGTGAATACATTGCATCTTAGAGGAAATGTAATGAGTTTTGAGAATACATTGCGGCTTAGAGGCAATGTACTAAGTTTTGCGAATACATTACGGCTTAGAGGCAATGTACTGTGTTTTGCAAATACATTGCGGCTTAGAGGTAATGTACTGAGTTTTGAGAATACATTGCCTCTTAGAGGCAATGTGATGAGTTTTGCGAATATATTGCGGCTTAGAGACAATGTACTGATCTTTGAGAATACATTGTGGCTTAGAGGCAATGTACTGAGTTTTGCAAATACATTGTGGCTTAGAGACAATGTACTGAGTTTTGAGAATACATTGCGGCTTAGAGGAAATGTACTGAGCTTTACGAATACATTGCGGCTTAGAGGCAATGTACTGAGATTTAAAAATACATTGCAGCTTAGAGGCAATATACTGAGTTTTGAGAATACATTGCGGCTTAGAGGCAATGTACCGAGTTTTGGGAATAAATTGTGTCTTAGAGGCAATGTACTATGTTTTGAGAATACATTGCGGCTTAGAGGCAATGCATTAAGCTTTGCGAATACATTGCGGCTTAGAGGCAAGGTACTGAGTTTTGAGAATACATTGCGGCTTAGAGGCAATATACCAAGTTTTAAGAATACATTGCGTCATAGAGGCAATATACTGAGCTTTGAGAATACATTGCGGCTTAGAGGTAATGTACTGAGCTTTGAGAATACATTGCGACTTAGAGGCAATGTACTGATCTTAGAGAATACATTGCAGCTTAGAGGCAATGTACTGAATTTTGTGAATACATTACGTCTTAGAGGCAATGTACTGAGTTTTGAGAATACATTGCAGCTTAGAGGCAATATACTGAGTTTTGAGAACAGATTGCGGCTTAGAGGCAATGTACCGAGTTTTGAGAATACATTACGTCTTAGAGGCAATGTACCGAGTTTCGTTCATTACTGCATGGATACTTAGGTGATGGGCTGAACGCCTCACGACATGGAGACTTAGATGACAGGTTGAATCGTAGGAGAAATATTTTGTTAGTTGACCCTTAGATAGCTAAATCTAGGGTGAGGCTGTTTTCTTGGTATGTGATACATGTGTATGCATGTGTATTGAATGTTGTATGTATGTGAAATGTATGATGTTTGATGTGTTGAACCCTGAGTGTATTCGTATGCAAAAATGTATAGTGTATGTATGCTATGCATGTATGTATGAAATATGTGTAAGATGTGCGTATGCCTTGAAATGTTATGAAGATTGTTTCTGGAATTCTCTCATTTAGACCATTGGCTTAGAGTTACCAATTCCCTGGCATTGTATGTTGTATCGTCGTAGCTTTATTAAATTCGATTTGAACGCAATGAAAAAGTGTTAACAAAATTTTGAACATTGATTTTGTATTGTGAGCACAGGTGTAGACGTAGACGTAGGCGTAGGTAATGGCATATGCGTAGATTTATATGTTGTAAGTGCAGGAGAAGACGTATGTATTGGCATATGTGTAGCCTTTTATGTTGTAAGCGCAGGCGTAAGCGTAGACGTATGTATTGGCATATGCATAGATTCGTATGTTGTAAGCGCAGGCGTAAGCATAGATTCGTATGTTGTAAGCGCAGGCATAAGCATAGACGTGTGTATTGGCATATGTGTAGACTTTTATGTTATAAGCACAGGCGTAGACATGGACATGTGTATAGAATTTGCAGGAGTACACATGTGCGTAGACGCATGTGCAGATGTAGACTTTGTGTTGCAAGTGTAGGCATAGGCGCTGGCATGTATATGGACGTAGACTTTGTGTACAGACGCATAGACGTAGGAGTAGATATGCACAAATTTTTGTGTTGTAAGCGCAGGCGTAGACATGGACATGTGTATAGAATTTGTATAGTAGATGCAGGAGTAGACATGTGCATGGACGTAGACGTGGATTTTCTTTTGATGTTTTTCTAACCCAAAATTCTTTTTCGATGTTTTGTCAAATGCTTTTATTTTGTTAATCCCCCCGAAATGATTTCAAGATAATATTCACAAGTAATGATCGTAGTATTATGTAAACAAGTTTGTGAAAAGAAAAACACAATTTGAAAGATGCAAAGAAAGCAAAGGTTTTATTGATATGCCTCTAAATAGGCGAGAATACAAGATGCAGTTCCTAGAAAGAGATAATTACAAAAGGTTTTAAAACTGTAAATGACAATGAAAAATGATAATTGTTAATGTTGTTCCCCAATATCCTTTTAATGATCTTTTCTCCTTTGCTTATGAGTTGTACGATTCAGATCTATCTCTCCCTCTGTGGTTCGTAGTCGCAGCTCTTAGATCGCAGTATTTTTGTTCTTTATTTCTTTGTATGAAATCCCTAACTTTTGCCTAGATTGCCCTTTCGGGTTTTCAATCCATCGGGAAATTTTTTTATATGCCCCTAGTTTTTTCCTGGACCGCCCTTTAGGGTTTTCGATCCATCGGGACGCTACTTTTTTCCTAAGTCGCCTGTTTGAGGTTTGATCTTAGCGAGCTTCTTATACATAGTATTTTTTGACTGCGTCTGAATATGCCGGATGTGGTAGTTTTTTCCCATCCATTGTTGTGAGTATAAGATTACCACCAGAGGATGCTGTTTTGACTACGTACGGGCCTTCGTAATTGGGGGTTCGTTTAGCACGTGAGTCGAGGCGAGGTAGCAGAATCTTCTTGAGTACTAGACTATATCGTGGTTCATCTTGTATAATATACCGTTACTCAGAAGGAATTTTGAGGCTAATTTTCATAGAATTTGTTGGTCGACGCTGGAGGCATTTTCTGGATGTTCTTGTTTTTCGAGGCCCTTCTTGGTGTCGTGAAACCAAGGCTTATCATTCGGTCTTTATTTGAGAGCAAGACAAAGTGAGGGCTCTTGATTTTGTGATGCGCGATTCGTGATTAGACCAATTTATTTTGAACATAGACGATATAATTGTCAGGGTGTCTGTCATTTGATTTCCTTTTCGTGGGACGTGACTGAAAATGATTTTTGCGAATTCCGCAGTCGGTTTTCAAAACATGATCCCGATATGGAACCAGTTTTAGATGTTTAGTATCTCGTTCACCATTTACTTGGTATATGTCATGTGAGCATTCTTTGGAGAAGTCAATACTACCCCTATATCGTGTCTTGGTGCATTTGAAGCTTCGTCGAACGTGGATACTAAACGTGCCCCTGGATCGGGTTCTTCGTCAAATCATGGTATTTCGTAGTTGCTTGTTTTTACAGTACCGTCTGTATTTGGCCTTGGCCTGCTTCTGTAGATATGCACAATAACTCGATCAGCTTCTTTGTGGCTCCGCTCTGACATTGCCCCTTAGCTTGGTTTCTTCCGGGTCTTCCCCCGTGCTCAGATTAATGGTCTTAATAGCCTCTTGATATGGTTGCGTATTGTTAGCTTTTCTTTTTATTTCCCTCGCCATTTTCTCAGAGAGTTCAAGATATTTATCATCTTCCTCTTTAGTTGGGTCAATAGGAGCATCAAAATTATATCGGATCGCAGCAGTAGCATTATCGGTGGTTTTGGGTATGAATTTTCACCTTTATCATGTTTTGGTGCAGATTTAGTATATGAATATTTGAAAATACATGTGCAGAGAAAATATTGTCATTTTTAAATTTAAGATATAAATGTAAGAGAAAGGCAGGGATCATGATTGAAAACAAAACATAACTTTTATTAATCGTAAATATTGTCTGAAATAAAACAGGGGAACCCTTACAAGCAACCCTTATGCCTCGAGCTTGACCTAGGTTCTTTCGAAAACAAGAAAAATTAATTAAGAAAGAAAAAGATCTCAAGAATATCCATGGTCGTCCATCTTTTGAGTTTTTTCTCCTGGGCGCATTCTTAGATGAATTCAGTTGCTCCTTTGGTGTTGGCTTTGATGGATATTTTTTCCCCATGTCTGCCATGCACTACTCCATTGTTGACAAATGTATCTTATTTCAAGAATACTTTTAATAAATAAATAAACGTAAAACAACAGCAAGGATGTCACATCTTCACATAAGCATCATATAATACATAATCCTGCTCCGTAACACGGGTTGCAACAACATTTAAAACTTAAATAGAATCCTTGGTATTCACAGCCATTTCATTTCTAACTTCGCAATGGAAATAAGAGTCTTAAACTTCTTCATAAAATAATCTCAATACCATGAATGGTAGCTCAAATATTAATAAAATCATCACACTTCGTATTTATAACAACATGATCCAAAACATGGAAAAAGTCATGAAAGTAATACTAAATCTCAATATAACAAAATCATGCATGGTTCACAATCAATCAATCTCAATCTCGATGTTACATATCAGAGCAAGACTCAATTTATTAAACGAAAAGAAAATAAACACACTTTGAAGCTATCCTCTAAACTTCTACGAGTTATTCCTGATCACCTGCGTGTTACCCCACATGGAGACAACATTCAAACAGAAAGGGTGAGCAAATCATATTCATTATAAAATACATAAGGAATAAATATAGTTGTTATGGCACAACATCAAGAAACCATGCATTTCTACATCCTCATATTATACTTACACCATCATATACTCATATTAAATACATCATTATATCATCATGTCAATACATGTCATTAAGCATCACAATCAGCATCACATCATCATTATCATGTAATCAATCATTATGCAATGTCACGTATAATGTAAATGCACTTCATTTGACTCATTGTTGTGGTACCAAGACTTCACTGATGACTCAATCATCATTATCTCCAAAAATCCCCACCAATAGGACCGATTCCCACTTTGAACCATAGCACTTCACAATTTTGCACTAAATCCACACTATGGGGTTGATGCCTTCACTGGACGATTGTCCTATCATCTTCACTGGATCAAAGTCCTAACAACATCATTGGACCAAAGTCCTACACTATACCATGAATGCATAATGCACAACAACATATAAACACGACCACGGCTAGTCAACACGCATCATTATCTATGAATTCATCACAACATTATCATATCCTCATAATAAACAAAACAGCACGACAACATCATTATATCATCATAATAAACAAAGAATCATCACAAAATCATCATATCATCATAACAAACAAAACATCATCACAACATCATCATATCATCATAATAAACAAAACATCACCACAACATCATCATATCATCATAATTAACAAAATCTTATTGTAATCCAACACAGGAAACCTAACTTTATTCTAATTTATGTACTGGGAGTATACTTCTTATTACTCATTTTATTCCATATAATTGAATTTCATTGTATTAGCTATCCAACGCTTCGAACGACACCTCAAACCGAGTTCTAAAACTAAAATTATGGCCTTCTCAAAAAAATCATGCACAGTCCTTCCATTCTAGACACCATCACCCGACGACACCACTTCATCGCCTGGCGACGCACCTTCGCGTCTGCTTCGCCCGATGATGCTTGGAGCGACGGACTCCAGTAACATTCATATTTTCTTTCCCTCATCGCCTCTTGGCTCTCCCAGTAACGGCCAAGCGCATCACCGTTGCCTAGCGATGATGCTTCATTGTCTGACGATCCTGCGCAAACAGGTTTTTCTTGTTATGATTTCCTGCATAGAACCACTCCCAATTCTTGCGATTTCTATATATTATAGGTCCTAAAATATCATCTAATCATAAGTTTTTCATCAGACATCACCAATCCAATGTATTATATATTATATGTACAATTGTTCCCAATCCAAGGCCACAAAACATCATCTATTTCCTCAAATCATCTCATATTCATCATAACCAAAACCCATCAAAAACCTACAACTATATAGACCTTAAATCATTTATAATAATCAAGATAAACACCCCCTTACCTTAGATTTTCTAGCAACAAACCTTTCTCTTCGCGTTCTACTGAAAACCCCTTTGTGTTCTTGTGCCCTAACTCTCTTTCTCCATAGCGTCTATTCTTCCAATATTTTCACGATCGATATAAAAAGAAATATTCTCCTAATTCCCTGTTTTAACCTTAGGACCCCTAATAATGAACTTACTATTATTCCCTCACTTAACTCTTCACTAATTACCCCCTTGCCCTTATTTTCTCTATACCACTCTTCATTCTATTTATTTAATCCAAACAATTCTAGATAATTACTATTAAATCTAAATAATTTCAACTAATTATTTAAATTTTAGACATTTCTTATTATCCCATCCTACACCATACAAATCATCACATCAAACATCTTATTAACCATCATATTCATCTCATAATCATAAATCATCACAAAGACTCATATAAACACTCAAAACACCTCATATATCAAATACTTCACGATTACTCATATATTTACACTAAATTAACTAAATAATAATTAATCTAGAGTTTTGGGTGTTACACTCCCCATCAAGTGTGAGTTTATACACAATTCTCCCCCTCATGTAGAAGCTCTCTCTTCCACATACACTTGTACCGCCATTGAGTATTCTATCCACCACTTGTAGGAAGTATTATGATACAAGTAAGTCGGTCCCTTCACTCGAAACCAGACTCTGATACCACTGTTAGGGGTAATTCCGAGGAGAGAGAATTCTTTACCTGGGACACACCTTATTGTGAGAGACACACCACGTATTCACCCAAAACCTTAAGGTGATAGGTGTGTGAGTTCTCACACTTATAAAGTGTTCAATCTTCCATTTTCTAATTAGTGTGGGACTTCTTCCTCACACTTGATTCTCAACAGATATGATATTGTAATATTGATATTTGCAGAAGTATGTATTATTACTTTGAATTTATTAAAGGAAATAAAATATGTTTTGAGATGATAAGAAATCAAATGCTAAAATGCATCAGAAAAATCGACCAAAACTATTGGGCCTGTGGGTTGAGTTCGGAAGACGACTATTGAGATAAACAAGTGTGAATTAGAATTATTGATAAATAAGTGTGGGGAAGTCCCATATTGATTAGAAAAGTGGATATTGAACACTTTATAAGTGAGAGAATACATACATCTATCACCTTAAAGTTTTTGATAAACATGTGGTGTGCCTTTCACAATGTGTGTTGCTCAAAAGAATAGCCTCAATGTAAAAAATATTTCCTCATGTTGACCTCCAAATTGAATTCATAACTGTGGTATCATGAGTCATTGGTTCGAGTGAATGATCGGCTCACTTGTATCAAAAGTCCTACTCACATGGTAGTGGGTAGGAGGCATGTCCCGTTAAAAAAGTGTCAGCGGCGATACAAGTGTACGTAGATGAAAGAACTTTCGTTTAAGGGAGAATATTATGGATAGACTTACATTTGAGGGGGAGTGTTGAGAAAAACAAATGTGAGTTGGAAGTGTTGATAAACAAGTGTGAGAAAGTCTCACATTGATTAGCAAAATGGATATTGAACTAAACTTTTGCGTGAATATATGGACTGTCTCTCATAAGGCGTGTTGCTCATAAAAAAGTTTTAATGTAAAAAATCCCCTCTCATATTGACATGCAAATTGATGTCCCAACAATGATAGTCGATTGGGCCAGGCAATTCGCGGGTATTTATTTTATTTTTTAATTTTAATAGTTACTGGTTTGTGTTTTGTGTCTTTTAAGAATTCATAGAGTTTCAACCTCTTATGAATATATATTTCTATCATTCTTATTAATATAACTTTCATAATGTAATATGAATGTTTAATACTCTCTCTGATACGGTATGTTAGCCTCGAGGTTCATCTTTATCTCTTAACTTAAAAAATATTTATATTGATCTATTTACTCTTCAAAACGTACTATGTTAGTCTTTTTTTTGTCTAGTTAGCGATTGAAAATTCAAAAATTGCTCACGAAATTTGTCGTTAATTAGATGAAAATTATTAACATGGTTACGTTTTAAAGAGTTAAAGAATCAATAAAACTTTTTAAAGTTAAGAGAGCAAAATAAACCCTGAGGTTAACATATGAGACCAAACACCACTAGAAAATCAGTTTTTAGTGTCGGCTGTTTGTAGACACTAAAGGTAAAAAAAACGAACAATAATATGAGTTTAGCGTCAGATTAACGTCGAGGTCGAGCCATGAATAAAACCCTCAAAGCTAATGGCTAGTTAGCCTCGGCTAAACTGAGGCTTAGTGGACACTAAAAGGTTTGACGCTACATTTTTTCAAAAACATAAAAAGTCAACAATTATGCTTAGCGTTGCCAAAGCCAACTCTAAAGTCAACAAAAAAGTCAACAATTTATCTTAGCGTCAACTAAGCCAACTCTATAGTCAACCAAGGAAAATCAATGAAACTTATTAGCGTTGGCCCACAGACTCTATAATCAACCCAAGAAATTTAGTGAAACCTTGTTAGCGTTGGTCTAGTCGACTCTAAAGTCAAAGTCAATCAATAAAAGTCAATAACTTTGGTTTGATTTTGCCTTTGGGTGCATATGAATAGTAATAATATTAATAATAACAGATGGAAAACAAGAAAACCAATTCCATTTCTATTTTTAGTTTTACATGGTGAAGCAACAAACATAGTTACTGATGTATCAGTAAGAAAACATGATAACATACATACATGAGTGACCTTAATTAACAAAGCTTCTAAGGTAAAACAAGTTGGATTAAGCAACATGATAACTAAATCAACCACACATGTGGAATCTTTAATTAAAGTGTTTGTAATAGAAATCATACTTTTTTACATTGATAATAGACTCGCGGCTGAGCACGACAACAAATTTCACCAACTTCGAACTCACTGAATCAAGTTGTACCTGAACCAAGATTTCCAAAATTAACAATCATATATTGTAACCTTAGAGACCAAAAGAATTTCCAAAATTTGTTTTCTACTCTAAATTGGATTGAGGAGCTACTTGGACCAAACAAATCTAGTCCCAAGTGATATGATTAAATTCTCTTCCATATTTTTCCTAGTTAATGTTTCAATATATAAAATTTCATAAAATATCTTGATGTTATTCTATATTATCTTGAATGCATTTCCTATTTTATATTATCTTATAGGATTAGCTTCTCATCTTAGGATAACTTAGATTAACTTCTATATTTCTTAACTATACTTATCATCTCTTTCCCTAAGGAGTCCTGTGTTAGTACTTCATCTTTTGTATCATCAAACAATTAATCATATGATACCATAAAATTTTACAATATTTTTTTCTCTCCTCCATCTAAACTCCAATTATTTCAACATTGTATTAGAGTAGTATTATCCTTTGGGATTTGTCCAACACTATTATGTTGCCACGTTTTTAAAACTTGGGACTGCTACGAGTATTGTATATATAATCCATTTGTCACGGAAGTTATGTTGGAAAAATCAAATTGATCTCCCATCCGAAAGTGAAGAAAGATATGATCATTCCAATACAAACACAAAATACCTAAAAATTATAGAGCCAAATAGGAAAGAATAGTACATACCAGGCCATCTATGCAGCATATTTCAGTAAGTCAAAATGTTTCTTATACTGTTTCTTCTTATTGGAAATATAATTTAGTTAATGTCTATAATTTCAAATGTTTATTCTTTAATAGGGTCTTTTGGTATTTTCAATATTTAGTATAAATATGCTATACTAGTCTATCAATGTTGTACCCAATTTTATCTCCTCTATTTTGATATACAACAGTAGTCTTGTTATCATTTTTATTCATTCTTCTTCTTCCACTTCATTACCTTGCACCAACAAATTAGTATCTAGAGCACTTGATTCTATTTTTTTATTGGGAAACACGAGTGTTTATGAGTTGTGTGTTTGATTTTTGGTTCATCGATTTTCCGTTGAAATCTTGAACGAAATCTGAACTGAATCTGATTTTGTGGGTTGAGAAACAATGTGTGTGAAGATCTAAAAAATCCGTGCAAGGTTTAAAATGAGTGGAGGCATTAGTTTGAACATCAAACTCCCAGTTTTTAATGGCAAAAACTGGAACAAATGGATGATACAAATGCGTGTGTTGTTTGGTGCGCAAGATGTTTTGGATCTGGTTATAGATGGTTATGTACCAGCTGCAGCAGATGCAACTAAAGAACAGAGAACTGCTGAGAGGGTTATGAGAAAGAGGGACCATAAAGCTCTGTTTTATATCCATCAATGTGTGGATGAAAGTGTGTTCGAGAAGATTGTTGATTCAACAACGTCAAAAGGGGTGTGGGATTTACTGGTGAGATGTTACAATGGTGATGCATCAGTAAAGAAGGTGAAGCTTTAATCCCTGCGAAAGCAATATGAGAACTTGAACATGAAGAGCGGTGAGAAAGTTTCTAAATATATCTCTAGAGTGATTCTGATCACTAACGAGATGAAGGCATGTGGAGAAACTCTGTCTGAATAGGTAATCATAGAGAAGATTCTGAGGTCGCTTACTACTCAGTTTGATTACATTGTTATTTCTATTGAACATTCTAAAAATCAAGAAACCATGAGAACAGAAGAATTGCATAGCAGTTTAGAAGCACAGAAGTTACGTCTGTCTGTGAGAACTTCTGAAAGGGAAGTTAAGCAAGCTCTGAAGGCTTCTTTTTTCAAGAAAGACTAGAAGCAGAATAAACATGGTGATAGATTCTAGAAGTCAGAAACCTCAACTTCTGATGATAATAGACATCATAAAGGAAAGGAGAGGTATGACAAAAGGAAGGTTCAATGTTACTCTTGTAAACAATTTGGCCATTTTGCCAGAGATTGTAGGTCAAACAAGGAAATGAAATCAGAAGAAGCGTATATGGCTAAGAGAAACTCTGATGATGAACCTGTGCTACTAATGGCTTCTGATTCTAATGGAAAATGCTCATAAGATTGGTGGTATATGGACACTGGCTGTTCAAATCACTTAACTGGAAACAAATAATGGCTGGCAGACTTTGACTCCAGAAGGAGAACAAAGATCAGATGTGTTGACGATAAGTATCTTAATGGAGAAGGTATGGGAGATGTCAGAGTTAGAGTGAAGAATGGGAAAGACATTCTGATCAAAGACGTTTGGTATGTTCCTGGTATTAGAAGCAATCTAATGAGTGTGGGTCAGCTGATTGAGAAAGGTTTCTCAATTGTTATGAAAAACAATCTCTTGATGTTGTATGATTCCAATCAAAAGTTGATTATGAAGTCTGAACAAGGGAGCAATAGAACATTCGAGGTGAATGTAGAAACAGCTGAAGCAACGTGTCTTTGTGTAGAAGGCACTGAAGGTGACAGTAAGTTGTGGCATAAGAGATTGGGGCATTTGAACTATAGAAGCCTAGGGCATCTATGTTCTAAGAAGCTTGTACATGGTATTTCGAAGATTGTGAAGCCTGAGAAGTCATGTGAGATATGCATGAAAGGCAAGAAACCCAGATTTCCATTTGCATTAGAAGTAGCCCCCAGAGTGAAGCATGCTCTGGGAGTAGTTCATTCTGATGTGTGTGGACCATTTCTAGTACCTTCACTTGGAGGAAACAAATATTTTATGAATTTTGTGGATGAGTTCAGAAGAATGACATGGGTAACACTCATCAAGTTCAAGCATGAAGTGTTTACTGAATTTCAAAAGTTCAAAGTGAAGGCTGAGAAGCAGAGTGGTCAGAAGTTGAAGATTCTGAGAACGGATGTTGGAGGTGAGTATAACTCTACAGAGTTCCAGAAGTTCTGTGAGGAGAA
The DNA here is from genome assembly GCA_948472305.1 of Vicia faba. Classification (NCBI taxonomy): domain Eukaryota; kingdom Viridiplantae; phylum Streptophyta; class Magnoliopsida; order Fabales; family Fabaceae; genus Vicia; species Vicia faba. Next base: position 94,503,704 of record OX451735.1, on the reverse strand, counting down.
TGGAATAGAACACGAGGCTACTGCTCCATATACTCCTCAACACAACGGTCTTGCTGAAAGAAGAAACAGAACTTTGCTTGATATGACCAGAAGCATGCTAAAAGAAAAAATATACCTCGCGTGCTATGGGGAGAAGTTGTTGCCACATCATCATATATTCTAAACAGGTGTCCAACGAAGAAGCTGAAGAAAGTTGTTCCTTTAGAAAAATGGATTGGAGATAAGAAGAGTGTCAGTCATCTGAAGGTGTTTGGCTCTGTCTGTTACAAACACGTTCCAGAAGCTAGAAGACAAAAACTGGATGATAGAAGCAGAGTAATGTTGTTGGTGGGGTACCACAGTACAGGTGCGTATAAGCTTTATTGTCCAGAAATTAATAAAGTTGAGGTCAGTAGAGACGTTGTGGTGAAAGAATCTAAAACATGGGATTGGAACAAGTCTCAATCAGATTCTGGTGTAGTGCCAACACCAGAGTTAGCCTCTGAAGATGTTTTAGAAAGTTCAGAAGATGAATCTGATTCTGAAGATTCTGAAGATGAGTCAGAAGAAGATTTTGACAATGGATCTGATTTTGATCTAGATGCCGATGATGATCCAAAATCTCGTGGTGATCATAGTTCTGGAAGGGAAAAATCTGAAGGTGGTAACTCTGAAGGTAGTAGTTCTGGTGCAGCTTCAGAACAAGCTCAAAGACCACATAGAATTAGACAAAAACCAAGAAGGTTTGCAGATTTTGACATGTTGTAGGATAATGAAGTTGACTCTGAAGGAGAAGTCGTTCATTGTGCCATGTTAGTAGATTCTGAACTAGTGGGCATTGAAGAAGCTCTAAAGAAGAAAGAATGGCTGAATTCCATGAAAGAATAACTTGAGGCAATAGAAAGGAACAAAACATGGAAATTGACTAAACTTCCAGATACGAAAAAATCCATCAGTGTCAGATGGGTTTTTAAGTTGAAACTTAAGCCAGATGGTTCAATTGGCAAGCACAAATCTAGGCTAGTATCTAGAGGTTTTCTTCAGAAACCTGGGCTAGATTACTTTGAGGTGTTTGCGCCTGTATCTAGGCATGAAACAATCAGACTGGTGATTGCTTTAGCTGAAAATAGAAATTGGCCCTTAATGCATCTGGATGTGAAGTCTGCATTTTTAAATGGTCCATTATAGGAAGAAGTTTATGTGTCACAACCTCCTGGATTTGTGAAAAAGAATCAGGAAGCGATGGTATACAGGTTGAGTAAAGCTCTGTATGGACTAAAGCAAGCGCCCAGAGCTTGGAATATGAAAATTGATTCGTTTTTCAAGCTGCAGAAGTTTCATAAACATGAGATGGAATATGGCGTTTCTGTGAAACACTCTGACAACAATATGATTCTTGTGTGTCTCTATGTTGATGACATTTTGCTAACAGGAAGCTTCCCAGTAAATATAAAGAAGTTCAAAGAAGTTCTGATGAATGAGTTCAAGATGACAGATCTAGGAAATATGACATACTTCCTAGGAATGGAGATTCTGTACTCGAAGAAGGGTAGCATTCTGCATTAGTTGAAGTATAAACTAGAACTTCTGAAGAGATTTAAGCTGCAGAATTGCAAAGTTGTTGTGACACCTTCAGAAACCAATCAAAAATTAGGTTCTGACTCTGATGGTGATTCAGTTGATACTACAACCTTCAAACAGTTGGTTGGTTCTCTAAGGTATTTATGCAATACTAGACATGATATTTGTTATGCAGTTGGATTGGTCATCATATTCATGAGTAATCCAAAGTGGTCTCATTTCCGATCTGCTGTCAAAATTTTGAGATATATCAAGGGAACCCTGAAATATGGAGTGTTGTTTCCTTCTGAAAGAAAGACAGAACCAGAATTAGTAAGTTATTCTGATTCTGACTGGTGTGAAGACAGAGTGGCCAGGAGAAGTACTTTTGGATACTTGTTTAAATTTCTGGGAGGTCCCATTTCCTGGAGTTCCAAGAAACAACCTGTTGTGGCTATGTCAACATGTGAAGCTGAGTATATCGTAGATGTTGTAGCTGCTTGTCAATATGTTTGCCTTCGAAACCTCTTACATGATCTGAAGGTTGAAGTTGAGGAACATCTGAAGCTAATTGTTGTACCCCAAAATTTTCCCTCTCACTTAGCAAGAATTTTCTCACAAGATCTCTTTGACTCAAGACTGCATTAGGGTTGGATCAGCTCAAGACACCTCTTCAAGCAGTGATGACTGAAAATTAGGGTTTGAGTTTGCACAAGGATTTTTGGACTATCAATGCTTCATATGACTTTCAAGGATCATTATGGACCCCTAAGATTACTCATGACAAGTTTCAAGTCTTGAATCACACTTTTAATCAGTCAATTGAATAATTGACCTAAAAATAAGTTGTATTGGGGAAAAAGTCAACCATGGTCAATTTACAGTCAAACTTCATAATTTTTTATCCAAATAAACATCTTATACTCATATGCATCATTTGATCAAGTTTGGATCATAATTCCTCAGGAAATTTGATCAAATCATCAAAAGGGCAAAATGGTCAAAATTAGGGTTTTGATTGAGAAAGGGAAGTTTCTGATTTTTGGCCTAACAAATGATCAATTGGTTTGAAGCATGATTTCAAGAGTTCAATTGCATCATTTTAACCTAATGACATGATTCAAAACATTACAAATCCATTAGATTGACAGATGAATTTTTCAGTCAACTGATCAAAAGTCAACTGTATACTGAAAAGTCAAACTTTGACTTTTTGGTCAAGATCAAGTGCCAAAGGTCATAATTCATAAAATCATGTCAAAATATGAAACTAGTTCATCAAGAAATCAAGAATTTAAGATTTTGTTTTGAAAATTTGAAATTTCTTAACTTAGAAATTTTTCTAAGTATAGAAAATTTCTTATTTATTCTCAACTTTGAGCCAAATTTTCACCATGATGCAAGATGATTCAAAGGAAACTTCCAACATGAAAATTGTAGATCCCCATGAAATATACAACTTTGCTTCACACAATTTCTCCTAAAAAAGCTTGGATCTCAAGATATAATTTTGTGAATACATGCTCATGAACTAAAATAACTTAGTGAAAATTTGCCCTAGTTAGGCAGATTTTTGACCTAACTTCATGCCATTTTTTCACATAGTTCCAAAGGGAATTTTCAAAAGCAATTCAAATATGAGTTGTAGATCACATTGCAAGTTTTCCAAAATGTCAAAGAAATCCTTGAGATCATTCTTGAGTATGGAGAATCGAAGAGATGATGTTGGTGATTGATCACTTTGATTTCAAGCCATTTCATGATGAACAAAAATTCAAATCCAAGCCTAGACTGCATAATCTTTGCTTTGCAGGCCTCAAACTTTTTTCTCACTCCATAATTAAATGTTTACACAACTGTTAGAGCTTTAATCCAAACACTTGAGACTTTATCCAAGTTACAATTCCATTTTTGGCGCAAAGTTGCCATTTCCATTTTGATAAAGCATTACTTTTGCAATTTTCAACTTCTTGAGCCTCTCAATTGTTTTCTCGTCACACAAGCAAAGTCAAAACCAAAAGCAACTTGCCTAAAGCCTCTACCAATTCAGATCAGGCTTGTACCACACTTAGAGACTTGTCTCCTCACTTTTCTTCAAAAGCAAGTTATAGAGCCAAAAGGTTATAACTCATAAACCTTGAGTGGAGTTGATCTCTAACCTTTTCCATACATATACACAAGTGTATTGCAACATAAGACACGAAGGCTAAGACTCTAAAACACTCCTAAAGACTTTGCAACTGAAATTCTTCCAAAGCTTGACAGTTTTGAACCTTACACAACCATCTCCAAATCCATTCGTGCATATTGAGTTTTGACCACCCAAACACTTAATACACATCATATCTAAGTGATCCAAACCCCTGTTCCCTCACTGTAGCTCCTCCTCCTCCATCCACCATTTTCAAATATCAAGCTTGCAGGTTGAATTGAGTGGAGAGATTCAGAGACTTTCAGGACAAAGTAAGGATTGAAATACACTCAAGGAGGTCCAGGCAAGCTAAATAGTTCCTCACGCCTTCTCAAAACTTGCTCAAACTCCATTCACGATCCCAGCTACAAGAGGTAAAAACTCAAACTTCTATCTCTTCATGCAAGCATCATTTGGTCCTGATTTGTGAAAGCAAAATGTAGATATCGTTGCTCTAAAGCTAACCATGTTCATAGTTTTCATTTATATCAACTGTGTATAGAGAATTTTGGATTTGAAATTTCTGCAAAAATTAGGTTTTAAATTAGGGCCAGTAAAATTAGATCTTATCTTTGACTTTTAGTTTACATAAATTATATGGTTGAACTCGCGGGAAGAAATACCATAACTTTCATGTTTGAACTTTCTATTTTTATGGAGAAATGAAGAAGATACAGGTGGTCCGGCCTTGGCTCAAGGTTTAAGATGAAGTTGTCTTCAGGAGGCGTTTACTAATATATATTTATGTTTGTGTTTACATAAACGGATGTACAGTCACCCCAGTGGTAAGGCAGTGCGCGTAAATGCTAGAGGTCATGGGTTCGAGCCTCAGTGCGCTGCCTTTTGCAATTTTCTCACATTGTTCCATCTTTTTTGTCCCTTTGCAGCGTTGGGCTTCCTGCTTCATGGGCCTTGGATTTTTTTCTAACATTTACCCCCTGTCTGCTTATAACACCCCTGGCCCATATCATTATATTTATTTATTTTATTTATTTTATTTTCTTAAATATATTTTTCTTAATATTAAAAATCATAAAAACATAAAAAATGATAGATTTTTATTTTGGCTTGTTTTATTTTATTTTTCTCATATAAAATATTTTTATTTAGTTATATATTATCCATTTTTTAAATAAACTTGTAAATAAAATTAGAATTAGGTTAAATATTTATTTTTCTTCACACCCATTAAATATAATATTTCAATATAAAAAAAAAGACCAAAAATATCTCATAATGTTATATATTATTTTCAAGATAAAAAATACCAAAAAAATACTTTTTTTCATAAAGAAAATTATTTTCTTTTAATCAAATAGAATTAGGGTTTATTCAAAAACCTTTTCTTAAAAAATTCCTTTCCTTAATTAATTTAAGTTAATCTTGATTTACTTATTTTCTAATTAGGTTTTAGGTTAAAGCTTTTCTATATAAAAAACCAAACAAAAATCTTCTTTGCATTTACACATCCTTGCATATTTAATTCATCTTGTATATTATTTATTCCAATATTTGTACATATTCAATTTGGTTGTAATAGCCTAGTAACTTTAAATTTCGCAATTTATCGCTTTTACATAATATGCTAGTAATTAGGGTTTGCATGGTAAGATAAAACCAATCAAATAGAAAACCCTAATTCAAGACAAAATCAAGCATGAAAATGATACAATTGCACACAAAAACCCCTAGGGTTATCCCACTTTGTTGCCTTATACAAAAATGGTCATATTACGCATGTAAGGTATCTTAGCAAAAACAAACAAATACAAGATCATAGTCTCTCGATGACGTTATTCAAAGTTTCCTTACAAAAATGATCTTAGCCCCTCAAAATGATAAGATACTTTGCAATATTGCTAATCATGGCTATACAATGACCCACGTCCGTCTCGTTTACATCCAAAGATAGGGTTGCTTACCAAACCAATGGTAAGACAACAATATCAAAGGAAAAGAAAATGAACAAGAAAGACATTTGAGTAGGTAAATTATTTTTAGTTGCTTGCTCCATTTCAAAATAAACATCCTTGCTATTTTCAAAACCAACACCTACACATTTCAAAACATCATACAAAATTGAAAACATTTTCAAAATATCAACATCTTTGTATACATTCTTACGAACGAGAATCATTACAAAGATTGCCTAAACAATGGCCTCTTTTACAAAATATTTTCAAAAATCACACAAAGCACAATTTCAAACAAAAGCAAGTGATCTAGCAAGTAACTAAGAGCCCATGGAAAACCATGGATGAAAAGGGTGTTAATACCTTCCCTTTTCATAATCTACCCCCCGAAATCAAGAAACAATCTCAAAGGTCTTTCCTGTGCTTTTTCACCTTTTCTTTTGGATAAAAGAAAAGTCAGTGGCGACTCTTGCTAACCGCAACATTTGCGATCAAACACAAAACATCCAAGTCAGTTCTCCCACCGTATCACAGAACTGGCGACTCTGCTGGGGATAAGAATAAAAGTGGGCTTACCTTAGGGCTAGATCATATTTATTTGCTTACATTGTTTGACTTGTATGTTTTACATTATGGTTCTTTGTTTGGGTTTGAATCCTCTACTCGGATTTGGGATACATTATAGGTAAGTAGCAATACGTTGTGGAAACTGTGCGGGGTATACCGACATGGTCTAAGAAATAGTTATGTTAGTGCGACATATTTGTGGGTACCGGTAGCCTTTGAGTTAATCAAAGAGAATAAGGGGCCGCTGAGTGATGTCATAAAACACTAATTAACTTTTAGAACCTTTACTTGACCAACTTGGCCTTTAGGATGTAGTGAGATGACCGGCTTTGGTGCAGTCTGAAGTTGGTAGATACTCGATACTACACTCATTGAGGTTTGGTTTCTTGGGATATTTCGGTCGCCATTAAAGAGGCTTGAGCTGAAACAATGACCAAGGAAACAAACCAATGATATTGAGCTCCTTAGAACCCGGTAACTATTACTAGGACAGGTTTGAGCCAACTAAACTTTAAGAGGGTACTTACCTATAAAATTCCATGCAAGCCTAAACTAAGGATTTGTTTGCTTTGTTTGTATATGCATACTTGTACATAACATCATAAACATCATGAACATCATATACATCCACTAACCATTTCAAGAATTTTGGGATTCATCTTTGTTCTTGTTTTGTAGGGTATGGATTCACTTCGCAGGAAAACTATTCAAGTTAACCTTGTGAGAATCCCTCCACAACTTAAGGAGCTAGTTTCATGAATTCCTGAAAACTCTTCATTCACCGAGAGACATGGTCGCCTACTCAACTTGGTCACCTCCAATACAGATGAGCACATGATGAAAGTTCTTTTTCAGTTCTTTGATCCTTTACACCATTGCTTCACCTTCCCCGACTATCAACTTGTGCCTACTTTGGAAGAATTCTCCCAACTCTTGAGGATTACCATTCTCAATCAACTACCTTTCAACGGTACGGAAAGAGACCCAAAGCCAAAAGAGATTGCTCAAGCTCTACACTTGCACTCATCTGATGTCATAACTCATTGGGAAACAAGGAGTGGTGTCAAAGGTTTCTTAGCAAAGTTCCTGTTTGAGAAAGCCCAAAGTTGTTGGAATTCCTTGGACTTGTAAGCGTTTGAGGAAATTGTGGCTCTCCTCATCTATGGGATGGTTTTGTTTCCAAATCCTGACCAACTCATAGATATCAACACCGTCAAAATCTTCATATCCCGTAACCCGGTTCCTACATTGCTAGGGGATATCCTACACTCTTTTCACACTCGCACAATGAGGAAAAGAGGTGTCCTTATGTGTTTCACTCCTCTCTTGGCAAGATGGTTTATTTCTCATCTTCCCCAATCTGTATTAAATAATGAGCAAGGTTCAAGGTGGTCACAAAGGTTGATGACGCTCAAACATTCAGACATTCATTGGTGCTCCCGATCCAAAGAGAATGTTATCATTGTCGATCGTTGTGCAGAATTTCCTAATTTCCCTTTACTTCGAATTAGGGGAGGAATCACTTACAACCCTTGCTTAGCCTTAAGACAGTTTGGTTATTCCCGAAGGGATGGCCTGCACGAGATGCTGATTCAAGGTTTGGTATTTGACTACGACAACGATGATCAAGGTCTTCACCAGAAATTTGTCCGAGCTTGGAGGATGTTAAACAAGGTGGATAGTAAGACTTTGGGACAAAATAATTCCATCCCTCTTGAGCCTTACCTCAAATGGGTACGAACTCACACTCAGAGTCTTATTATGGCTTACCCCTCCATTCTCCCGGTAATCATTGAGCCTGTCATGGAAGGAGATGTTCCATACACTATCCTACATCCTGACATGCCCACATCTCTTGAAGACCTCCAAAGGGATTGGATACAACTCAAAGGAGAGAGAGATACTTTCGAAGCCCAATTCTACGCAAGCGAGAAGAAGGTTTTTGAGCTCACTAGGATACTTCATGAGGAGCAGACTCTGAATGCCTACATTGCACCAAAGAGGATGCGTACTACTTTTTTATCTTATAGTTTTTATATTATTTTTCCCAAGGTGCATTGATGTACTCAAGCTTTATCTTATTAATATAACGTGTGTTTCCTTTTTTGTCTAAAAAAAATTTGAATCTTTGAAATCCTTGAAAACATTCCATATGCATATATCGTTCATCATAACATAAACAAGTCTTTTGCAACAAGTCTCCTCATCTCTCTACTGTTTATTTCAGTAAGATGGATCTCGAGCAAACAGTGAAAGATCTCCAAGCTCAGAATATGCAGTCTCAATAGTTGCTCTTGACCTTAGCCAAGGGGTAAGAAGAGTTGAAAACTTTGTTGGCTGAAGAGAGGTAAAAGAAAACAAAGAAGGTAATCAAAGGCTTAAACATGGGGAGAAGATTTCATGAGCAGACAAGAAGGACCTTGAACTTTGCAACAACATCCGGTGAAGGAGACAATCGAGATGGTAAAGGAAAGGAAACAGTTATCCTGACAGAATCAGAGGAGGAAGAAGAAGAAGAGGACTACTCTGAGGAACAATACCCTCCAACTGATGATAAGTATAGACATCTCGAAGAGCGGTTGAGCGCGATGGAAATGCAAAAGGTGCCAGGCTTGGACTTTGAGGAATTGGTTTTGTTGTCGAGGATTGTGATTCCTATGAAATTCAAAGCACCTGTATTCACTAAATATGACGGAGTCTCATGCCCTAAGATGCATCTCCGGTCATATGTGAGGAAAATTCAACCCCACACTGCTGATAAAGACTTATGGGTGCACTTCTTCCAAGACAGTATGTCTGGTACTCAACTTGACTGGTTTTACCAACTAGAAAGAGCCAATGTTCACAATTGGGAAGATCTTTCCGCAACTTTCTACAAGCAATATCAATACAATGCTGATTTGGCGCCTACCCGTACTCAACTCTAGAGTATGGCCATGGCCTCCAATGAAGGTTTCAAGGACTATGCACAAAAATGGAGAGATTTAGCTGGAAGAGTTCAGCCCCCTCTGTCTGAGAGAGAATTGGTAGACATGTTCTTAGGCACCTTATCTGGTCCCTTCTTCAATCATTTAATCCGAAGTTCATCTACAGGATTTACTGAACTAATATTAACCGGAGAGAGGGTAGAAGCCGACATAAAAAGTGGAAAGATTCAGAAAGGTACATCTTCTTCTACAGCGGTAAGAAATCCTTTCATCGGGAAGAAAGAGGTAGTTGTTGTATATCCGCAAAGAAACCAAGATAGGGCTGAACACCGACCAATGGTGGGGGATGTTATGATCCCAAAGCCTGCGTCTGATCAACAAAGAAATAATCAACCAAGGATAGAAAGGCCAGTCAGGCAGTTTACCAGAATCAACATGACCCCGTCTCAAGTATTACCTCATCTACTAAGATCCAACCTGGTGACCTTGAAAGAAGCTCCGAAAAACCCCCAATATAACATTCCCTCATTATCATCCCAATGCTCTTTGCGCATATCACTCTAAAGGTCCTGGTCACGGTACTAACAATTGTTGGGCTCTAAAGAACAAAATACAAGACCTCATTGAAGCAAAAGAAATTGAGTTTGATACGCCGAGAAGCCAAATGTCATTTCTGCCCCTATGCCAAGACATGGCCACAATGCCAATGTCGTTGAAGAAGATTTGTTTGTTACTTCAATTGATGAACTCATGGCCCCACTTCTGACTGTTAAAATGAATTTGTTGAATGTCGGTGTGTTCCCGGGCTGTGGCAAAGTTTGCCATCTCTGTTTGTCCTCCCTAACCGGTTGTCCTTTGTTGAAAATAGGCGTTCAGTGCCTAATAGATAACAAAGAAATTTTATTTGAGAAGACTCTTATTCCACCTATTATTTTTGAAGCTGTTTCTATCATTACCATCTCCGCCAATTCTTCCAGGGTCTCCACCAAAAGACCCGTTAGAATTACATCAGTTCCGAAAGCAGCTCCTTTAATAATCAAAATGCCCGGGCCAGTCCCATATACATCAGACAAACCCATACCATGGAATTATGGAGGGGAAGTCTACTACCATGGTATCAAACAAGATTGGCCAGCCGTCGAAGATTCAAGCTCCGAGAAGGTCAACTCTGACATCAATAACATTGCAGGAACTAGCAAAATTACCCAAAGTGGTAGGATCTTTTCTCCAGAAATTGCTCCCCCAAAAGCAGTTTCTGGACCCGTAATCATTCCTGCTGTTGTTCCCCCAAAAGCTGTTCCCGGTCCTACATTTAACTTCAAGAGTACTCCAATTGACAAAGTTGTTACAACTTTTGTAATCATTCTAACTGACACTCTTGCTGCCAAATTAACCAAGACTCGAGGAAAAGGTGTTATGATTGAACTTGTCCGAATGAAGGCCCAGTCATTGACTATCCCCGAGACTTCCAAGAAAGAAATGGAGGATATCCTAAAAATTATAAAGAGGAGCGACTACGATGTAGTTGAAAAACTGGGGCAAACTCCCTTTAAAATCTCCAAGTTGGCATTAATACTATGTTCCAAGGCACATGCAAAATCCTTGGTGAAGTTCTTAAAAACCGCCCATGTACCTCAAGAGACATCTGCTGATCAATTTCAAGACTGCGTGGCCAGCCTAACTACGGACAATGGTTTAGGTTTTTCAGATGCTGATCTGACACCGAGGGGAAGAAAGCATAATGAGGCGTTGCATGTCTCAGTCGAATGTAGGGGCACCACTATGGCACATGTTTTGGTGGACACTGGCTCATCTTTGAATGTATTATCCAAAAAGTCTCTTTATAAACTTGACTATGAGGGGCTGACATGAAAGCCAAGCAATATAGTAGTAAGGGCTTTTGACGGCTCGAAAAGGATGGTACACGGGGAGGTGGATATCCCCATAAAGGTTGGAACCCAAACTTTCAATTCAACCTTTTATGTAATGGACATCCGCCCTTCATACTCCTTCTTGCTAGGTCGACCATGGATCCACAATGCTAGCGTTGTTACCTCTACATTGCACCAGATACTGAAGTATCCAGTTTAAGGGAAGATTATCATCGTCTATAGAGAGGAAAAATACATGATCAGCCATCTCAATTCCTTCAGATATGTGGAATTGGATGGCGAATTTATTGAAACTCCATTTCAACACTTTGAAGAGGTCCCCCAAGATGTGGCAGTGACCAAGGTTGTGTCTCAGGTTCCCAAGATTACAAGGCCTCCACTCTGGATGTCGTCATTGAAAGATGCTAAAGCATTGGTAGAAGAAGGTGGATGCACTATCTGGGGACAACTCCCATATATCCCATATAAGTATGACAAGTTTGGCCTAGGTTTCACTTAAAATTCTCAAAAGGATGTACGTTGTGCCCGTGCTGGAGGGCCACCCTTGAAGATCAGCAACCGTGAGGTCAACGCGGTAGAAGATGGTGAAGATGATTGCAATCTGGAAGATTAGATCTTTCCGACTATCAATGGAGGGCTCAACAATTGGGAGTCTAGAGACTTCGTCCCAATCACTTTCACCCCTCAGTAATTTGTCTTTACATTTTGTTGGATCTGTAATATTCAAAACAATTTGCACTCTTAAAACCTTGTGTCTTACCCGAGGCACAATGGTCCATTTGTAAGGGTTATTATCTCGTTTTTCATATGACATCAATGAATCATGGATGTTTTCACATACAAACTTTTGTGCTCATTGTTTTTCTTTTACATTTTACTTTCTTTCAAAGATAGCTATACCCTTACACATACCCACACTCACAATGCAAGTATACATCTATTCGGGATCCCATGGGTAACGATACTGATATGGCCTTTTGTGACTCTGAGAATATCATCTACCAAACCGAAGACGAAGGTGAGGAAGATTGTGAAGTACCAGGGGAACTTGACATATTGCTACAACAAGAAGAGAGAACCATCCAGCCTCACGAGGAACCCGTGGATACAATCAACCTAGGTACCGAAGAAGACAAAAAAGAGGTCAAGGTGGGTGCCAATCTGGAACCCAGTATCAAGAAGCGTCTGATTTAGTTGTTACATGATTATGTCGAAGTCTTTTCCTGGTCGTATGAAGACATGCCAGGACTTGATGAAGATATTGTGGTACATCGTCTGCCTACAAGAGAGGATTGTCCACCAGTAAAGCAAAATGTTCATCGAATGAGGCCTGATATGTCAGAAAAGATTAAAGCATAGGTCATGAAGCAATTAAACACTAGATTCTTGGCTGTCACCTCTTACCCCTAATGGGTTGCCAATGTTGTTCCCGTACCCAAAAAGGACGGCAAAGTGCGAATGTGTGTGGACTACAGAGATTTGAATAGGGAAAGCCCTAAGGATGATTTTTCACTCCCCCACATTGATATCCTAGTTGACAATACGACACAACACAAAGTGCTTTTCTTCATGGACGAATTCTCAGGTTACAACCAAATCAAAATGGTGCCTGAGGACATGGAGAAAACAACATTTGTCACACAGTGGGGCACATTCTTCTACAAGGTGATGCCATTCGGACTGAAGAACGCTGGGGCAACCTATCAGCGTGCCATGGTAGCTCTATTTCATGATGTGATACATCACGAAATAGAGGTCTACGTGGACGATATGATAGCCAGATCTCAAACAGAAGAAGAGCGTCTTGATCACTTACAAAAACTGTTTGAGAGACTGAAGAAGTACAAGATGAGGTTGAATCCAAACAAGTGCACATTTGGGGTACGGTCTGGTAAGCTCCTAGGCTTTATCGTCAACAACAAAGGTATCGAGGTTGATCCTGCCAAAGTTAAAGCAATACAAGAGATGCCTGCTCCTCGCACTGAAAAGGAAGTCAGAGGATTCTCGGGACGTTTGAACTATATTGCCATATTCATCTCTCACCTGACAGCTACTTGTGAACCAATCTTCAAACTGTTGAAGAAAGATCAATTAGTCAAATGGAATGATGAATGCCAAGTTGCTTTTGACAAAATCAAGGAATACTTACAAGAGCCTCCTGTGTTGATGCCACCAGTCGAGGGAAGACCATAGATCATGTATCTGACTGTTTTAGAAAACTCAATGGGGTGTGTATTGGGGCAGCATGATGAGTCTGGCCGAAAAGAGCACGCTATTTACTACCTGAGCAAAAAGTTTATCGACTGTGAAACCAGATATTCACTGCTTGAGAAAACTTGTTGCGCTCTGGCATGGGCTGCTCGCCGGCTAAGACAGTATATGCTGAATCATACTACCTTGTTGATATCTAAAATGGATCCGATAAAATATATCTTCGAGAAGCCTGCTCTTTCTGTGAGAATAGCAAGATGGCAGATGATCCTGACAGAATATGACATACAGTATACTACCCAGAAAGCTATAAAGGGCATTGTACTAGCTGATCACCTCGCTCACCAAGCTGTAGAAGACTACCAGTCCATGAAGTTCGAATTTCCGGACGAAGAAATCATGACATTAGACAACTGTAAAGAATTTAGGCCATATGACGGACCTGAACAAGGATCCCGATGGACCCTATTAGTTGATGGAGCCTCCAATGCACTCGACAATGGTATTGGTTCTGTACTCATATCTCCAGAAGGGTGTCATATTCCCTTTACTGCTAGACTTTGCTTCAATTGTACAAACAACATGGCGGAATACGAAGCATGCATCTTTGGTCTCAAAGCTGCCATAGACTTGGGGATCAAATCTTTGGATGTATTCGGAGACTCGACTTTGGTTATCAGCTAGATCAAAGGGGAATGGGACACCAAACACCCTAACCTTATCCCTTACAAAGAAAATGTTTTGACGTTGCTACCACATTTTGAGAGGATTACCTTCGAGCATTTCCCGCGAGAAGAAAATTAGCCAGCAGACGGTCTAGCCACAATGTCATCTATGTTTAAACTTAATTGGGATAACGAGGCTCCCCAAATCACCATTGAATGAATGGAGGAATCGGCATACTGTCACGAGATTAATACTGAAGAAGTAGCGGACCATCCTTGGTTTCACGAAGTCAAGAGGTATCTCGAGACTCAAGAATATCCAGAAGGAGCTTCAATCAATGATAAGAAGTTCTTGAGGAGATTCTCTGCTAAGTTTTTCCTTAGTAATAACATCCTGTACAAACGCAACCATGACTTGGTGCTACTTTGGTGCGTAGATAAGGTTGAAGCTGAAAGAATCATGGCTGAATTATACGAAGGAACTTTTGATACCCATTCCAGTGGGCATACGATGGCAAAGAAAATCCTACGGGTAGGCTATTACTAGTCTACCATGGAAGAAGATTGTTATCAACACTCTCGAACCTGCCATACGTGTCAAATTTATGCTGACAAGGTGCACGTACCTCTGGTTCCTCTGAATGCCTTGACGGCTCCTTGGCCCTTTGCTATGTGGGGGATTGATATGATTGGGGAAATCAAGACGACAGCCTCCAATGGACACCACTTCATCCTAGTGGCCATTAATATTTTACAAAATGGGTGGAGGCAGTTTCCTTCGCTTCCGTCACCAAGAACGTTGTTGCCCGCTTCATCAAGAAAAATATCATCTGCCGGTACGGTATCCCAGAAAGGATCATCACTGACAATGGTACAAATCTCAACAACACTATGATCACCGCATTGTGCGAGAAATTCAAGATTCAACATCATAATTCTTCTCCCTATCAGCCGAAGATGAATGGTGTTGTCGAAGCTGCAAATAAAAACATTAAAAAGATCATACATAAAATGAAAATCACATACAAAGACTGGCATGAGATGTTACCATTCTCTCTCCACGGGTATCGTACCATAACTCGCACATCAACTGGGGAAACACCATATTCTCTGGTTTACGGCATGGAAGTTGTCTTGCCTATCGAGGTCCAGATCCCCTCTCTAAGGATTATGAAGGATGCAGGATTGAACGAAGATGACTGGATCCAAAATAGACTTAATCAACTGAACTTGATTGATGAGAAGAGACTTGTTTCTGTTTTCCATGGTCAAATGTATCAAAAATGGATGATCAAGGCTTTCAACAAGAAAGTCAGGCGCCAAGTGTATCAAGTTGGGGATCTGGTGATCAAACGCATCATCTTGCCGCAAGGTGATCCCAGGGGAAAATGTACTCCTACCTATGAAGGACCATTTATAATCAAAAACATATTCTTCGGTGGGGCAATGATCTTGGCCACCATGGATGGTGACGACCTGCCACACCCTGTGAACACATATATAGTCAAAAGATACTACGCGTGAAGAGACCCGCTAGGTCAACACACCTAGGAAAAACAAGGGCATCCCGGCGAACCAAAAGGGTTCAAGCAAAAATTAGGGAATAAACAAAAAAATCTGTACACCCGGCAAGTTGAAAACCCGAAAGGGCGACTTGGGCAAAAAAGGTTATCTCGGTGGACTGAAAACCCGAAAGGGAGGTCCAGGCAAAAGTTAAGGAATTAAAGCGTATGACTATGTCCCGTTGTATCATCTTACGGACAACCTTTGGCTTCAACTAACAAATTCAATGGTTCTGATCGATTCAATCAGCTTCGGACAAGGCAACAAATAGACAAAAACGCTCGGAGATACGAAGGCTATAGCAGAATGGAAACTCCATGGGATTATTACACATAGCTATCTTTTCTTTGTATCAAAATTTTCATTTTTTATGACATCATTCCCTTACCAGAATGTTTGTCTCCTTGTACAAAAGTACTTACTCAAAGTCAATACAAAGATATCCTGTTGAAAGTGCAAAAAACTATTTGTCTTTTCTTTACGCTTGTGTTTTGTTTACAAAAAACGTCCAATGATTCATTGTTGAACATATGCATTTGAACATAATTATTGTTTACAAATAAACAAAATGAAAAGAGGCAATTACTGATAGGTTGAAAGGATAGGAAAATATCTCTAGGTTGTTCCATAAGTGATCCCCACAGTGCGTCATTTAAATTCGCAGCGGAATAAAGCTTCAATTTGTTGATCCCCAGTAGAAGTCGTCAAATTTCTCAGGATTCCCCAATAGGATTTCACAAGCAGTACATAGCATGGCCCTTATAACATAGTTTATTTATCTCGGCATAAATTCACCAATACTTCAACTTCAAGACATGAAGACTTACATATCCTCGGTAGCAGTCAAGGATTTATTTTCCCCAATCCAACTACCGTGCAACAAATTAGCTCACATACGCAAACATTGCATCCATATATCATAAACATTGATAACGCGAATGCATTATACTATGCATTTCATACAACATAAACATATTGTTTTAGCAAACATTTTACCTTTTTCAGGATAAGGTTAACAGCTATCATTAACAAAATTCCAAAATCTTCAAATACAGTACAGATACGCTCTAGACACGGATGCCATCCTGATACTCATTCAGATTCAATCTACAGATACCGTTTAGATACGCTCCAGATACAGATGCCATTCTGATACTTAAACAAAGCCTCTTCCAGATACAGTACAGATATGCTCCAGACACGAACGCCATTCTGATACTCATTCAAAGTCAACTTTCAGATACAGTTCGGATACGCTTCAGACATGGATGCCATTCCGATACTCATTCAGATTCAACTTTCAGATACAGTTCGGATACGCTCCAGACACGGATGCCATTCTGATACTCGTTCAGATAAAACTTTCAGATACCGTTCGGATACGCTCCAGACACGGACGCCATTCTAGTATTCATTCTTTCAGCACACAAATTACAATTCAACAATCACTTCTGGATGGGATCTTTAAGCCCATCTCCCACAACTTTCTATCATCTCTCCAAATGGCATCTTTAAGCCCATTCCGTCGACTCTCACATCACCAAGTGAAAATTTCTGGGCACTCTGGTGTCCAATCATCTTCCGCCTTCGAGTCACGAATGGAAAAACTCGCCAATCTAACTCTCCAGGCATAAGAAGATTGAACAGGGGCAGTTGTTGTACCCCAAAATTTTCCCTCTCACTTATCAAGAATTTTCTCACAAGATCTCTTTGACTAAAGACTGCATTAGGGTTGGATCAGCTCAAGACACATCTTTAAGCACTGATGACTGAAAATTAGGGTTTGAGTTTGCACAAGGATTTTTGGACTATCAATGCTTCATATGACTTTCAAGGATAATTATGTACCCCTAATATTACTCATGACAAGTTTCAAGTCTTGAATCACACTTTTGATCAGTCAATTGAACAATTGACCTAAAAATCAAATGTATTGGGGAACAAGTCAACCATGCCCAATTTACAGTCAAACTTCATAATTTTTTCTCCACACCAACATATTAGACTGATATGCATCATTTGATCAATTTTGGACCATAATTCCTCAGGAAATTTGATCAAATCATCAAAAGGGCAAAATGGTCAAAATTAGGGTTTTGACTGAGAAATGGCAATTTCTGATTTTTGGCCTAACAAATGATCAATTGGTTTGAAGAATGATCTCAAGAGTTCAATTGCATCATTTTTACCTAATGACATGATTCAAAACATTACAAATCCATTGGATTGACAAATGAATTTTTCAGTGAACTGATCAAAAGTCAAATGTATACTGAAAAGTCAAACTTTGACTTTTTGGTCAAGGTCAAGTGCCAAAGGTCATAATTCATCAAAAAATTTCAAAATATGAAACTTGTTCATCAAGAAATCAAGGATTTAAGATTTTGTCTTGAAAAGTTGAAATTTCTTAACTTAGAAATTTTTCAAAGTATAGAAAATTTCTTATTTTTTCTCAACTTTGAGCCAAATTTTCACCATGATGCAAGATGATTCAAAGGAAACTTCCAACATGAAAGTTGTAGATCCCCATGAAATCTACAAATTTTATTCATACAATTTCTCCTAAAAAATCTTGGATCTCAAGATATAATTTTGTGAATACATGCTCATGAACTAACTTCATGCCATTTTTGACCTAACTTCATGCCATTTTTTCATATAGTTCCAAAGGTAATTTTAAAAATAAATTCAAAGATGAGTTGTAGATCACATTACAAGCTTTCCAAAATGTCCAAGAACTCCATGAGATCATTCTTGAGTAGGGAGAATCGAAGAGATGAAGTTGGTGATTTATCACTTTGATTACAAGCCATTTCATGATGAACAAAAATTCAAATCCAAGCCTAGACTGCATAATCTTTGCTTTGCATGCCTAAAACTTGTTTCTCACTCCATAATTAAATGTTTACATAGCTGCTAGAGCTTTAATCTAAACACTTGATACTTTATCCAAGTTACAATTCCATTTTTGGCACAAAGTTGCCATTTCCATTTTGATAAAGCATTACTTTTGCAATTTTCAACTTCTTGAGCCTCTAAATTGTTTTCTCTGCAGAAAGTAAATTCAAAACCAAAAGCAACTTGCCTAAAGCCTCTACCAATTCAGATCAGGCTTGTACCACACTTAGAGACTTGTCTCCTCACTTTTCTTCAAAAGCAAGTTATAGAGCCAAAAGGTTATAACTCATAAACCTTGAGTGGAGTTGATCTCTAACCTTTTCCATACATATACACAAGTGTATTTCAACATAAGACACGAAGGCTAAGACTCCAAAACACTCCCAAACACTTTGCAACTGAAAATCCGCCATAGCTTGACAGTTTTGAACCTTACACAATCATCTCCAAATCCACTCATGCGTATTGAGTTTTAACCACCCAAACACTTAACACACATCATATCTAAGTGATCCAGGCCCCTGTTCCCTCACTGTAACTCCTCCTCCTCCATCCACCATTTTCAAATATCAAGCTTGCAGGTTGACTTGAGTGGAGAGATTCAGAGACTTTCAGGACAAAGTCAGGATTGGAATACACTTAAGGAGGTCCAGGCAAGTTAAACAGATCCTCAGGCCTTCTCAAAACTTGCTCAAACTCCATTCATGATCCCAGTTGCAAGAGGTAAAAACTCAAACTTCAATCTCTTCATACAAGCATCATTTGGTCCTGATTTGTGAAAGCAAAATATAGATATCCTTTCTCTAAAGCTAACCATGTTCATAGTTTTCATTTATATCAACTGTGTATAGAGAATTTTGGATTTGAAATTTCTGCAAAAATTAGGTTTTAAATTAGGGCCAGTAAAATTAGATCTTATCTTTGACTTTTAGTTTACATAAATTATATGGTTGAACTCGTGGGAAAAAACACCATTACTTTCATGTTTGAACTTTCCATTTTTATGGAGAAATGAAGAAGATACAGGTGGTTCGGTCATGGCTCAAGGTTGAAGATGAAGTTGTCTTCAGGAGGAGTTTACTAATATATATTTATGTTTGTGTTTACATAAACGGATGTACAGCCACTTCAGTGATAAGGCAGCGCGCGTAAATGCTAGAAGTCATGGGTTCGAGCCTCAGCGCGGTGCCTTTTGCAATTTTCTCACATTTTTCATCTTTTTTGTCCCTTTGCAGCGTTGGGCTTCCTGCTTCATGGGCCTTGGATTTTTTTCTAACATTTACCCCCTGTCTGCTTATAACACCCCTGGCCCATATCATTTTATTTATTTATTTTATTTTTATTTTATTTTCATAAATATATTTTTCTTAATATTAAAAATCATAAAAACATAAAAATTGATAGATTTTTATTTTGGCTTGTTTTATTTTATTTTTCTCATATAAAATATTTTTATTTAGTTATATATTATCCATTTTTAAATAAACTTGTAAATTAAATTAGAATTAGGTTAAATATTTATTTTTCTTCACACCCATTAAATATATTATTTAAATATAAAAAAAAGACCAAAAATATCTCATAATGCTATATATTATTTTCAAGACAAAAAATACCAAAAAAATACTTTTTATCATAAAGAAAATTATTTTCTTTTAATCAAATAGAATTAGGGTTTATTCTAAAACCTTTTCTTAAAAAATTCCTTTCCTTAATTAATTTAAGTTAATCTTGATTTACTTATTTTCTAATTAGGTTTTAGGTTAAAGCTTTTCCATATAAAAAACCAAAAAAAAAATCTTCTTTGCATTTACACATCCTTGCATATTTAATGTATCTTGTATATTATTTATTTCAATATTTGTACATATTCAATTTGGTTGTAATAGCCTAGTAACTTTAAATTTTGCAATTTATCACTTTTACATAATATGCTAGTAATTAGAGTTTTTATGGCAAGATAAAACCAATCAAATAGAAAACTCTAATTCAAGACAAATTCAAGCATGAAAATGACACACTTGCACACAAACACCCTTAGGATTATTCCACTTGGTTTCCTTATATAAAAATGGCCATATTACGCATGTAAGGTATCTTAGCAAAAACAAACAAATACAAGATCATAGTCCCTCGAGGACGCTATTCAAAGTTTACTTACAAAAATGATATTAGCCCCTCAAAATGCTAAGATACTTTGCAACATTGCTAATCATGGCTATACAATGACCCACGCCCGTCCCGTTTACATCCAAAGATAGAGTTGCTTACCAAATCAATGGTAAGACAACAATATCAAAGGAAAAGAAAATGAACAAGAAAGACATTTGAGTAGGTAAATTGCTTTTAGTTGCTTTCTCAATTTCAAAATAAACATCCTTGTTATTTTCAAAACTAACACCTACACATTTAAAAACATCTTACAAAATTGAAATTTTTTTTAAAAGATCAACATCTATGTATACATTCTTATGAACAAGAATCATTACAAAGATTGCCTAAACAATGGCCTCTTTTACAAAATATTTTCAAAAACCACACAAAGCACAATTTCAAACAAAAGCAAGTGATCTAGCAAATAACTAAGAGCCCATGGAAAACCATGGATGAAAAAGGTGCTAATACCTTCCCTTTTCATAATCTACCCCCCGAACTCAAGAAACAATCTCAAAGGTCTTTCCTGTGCTTTTTCACCTTTCCTTTTGGATAAAAGAAAAGTAGGTGGCGACTCTTATTAACCACAACATTTGCGATCAAACGCAAAACACCCAAGTCAGTTCTCCTACCGTATCACACTAATGATTAATAATAAGTCTGTAATTGATCTTGCCAAGAATCCAGTGCTAATGGAAGAAGCAAGCACATTGAGACAAAGTATCATTTTCTCAGAAGTCAAGTACAGAAAGGAGTGTTAGAAGTTCTGCACTACACCACTCAGAAACAACTAGTAGATCTTCTGACGAAGGTAGTTAAGACAGATAAATTTATCCGCTTGAGAGATGAAATTGGTGTTGTTAACTTCTGATAGAATGTCTAAATTAAGGGATGGTATTCGAAATATAATTTATTTAATGTATTTAATTCCCAATGCTTATAATTTAATAGGGTCTTTTAGCATTTTCAATATTTAGTATAAATATGCTATACTAGTCTATCAATATTGTACCCAATTTTATCTCCTCTATTTTGATATACAACAGTAGTCTTGTTATCATTTTTGTTCATTCTTATTCTTCCACTTCATTACCTTTCACCAACACCTCCATTGTTGTAGGCTAACACTTATGATCCCCAACAGTCTCGTTACAGTAGCTTTGATCTTTAACTGACACAGCTCAAATTTGTACTCATGGACGAAACATATGGTGTTGAATATCATTGTTTGATAAATGGTGTTGAACTTTCACATGTGTCTCACATTAATATCATTCACTTTGTGAAATCAAGCTTTCCAAATGTTTTAATGAAGACAAGCTAGCATGCAAAAATGAATGGATCAAGATAGAAGATTTATCTCAAGCAAAGATTCATTGATCAAGATCAACATTTCAAGACTTATGGCTTAAGGTACATGAAATTTTTGATCTTATGCTCTTAGTGCTCAAAACTATTTTTAATCATGCATTTACTTTATTAAAATAATATTTTGAGTATATACTATGTATGATTGAAGAAGGATGTTTTAAATTGCTTCAAATCTTTGAAAATAATGATTTTTCAATTTTTGTACACAAGCAATCGATTGTCATGCTAGGACAATCGGTTGCATCCAAAAAACAAAAGCTTCTATTTGAAAACAATCGATTGTCATCTAGCAGCAATCGATTGTCATGTGTTCTTTTTTCAAATTTTTTGAACGTTGGCTTATGAGCAACCGATTACTCTCCAATGACAATCAGTTGTCATAGTTATATTTTCCAAATTTTTTAAAACGTTGATGTGGTGCAATCGTTTGTTGCTTTAGTGCAATCGGTTGTTGTACTTCAGATTTTGAAAAATATTATTTTTCCAGCAACTTTTTGTAACATCTTTTCATGGCAATCTTTGTATCTTTTCAAATACATTCTTTTAGTAAAAATAGTTTAAACATTGCTATGTTTCATTGAAGAGGTATTACTACACTATAAATCATCTTTTGTTTAGAATTTTTAAAAGGACATCAAAAAAAATATAACAACAATCACTAACAACTATTACTTTCTATTCTTTTGATCATGCTCTTTATACTTAAGATTTTTGTTCATCATTTTCATATGCATATTGAAAATTGTTCTTGAGCACTTAGAAGAGTATTCCATCTTAAATTTCATATTGAATAGAAAAGATCAATCAAGTGATTGACATTGCTATTTCATATTTCAAACTCTTATACAAATCAAATAAACTATTGTATCCTTGTTTTCAGGATTGTTGGAAACAAGAAAGACACTTAGGGAGGATTGTTCTCTTTGTGGTCTTAGTGAAAATCCAAGAGGACTGTTCTTGGTCCAAGAGGATTGTTCTTGGTACAAGAGGATTGTTCTTGGCTTGTTAGGTAGTCTTTGTACAAATTACCAACTATAAGGAAATCTCTTTCATGTTGAAAGGGGACTGGAGTACTCTCGGACTGTAAGGGGAACCAGGATACATCTCTGTGTTCTTTACTTTCCGCATTTACTGCTTTCATCACTTATCAGAAAAAGAAAGAAAAGAAACTCGTGCAAAAATATTCATACAATTCAGAAAAAGTTTTAAAGAACAGGTTATAGGTAACCTGTTCCTACTAGATCCAGAATGGCTTCCGCAAACAAGAATTTTGTGTTCAGAGACGGTGGCAGTAGCAACAAGCCTCCTCTATTCTGTGGTGAATATTTTGATTTCTGGAAGATCCGTATGAAGGCTCATCTAGAAGCACAAGGAGAAGAAATATGGGATGCTGTCCAAAATGGCCCTTTTGTTCTGGCAACTGTAGTAAACAGCGTTGGCTCATCAAAGCCTAAAACTGCATGGGATGATGATGATAAGAAAAAGGTCTTGTATGACAAAAAGGAAATAAACCTCCTTCAAAGCGCACTTATTATGGATGAATTCTTCCATGTCTCAGCATGTACAACGGAAAAAGAAATTTGGGATACACTGGTTGAAACACATGAAGGAACAACTGAAGTAAAGAGATCGAGACTTAATACGTTAAGTCAAGAATATGAATTGTTCCGTATGCAACCCGGAGAATCCATCCTTGATTTAAAAAAGAGATTTGTGCATCTAACAAATCATCTAAGGGCACTTAGCAAAACATTGACCAATGATGAGTTGAACCTAAAAGTGCTCAGATCCTTGACTAGAGAATGGCAACCAAAAGTAACGGCAATCTCAAAAAAGAAGAGTCTCGCTACTATGACATTCGCAACTTTGTTCAAGAAACTTCAAGAATACGAGACAGAACTTGGTAGATTGGAAAAGCGTGAAAATCAAGAAAAGAAGTCTAAGAACATTGCCTTGAAGATTGACTCCAAGGAAGACGAAAAGAAAGATAATCATGATGAAGATGAAAACTTCATGCTTCTCGTTAGAAGACTTGGAAAATTCTTTGGTAAAAATGACAAAGCCTTCTCGCACTCAAAAAAGAAGAAACACTTCAAGAAGAAGGAAGGATCCTCATCAACACAAGAAGTTACTTGTTATGAATGTGGTAAACAAGGTCACATCAAACTGGACTGTCCAAAACTTTCAAAGAAAAGTGGCTAAAAAGGCAAGAAGGAATCAAAAGATAAGAAAGCATATGTTGCATGGGAAGATGTTGAACTAAGTTCGTCATCCGACTCCGATAGCGACGAAAGTGCCAATCTTGCATTAATAGCCTCACACCACTCCGAAAGTGAAGATGATGAGGTAAGCTTGACGACCACTTCAAGTCTATGGTATCTTGATAGTGGTTGTTCCAAGCATATGACGGGAGATATCGACAAATTTTCACATCTAACGCTTAAGGCCAAGGGTTATGTGACGTATGGAGATAACAACAAAGGAAAGATTCTTGGCATAGGCAAAGTTGATGGCCCACCTTTCACATCAATTGAAGATGTTCTTTATGTCGAAGGACTAAAGCACAATCTTCTAAGTATTAGCCAACTATGTGACAAAGGCTTCAAGATCAAGTTCACTAAAGATGAATGTTTGACAGAAGATGAAGTCACACATGAGGCTAAACTTAAAGGTAAAAGAGTAAATAATATTTTTATGATTTCCCTTAACGATTTGTCTTTGAAGGTTAAATGTCTCATGGCAAACAACAACGACTCATGGCTATGGCACAAAAGAATCGCTCATATTCATATGGAGCATTTAAACAAATTGATTAAGCATGACCTTGTTGTTGGACTGCCTAAGATAAAGTTCATCAAAGATAGACTTTGAGATGCATGTCAAAAGGGAAAGCAAACAAAATCAACTTTCAAATACAAGAATGTGGTGTCCACTACTAGGCCACTACAATTGCTTCATATGGACTTGTTTGGCCCTTCTAGAACGAGGAGCTTCGGAGGTAATGTATACGCTCTAGTTATTATTGATGACTTTTCTAGATATACTTGGACACTCTTTTTAGTGCAGAAAAATGATGCATTCAAGGCGTTCAAGAAATATGCAAAGCAAATTCAAAATGAGAAGTCACTAGCTATTGCCTCCATAAGAAGCGACCATGGTGGAGAATTCCATAATTCCTCCTTTGATGATTTATGTGAATAACATGGAATATCACATAATTTCTCATCACCAAGGACTCCTCAACAGAATGGAGTTGTAGAAAGGAAGAATAGGTCTCTTATTGAACTTGCAAGGACAATGCTTAGTGATTCAAACCTTCCAAAATACTTTTGGGCGGATGCTATAAGCACGGCATGCTTTGTAAGCAATAGAGTTAATATTCGACCTATCTTGAAGAAGACTCCGTATGAACTCTTTCGAGGAAGGAAACCAAATATTTCATTCTTTCATGCCTTTGGCTGCAAATGTTTTGTCCTTAACAACGAGAAAGACAACCTTGGTAAGTTTGATGAAAAATCGGATGAAGGTATTTTTCTTGGATACTCCTTATCTAGTAAAGCTTATCGTATTTACAATAAAAGAACTTTAACTATTGAGGAATCTATGAATGTATCATTTGATGAATCTAACCCCTCCGAGGAGGATACTATTGTTTCAAATAATGATGATGAGATTTTTAGATATTCCTCAAGAAGATGGCTCCAAGACCAACAATGAGAATCAATTGGAACAACAAGAAGAACAAATTCCGGATGAATCAAATGTCAATGATCTACCTAAGGAATGGAGAACCCATAGAGATCACCCTATTGATAAAATCATCGGTGACATCAGTCAAGGCGTTTCAACAAGATTGAATCTCAAAGATGCTTGCTTGAACATGGCGTTCGTTTCTCAAATCGAACCTTCCAAAGTTGATGACGCATTAGGAGACGACCAATGGATGATTGCTATGCAAGAAGAATTAAATCAGTTTGAGAGAAATCAAGTTTGGGAACTTGTTCCTAAACCAAGTGACAAACACATCATAGGTACAAGATAGGTGTTCAAAAACAAACTTGATGAGAACGGTATAATTGTCCGAAACAAAGCAAGATTGGTAGCCCAAGGATACAACCAAGAAGAGGGAATTGACTTTGAAGAAACTTTTGCTCCGGTTGCAAGGTTAGAAGCTATCCGTGTTTTACTTGCTTACGCTTGTTCATTGAATTTTTAGCTTTACCAAATGGACGTCAAAAGCGCATTCTTAAATGGCTACATCAATGAAGAAGTCTATGTCAAACAACCCCGGGGCTTTGAAGACTTCAAGAATCCTTCACATGTCTTTAAGTTGAGAAAAGCTCTTTATGGCTTAAAACAAGCACCTAGAGCATGGTATGACAGACTTTGTACATTCTTATGCGAAAAAGGTTTCGAGAAAGGTAAAGTGGATAAGACCTTGTTCATAAAGAAGATCAAAGGTAACACTTTATTAGTACAAGTCTATGTCGATGATATTATATTTGGTTCAACTAACCAAGATTTGTGTGAAGAATTATCATTGATGATACAAGGAGAATTTGAGATGTCTATGATGGGCAAGATGAACTATTTCCTTGGATTGCAAATTAAGCAACTGAAAGATGGTATCTTCATCAATCAATCAAAATATTGCAAGGAACTTTTGAAAAAGTTTGATATGGATAATTGCAAATTAATGCACACGCCAATGGGCTCCGATACTTATGTTGATCAAGATGAATTCGATATTTCCATTGATATTACTAAATATCGAGGCATTATTGGCTCACTGTTATAATTGACGGCAAGTCGTCCTGACATCATGTTCAGTGTATGTCTGTGTGCACGATTTCAAGCAAACCCGAAGGAATCTCATCTTATGGCGGTAAAAAGAATCATGAAATATATCAAAGGAACAACCAATGTCGGCCTATGGTACCCAAAAGGTAATATATGCAATTTAATTGGTTATTCTGACGCTGATTATGCAGGATGTAAAACAGATAGAAAAAGCACAAGTGGCACTTGTCACATTTTGGGAAATGCATTAGTCTCTTGGGCATGCAAGAAACAAGCTCGTGTGGCTCTTAGTACGTCCGAGGCGGAATATATTGCAGCGGGTAGTTGCTGTGCGCAAATTCTATGGCTCAAGCAACAACTCCGTGACTACGGACTCGACCTTGGATGCATTCCACTCCGATGTGACAACACAAGTGCAATCAACATTACAAAAAATCATGTGATGCATTCTAGAACAAAGCATATCGACATTCGACATCACTTTCTTCGTGATCATGTACTTCAAGGATATGTCGAAGTCACCTTCGTGGATACGCATAATCAACTAGCAGACATCTTCACTAAACCGTTGGCAAGAGAACCATTCTTCAAGATCTGAAGAGAGCTAGGTATCTTGGACGAAAATGACATTATCTAATTAAGGTACATGGCTATGATCTTAATCTTAACTTTTTGGTAATATATCATGATCCATGTTTTTATTACTAAATTTTTTATATATGACCATGAAATCCCCAAAAATTAAGTATTTTTTCACCTTTTCACTATTGACAGTCGGTTGTATCTAAAAAAATTTAGATTCTGTCTTCACAACAATCGGTTGTCACTCCACGACAACCGGTTGCTTTCTTAATCTTTTCGCCCCTGTTTGCATTTTTCAAAGGATGCAATCGGTTGTCATCAAACGATAATCGATTGCAGAGTTCAAAATTTTGAATTTTTTTATTTTTTTCAGTTACACTCTCTTTTATTCTTTCTCTTCCATTACCATTACTATTATTTATTTTGTACACGATTCTTATTCTCTTTTTGAATGTTTTAAGTGTTTGGTCAACAACTTTTTAATGCTTAGTCCTTTCCTATGACACAATTTTTTGGATACTTACACACTCAAGAATCTCTATGCTACAAGTCTTTATTGTTTTGTCTAAACCATTGAATGTCTTACCTATCCATTGAATGCCTATCTATCTATAAAAGCCCAACCAAAACCTAAACTTCATATATCCTCTTTTGTCTCAAGAAACCCTACAAACACCAAATACCCTTTTCCCCTTCCAATTCTCTCATCCCTCACCATGTCAACATCAAAGAAAGGCAAGGGAAAAGCTTCTTCCTCATCTCAAGGTGATGATATCTCAAAACTCATTCCATCAAGAAGCCAAAGGGAAAGATTTGTGTCTCACTTTCAGAAGATGACGGTTCTTCTACCAAGGTTCGGTAATCTTGACAACTTCTATTCCGAATGCTTTAGTTTTCCAGCTTTATTTAGATCTCATGGGATATACAAGTTAATTGGTGTTAATGGACCCATTTACCCCACTTTGGTTAGAATTTTCTACAGCAATCTAACCATTAGTAGAGGATGCATGATTTCAAATGTCAAAGGGGTTCCTATAGAACTCACAGTACAGAATTTTGGTGAAGCTTTGGGTATTCCAAATGATGGTGCTTGCATTAAACTTCTCTCAAATGAAAATCTTCCTGGCTACAACAAAAGAGACTTCTACTATGGAATTGCAAGAATTCCCGAGCGTGATTTTATTCAGAAAAGGCAAAGGCTTATTGGTGGAACTCTGGAGAGGAACTCTTGGTCTGCAGGAATTCTCACTATTGATGATCGTTTGATCCACTACTTTTTGGCGTATGTGGTTATGCCAAAGTTCTCAAACATTTCCAATGTCAACGATTGTGAGATGCAGATTCTGTATGCGATGAAGAATGGGATTCAAATCAACTGGTCTTATGTGATTCTACATCATATGGCACTACATAATGAAAATTCTTCTGCTTTGCCCTATGGCTCCTGGCTTACCCTTGTTTTTGAGAAATTCAATGTTCCCTTGTCTGGTGAACACATGGTGCCTATGACTAACCCCAAACATGAAATCACTCCGAAGAAAGTATGTAATACCAAAACCGGCGTCAAATTTGATCCGATTAATAGAACCATCACATACATTCATACTCCTCCACAAAACCAACCTCCACAAGAACAACCACTTCAAAACCAACCTCCACAACCAATGGAAAACTCTTACAATCAAGTTTTTGACTATCTTCAATACTTGAACAACAACATGAACAATCAATTTGCTCATCTCTATGCCCATACCAATGTCCCTCCTTATGAAGCTCAACCTTATCATTACCCTTTCATTCAACCTTAAACCAATGAAGGCAATGATGGTGAAGATCAAGATGATGAAGACCTTGTTGAAGGCATGGATGATTAGTTTTTAAGTTATTATATTTCTTAGTACTTTATGTTCTTATGTTTTATGTCGTTTTTCTAGTTTCGTTTAAGACACGTCATGTATTGTGATCCTTTTCGTTTTGTGCACTTTGTTTCTGTTATATCTATGTATGCAAACTTTATTTATGCTATGTTGTTTCTATGTGCAAATTTTTTATGATCTTCTTTCTCATTCCTTTTTGCTAATGACAAAGGGGGAGAAGACTTTGTAGTTGACTTTGTAGTTTCTTTTGTGTTTCTCTAACCCAAATTGCAGCAAGCAAGCAATCTTCAAAACTCTCATGCAATAGATCAAGGGGGAGTCTTTGACTTAGGGGGAGTTTTTTAAACAACTTGATTAGAGAAAACCAAGATGCACTCCAAACTTTAAGCAATGGTTGTCATCATCAAAAAGGGGGAGACTGTGAAATCAAGCTTTCCAAATGTTTTGATAAAGACAAGCTAGCATGCAAAAATTAATGGATCAAGATAGAAGATTTATCTCAAGCAAAGATTCATTGATCAAGATCAACATTTCAAGACTTATGGCTTAAGGTACATGAAATTTTTGATCTTATGCTCTTAGTGCTCAAAACTATTTTTAATCATGCATTTACTTTATCAAAATAATATTTTAAGTATATGCTATGTATGATTGAAGAAGGATGTTTTAAATTGCTTCAAATCTTTGAAAATAATGATTTTTCAATTTTTGTACACAAGCAATTGATTGTCATACTAGGACAATTGGTTGCATCCAAAAAATAAAAGCTTATGTTTGAAAACAATCGATTGTCATCTAGGAGCAATCGATTGTCATGTGTTCTGTTTTAAAAAATTTTAAACGTTGGCTTATGAGCAACCGATTGCTCCCCAATGACAATCAGTTGTCATAGTTATATTTTCCAAATTTTTTAAAACGTTGTTGTGGTGCAATCGATTATTGCTTTAGTGCAATCGATTGTTGTACTTCAGATTTTGAAAAATATTATTTTTCCAGCAACTTTTTGTAACACCTTTTCATGGCAATCTTTGTATCTTTTCAAATACATTCTTTTAGTAAAAATAGTTTAAACATTGCTATGTTTCATTGAAGAGGTATTACTACACTATAAATTATATTTTGTTTAGAATTTTGAAAAGAACATAAAAAAAATATAACAACAATCACTAACAACTATTACTTTCTATTCTTTTGATCATACTCTTTATACTCAAGATTTTTGTTCATCATTTTCATATGCATACTGAAAATTGTTCTTGAGCACTTATAAGAGTATTCCATCTTAAATTTTATATTGAATAGAAAAGATCAATCAAGTGATTGATATTGCTCTTTCATCTTTCAAACTCTTATACAAATCAAACAAACTATTGTATCCTTGTTTTCAGGATTGTTGGAAACAAGAAAGACACTTAGGGAGGATTGTTCTCTTTGTGGTCTTAGTGAAAATCCAAGAGGATTGTTCTTGGTCCAAGAGGATTGTTCTTGGCTTGTTAGGTAGTCTTTGTACAAATTACCAACTATAAGAAAATCTCTTTCATGTTGAAAGGGGACTGGAGTACTCTTGGACTGTGAGGGGAACCAGGATACATCTCTGTGCTCTTTACTTTCCGCATTTACTTCTTTCATCACTTATCAGAAAAAGAAAGAAAAGAAACTCGTGCAAAAATATTCATACAATTCAGAAAAAGTTTTAAAGAACCTAATTCACCCCCCCCCCCCCTCTTAGGCGCATCTGAACTTACACACTTTTGAACCCTAAATAAGACACATTTTCAT
This sequence comes from Vicia faba, assembly GCA_948472305.1. NCBI lineage: Eukaryota > Viridiplantae > Streptophyta > Magnoliopsida > Fabales > Fabaceae > Vicia > Vicia faba. Next base: position 94,472,775 of record OX451735.1, on the reverse strand, counting down.
ATCATTCATAATACACATAACCTAGCTTCAATTCAAATTAAAACATATATGATAATTATAATTAAAAATTCAACAGTTTGCGATAAACTTACTCAAAAGAAACTGTATGAAAGTTGTTGCATTAGCTGGTAGGTAACTACACATATGGGAAAGGAAAATATTTAATCCAATAATATGCTTAAATTTGAAATTAAAATGAAAATAAGATCGAGCTTTTCACCTTGTAGTTGCTTGTTATTTCCAAATGGTGTCACTGATATTAATGCTTGTTTCTAACCATAATAATTGTTTAACCAAAACCAACATTTCATTAACAAACAAGTTCAATACATGGAATTCTCGCATATGCAATTTCAACATAACATCAACAATGCAATTCAAACTCTACTTTAACTATTACATTTTATAACAAAGTAAACATTAAACATAAAGGAGATAACAAAATATAACATCTTCAAATTTTCAGAAAATTTCTCTGATTTTAGTTTGTTCTTCAAATTCTTTTTCTTCTTCTTTAAATCTTCATACATAACCTTCAAATAGCTCATAGCTTCCATAGTCTCCAACTTTTACTTTATAATACTCTTATCTTTATTTCCATCTTTTGCTATCATGTGTTCATTCCATATGAATAAATTACATATCTCATCACTCCTCTAAAATGAATATCTTCAAAAAAAGTCTTCTTTTATTTTATCCCTTCTTACATTGATACAAAACCATACGTCCATCACACCTATAAAACTTTTCAGATCAAAATTTTATAGAAGAAGAAGACATAGAAACACTTTTGTATGAATTTCTTTTTAAAAACGACATTGACACAATAGAACGACGCCACACATCAAGCCGAGGTATGAAAAAAAAAATAATAAGAAAGATATATTAACACCAAGAAGATTGCAAAAACCCTTAAGACTAGAGAACTAAAAATGGCAATACATTATCATTGTTGTTGTGCCTATGTCTGAAGGCAGATTGCAACTGAGGTAAATGATAAAATTAAATGTTTCACACTTATGGCTCTCTCTGTAATTTAAATAGTTGTATTACAGTGACAAACACGGGTACCAATTACTTTTAATATTTCATATAAATTTCTTGATTAGGATAATCCCCTCAACTTCAATCACCATTCGTCTAACATTGCCTTTTGCCAAGCTAAAGTATAGGGGATACATTTTGTTTATAATTTCCTGCAATTAAATATAACACCAAAATATTTTGCTAATCTTATACCATGTTTGATTACCTATCATTCACGCGCTACTAGGTATAACAATAATTATATATAAAATTCGGAAACAAAAAAAATAGTGGTGATCCAGAGATTCATCTTCAGTGAGTTAGTGAGATTTGTTTACGAATATAGGATTCAAGTTGAGAGTGAGATTGAGAAGAGAGGCGAAGCGACTGAGAGATTGACCGGAGGTCAGGATTAGAGTGAGTAATGAATTAGGGCTAAGATGGAGAGAGTGGAACGATGAATTAGGGTGTTTGAGAGAATTAAAACTGAGCGTTTTTCTTCTTTTTCATTTAAGGCTTTTTTTTTTCTTTTGTTTTTATCTTACTTTAAAAGGAGGCGGAAAACAAAAATTATGGGAGAACTTCATTTTTTTTTGCATCAACTATAGTGTCGGTTTAAGCTGATGCTAACATGTTGATAATAATAAAAAATAATAATTAATTAATTAATTAAATAATTGTGTCAGACAAAAATAATGAAGGGAAAACTTCACGCTTCAATAGAATTGTAGTAGCAGCGGCGGCCAAACGAACGCTATTTTTCAATAGATATAATTAAGAACATTAGCGTCGGCTCCACCAACACTACTATTAAATATTAATTTAAAAATTAATAACAAGACCTTCTAGCGTTCACAAGAGAGACACAAATTTGACACTAAATGTCGGTGTCGGATTCCATGCTAAAAAATTGACACTATCTTTCTAGTAGTATTAAACATAATATGAAAGACAAAATGATGAGGTAGCAATCTTAGATAAACTTAGAGAAATAATAATAAAAATTCATATGATTATGTTTATGGAATTCGAAAAACTTTCGGAGGTATTTAAAATTAAAAATACTTTTAAATATATTAAATTTATGTGATTCATATATATAAGAATTTGAATAATAATTTTCTTATAACTCTTGTAATATCTAATAATAGTCCTTGGAAATATAGTAAATTAGAGTGTTTTTCTCTCGTAAAATAGCGATTTAATCGAACGGGATAAATATATTATTTTGTGTTTTTGTTTTATACATTCCTCTTAATTGTTGTAGATTTAATAATATTAGGTTGTTTTAGTTGCTTGAGACTCTTTATTTTAATTATCGTTATTTTTTATTTCATATATATATTTACTCTTAATAAATTTAATCTCAAAATTAAATTCAACGAGGACATAATGTGTCTATCAATAAATTTATTAAAATTGTTCTTGCATATTATTTGGTACATATTTCTTTTTATGGAAGGCCTCTTTACTTACTAAAATTTACACAAAATAAGTAAACATAATGGATTATACATATCAGTCAATATGATAGATTGATATTATAATTTTTTTTTAAATTATTTATAATTAATAATAATTTATTTATAATAACATAGATGTAAATAAATATTATTGTCAGATAATTAACTTTAAATAAATAATTTAAATTTGTTTAATCAATTAACAAACACTGATTGAGTCTCAACACCTAGCTAATATTATAAAATCTTGTTAATATCTAATACATACTCTGTTGGAAATCCACCAATACTCTATGATGAATTTCGATCACCACTGATGATTAGTTATGACAAACAAATAAAAGAACAATGGTGATATTTCTGCAGAATTTCTATTCTGCCCACAAACTGTGGAATCTTTATTAATTCACTTTGCAACTGCAAAATACTGTGAATGAGTTCAATGACTTAAATTACAAAATAAGGGTTACTCCCTCTTATTTATAGATTTAGGTTAGCTTGCTCCCTAAGCTAAACCCAAGCCCAAAATATCTCTTTACTAAATCAAATCTAATCTAGATTTAAATTCAAATCTATTTAAATCTAAACAAATCAAATCTTCTTTTGACACCTATGAATTACAATTTAACACACCACCTAATTCATTGTGTCTAAACTGTCTATGTTCATCATGGCCCTTAGCTTTCTGAATACTTCGACTTGCACTCCCTTCGTCATGATGTCTGCAATCTGATTCTCAGTTCTGCAGTGTTCCAAATTCATCTTCCCATCTGCTACCTGCTCTCGAAGATAATGGAACCTCATTTCGATGTGCTTACTTCGACCATGTGCTATTGGATTCTTCGCCAGGTTGATAGCTGACATGTTGTCTATCTTCATGGTAATTGCTCCATGATTTTTCCCTGTTATCTCTTCGACCAAGTTCACCATCCAGGTTGCTTGGCATGCACAAAGAGAAGCAGCTATGTATTCTGCTTCGCATGATGATAATGCTACTACTGGTTCTTTTCTCGAACTCCAAGCAATTGTTGCACCACCTAGCATAAACACATATCCTACTGTTGACTTTCGATCTTCAGCATCACTACACCAACTCGAATCAGTGTATCCCTCTAACTTGCATTCTTTTCCTTTATCAACTGCAGGAAACAGAATGCCATAATCGAAAGTTCCTTTAAGATACCTTAATATCCTCTTCACAGCTGCTAGATGTGATACCTTTGGCTTCTGCATGAATCTACTTACCATACCTACGTTGTATGCTAAGTCAGACCTTGTATGACAAAGGTATCTCAATGATCCAATAAGTCTTCTGTATTGGGTTGGATCAACGTCATCTTCATCTGCATCTTTCGACAGTTGTAGTCTTGGTTCTGCAGGTGTCGAAGTTGAGTTGCATTCTTCCATCTCAAACCTCTTGAGAATTTCCCCTGCATATCTTCTTTGATGCATCATCAAACCTCTTCTGCTTTTGTAGAATTCGATACCAAGGAAATATGAAATCTCACCCAAATCAGACATTTCAAATTCCTTGCTAAGATCAACTTTGAAGTCTTCGATCTCACTCTTGCAGCTACCTATTATCAACAAATCATCTACATAGAGACATAGTATAAGCAATTTATTCTTGCTTCTTCTTACATATACTCCATGTTCAGTTATGCACTTCTCAAATTCCTTCTCCCTTAGAAAACTATCAATTTTCTTATTCCAAGCCCTTGGAGCTTGTTTCAAACCATACAGGGCTTTATGTAGCCTATACACCTTTCTTTCTTCGTCATGTTTCACAAACCCAACTGGTTGTTTAACATAGACTTCTTCATCTAAGGGTCCATTTAGGAATGCACACTTCACGTCCATCTGACATATGTGCCAACTGTTGATTTCTGCTAGACCAACAACCAACCTGATTGTTTCGATCCTAGCAACAGGTGCAAAAACTTCGTCGAAGTCTATTCCTTCTTTCTGTAGAAATCCTTTCGCCACAAGTCTTGCTTTGTGTCGAGTTACTTCACCTTTCGAATTCGTCTTCACTTTGTATACCCACTTGACATCAATTGCCTTCTTGCCTTGAGGCAATTCGACAAGTGACCAAGTGTTGTTGTCTTCGATAGACTTTACTTCTTCGTTCATTGATTTCACCCACTTTGAATCCTTTAATGCTTCAACTGCATTAACAGGTTCGACATCTGCATAGAAAGCATAATGTACTAGCTCACCTTCATCATCTATTACATCATCTGATTTAATCACATAATCTTGCAATCTTGCAGGCATGCGTCTTGTTCTTTGAGGTCTGCTTGTACTGGGTATATCTGCTGGCTCCTCTTGTCAAACTTCTCTTTCGACTTGAGTTTCTGGCTCTTCGAATAAGATTCCCACTGAATCTTTCTTGACATTTGCAGTCCAATCCCATTCTTTGAACTCATCTATGATCACGTCCCTGCTGATCACAATCTTTTTGTTCTCTGGATCGAACAACTTGTAGCCTCCTGTCGAATGATATCCAACTAGGATCATTTGACTTGACTTGTCATCAAGTTTCTTTCTCAACTGATCTGGCACATGTCTATGTGCAATAGATCCAAATACTTTCAGATGACTTAAGCTAGGCTTCACACCAGACCAACATTCTTCTGGAGTAATTCCTTCTAGCTTCTTTGTAGGACTTCTGTTCAAAATGTATGTTGCAGTCGAAACAGCTTCACCCCAGAACTCTTTGGGTAACTTCTTGCCTTTCAACATACTTCTCACCATGTTCATGATGGTTCGATTTTTCCTTTCTGCAATTCCATTTTGCTGTGGAGTATAGGGTGGCACCACCTCATGCACAATCCCTTCTTTTTCACATAATCTGTCGAAATCTTTCGACACATATTCTCCTCCACCATCAGTTCTCAAAACTTTGAGCTTTCGACCACTTTGTCTTTCGACCATGGACTTGAACTTGATAAATACTTCGAACACTTCACTTTTCTTCTTGATCAGGTAAGTCCATAGCTTTCGACTGAAATCATCTATGAATGTAACAAAGTATTTGTTACCTCCCATCGAATCCACCTGGATTGGTCCACATACATCAGAGTATATGACTTCGAGATTAGCCTTCGATCTGCTTCCTGCATCCTTGCTGAAGCTGTTCTTGTGTTGCTTCGCCTGCACACATTCTTCACATACTTCGTTTGGAATGTCAATTTCAGGCAATCCTGAAACCATATTTCTTCTCTTCAAATCTATGATGTCTCTGAAGTTGAGATGACCTAGTCTATAATGCCATATCCATTCATCTCTGCTAGCTGCAGTCGAAAGGCACTTGTGCTCCATCACATTTAGTTCAATCTTGAAGGTTCGATTCTGAGACATAGGAGCCTTCAAGATTACTCTCCCATTTGCATCAACGACTCTCATCAACTTATCTTTGATTGACAATTTATAATTCTTTTCGACCAACTGCCCTATACTGAGCAAATTGTTCTTCATGCCTGGTATGTACAATACATTCGAAATTACTGACTTCTTGCCATCTTTCCTCATGATCATAACATCACCAATACCTTCAGCTGCTAGGGTGTTGTCATTTGCAAATTTTACCATATTCTTTGTTGAGGGTTTTATATTGACGAACCAGTCTTTCCTTCCAGACATATGTGATGAACATCCTGAATCCAAGTACCATTGGTCCTTGAATCTGTCTTCATCTCTTGTTGTGACCATCAGCATCATCTCTTCTTCTTCTTCATGTTTTGCCAGCTTTGCATCACTTTCTTGATTCTTTCGTTTTTCTGGACAATCACTCGAATAGTGACCATACTTTTGACAATTGTAACATTGAATGTGACTCTTATCAGGTTTTCGACCACCACCTCTTCCTCTGTTTGCAGCACCACCTCTTTGGTTGTCGTGGTGTGGTCTTCTTTGATTTGACACGTCTCCTTCGATTTGGTTTCCTCTACCATTCGATTTGTTGTAGCCACCTCTACTTCTGTCGAAATACTTTCCTTTGCCTTTGGTTTCTTTTGCTGAATGTGCCTGCAAGGCTACATCACTCTTCGATTTTCCTGCAGCTCTTTCGTTCATTCTTTGTTCATGAGATTCGAGCGTCCCTTGAAGCTCTTCCTTTGTCAATTTCGACAAGTCTTTCCCCTCTTCGATCGCCACCACTATGTGGTCGAACTTAGGAGCTAAGGATCTCAAGATCTTCGAAACAACAGCTCTTGTTGTTAATGTTTCTCCACATGTCTTGATTTGATTCACTAGTTTTGTAACTCTAGTGAAGAAATCAGATATGTTTTCACTGTCTTCCATCTGAAGCAGTTCATAGGTCCTTTTGTGAGTTTGTAACCTCACTTCTTTCACCTTCTCAGCGCCTCCAAAAGATTTCTCCAAGATCTCCCAAGCTTCTTTTGCAGATTCTGAATCACCAATCTTCTCGAAATTGTCTGGACTGACACATTGATGAATTATAAACAATGCTTTATAACTCTGTTTCTCAGATTCTGTGTATTTCTTCTTTTCTTCTTCTGAAGCGTTTTCGCCAAGCGCTTCGACTCCATCTTTTACAAGGTCCCAAAGGCCTTGACACCTTAATAGGACTTTCATCTGCTTGCACCAATTTTCATAGTTGTCAACTTTCAGAATTGGCAGCGTTGCTGGATAGTTTGCATTCCCATAACTTGTCATCGTGAATTCTTCAATCGTTCTTGATTGATACTTCCCTTGAATCGTAACACAAGCTCTTGATACCAGATGTTGGAAATCCACCAATACTCTATGATGAATTTCGATCACCACTGATGATTAGTTATGACAAACAAATAAAAGAACAATGGTGATATTTCAGCAGAATTTCTATTCTGCCCACAAACTGTGGAATCTTTATTAATTCACTTTGCAACTGCAAAATACTGTGAATGAGTTCAATGACTTAAATTACAAAATAAGGGTTACTCCCTCTTATTTATAGATTTAGGTTAGCTTGCTCCCTAAGCTAAACCCAAGCCCAAAATATCTCTTTACTAAATCAAATCTAATCTAGATTTAAATTCAAATCTATTTAAATCTAAACAAATCAAATCTTCTTTTGACACCTATGAATTACAATTTAACATACTCATTTTCAAACGCTATATATACATCAATAATTTTCTTGCAAAAATGTTTATATTTAATTTATAATAAGAAAACATAATTCTTTTATAAACACAAATTGTACACTAATTTATCTTGATAAATAATTTAATAAAACTATTTAAATTTTTTTAAAATATTTAAATGATTTACATAAAAATATTAAAGTAACGGAGAATTTAAGACAAAATAAATATAGTTTAAAACTATTCATACTTAATAAATGATTGGATTAGATATACTATTTTTCAAGATAAAAAACACCTCTTAGAAAATATTATATATTTATTTAGAAAATTGTGACTAAGTGTTAATGCGTGAGGTATTTTAGTGAAGAGGGAATAATTAAGAAAATAAGAATTTATATTATTAAATTGTACAAATAATAATACAGACTATTTTTTATTTATATACATCTTTAATTGGATTTGAGTCTACGCAACTTAGATTATATTTAAATATTAAATCTAATCAAATCTAATCAAATCTAATTTAATATTTCAACACCCCCCATAATCCAAGTTGTCGAACATCCTCAAAAATAATCAATCTGAACTATTCCTAATTTCTTTATCAAATTCAGGAATTTGTCAATCTTCAATCCCTTGGTGAAAATGTCGGCCAACTGTGCATCACTCGAGCAATGTCTTACTTCAAGTTCGCCTCGATTTACCTTTTTCTTTAAGAAGTGGAATCTTGGCTTCAATATGTTTACTTCTTCCACGCAGAACTGGATTCTTCGTCAGATTTATGGTTGACTTGTTGTGGATTTGTAATACAAGAGGTTTCTTCCCTTCGATCTTCATTTCTTCAAGTACAGATCTAATCCAAATTACTTGACATGCAGCATAGGTTCCTGCTATATATTCAACTTCACAAGATGATAATGCCACCACAGGTGGTTTCTTCGAATACTATGAGATTGGAGCACCAAATACTTGAAAAAAATATCCAGTTGTGCTTCTTCGATCTTCCTTATCTCCACACCAATCAGCATCTGAAAAAACAATTAACTATTACCACTACAAGAAAAAAGTCTTTAAGCTAGGGGGTTAACTCCTCACTAAGCCAAAAAGCACTTCACAAAATCAACATTTGTGAGGGGTTATGCCCCCTAGCTAAATCACTGGTCGTAGACAAGTGGTGGGGAGCTAAGCACCTAGCCAATTAGCTTGGGGCTAAACCCCTCGCTAAAGGAAAAATTGGATTGTCCATTGACTAGGGGCTTTACCCCTAGCTAAAAACCAAAATTTATTTTTCAAATTATAAATATAAATATTTAGTTTTCTTATTATTATTATTATATTTATAATCAATGAATTTCATAATTATAATATAATAAAATAAAAAATTCAATATTAGTAATAGTAGTAATATATTTTTAAATATAATAAATAATATAATTTATAATTAATATTATATTAATAAAATACTGAATTAAAATTAAAATATTACAAGAATATTGTTTATAATTATAAATAAAAAGTGTTATTAATAAAGATTAATTTTCTTCATTGGTGTTATTGTCTTCATTGTCATTTTGCCCTTGATTATCACGCCCTCCAAATTGTTGCATAAACTGTTGAAAATACGCATAGATTCCTCATATTCTCTAGTTTTTCTTCTCATTTCTTCCTCCATTTCTCTTTGTCTCTTCTTCAATTCTTCTATTTCACCATTTCTCGCTTCCACTTCACGGGCAGCCTTAGAGTGCGCTAATGATCTCACAGTTTCTATCATGTCTGGGGTAAGTGAAGGTTGAGTCGATGATCTTTCACCATCAGAAATTTGCATTCTGAAACTCCTATCACACCGCCGGATTATTTTGGCGAGACCTCCAGCACCATACACTCTCCCATTTTTTCTCTTCCCACGAGATACATCATATCAAGTCTGAAAACTCAGACTAGGATCAGTGAGAAATCGTGACGGAGGTGGTGTATATTCAGGATGTTGTGATAATCTTAGAGCAAGTTATTTTTCATACTCCTCCTATTAAAAAGAGAAGTTGTTATTTCAATTTAAATTATGCTAGACACAAAAGAAATAAATAAAATGACTAAGTTTAAGGAAAACTTACTTGAGTTCTTCTTGAGCGCTTATCAATAAACTCCCCATTTTTCTTAAGATGAGTCTCCTTATGAAGTTCAATAAGAAGCGGAGTTCTTCCCAACTCATCACACTAAGTAGATGACATAAAAAAATAGTTATAACATAATCTAAAATTGTTGAGTTAATTACAAAATAATTAAATTTACCATTCTCCGTGCAACATCAACAATACTAATACTACCATAGGCGTAGTTGCAATCGCTAACTTCAGAGGCTCTATTTTTCTTGGCCTTTTCAGATTTAATCTTACAGGAATCAGAAACAAGAAGTTATAATGCATAATTGATAAATGGTACCAAACTTGGCTTGGAGATAGCTCCTCGCTAGCTGCCAAACGGTACCATAATTAGCTTAGGGTTAGCTCCTCGCTAGCTTCCAGCAACTGTTGTCACCCTGCAACACGCAAGCCGGTTCAGAGATGGGGCAGAGCAGGATGTGATGTAAAAGTGGGCTTGGGGTTAGCCTCTCGTAAAATTACTATTTTTTTGGCGAGGTGATCGCCCCTTGCAAATGGCCAACGACTATTATGTATGGTGAGGTGATGCCCCCTCGCTATATGTTTTTTCTTTTTCCCATGTGCCACCACCTCGCAAGCGTCCAACGTATTTATTTTCAAATTCCCTCCTAAAATTTGGCTACGGGGAGCTCCTAGCTACACCAAATTTTAAATATTCTTTTTTTTAATATTATTTAGACAGGGGATTACCCCAAGCTAATGGTAAATTTAGCTAGGGGCTTAACCCCTAGCCATTTGACCCAAGCTAAATCAGCTTTTTCTTGTAGTGTGCTTCTTTGTCTTCGGAATCTCGTTGTTATAGTATTCCACAGTTTGTCGAACCCTTCAAATATCTCAGGATTCTTCTTGCAGCCTTCATATGTGACACTCTTGATTCAATCATATATTTGTTTACCAATCCTACAGCGAAACCTATATCAGGTCGACTGTTGCACACATACCTCAGAGATCCCACAATTTTCTTGAACAAAGTTACATCGACTATGTCTTCCTCTACATTCTTCTCCAATTTTACATTTGGTTCGACAAGTGAGGATGCAGGTTTCAAATTATCCATTTTGAATCTCTTGAGTATTCTTTGACATACTTCCTTTGATGTAGCACCATACCTTGCTTCGACATTGGAATTTCCATACATAAGAAATAAGACAATTTCCCCATATCAGACATTTCAAATTCGTTCATCATCATCTCTTTGAACTTCAACAAGTTCTCTAAGCTATTTCCAGTTACTGGTAAGTCATCGACATATAAGCAGATGATTCTTATATCTTGTTGTTGGCTGAAGATTTTGATGATACAGTTTGAAATGAAGCAAATTGGATGTTTCGTTGGAATAAAGCAAAATGTTACAGTTCGGAATGGTAGAAGCAGTTCTTCGAATGGACATGTCAAAGCTCGGAGCTTTGAGTGACAGTTGTGAAGATATATTTAAAAGAAGCCTCGAAGTGGTAATGAGACTGTGACTGAGAAATGAGTTCGAAGCGAAGATTGCCAAAGCATTTGAAATTCAAACGCGAGCGGGATGTTGGAATTCAAATATATATGCGCTGGAGCGTTCGAAGACGCGTGGAAGCTAGAAAGGAGCAGTGCTCTGCATGTTCTAAACGTGGTAGAATCTTATAGGCAAGACCGTTATGGTCGAAGTAGTATAAATAGAAGTCTTAGTATTAGGATTTCGGGTGTCATATCTATTGTACAAAATTCAGTAAACATTCAAAATACCACATGGCTAGGGAAACGAATGCTCGAACAATGTACGTATGATAACACCAAACATTTATAATTTAGTAAAACTCTTTACCTTTTCCAGTTTATTTTCCATTTTCATGTCAATGTCATTCAAACACCTTTACATTCAAAGTCATTTACTCATTTCTTGCATTTAAACGTTTTCTTCTATTCGAATCTTTTACATTTCAGAAACTCTTTTATATTTCATGCTTTTATACTCATGCTATTTACATTAAAGTCTTTACATTCAAAGTCATTTACTCATTTCTGCATTTAAACATTTCTTTGCAATCGAATATTTATTCATTCGATTCAGTTTCGTATTTCTTTGCTGAATCTTTATTGCATAGTTTCGTATTTCTTTACTTGATCATGTCATTAGATTCTTTTAACATGGTAATTGAAGTGAATTGAACGTCTATAAAACATTCTAAATACAAATCCTAACTATGAATATCAGCTTTGCAATTAGATTTATCCAAACGACCAATACCCCATAGGATCAATCTAGTCGATCCTGCAAGTTACCAGAGAGATTAAATAACAGTCATTAAGATTATTTGATAGTTTGGAGGACTAGCGGTTGTTTACCAGAAATCACTGTAAACAAATTGGCACGCCCAGTGGGACCATCATTGGTCGTTACGAAATTTAAAACAAAGTAAAGATTGTTAGGATATAATCATTGTAAAAGTTCTTTCTGAGTGATAAGTTCGTTGTTATATGAACCTTAGAAGTGGTAGAATAACCAATAGCAACCAACCCTTACCCAGAAGAAAACGTAATAACAAGATGTCTAATCCAAACAATCAATAAGGGGAACAAAGTGCCCCACATGGAACATGCACTAATATGTCTGCTTCGACGGGAACGTCTAATGCGATCCCTTCGAGCGCACAATCTGTCGCATCCTCTACCAGTAGTGTAGCCACGAATGGAACAAGTGGCATGTCGACTAACAGTTCGATCCTAGGAAATACAAGAACCACTGGTTATCCTGGGGGATTCGTCCCACCATCAGGGACACAAACCCATTTCACCACCCCACTAACTAGACCACCCAGTTTCGATGGTAACAGACACATAAATTCCTCTTATGGGATGCCAACATCTTTTATGGCGGGTCTGCACACTTCGACATCGAATACGTCACCACAAGTAGGGTCTGGATCTGGGGCTAATCAATTTATGATAAATAACCAAGGGTCAGTAGGTTATAGTGCATTGCCTATCTTAACCACAGAAAATCAGATGACTTTTAGGCAATTAATGGATGATAGTAACCATAATATGATAGGAGTGTTAGCACAAACTATGCAAGAGATCTTTGCCCCAATAGTACAAAATGTAACTGTGACAAACAGAGAAAACGCGGATAACATGAGTCGAATAGCAGATTTTTTCGCTCCGCCAGAAAGGCGTAGGCAGAATCAGGTGGGGGTTCGAGCAAACATACCTATCATAGAACAAATTGCTGATGAGCCACCCTATAGACCAGCCAGAGAGGGGGTTAACTTGGGGGGCAAGGGCATAAAGGTTAGAAGCCCCAATGATTCAAGGCCCACAAAGGGAAATTATAGAACCAGGGGCAAGGATCAAAAGGTTAGAAGTCCCAGAGTTTCGAGAAGAACAACCTAGAGGAGTTGTCATGGTGGGTCGAAATCAAGATGCTGATGCAGTCGTTCACATAATTCGAAACGATAACATCTTGGCAGAAAATAATTTAACCACCATGATAGAGAGGATCATGGCCCAAAATGGCCTCAATACATGAATTAGAAGGCCAAATTATGCCTCTCCTATATTAGATTACATAATGCATACTGATTTACCAAGGGGATATAAGGTCCCTAAGTTTACAAAGTTTGTTGGAGATACCAATGAATCAACAGTCGAACACATAGCCAGGTATCTAATCGAAGCAGGAGATATAGCAAATAATGAAGACCTTAGGATCAAATATTTCCCAAGTTCCCTAACTAAGAACGCTTTCACATGGTTCACCACTTTGCCTCCTGGGTCCATAGATACTTGGGCTCTGTTGGAGAGATTATTCCATGAACAGTTCTACATGGGACAATCTAAAATAAGTCTGAAGGAACTGGCCAGTGTCAAGAGGAAGTTTACTGAACCCATATATGATTATCTGAATAGGTTCAGACTCTTGAAATCTAGATGCTTCACAGTAGTTCCTGAACATGAGTTAGTCGAAATGGCTGCTGGCGGCCTGGATTACTCTATTCGAAAGAAATTAGACACACAATACTTGAGGGACATGGCTCAATTAGCCGATAGGGTTCGACAAGTCGAAAGGCTAAAGGCCGAAAAGGCCAGAGTTTTTAAAAATAACAAGAAAGAAAGGGTCTCCTATGTTGGAGCTGAGGAAGCAGAAGATTATCCTGAATTCGAAGAGGTCGAAATTGATCTCGCTGAATTGAAACAGGCTTCACCTTACTTTGTAAATTATTAGTTCCCACAAAGGGGAAAGAAATTGTTGAAAATGAGAAAAGTGACAAATTCCCAAAGAAGGTGTATACTTTCGATGTAACAAAGTGTGACGAGATTTTTGATTTGCTTGTCAAAGATGGCCAACTCATTGTGCCATCGAATGTCAAAATATCTCCTTTAGATCAAAGAAAGAAGAGAGGTTTTTGTAAATATCATAGCTTCCTAGGCCACAAAACCTCACAGTGTTTTCTTTTCAGGGATCTGATTCAAAATGCAATTAAGGATGGCAGATTGAAATTCGCTGACAAACCAAAAATGAAAGTAGATGAAGACCCTTTGGATGTTGCAGACACCAATTACTCTGAGCCTGCATGCATTGGAGAAATCAATATGGTGGAAGCAGATCAAGATGACACTCCATTAGGAGAAAAAAGCACTGAGAATGAAAACTGGGTGTTATTCGAAGTCAACAAGGGGGTCACTGAGGACCTCCACAAGCAACTAGAGGCTTCGATCGAAGCAGTACCTTTGGCTGTTTCGAAAAAGATCCAGGCTACTGAAGGCCAGGAGAACCAAAAGCAAGAATTGACACAGGTTACTGAAGGCCTGAGGCTAAAACTGGAGAAAGTCCAGATCACAAAGCCAGCCTCCCCTCAGAAAGAAATATGGGATACTTTAGGAGAGCCCAGTGGAAAGTTTGACTACTTGGTGAAGTATTCTGCCCCAGAAAGTTCAAAAATCCAAATCGAAGATATCAAACCTACAGGATGGGGAGATGATAACATAGAGGGGGAGGATGTAGATGTCAACATGGTGGATATGGAGAGACCTCGTTCTGAAATGGAGGAGATGGAGAGATACTTAGAAAAATAAAAATACAAAATGGAGGATAATTATGCTAGGGATGCCAGTCTTAAAGACTACCTCATGTTGTGCCACAAAGGAGATGCCGAAATGATACTATGCCCTAGATGCAGCATCATCTGCAACCAGAGAATTGCTGCAAACTTCGAGAGGAAACAAAGGGCACGAACTGGCATCAACTGGCGCAAGGATAACCAGTTATTCAGGTGTTACCCTAAAGCTGGAGAAAGTTTGTTGGAGTTTTTGGTTCGCTGTTACAAAGGGGCAACCAAATTCCTAGTATGCCCAAGGTGTTCTGCAGTGTACGATCAAAACATGGCCGGAGCCTTCGAAACAATCCCTTTTGCCCCATGCTGGAACCACAAAGAGACTGGTCAGATGAGCCAATGTTTCGAGAGCAAATACACTCAACGAAGGCCTGATAGTCCTCATCCCAAAGGCGCACGAAGGGTAACGTTCAAAATTCCTGCTGAAATACCAACAGACAAATGGCTGCAAGTCAGAACTGACAAGGGCAAAGACAAATGGAGAAACAATGAACTAAACGCACGCCACGCCATGACATATAGAAGGCATTTCAACATGGCGAAGAGGGAAGAAGTGAGGTTAGAAAACTACAAAGGAAGAAACCCTATGTCAAGATCACAATGGCGAAGGCAACAGAGAATTCGAAAGGCTGAAAGGGAAGCTATGGCAAATAAAGGAGCAACTTCGATAAAAAACCAAGGAGAATCAAGCACTAACAAACCTACACCAAATAATCAACCTGAGGACAAACCCCCAGTTAGTAGGAGACTCTTCTCTGAAACACAACCAAATGAATCGAAGGAGTACACACCAGGTCTAGAAAAAGACGAGGATATGCTAACGGACAACTTCGAATCAGAGGGGGAGTCTTCACTCAATATCAATTGCAACGTGGTATCTGTACTACCTTGTGAGTTTGGATAGGAAACTGAAATTGAAGAGTATGAGGAGGATGATATAATAGATCTGATGAAGCATAGGCCAGTGTGTTACTACGTAATGGATAACGGAGCTGTCGAGGAGCAGAATGCTTTCTTCGAGCGCCCAGAGCCAGCTATGAAAAATCATCTGAAGCCATTATTCATTCGGGAAAATGTTGGTGCCTATGGCGTAAATAAGGTCTTAGTGGATGGGGGCGCTGCAGTTAACTTAATACCCCATTTCATGATGAAAAAGTTAGAAATACGCGAGGGTGACATCAAACCATACAACATGGTCCTATCCAACTATGAAGGGAAAGTAGGTCAAACATTGGGGGTAGTTCAACTGGACTTGACGGTAGGATCGAGCTGCAGGCCCACCATGTTCATGGTGATCGAAGCCAAAGCCAACTACAACTTGTTGTTGGGAAGAGAGTGGATCCATGGCGTGGGAGCAGTTCCTTCGTCAATGCATCAGAGGTTGGTTTTATGGAGAGAAGATGGGATTGTGGAGAACATCAAAGCGGACCAGAGTTACTTCATGACAGCAGTCAACTTAGTTAACAAGAGAAATTATGACAAACATTTGGCCAAGATTTCTCCTTGTGCCCCTAACGACGAAATCAACGAAACCAGGAACGCACACTATTATATGACCCTTCGCCATGATGGCATGTATTGGGATAGAAGAATAGTCAGTGAAGATGAAGGAGTCGAAGGTACTACGCAAAGACGGCCAGCAGGCTGGGAGTTCAACAACCTTGCTCATGATTGAGTCCTCTTTCTTCGAAAGGATTTCAGCCTATATGGCTGAGAACGAATGGAAAGCGGCCTTAGAGGCTGAAATAGATAAATTGGCTGTAGAAGTGAACGAAATAAATGGGGATGGTTCGAAAGGTTCACCCTGTGAAGAACACGAATAGATCAAAGGCTAGATGCCATCTATGATAAAGAACCCTTAGGCTTCGAAAAGGACCCCATAGACTCAGGTGCCAAAATGTTGGCGCAGGATCCGCTCGAAGAAGTGAATCTGGGGGATGAGAACACGAAAAGAATAACCTACATAAGCGCAAAACTTAATCCAGGCCTCAAGCAGGAAGTGATCGAAGTCCTCAAAAGAAACAAAGATTGCTTCGCGTGGGACTATGATGAAATGCCTGGTTTAAAGAGGGAGTTAGTGGAACACAGACTTCCAATCAAGGATGGCAAGAAGCCCATCAAGCAAACTCCTAGAAGATTCGCACCAGCGGTTCTCACAAAGATCAAAGCTAAGATCGAAAGGTTTCTGCACTGCAGATTCATCAGAACCACAAGGTATGTCGAATGGTTAGCAAATATAGTGCCTGTTATTAAGAAAAATGCCTCTCTGAGAATTTGCATAGATTTTAGGGATTTAAATACTGCAACCCCTAAAGATGAGTATTCCATGCCTGTGGCAGAAATGTTAGTAGACTCTGCTGCAGGATTCGAATATTTAAGTATGTTAGATGGATACTCTGGGTACAATCAGATTTTTATTGCTGAAGAAGATGTTGCCAAGACAGCATTTTGTTGCCCAGGAGCCTTAGGCACCTACGAATGGGTGGTGATGCCTTTTGGTTTAAAAAATGCTGGGACAACTTATCAAAGGGCAATGAATTCGATTTTCCATGATTTCATTGAAACCTTTATGCAGGTGTATATTGATGATATAGTCATCAAGTCTATATCTGCAGAAACCCATTTGCATCATTTGAGCCAATCATTCGAACGAATGAGAAAACATGGCTTAAAAATGAACCCCTTAAGTGTGCATTTTTTGTGCAGGCTGGAGATTTCCTTGGCTTTGTGGTTCATAAAAAAGGAATCGAGATCAACCAAAATAAGACCAAAGCCATAATGGAGACGAAAGCACCTACATCAAAAAGGGAGCTGCAATCTTTGCTAGGGAAGATTAACTTTCTCAGAAGGTTCATTTCGAATCTAAGTGGAAGAACCCAAGCTTTCTCTCCGTTGCTTCATTTGAAGCAAGGCCAAGCCTTCGAGTGGAACGAAGCCCATCAGGAGGCATTTGACAAGATAAAAAGATATCTCTCTCAGCCTCCCATCTTGTCTCCACCTTCATGGGGAAAGCCCATGAGATTGTACATATCCGCCTCTGAAGTTAGTATAGGTAGTATGTTAGCACAAGAAGATAGCAATGGCATCGAAAGAGCCATATACTATTTAAGTAGGGTATTGAATGATGCAGAGACTAGATATAGCAATATAGAAAAGCTATGTCTCTATTTGTACTTTTCTTGTATGAAACTTAAGTATTATATAAAGCCTGTTGATGTTTATGTTTCATCTCATTTCGATGTTATCAAACACATGCTTTCGAAACCAATAATGCATAGCAGAGTTGGTAAATAGGCTTTAGCCTTAACAGAATATTCTTTGACTTTCATGCCTTTAAGAGCTGTGAAAGGTCAAGTAATTTCTGATTTCATTGTGGACCATTCACAGGTCGAAAAGACTGTCATGGATTACGTTGAAATGCAACCTTGGAAATTATACTTTGATGGTTCGACCCATAGGGATGGTAGTAGTGTTGGAGTTCTTATAATTTCTCCTGAAGGAATTCCAACAAAATTCAAGTATAAGTTAGATGGTCCTCGTTGCTCGAACAACGAAGCTGAGTACGAAGCGCTTATTGTTGGACTTGAAGCTTTGTTGGAATTGGGGGCAACTAGAGTCGAAATTAAAGGAGACTCAGAGTTAGTGGTCAAGCAAATAACAAAGGAGTACAAATGCATAAAGGAAAATCTGATGACATACTTCGTCATAGTTAACAGGCTACTTAGAAAATTCGAATACATGGATATTCAACATATACCAAGAATAGAAAACCAAGAAGCAAATGACTTAGCACAGTTGGCTTCAGGTTATAAAGTTTCTACCAAAAACTTTGAGGATTTGGTCGAATTAAGAGGTAGGGTTATGGCTACTAGATTCATACCATCATATCTAGAGAATATAAAATTAGGTTGTGCTGATAAACAGAGATTCAAAGTACTAGCCATAGACACCTTATCAGATACGGATTGGCGAAGTCCACTTGTGAGTTATTTAACAAATCCAACTTTGAATGTTGATAGGAAGATAAAATATAGAGCATTATCATATGTCCTCATGGGAAATGAATTGTTCAAAAAGACCCAGGAAGGCGTATTACTGAAATGCCTAGGAGAAAGTGAGGCATACTTAGCATTGTCAGAAGTCCACAATGGTGCATGTTGGGCACATCAAGCAGGTCATAAAATGAAATGGTTGTTATTTCGATATGGCATGTATTGGCCCAGCATGCTCAAAGATTGTATAGACTTTGCTAAAGGGTGTGAAGAATGCCAGAAACATGCAGGTATTCAACATGCTCCTGCAAGTGAGTTACATTCGATCATTAAACCATGGCCCTTTAGAGGATGGGCATTATATTTAATAGGAGAAATTAATCTTGCTTCGTCTAAAGGAGAGAAATATATCTTGGTAGGAATAAATTATTTTACCAAGTGGATAGAAGCAATACCATTAATAGTTGCTGATCAAGAGGCTATTATTGAGTTCATACAAAAACAAATTATCTATAGGTTCAGATTGCCAGAGAGCATAACCACAGACCAAGGTTCTGTGTTTACTGGTAGGAAGATGCAAGAATTTGCTCAAGAGATGGGGTTTAGATTACTAACATCAACACCATATTATGCTCAAGCAAATGGTCAGGTCGAAGCAGCCAATAAAGTGATAATAGGGTTAATTAAGAAACATGTTGGTAAAAAGCCAAGGAACTGGCACAAGACTTTGGACCAAATACTATGGGCCTGTAGAACATCTCCTAAAGAAGCTACTAACACCACGCCTTTCCAATTAACATTTGCTCATGATGCAGTTCTACCAGTAGAAATTCATTTACAATCAGTTCGAATTCAAAGACAAACGAGATCCCATCTGCATTATATTGGGAGATGATGATGAATGAGTTAGTTGAGTTAGATGAAGTTAGATTGCATGCATTGGAAATCCTAATGAGACAAAAGGAAAGGGTAGCCAGGGAATATAACAAAAGGGTGAAAGGAAAAGCATTCACTATTAATGACTTAGTCTGGAAAGTCATATTGCCCATGGACAAGAAAAAAAAACATTAGGTAAATGGTCACCTCATTGGGAAGGACCTTTTCGAATAGTAAAGATATTTTCAAACAATGCATATGAAATCGAAGAGTTGGCTGATGATAAGCGAATCCTAAAGGTTAATGGGAAATATTTAAAGAAATATAAGCCACGCCTGCAGGAGATTCGAATAATAACAACGTAATCGAAACATCATAAAGGAATGCCAAAATGGTAATATAGATTGCCAAAATGGCGTTGTTTGGATATTACAGACCAAAATTCAACCAAGTTTCAAAACTAATTAAATAAACAGAGATTTAAAAATAGGCATTATTCCTCAATCTATTAAAAGTACTCCGAAAGGACTCAAGCCTTTGTTGAGTAAAGCGCCTTGCTCCTTCCAGGGTAGCTACTTCTCCCTTAAGTTGCTCTGCTGCTTCCATTTCTGCAAGTCCTTTGTTGAGGAGCTCTTCGAACTGATTGCCAGCGGTATTGGTTTCATATGACAATTGTTGTTGTTGAGCCTCCTTAACCTTTTGTTGGAGCTCTTGAATTTGCTTTTCCCAGAGAAGAATAGACTGAGCTCGAGCTTCATAGTCAGTTTTGGCTTGCTTTATATGCATGGCTTGGTCTTTAGCTTCTTTAGAGAGCTTCGAAGCATGCTCATAAGCAGCGTCCATGGCAGTTCGTTTCTCCTGGACCTTTTTAGTAGCAAATTCTTCTTGAAGAAGACACCCAGTGACGTTATCTAACAAAGCTTGAAGATCGAATAATATGGTGCTGACTGGCAAAGAGCAGGTGGCGAGGTTAACTTGCGTAAGTAGCTCCTTCATGGTATAGCAAGATGTACTATCCTTCTTGAGCACTTCGAACAAGTCCACATCAAGGATTGTTCTCCTAATTCTGTTAAGGAGTACAACTCTATCATCTGAGGGCAATGGATTGTTAGTCGAACTAGTACCAGCCCTAGCAAGAGGAATGTCCCTTTAAGCTAGTTTAGCCTTCATATACCCAATTGGGTCATTTCGTCTTAGGAGAGCTAGCTCCTCTTCAGTCATTTGAGATTGAGACGATTGAGGAAGTTCCATACGCAAGAGAGTCACATCCATTTCGACTTCCATAGGCTCATTGGTCTGGTCACCATCACCTTCACTTTTTTCTTGCTCATTGCCTTCTTCATTATCAACCAGATCCACCACTTCGATATCATTGTTCTCTATGCTATTGACATCTGACTCTGTTCCAGCAGTCGAACCATTCTGGGCATCTTCTTCCTCGAATCCTTCCTCTGTAGATTCTTCGTTCTCTTGATCAGAATTAGCCCTCTCCTCTTCAGCATGAATGTCCTTTGGGTTCTCTTGAAGGGTTTCGAGAGGAGACTTTTGAAGAGAAGTTTCTGGTAAAATCTCTGCAGATTCATGAAGCGTTGCTTCGTTTGCTTCTTTCAAAGGAGGAGAAGTGCTTTGGTCATCTTGTTTCTCTGAAGCCCCAGTCGGAACCGCCATGTTGGAGGATCCCTTGTTTTGCACCAGGTTACTGGAGTCCCCATGAGGAGAAGAGTTGATGGGAGCAACAGTCTTTGATGGAGAAGTCGAAGTAA
This sequence comes from Vicia faba, assembly GCA_948472305.1. NCBI lineage: Eukaryota > Viridiplantae > Streptophyta > Magnoliopsida > Fabales > Fabaceae > Vicia > Vicia faba. The sequence goes on along the minus strand of OX451735.1, from coordinate 94,451,307 downwards.
TAGGAGTTGGGTTCGAAATATCCTACAGAGACAAAGAATATTAAGAGCATGCACCAAGGTAATGAATAACTGTTTTGTTAAAGATTCGAGTTTAATTTACCTGTGGATTCTCAGAGGAAAGGTTACTATCTATATGTTCCAACATTACGTTGGAGGTCGAAGGTGGATTTTTGGATTTTGTTGAGGGAGCAGCATCTCTGGAATCGAGTCCAGAAATGCCAGTTAATTCAGCGCCTTTGGTAACTTCTTTCTTCTGCTTCTTCTTCGAAGCGGTTGGTGAATTCCCTCCAGCATTGGGATTCTTCCCAGTAGTGCTTGTTTTCCTTTTCTTCGGAGTGGTTGGTGGGAGTTTGTTAGTCTGAAAAGATTTAAACATGAGTTAGATCTAAATCATGAATTTCAGTTTATTTGAAACATGAGGGCTAATTGATTACCTGTGGAGTTGGAACAGTTGTTATTGCTGGTGTTGTTGTTGTTGCAGTAGTTGTTGTTGGTATGGCTAAGGTCACATCATCAGTGGTTTCGACAGATTGTTGGGAGTTACTTCCTTCTTTAGACTTCGAAGCAACGGACTTTATCCTGATGGCTGAAAATCGAAACAATTAAGGTAAAGGTTAAAAATGAAGAAAGTAAGAAACATTTGGGATTTTCCCAAGCATTCGCACCTGCGCCTTGATTAGATATAATCGACATGGCAGAAAGGTCATAGCGAAGATGTCCTGGGAAATCATGGAGCCAATGACGAGCCCATGTCATAGTCTCAGATGGCTTTGGTTTCTTTTGAAGGTATTTGAACATTTCTTTGCAAGTGAACCACCAAGGGTATGGAGGAAACCAAGCCAGAGCCAATTCTGAGGTAGGCAATCTAGGGAATTTAGGTGGATGCATTTCGAGTGCCAACCTATACCTATCCTCAGGTGACAACCCTGAAGGAAGTTTGAGCTTAGAAATTTTTTCTTTAAATTTTTCCTTCAAGGTCTCAGCCGCTTGATGCACAGTGGTTTCCAAGTGTGTGGGATCATAAGTGGTTTCGAAATAATTTTGAAAAGCCCTAATCTCTTTGGTGTGAGTGAACATACCTTTCTTGGAGTGTACCTGCACATCGAACGCATCCGTTAGTTTCTGTTGAATGGAGAGGGTATCGAACATATAAGATTGGTAGAACTTAGTCCACCATTCCAGAAAACCCTTCGCTGTGAAGTGTGTGGGTTCAAAGGGTAGTAGTTCAAATTGAGCGAAGTATTGATATTGTTCCTGTTGCATTTTGGCTTCTCTTGCTTTAAAGGTTCGACCAGAAGTGATGGCACTCTCTGTTTGGAACAGAGGTTCAGGGATTAGTTGGCACAGGCCAAATTGTCTGGAAACAAAGTTAGGTTGATAGGCAAAGAGGAAGATTTGATTCTTGAAAGGAGTGATTCGTGAGGAAATTAATCTAGGAAGCAAAAAGGCTTTCCAAATATCTTGAATTTGTTTGCTTTTAACTGCTTCTGAAAGATACATGGTGAACCATGATGGTCCATGAGTTCTTGAAGCAAATGGTGCCATGGTCTCTTCAAATTTATGTCTTTTGGAAAAAATCATGATGTAGTTTGAGAAAAGGACCTTGAAGTCATCTTTATCATCATTCGGGGTGAGTTTTCGCAGCCTTGTACCTTCAATAATTCTATCCGCTATCTCTGGATCTTGTTCAACAACAGTGTCAGCAGTCGATAATGAGGGTTCAAACATGGCATTAAGCCATAATTGGAGTAACCATAAGGGGCCAGCTAGAAGGATGTTTTTGGGAGTATGGGATTTCAAACTCGAAACGGATGATCTTAAGCTTTCGTAAAGATCAACAAGTAACAGTTCGCTCAAGCATACCCTCCTATTCTCATGTAAGTCTCTAGCTAGAGGGATGAACCTGCTTGCTACCTGTAAGGACCTGCTACAGAATACGTATCTTGATAACCATAAAGTGAGGAAAGCAATATGTTCCACATCTGACACACTATCTCCTTCAGTGTGGTAATGGCTAATGAATTTGGAAAAACTGGCTAATTTGACTTCGAAGTCAATAATACTGGAATGTTCCTCATTATCAGGGATGTAGGTTTCTCCTACTGGTGACAAACCAGTGATGGCTGCTATATCGAAAAACGTGGGTGTTATCATTCCCCCAGGGAGATGAAAGGTGTTGTAGGTGCTGTCCCAGAAATATAAGGATGCAAATAATAGTGGATGACTATAGGTGAAGCCTGGTTTCGATAACTTAATCATATTATAGATTCCTAATTCCTCCCATTGCTGGGATTTCTTATCTTCTACTTTGGTAAGCCAGTTTTGGTAAGCTATGTCAGAGGTAGGGCAGGATCGGAATGGTTTAAAGTTGCTCTTCACGTAGTCTAACACAAAGGGATCTTTTGGGGGAACGGTTGGAGTTTCTATGGTTTTCGAATCAGAAGACTCGCCTATCTTAGGGATATCCATCTTATTAAACAAAGGTTTAAAGTTGTAACAGACAGGGAAGATTTTTCTAGTATCTTTCAAGATTTCAAAAACTGTAAGAGGACCCATTAGAGCAAACCTCTTTCCAGCAGCGTTAGTTGGAATCAATACCTGAGAGGCGTAGAGCATTTCCTTTTCCTTGGAGATCATTTGAGGGATAAGCACAGATTGACCTTGATAAGTACCAACCTTGCTTTCCATAATCGTTCCTGTGTTCTTGCTTTTCTTCTTGGAAGTTTTCTTCAGTTGGGATGATGTTGTTGAAGACATTGTTGGAGATTGTTGGAAGTTTTAGGGTTTTAGTAAGAGGAGAGGAAGAAAAAGTTTCAGAATGTGGAAATAGAATAAAAGACTAAGTTGATTAGTTTTTATAGTATGGAAGCTTAAACATCCACTAAGTGAGACTAGGATACGTGGGAGTCGTGGGTTGGATTGAGGAGGAGGTGGCGTAAAGGTTGATATTGGTAATAAGCGTGATTAATAATAATCATTGTTTTATAACTGCACCATGCTGTGAAATACTGATTCAAGACGGTTAAGAAAACCAAGAGGCGTCGTGATTGACGTGATTGAAGTCATACACAATAAATGTTATGATTACTCAAAAGTCACATCAAAATCTTGCAAATATATTTAAAATAAGTGTTTCTCAAAGGATCGAAATACATATTTTAAAGGGGCATTTTGTTGGCTGAAGATTTTGATGATACAGTTCGAAATGAAGCAAATTGGATGTTTCGTTGGAATAAAGCAAAATGTTACAGTTCGGAATGGTAGAAGCAGTTCTTCGAACGGACATGTCAAAGCTCGGAGCTTCGAGTGACAGTTGTGAAGATATATTTAAAAGAAGCCTCGAAGTGGTAATGAGACTGTGTCTGAGAAATGAGTTCGAAGCGAAGATTGCCAAAGCATTTGAAATTCAAACGCGAGCGGGATGTTGGAATTCAAATATATATGCGCTAGAGCGTTCAAAGACGCGTGGAAGCTAGAAAGGAGCAGTGCTCTGCATGTTCTGAACGTGGCAGAATCTTATAGGCAAGACCGTTATGGTCGAAGTAGTATAAATAGAAGCCTTAGTATTAGGATTTCGGGTGTCATATCTATTGTACAAAATTCAGTAAACATTTAAAATACCACATGGCTAGGGAAACGAATGCTCGAACAATGTACGTATGATAACACCAAACATTTATAATTCAGTAAAACTCTTTACCTTTTCCAGTTTATTTTCCATTTTCATGTCAATGTCATTCAAACACCTTTACATTCAAAGTCATTTACTCATTTCTTGCATTTAAACGTTTTCTTCTATTCGAATCTTTTACATTTCAGAAACTCTTTTACATTTCATGCTTTTATACTCATGCTATTTACATTAAAGTCTTTACATTCAAAGTCATTTACTCATTTCTGCATTTAAACATTTCTTTGCAATCGAATATTTATTCATTCGATTCAGTTTCGTATTTCTTTGCTGAATCTTTATTGCATAGTTTCGTATTTCTTTACTTGATCATGTCATTAGATTCTTTTAACATGGTAATCGAAGTGAATTGAACGTCTATAAAACATTCTAAATACAAATCCTAACTATGAATATCAGCTTTGCAATTAGATTTATCCAAACGACCAATACCCCATAGGATCAATCTAGTCGATCCTGCAAGTTACCAGAGAGATTAAATAACAGTCATTAAGATTATTTGATAGTTTGGAGGACTAGCGGTTGTTTACCAGAAATCACTGTAAACACTTGTGCTACAACATAACATAGACACCATACTCAGATTTGTATTTGTTGAATCTCAATTCGACTATGTATGAGTCGATCTTCTCGTTCCATGTCCTAGGTGCCTGCTTGAGGCCATAGAGATCTTTGTGCAACTTATATACTTTACTCGCTTCCTTCTGAATCACAAATCCTGAAGGTTGTGTTACATAGACCTCTTAGTTTAAAGGACCATTTGTCATACCCCATATTTGTCCGCCCTTTTATTTCTACAATCAAAAATATTTTAAACATTGTTTTTATAATATTATTTAATTTTTTATAGATGTTCATTCTCAAGTCCAGTCAAAAGTATTTTAAACATTGTTTTTATAATATTATTTGATTTTTATAAATATTCTCTCTCAAACTTATTTAAAAATATAATGATTTATTCCAAATTATTTGTATTTTTAAAATAGAAAATATCTGCACACTTTCATATACTTTCAAATTGAGTTTACTTGACATAACACAATTTGTAAAGAATGAAGCTTGCGAGCATAAGGTCACGAGTCTGAATCTCTTGTGCCGCACTTTCAACATTTTCTTTTTTTATTTTATTTTTTTCCACTAATTTTCTTTCCTTTTTTGGAATCAAACTTTGGTCTTTCTTTTGGGCTTTTAGATAACTTAGCCTCTAAGTCTTTGTTAACCTAATTCACTCTATAAATAGGACTATTATTGTCTTATGTTTTTCATTCACAATTTCTACAGAAGCCACACACAATTCATCCACAAAAATTTGCTTTTTTTTCTTCTTTTTTTTATAATTCTTGTTCTTAGTTTATTCTAGAATTGTTGTCCATATCAGACAACAACAATTTCTTTACTCTCGGCAGATGATTAAATATAAGGCCTCCCTAATATTTTCAACTCCTTTTTTAATTTTAATTTACTTTTTGTTAACCATATAATGAATCCTAATGGTTGTTTTTGAAATTATATATTTTTCAAAATCGATTATTCTAACATTCCCTTATAGAATACTATTGTATATTCCACATACGAAAACTTGTGCTTTTTTTTTACTTTGTCAAGATAATCACAATTTTTATCATCAAAATAAACCACTCTTCCTTAGTATGATTTTTTAAGTCAAAACCTTTGTTCTGAAGATACATACTTTTTACACAAATCCATTCACAAATCATTCTAATCTTTCAACCAAACTCACAGCCAACTCAACAGAAAATCAAACCATATATTGTACTCATGGATGCTAAACTGATTCTTTTTTAACATAAAGATATTACCATAGTTTTAACCCCATAATTCAAACATTCTAACACAAATTAAAAATAACCTTAATCCATTTAAATAAATCTACAACAAATTTGTGTAATTTATAACCGATCTGAATTCTTTGGCAGGAAAAAGAAATAGAAGAAAAAGGAAAAAAAAATTTCAATACCGACAAAAGCCACTGCTTCAGATGCACAACAACACTTCCGTCGGAAAATATTTTCAGAGCATTCCCTTCGACGCAGTTCTTCCGGAATCGAACTCTCCATATGACATTGGAGCAGTGCTCGTACATCTTCGCCCATCGACACAACGTCCAAACTCCACCATGTTGGATCCAGGTAACATACCCTTTTGTCTTTATTGTCTTTTTTCAATTGATTGTTGCTTATCACCATTAGATACTACCACTAGTTTTTGGAATTGGAAACTTGAATGAAAGAAAGTGGTGAGATTGTTGCAATTTGAAAGAGAAAGATATAGGTTCACGATAGAAAAGATGAAAGAATAAATTTGGCTATTATGTATTTCTTTTATTTCCTTGGAATTTTTTGTTTCAATTTTTCTTTAATTTTATGCCAAGTGTCAACATATAAGTGGTTCCTTTAAGAAATAAAAAAATAGAGAAAACAAAAATTGAAAAGGTGGTTGGACGTGTTCCTCTTCCACCATTCTTTTAGGATCATTTTTTTGGTTTTTAATATTTACTTTGTTTTATTTTAATTAATATTTTTTTGTTTATTATAACTAGTAAGGAGGATCTAGGCTTTTACTCCAATTGGATGTTGGACCACTTTCTATCATTTTACTCTTAAATTAGGATATACACCACATCATTATTCTTGAATTAGTTTTTTTAGTTTAATTAATTAATTTTATTAGATTAATTAATTTTGTTTGAAATAATAAAATACATTTATAATTCATCAAACTCTTTCTAAATAAATTAATTTCAACATTTTTATAAATAAAATGATTTCTCATGCTTGAGTGATTAGTCGGTCGATGATCCGTTGTCGCAGACGAATCAAAAACGAGTTACTTTAAAAAAATGTAGTTTAGCGACAGTGACTCGAGTATCGTATCGCGAGGATTCTTGTATTATTATTAACCAACATAAGTGATTATGGGGGATTTAAATCAGGATCAATTTTTAAAGAGCTGGGCAAATAAGTGATTATAAAAATAAGTCGATCTACAGTTTTCAGGTTTCTACTAATCATTGGTTTTTACCTTACCAATTCCCTAAGAGGCTTCGACATCTATTCGATTTCAATACCAATTGACAAGCGCAATAGATATAAAATAGATTGAATTCCCATTCCGAATTAAGCAAACGGATTAATACAATCGTGAATTAAGCAAACACGATATAAAATGCGATTTAACGACTAAGCGACGTAAACAACGATTAAAGATTAGGAATACAATCATACGAATTTAATCAAGACATTCCATGAAATAACAAATTAAGCAAATGCAATTTCATAAAATAGAATTGAAAGAGAAACGAAATTGAATTGATAAATTAAAAACCTCAAAGCATCGGAACGCGATTACAGTAGATCAACTCTGGATGATTAGTTCTTCATTCAAGCGTAAAAGCAAAATGTATTTTTTCTCAATAATGAAAAGGTTCCAAATCGATTACTACAACGATTGCTAGGTATAGCAAAGACAAGGATTCAGTTTATAACCCAACTGGGTCGAAAACATAACCCATGCCCAAAACAAATGACCCAAAAGTTAAATATAAAATGCTGAAACTTCAATGAAATTTATAGCCATGCTACAGTCCGATTCAGCTCTTGACTTCTGAATGAAAATCGTAGCTCTTTCTCTTAGCTTTCCAACAACTGGTAGCACGCCTCATTCCGACTCTCGTAGCTCAAGTTATGAATTTATCCGTGCAGACTGCTAATGCTGAAAACAAAGTACAAAAATCAAGTAAGAGTAGAAACTAAAATAGAAAAACACTATAAAATACAAAAATAAACTAAAGAAATCATAGAAATGTATAAGTACAATCATGGAAGAATGTGCATCAAAATGCACTGATCAAATTCCCCCACACTTAAACTTTTGCACTCCGAGCAAAATAAAATCAAAAGAAACACAACAACATCATCAGCTACTCATTCTAGGCTACAAACTCTTCTTCGGTTAAGATTGCATCAATAGGTACTAATCTTGCACACTAAGGATATCGTAGGAACACTAATCTTGTCTCTTGAATATACAAACCAATTCGAATCATATTATTATGCCAAAGCCTAACTTACTCATCCTCCTTTTTGCTTTTTTTCATTCAGGCGCAATCACATTAAGCCCGTTATCTCCACACACTCATAGTAAGGAGACCGGTTAGTGACTCTGATCCTTTTTGCACGGGGTTCTGGTACTTACGTGGCATAATCCTTTGCTTACTCGGTTGTACTTGCGGGGGATCAGACCGTAATCCACCCTACCAAGTTCAGCACCAGAAACCGCTGAACCAACTAACACCGAGTCTTATTATCAACTTTTTTTTGTAGGTTCTATGACCGTTGGGTTAAGTGACCGGGTGAGGGTCACCAAACTTAGAAGGCGCATTCCTTTTTCTTTCCTTTTTTTTCAAATAAAACTTGGATCACTCACTTATTTTCATCGGCTTTCCTACGTAGAGTGCATGTGAGATGGTGCTGACTGCTAAAATAAACTACTCAAGAGCTATTAAAAGATGAGAATTCAAGGCTACGTCATAATAAAAATTCAAATTAACTTCCATATGCATGAGACTTACAGTGTTAAGACGATATCGATCTTGTGAACTTTTCCCAAGTCTCCACAACTAACCTCAGATTATTCTATAACCCAAAACTTTCAAAAAGATGCATTTTTTATTTTATTTTTTTATAACTGAAAACAAAATAAGAAAACATAGAACAAAAGCAAAGAAAACAAAACAAATAAATGATTCCCTCCCCCACACTTAAAACATGCATTGTCCTCAATGAAATGATATAACTATTAAATAAGAGTGAGAGAAAGGAAAGAACACACCCGAATAGTCAAGGAGGATAAGTGATCACATAAGCAGCCTTTTCCAAAGAGATATCTTCTATATTCTCTTCTTCCAAAGTGGGGCTCCCATGTAGCAGCTTTGGGTAATGTCCATTGAACTTGAAATTTTTATTAGTGCCTTCTCCTTTTATTCCAGGATCAAAGGATAATCTTTGATAAGTAAAAGTGTCGAATGGGCACGTGATCTTCTTCTCCATAACACCAAAGATAAAAAGATTGAGGGGTTGCCTCATTATATTTGTTACATCTTCAAGTGAGATCCTATGCATACACATGGACGGACTAGTATCATAAATATCATTCAAGATCGATCCAATTCCTTTCTTATGCTTCTTCAATACCTGCAAAAATTTACTTTCTTTATCAAAATAAAGTTCAGAAGAAATTATAACCGAAAGTTTTTCATTCATCTCTAAATAAGCATATTTAAGATTTTCAAGAATTAGTTTCAGCTCTCGGGAAGGTGGTTGTTCGATGGATGATTTGTTTCGGGTAGCCAGAGTTTCGAGAGCTTCATCCACATGAACAAATTCATTTGCAACCTCATATGCAGTAAGAATATTAACTTGCAAGGCGGCCTCAATTTCAGCACAAACAAAGCAAATTTTAATATCAGTACAAACATCACAAGAGTAAACATCATCAAAATCAGATAATGATGGAAAATTAGCTGCAAATAAATCAGTACAAGTATCATCAACAATCTCAGAAGGCAACTCTATTGGAAAAACAGAATTCTCTTCCAAGGGTTATTGGTTAGATCCTTGAGCTTGTTGTATGATATTCATCAAAGAGGCAAGTTGTTCAATCTGTGTTTGCAAAGTCTGGAGAGTAGAATCTATTTGTTGTTCATACTGGAGATTATTTGAAGCCATTTGTTTGACAATGTCCTCTAGCGAAGGTTCAGAAGGTTTTGAGCACACAACCTGAAATTCTTTCAGATGCTTATGCGGATCCTCACCTGTAAGACTATTAAGCTTTGACAACAAGTGTATTAAATCAGATTTGGATTCAAAAGGTGTGTCAGCTGCAGGATAGTCAATACATAAACCATTATAGCTCACATTAAGGCCAACCAACTTCCTCAAAGTTCTTTGTTCAGCCATGTTATCAATAAACACAAAAATACCAACTATATCCTAAACAGGCAGAAACAAATAGAAAGAAAGAAAACGATTAAAATAAATTTAAAAAAAATACAAAAATACGAAAATACAAAATTTAATCTAATAGAGCAAAATACGATTTTTGAGATTTTTTTTTTGGATTTTTTCGACACTATGAAAACAGTAAAAAAATATTTAAAAAACTGTACCGCAACCGAAATTGCAACCCTGAAAATCAACAAACACAACGAAAAAAAACAAGAAAAAAAAACAAGAACACTATAGCTATGACTAAAATATTAATTAATAACAACAAGAATCCCCGGCAACGGCGCCAATTTTGATCCGTTGCTGCAGACGAATAAAAAACGAGTTACTTTAAAAAAATGTAGTTTAGCGACAGTGACTCGAGTATCGTATCGCGAGGATTCTTGTATTGTTATTAACCAACATAAGTGATTATGGGGGATTTAATTCATGATCAATTTTTAAAGAGTTGAGCAAATAAGTGATTAAAATAAGTGATTATAAAAATAAGTCGATCTACTGTTTTCAGGTTCCTGCTAATCATTGGTTTTTACCTTACCAATTCCCTAAGTGGCTTCGACCTCTATTCGATTTCAATACCAATTGACAAGCGCAATAGATATAAAATAGATTGAATTCTCATTCCGAATTAAGCAAACGGATTAATACAATCGCGAATTAAGCAAACACGATATAAAACGCGATTTAACGACTAAGCGACGTAAACAACGATTAAAGATTAGGAATACAATCATACGAGTTTAATCAAGACATTCCATGAAATAACAAATTAAGCAAATGAAATTTCATAAAATATAATTGAAAGATAAACAAAATTGAATTGATAAATTAAAAACCTCAAAGTATCGGAACGCGATTACAGTAGATCAACTCTGGATGATTAGTTCTTCATTTAAGCGTAAAAGCAAAATGTATTTTTTTATCAATAATGAAAAGGTTCCAAATCGATTACTACAGCGGCTGCTAGGTATAGTAAAGACAAGGATTCAGTTTATAACCCAACTGGGTCGAAAACATAACCCATGCCCAAAACAAATGACCCAAAACTTAAATATAAAATGCTGAAACTTCAATGAAATTTATAGCCATGCTACAGTATGATTCAGCTCTTGACTTCTGAATAAAAATCGTAGCTCTTTCTCTTATCTTTCCAACAACTGGTAGCATGCCTCATTCCGACTCTCGTAGCTTAAGTTATGAATTTATTCGTGCAGACTGCTAATGCTGAAAATAAAGTACGAAAATCAAATAAGAGTAGAAATAAACTAAAATAGAAAAAACACTATAAAATACAAAAATAAGCTAAAGAAATCATAGAAATGCATAAGTACAATCATGGAAGAATGTGCATCAAAATGCACTGATCAGCCGACACATCGTCTACCAATTTAGTATTCAAAATTAAACTGATTCAAACCCACGCGACTAATCAAATAATCCATCCGCGAGCGACACGTGGCTAATATTTGGCCACGTGATGAGGAGACTATATCAGACTCCCCCTCTCTACGCCTTAATATAGCTAACTAATTTCAAACTATTTTTCTACCAACTTAATAAAAACTTCAAGATCATTTTCAAAAAAATATTAAATAGCATTGTCTTCGAATCAAACTGTGAACTACGTTTACGATCACTCAACTTACAACCCATACATGGTTCAAGGTTAATTGGAAAGCAATTCTACGCGATCTTATAAAAAACACCAACTAAACTATGAACTACGAAAAAGGACTCTGATTTCTCCTAAGAAGATACGTAGGCATACACTTAAAATCATGGCGAGCCCCCCTAACTAAAATTAAAACCATTTTTCCTAATCATATTTAAAAACCCTATTTCCTAAAAAATGCGCTTTTAAACCTAGTATCCTTGTTATCAAGGTAGATAAGGGGTACCTAACACCTTCCCCTCGTCTAGAACCGAGTCTAAATCTAGAATCTCTGAACCTTTAGGGTTATTCCTTTATACTCCCTTCCTTTTGGATAAATATTAAGGGTGACAACTCTGATTTAAAAACCAGTTGCAATAGCTGGCGACTATGCTAGGGACTCAACCTTAGGTTTAGAAGCCTTGTCTTTTGGTTTTAGGGTTTTTCTTATTTTTTGTGTTTTTTATATTTGTTTATTTAACTATTTATTTACTTATTCATTTATTTATCTATTGTTATTTTTATCATATTGTTATATCTGTGGTGGGATTTAAATTTTACAAAAAATATTTTCAGAAAACCATAGAAAGAAGGTTCGTCTACTAGCCAATGGGATACATCAGCCCTACGAGTTTATGTTACAACTTCGCCTAGAGTTGGTGGAATTTCGCAAAAGAAATACGTCTCAAGAGACATCCTCTTGGGAAGTAGGACTTTGGAATGACACCTATGACATTTTGTAAAACCTTCAAACCAAAATCTCATGATGAGACCTTTCATTACCTAGAGATGAAAGTTTCGGTCTGCAAAGAAGATCCACTTAAGGGAGGCCCTTGTGCCTTTCCCTCTAGTGTTATTCATGATACCCTTAAGGAAACCACCTTATGGGGAGGGTAGAATATTCGTAGGCCAATACTAAGAACCTAACTTCTAAGGATACATTTCACAAATCCCACTACAATCTGCAAGTCTGCAGGGGTTATCCCTTAATCCACTACTATCTTTAGCCCGCGGGGCTTCCGTCTATATCATCATCCCTATCTAGTAGGGACTCCTCATTGACTATCATTTTTAATAATCCTTAAAGAACTTTTTCTGCATCTCTAAGAAAATGTAAGATATCATCAATTATCATCTTCATCTGTAAGAAGTCCCTGCCTATCTCAATTTCTGAGTCAGAGTAGGATATCATCATCAAACCTGTATATGGTACCCCTATATCTACCATCATACTACATCTACGTCGCATTGCATATCCATGAAAAAATTTTGCATACCTAAAAGCAAAAAATGGTTTTGTATACCCAAGCATTTTTATACATTTACATTTCCATCCATTTTCACAAAATCATTTACACTTCCGCCCTTATCCAACTGTGATCCAGCTAGCAAGATTCTCGATACTCGTAAGAAAACTCAAGATATGTCTTAATAAGCCATGGAAGAACTCAAAAGAGGCTAAGAACTGTTGAAGGAGGAGGTCCACCAGTTGAAGACTCAAATGAACTTAATCATGCAATTATTATTGAGGAATAGAGGTAACCCTTCGTCATCCTAGCTGCAGGTCTATTAAGCACCGTAGATGCCACCACCATGGAAATGTCCCTCACCTCAATAACAACTACAACAACCCTATCAATAGAAAGGATATGCCCAACAAAGGAAAAGACAACAGCTATCACCTAGGAGATTTGATCCACTTCCCATACCGCACAGTCGACTGCTACCAGATTTACTCAAGGCATACTTGGTAGAGTTGAACCCACTTGCTCCTCCAATTGGGGCACTCCCACCAAAATATGATGCAAATGTAAGGTGAAAGTATCATGCCAATTCTCCAGGGCATACCATAGAAAAATGTTGGGCTTTCAGACACAAGGTTCAAGATTTAATCGATAATAAGCAGTTGACTTTTGAAGAAGGGGTCTCATTGGCGAATGGTCGCCCTTACTTTGATAAATCTAAAGACGAAGAAGAATCTCCTAAAATTCAGTGGATCAATAAGAGGGCTTATCTCTAGATCATTAGGCCTTAATCATTTCAAATTGTAATTTCTTTCTTGCTAAATGTTATTTGTTATAAATTTGTACCTTTTGGTTTGTAAATTTAATAAAATAAGCATGCATGTTTTTGAAATTGATTCATTTGTATCGACTCTTATATCGCTTTCCACAAATAATCAATGACTTCCCAATTTTACTCTTTCTTTTCCATTTTCAAATTAATAAACTGTGACGGAGAATGATGAAAATACAAAATAATCGAATTTTGCTTACGTATGCTTTTTAATAGTAAGGCTTAGCTGACAATGTAAGGCATTGTTTCACTTCCCAAATAGTAGAGATATAAGGAATTAATTCGTAGTTAACCCCCTTAAGCCAGAAGTCGGAGTTCTTTTTATTCTCTAAAAAAACCCATAATCTTAACCAGGGGCAGGGTATATTTCAATTAATTCGACAATGCATTCAAATCCCAGGAGAATTGAAACAATCTAAGTAAAGGTTCAAGCATATCGCTTTCCTCGATGCATCATCGAGAGAATGATATGAGAAAAGGGTCAAGCATATCTCTTTCCATGATACGTCATCGAGAGAATGATCTAAGCAAAGATTAGAGCACATTGTCTTCCCCGTGTTCATCATCCAAGATTGAGGAATAAATAAAAAAATAAAGTCCACGACGTCTTTCTTCCTCAGTACTTCAATGAAGATCGAGAAAATGATGAAGATGAAGCTTACAGCAATCAACATGACAGTTACAAGTTTCAAAATCAAAAAGTAAAAAAAAAGAAATTAAAAAAAATATAGAGAAATCCCGCTAAGTCAAAGCAAATCAAAACTTGACTTGGCAAAAGTTAGGGCATCCCGATGGACTGGAAATTTCAAAAAAATTGGTCCATGCAAAAATAAGAGACTGAAAACAATAAATTGGATAATAATCTTATGACTGCCACCTAGAGAATCATCAAAGACTTCTCATCAACGCTTGGATCTTATCAATGCTTCTCATCGACGCTTGAACATTATCTATGCTTCTCATCATCAGCGCCACTACGAAATTTTTCTCAGAGATTGAATGCATCTGTTGGATTAATTGAACTTAGGATTGGAGAAAATCAAGGAGAATAGGGTGGGCTAAATAAATTTTGGGCCTTATATCTTTTAATTCTTAAACCACAAACTATGGCCACGTTACAACCTTCAAAAGTCCTAATTGAAGCTAGGTTCTCTATCAAAGCATATTCAGCAAGATTTGTGTTAAACTGACTCCTATATTTGTTAAAATTATTAATCATCTTCGCTTCTTCGAATATTCATCTTCTAATCTTCCATTTATTTTCAAATAATCAATTCTCGATTTCAAAAACTTGCATGTGCATCAAACGGAATTACTTCTTCAAAACATACAATTTTATCTATGAATCGATACTTAGAATCAAGGAAATTTCAAAATTAGTCTCATCAAAGGCAGTATTTTGAAGAAGCTTCTACATGGGAAAATATTAATAATCGTAGGGGTATATCACATGAAGATAATATCGACAAGGGGTGAGCATTCCAAGATTCAATCAACTTGAATCAAATTTCAAAGAACTGTTCAATCAGGGGCATACCTTTTGGAAGGGCATTCCTTAATCAATTCATATCACAATAGAGTATGACTCAGTTTCCTTATTTTAACAAGCTTCTCAAGTCATTGATGATCAGAGGCATTCTTCTAAGATCCAAATGCAAGGGCAGTGCATACCAAGTTCATCCTACCGCACGTAGGGTCCAAATTCCCCTTCAAACAACTTCAAGTACAAACTTTTCAAGTTCTGAATACTTGGGGAAACCTATGACAAGTTCATGTCAAGGTCTAAGTTCCTTCTAAGGATGCTTCCTTCAGATCCGAGAGATGGAGGGGCACATATTTTCAAAATTCGAATGTTGGGGCAAACTATTGCGAGGCTCAATCAAAATGAGTTGATTCAAAATAGTTCATCAAAGCAAAGCATTTTCAAGAGTCTTTCAATCAAGGGAATAACACAAAATAGTGGGATCATTCACATTATAATCAAACTGTATTCCGAGCTCATATCAAAGAGAATCTCCTCCAAGACCCTACCAACAAATTAGGAAAAGATAGTCCACAAAGGGGAAAGTTCTCTACGTACTCTCATAATCTCCAGTGGATCTTTCTCTTCCATTAAGAAATCTTCAAGTTCAAATCGGGTATTTGGAAATCACGACAACATAACATTCATCCATCATGTGACAAGCAACCTTGTTGCATAGGCAAACCTCTACGCCCTAATCATCAACGATGCATCACAGAGGCACCATTCAAAAAAATAGCATTCAAGTTATAATCATAAAGCGTAAGTTTGCTTAAATCATGCATTATGGTTCCTTTATCCAAAACCAAGCTATACTTATCACCTCATCCATCTGACAAAGTCCGACAACATGGGTCGAGCATATCCCAGAAATCCCAATTACACATTCATATTTAAAAATCCAACATCCTTTTACATATATCAATCATCACATTTCATGCATCAATCAATCATCACATTTCATGCATCAATCAAATTTGCACGCATAGCATAAAACCTTATTTTTATGTGAGATAATCGTCATTGTTGATCAAATTATCAATTCTATATCGAATCTTGGCAGAAGATTCCCCTGGATATTCATGGAAGTAGATTATCTAGGAGACCTCGACAAAAGGTATTTCAACAGAATCTCGGCAGTAGATTCCCCTGGTTGATCATGGCAGATGATTATCCAGAAGACCTCGGCAGAAGGCACTTCTCAATCGAATCTCTGAAGAAGCTATTTCTCAATTGAATCTCGACAGAAGATTCCCTTGGCTAATCACGATAGTTGATTATCCAGAAGACTTCGGTAGAAGGTATTTCTCAATCGAATCTCGGCAGAAGATTCCCCTGGCTAATCACGGCAGTAGATTATCCAGAAGACCTTGGCATAAGGTATTTCAATAGAATCTTGACAGTAGATTCTCCTTGTTAATCACGACAGTTGATTATCCAGAAGACCTCAGCATAAGGTATTCCAATTGAATCTCAGCAGCAGATTCCTCTGGTTGATCATGGCAGTTGATATCCAGAAGACCTCAACAGAAGATAGTTCCCAATTGAATCTCGACAATAGATTCTGCTGGTTGATCACGACAGTTGATTATCCAAAAGACCTCGGCAGAAGGTAGTCCTCAATTGATTCTCGATAGTATATTTCTTGGAAGTCTCGGCAATAAATTTCATGTTAAAAAAACCTCACATTAAGCGTGACGTACGCATAACCATATCAAAATCTCAAGGTCATTCACAACATTTGGTGCATCTAAAATACGGAAACACCATAGAGAATTTGATAAAACATCAAAGGTTAGTCCTTGTTAGGAAAACATCGAAAGAGCATCCACGCCTATTTCTATGCCCACGCCTACGTCTACGACTATGTTAACATCCATGCCAGTGTCCACGCCTATCTCAATTCTTGCACCTATTTCCGCGTCTACGTCTACGACCACGTCTACACCTGCGTCTGTGCCTACGTCCATACCTACGATACAAACATCGAGATCTTATTGACACTTTTCACCGAATTCAAATCAACTTGGAGGTACAATAAGTGGCAAAAAACAATGTTGAGGAGTTGGTGACTATGAGAACCCGGTGGTTTAACAAAGGATAATTGTAAAAAACATTTGCAAAATACTTGGAATATATACAAACATTTGGGGCATACGTCACACTTGGGTAACACATCAATTTAGGGCATTATAAATGCATGACATCTTGCAAATCTACTTTGGTTAGAATTACGAATTTTCTTGGGGTTCATCATTAGCAAGCTTATCTATGAAAACCTTATAGTTCAAACTTTAAGAAAATTTGGTGTTCTTCACGTTAATAGTTATGGTTGAGGACGACACAACCAGCTTCATCGTTAATTTTGAGGTATATTTTCTTCATGTTGATAGTTATGTTTAAGGATGACACAACCAAATTCATCATGAATTTGGTGTTCTTCACGTTGATATTTATGGTTAAGGACGACACAATCGACTTCATCATGAATTTGGGGTATATTCTCTTCATGTTGATAGTTGTGGTTGAGGATGACACAATCGAATTCATCATGAATTTGGTGTTCTTCATGTTGATAGTTATGGTTGAGGGCGACACAATCGACATCATCGCGAATTTGGTATTTATTTCCTTCATGTTGATAGTTGTGGTTAAGGACAACACAATCGACTTCATCGAGAATTTGGTGTTCTTCAGGTTGATAGTTGTGGTTGAGGGAGACACAACCAGCTTCATCGTGAATTTGAGGTATATTTTCTTCATGTTGATATTTGTGGTTAAGGACGACACAACTAACTTCATCATGAATTTGGTGTTCTTCACGTTGATAGTTGTGGTTGAGGATGACACAACTGACTTCATCGTGAATTTGGGGTATATTCTCTTCATGTTGATAGTTGTGGTTGAGGATGACACAACCAACTTCATCATGAATTTGGTGTTCTTCACGTTGATAGTTGTGGTTGAGGGCGACACAACCGGTGTCATCGTGAATTTGGTGCTTATTTTTATTCATGTTGTGGTTGAGGACGACACAACCGACATCATCATGAATTTTGAATTCTTTACATTGATAGTTGTGGTTGAGGGCGACACAACCAAATTCATTGTGAATTTGGTGTTTAATTTCTTCATGTTGATAGATGTGGTTGAGGATGACACAACCGACTTTATCATGAATTTGGTGTTCTTCACGTTGATAGTAGTAGTTGAGAGTGACATGACCGGCTTCATCGTGAATTTGGTGCTTATTTTTCTTCATGTTGATAGCTTTGGTTGAGGACGACGCAATCGACATCATCGTGAATTTGGTGTTTTCTCCTTGTTGATAGCTTTGGTTGAGGATGACGCAACCGGCATCATCGTAAATTTGGTGTTTTCTTCATGTTGATAACTTTGGTTGAGGACGACACAACCGACACCATCAGGAAATTTTCGGGTTTTATCACTTCAAATCTAGCATATTTCATTTGGTTATCAAATCTTGGTTGAGGGCTGACACAACCAACATTGTCTTTCCAAATTCCAAATATCTGGTTTCAAGCCCGTATTATCTATCCTCTAGGCTATGGTAGGCATGCGAAAAATCTTTGACTCATTACGTTAGTCTCTAAGCAGGAATGTATTATCAAGCTTTACGTTATTCATCCCATGGATTGCGATGAATATACAAAATTTGTATCCCAAACATACTATATTAGTCTCCTAGAATTAATAAGTCAGGTTTTTAAACTTGTATCATTTACCTCCTTGGTTGCGGTAAATATGTGAATTTTACAATCTCTTTTAGACTGACAAATCATCTGCGTTATCATGTCTAAATTCTATCAAAAACTTTGGTTCAAACGCCGGTAGGATGATACATCATCATCTATGCATATTTTTCACACTCATGTGAACGTTGTACAACATATCCTTATAATATCTCGGAAAAATATTGGTGTCTTTCAATATTTAATAAACTTATGATAGAACGTGCGAGACCTGCATATTCTCGCACTATTCAATCGAAAGATGATTAAATAGGGGCAGCTATCATACCCCAAATTTGTCCGCCCTTTTATTTCTACAGTCAAAAATATTTTAAACATTGTTTTTATAATATTATTTGATTTTTTATACATGTTCATTCTCAAGTCCAGTCAAAAATATTTTAAACATTGTTTTTATAATATTATTTGATTTTTTATAAATATTCACTCCCAAACCTATTTAAAAATATAATGATTTATTCCAAATTATTTGTATTTTTTAAAATAGAAAATATATGCACACCTTTTATATACTTTCAAATTGAGTTTACTTACAAATCAGTAAAATAGCACAATTGATAAAGAATGACGCTTGCAAGCATAAGGTCACGAGTTCGAATATCTTGTGCCGCACTTTCAACATTTTATTTTTTTATTTTATTTGTTGTCACTAATTTTATTTCCTTTTTTGGAATCAATCTTTTGGGCTTTCTTTTGGGCTTTTGGATATTGTTGTCCTAAGTTTTCCAAACGGTGGGAGAACAGACTTGGGTGTTTTGCGTTTGATTGCAATTATTGCAGATAGCAAGAGTCGCCACCGACTTTTCTTTTATCCAACAAAAGAAAGGTTGAAAAGAACAGGAAAGACCTTTAGAAATTATTTCTTGAGTTCAGGGGGTAGGTTATAAAAAGGGAAGGTATTAGCACCCTTTTCATCCGTATTTATCTACGGGCTCTTAGTTGCTTGCTAGATCACTTGCTTTTGTTTGAAAATGTGCTTGCGGTGTGGGTTTGAAGGTATTTTGAAAACATCTTTGAAATGATTCTCGTTTTTATAAGAATGCGTACAAAGTGTTAGTTCTTAAAATAGTTTAAAGAGGTGTTTGTGGAATGTGTTTTTGAAAGTGATTTTGAAAAGTGTCTTTGTAATGATTCTCGTTTCTATAAGAACGCGTACAAAGAGCTTTGTCTTTTGAAAATGTTTCAAATGAAAGTGTTGGTGTATAAAATGTTTTTGTTGTGAGAAAGCGATCAACTATGAGCATCCTACCTACTCAAAAGGTCTAATGCTCGCTTCCTCCTCCTTTAGATGTTTCTATCTTACCATTCATTTGGTAAGAAGCCCCGTCGTTGGATGTGAAGGGACGAACGTGGGTCGTTTGTATAGTCATATAAGGAAACCTATGGGACATTTTAGCAATGTCGTTTAGGGACTAGATCGTTTACCAAAGGCAACATCGAAGGTCATCGAGGGACTACGATCTTTTATCGAGGGTCTTTGCAAAAACGCCTATATTCGAGGGACATGACTATTTTTCTGAGGCAACAAGTGAGAATACCCTAGAGGTACATGTGTGAATAATGTGTTTGATTTACATGCATTTTTGTCTTAAATTTAGGGTTGTCTACTTATTGGTTTTATCTTGCCATACATCCTAATTACTAACATTTATACAAAAGCAATAAAAATGCAGAAAATAAAGACCCCACACTATTACAACTATATTGAATAGCAAGAAAATTTAAAAACAAAATAAGAAAAAAGAAGGAAAATGAGTGCTTTGATTTGGGCAGCAGAACCCTTCGATTCTGCTTCTCTGTCTCCCTTTAATTTGGGCTTAGCATGAAGCATGAGATGCAACCTTCGATTCTGCCATTCCACTTCCTTCGATTGCAGGAAAGTTAGGGTGAGCAAGTAAGCTTTAATCATGCTCTTTGTCCTTCTTTTTATTGAGGCCTGGCAGTCAATGTGTGGTGAAGCCTAAACCATACTATTTGTTCTGCTTGCAACTGTGAAGCAGCCAGGGGTGAAGCCTAAAGCTTCGATTCACACCTCTTTCCTTATGTTTTCTTTCGTTTGGGATTTAAATAGAAACATGGCCTGAGGACATGCTAATATTGTCTCATGGCCAGGTTAGTTCTTAAAACATGTTTGATAAACAAAGGAAATAGACCATAAGATTAACAATGAAAACAAACTGAAACGAAAAAGGAAATAAATGTTATGTATATGTTTTGAAACGAAAAAAGCTTAAGGTCAGAGTGACTAACCTTGCTTGAAGCTGGGGTATATGAGCTGGACCTTTAGCTACTGCCCTGGATACTCCTAGATTCGAATGGAAGAAACGAAGGTGATGTTTCTAATGCTGTATTTGAAGGTCCAGAAGAGTGGGGGTGGTGCTTGTTATTCCTGGATTCGAAGGAGAAGAACATGTGTGGTGTTCTTTCTACTTGATTCGAAAGAAAAGCAAAGTGTGGGGTTGCTCCTAGATACGAAGGGGAAAAAAACAGGTGTTGTGTTTCTAGTTGTTGGATTCGAAAGGGTCAGGAACAAAGGTATAGTCTTTTGAATCTGGGTATGATAATGTCTTAAGTGTTTGGATAATTTTCACATAATCAAGGTTTTTTCCCAGCTACCAAAAGCCTCTGGATGTATTGTCCAACCCCTTTAGATGTTATGGAGCCTCTTATTTATAGGCAAAGCTGGCTGAGGTTTAGGAGGGAAAATAAAACAATTCGAACAAATTGAGTAAACTATTTTTTGTAGCTTTCGAGGGGCAGTGTTCGTATGCCAAATTGGTGCAAGAATAGGGGCAGTGTTTCAGGACTGCTGTGCAGCAGTTTTGGAGCGTTATGGGCAGTGTATCAGGCCTGAACTTGGCAGCAAGCATCTTTTGATATTTCCACCTTTCGTTTTGACCACCTTCGACCAGATCCTTCTTCAAGAAATATTATTTGATTTTCATCCAACAAGTGTCTTTCAAATGGGTCATATGTATATCTTTGAAAGGGCCAAATATGTGTCCTTCGATTGGACCATATGCATCATTTGTGTTCACCATTTGCAATTCTTTGAATGGGCCACCAAGAAATGTCTTTCGAATGGGACACCCAGACATGTCTTTCAAATGGGACACCCAGACATGTCTTTTAAATGGGACACCCAAACATGTCTTTTAAATGGGACACCCATTGTATGCCATAGTGTAGGAATTATGTGTGATTGAAACAAACTGTTTCCAAAGGAAATATTTCCCATTCGAAGCTAGCGTAAAAAATGGCCCATGCTTTGTGGGAGCCATTGCCTTGTGAATGCTAGCCATTTGGAAGCCTTTGTCTTGTGCATACTGGCCTGAAGGGAATCCTGGCTTTGGTGAATCGAAGGAAGCATGCAAAGGGGCAAATGTCTTCTGAATCGAAAGGAAGCTATAGGAGGTCATTGCCTTGTGCCTGCTGGCCTAAAGAAGGTCATTGCCTTGTGAATTGGGAGCAAGCGTAAAGAAGGCACTCGTCTTCTGAATCAAAGGACATCAAAAAGAGGCTTTTCCTATTTGAATCGAAAGAGGCCACCAGGGGTTTCTTTTCCTTGTGCCTGCTGGCCTGGCGGGAGCCTCTTGCTTTGAAGCATGCAAGAAGGAAACTATTGCTCAATTGAAGGTTGTATGCAACCAGCTATTACTTTGTGAATCAAAGCAAGCACGGGGAGAATTATTTATCCAATCAATGCAGGCATCAAATATCCAATCGAAGCATGCATGCAGGCCACCATTGCATTGTGAACCATGTGAGGCCAATGGTGCAGTCGAAGCTTGCATGCAGGAGGTCATTGCTTTGTCGATCGAAGGAGGCACAAAGGATGGATCGAAGGAGGCATGAAATGGATCATAGCCCAATCAAAGTAAGGAGAATCGAAGAAAACTTATTTTTTCTCCAATTTTGTTAAAAAAAATATTTTTATCTGTTTTGCCCTTTTTTCACAGTTTCCTCTTTAACTTGATGCTGGAAAATCCAATTGTACTTGTGCAAGCTTGAATTTTGAGAATCCTTGTGAGAAATGCCTTGAGAAATGAGAGGGAAATTTTGGGGTACAACAGCTGCCCCTGTTCAATCTTCTTAAACCTGGAAAGAAAGTATGGCACATTGTCGTTCGTAGCTTGAAGGTAGAAGATGATTGAACACTAGAGTGCCCAGAAATTTGCACTCGATGATATGGTTGTCGATTGTGTAGGGTATGGGCTTAAATATTCTATTTAGAGAGATGATGGAGAGTTGTCGGAGATGGGCTTATAGATGCCATCCAAAGGTGATTGTTAATATAATATGGAAGAAGTATCAAAATAAATATCTGGTCGATTTATACTGAAATAATAGATATAGTGGGATAAGTATCAGAATAATATCCATAAATGAATCGTATCTGACTGGTATTTGAATGAGCGTCAGAATGACATCCGTATCTGGATCGTATCTGGACTATATTTGAGAGATATGCTGAATCAGTGTCAAAATGACATCTGTATCTGGACTGTATTTGAAAGAAACTGGAATAAGTATCAGAATGACATCCGTATATGGATCGTATCTGAACGGTTTCTAGGAGAAAAATCTAGAATAAGTATCAGAATAATATCCGTCTCTGGATCGTATCTGAACTGTCTTGGGAGTAAATATGGAATAAATATCTGAATAATATCCGTCTCTGGATTGTATCTGAACCATTTCGGGAGTAAATCTGGAATAAGTATCATAATGTCAGCCGTATCTGGATCGCATCTGAACTGTTTCTAAAAGAGGATTTGGAGTAAGTATCAGAATGTCAGCCGTATCTGGATCGCATCTGAACTATTTCTAGGAGAGAATCTGGAGTAAGTATCAGAATGTCAGCCGTATCTGGATCGCATCTGAACTGTTTCTAGAAGAGAATCTGGAGTAAGTATCAAAACGTCAGCCGTATCTGGATCGCATCTGAACTGTTTCTAGGAGAGAATCTGGAGTAAGTATTAGAATGTCAGCCGTATCTGGATCACATCTAAACTGTTTCTAGAGGGAGTCCAGAATAAGTATCAGAATGTCAGCCGTATCTGGATCGCACCTGAACTATTTCTAGAAGAGAATCTGGAGTAAGTATCAGAATTTCATCCGTATTTGGATCGCATCTGAACTGTTTCTAGAAGAGAATCTGAAGTAAGTATCAAAATGCCAGTCGTATCTGGACCGCATCTGAACTGTTTCTAAAAGAGGATTTGGAGTAAGTATCAGAATGTCAGTCGTATCTGGATCGCATCTGAACTATTTCTAGGAGAGAATCTGGAGTAAGTATCAGAATGTCAGCCGTATCTGGATCGCATCTGAACTGTTTCTAGAAGAGAATCTGGAGTAAGTATCAGAACGTCAGTCGTATCTGGATCGCATCTGAACTGTTTCTAGGAGAGAATCTGGAGTAAGTATCAAAATGTCAGCCGTATCTGGATCGCATCTAAACTGTTTCTAGAGGGAGTCCAGAATAAGTATCAGAATGTCAGCCATATCTGGATCGCACCTGAACTGTTTCTAGAAGAGAATCTGGAGTAAGTATCAGAATTTCATCCGTATTTGGATCGCATCCAAACTGTTTCTAGAAGAGAATCTAGAGTAAGTATCAAAATGTCAGCCGTATCTGGATTGCATCTGAACTGTTTCTAGAGGAAATCTGGAATAAGTGTCAGAATGTCAGTCGTATCTGGATGCATCTGAACTGTTTTTAGAAGAGAATCTGGAGTAAGTATCAAAATGTTAGCCATATCTTGATCGCATCTGAACTGTTTCTAGAAGAAATATGGAATAAGTGTCAAAATGTCAGCCGTATCTGGATCGCATCTGAATTGTTTCTAGAAGAGAATATGGAGTCAGTATCAGAATGTCAGCCGTATCTGGATCACATCTGAACTGTTTCTAGAAGAAATCTGGAATAAGTGTCAGAATGTCATCCGTATCTGGATCGCATCTGAACTATTTCTAAAAGAGAATCTGGAGTAATTATCAGAATGTCATTCGTATCGGGATCGCATCTGTACTATTTCTAGAAGAGTGTATGAGAAGGAGCCCGTGTAGAATTGTTTCAGTTGGTCGTGTAGATAATTATCCTGGCTTGTTTCCGGAATTAATCTACAAACTGCTTATGTAAATAGTTTTTCTGGCTAGTTACATGTATTAATCTATAATCGATCGTCCACAGATAGTTTTCCTGGCTTGTTACATGTATTAATTTGGAACTTGTTTTTGTCGGTCGTTGAGATATTTATCCTGGCTGGTTTCAAGTATTAATCCTTGACCTTAGAAAGAAAGATAGTTTTCCTGGCTTGTTACAGGTATTAATATTCAATCTGTTCATGTAGATAGTTTTCCTAGCTTGTTACAGCTATTAATATACAATCGGTCGTCCACAAATAGTTTTCTTGGCTTGTTACAGGTATTAATCTGGAACTGTTGAAAATTGTTGACGATATTTATCTGTTGATTGATCTTTCCTGAAAAGGTAAATAATTAGCTGCATGCAATGTCATGATGTATGAAATGCATGGTGTAATGATGTTTCTCAAAATGAATGAGATTGTGCTATATGCGTTTCGTATGCACATGCTATGAATGTTGTTGAAATGTAACTTTGTCTTGGAAAATAAATCTTTGACATGTGCTGGGGAGCTTTTGGGGAGTTAAAGCCCGGACTGATGTTGGGGATGAAGAGTATTCAACTCTCCAGACCTTGCTTTAGAATGTTTTCGATGGGGATTCCTATTTTGTTGTTTGAGGAGAACTCCGCTGGTGAATGTTGATTTTGCTTGAGAAGAAAACTCTGTGGGGAGTGTTGATTCCTTCTTGGGGAAAGAGTTCAGGAGTTTTAGTTCTCCGTTTCTCTATTGGGGAGTTATCTCTTGATTGAAGAGAAAGGAAATTAACAACTTGTTGGGGATAAAGAATTTAACCGTTATTTGGTTGGATTCCAAGTTTTGCGGCAAATCACCGGGGATTGTAGAAAAGTCTACAGGGGAAGATGTAAGTATGAGAGTGCGCCTAAGAGGGGGGTGGGGGGTGAATTAGGTACTTTAATAATTCTGCCGTTTTAGTGAGATGGATATTATTTTTCTGGTTTAGTGCATGTGTTTACAATTGTGTTTCTTTCTTTTCTGGTTTATGACTAGTGATGAAAGAGGTAAATGCGGAAAAGAAAAGAACACAAAGATGTATCCTGGTTTCCCTCACAGTCCGAGAGTACTCCAGTCCCCTTTCAACATGAAAGAGATTTCCTTATTGTTAGATCTCTAGACAAGACACCCTAGTCCTTCTATACAAGACTTTAACCAATAAAACCACCAAGAACAATCCTCTTAGACCAAGAACAATCCTCTTGGATTTTCACTAAGTTACCTATGATAACAATCCTCTCAATGTAACTACACTTGTATCCAACAACTTCGAAAGACAAGATTTCAACAAAAACACTTAAACTTAATTCCAACAATCCTGGAAAATAAGTAAGTAAATATCAATTTGTGAGTTTGAGTGAGTAGAGTAATATTGATCACTTAGAGTGATTTGACAATGTATAATCTTCTTCTTTCAATAATAATATTGTACAAAGACTCAAGATATATTTGCTCAAAGTTTTCTGTTTGTTAATGTATGAAAATGTGTAGAAAACTTATCCATGAAAATGAAGAATGCTTGAGTTTGTATTTTGAAAGTTCAGAAAAATATTTATGAAAGAAGGTGTTAGATCTGGATTTAAAATTGAATATTTATATGTTCATAACACCCTTTTGAAACATCATGAAGATCTGGAAATGTATCATGAACAAATGCCAAGTTTGAGTGAAAAGATGTAATGAAAAGGCATGATCAAAAGGCATGAACAAAGCTGTTATTTTTCAAATTCGTGCAGAGTGTAATCGATCGCACCTTTAGTGTAATCGATTGCACAAGGTTTTGAACAGCTACAAATTCAAAATTTTAAGAGTACAATCGATTGCATGCAAAGTCAGTAGCAAAATTTAACTGAGTGCAATCGATTACACTAACAATGTAATCGATTGCATGCAAAAACAGAAGCAAAAGATTTGGAATTTTGAAGAGTGCAATCGATTGCACTAAGATGTAAATCGATTGCATGCAGAAGAAAAGTGAAATTTCATCTTTGAAAAGCTTGAGTAATGATTCTTAAACATTTCTTTTTCATTTTGGAGCATCTATATCTTAAGATCAAAGTATATAATATTATTATACCTTTAAAGTTTTTGAGAGCTTTGAGTGAAGATATTATCCTTAGATGCTTAGATGCTTGATCAAAATCTTTGCCTTCTTTGTTAGCCATTGTTTGTCTTCATCAAAACAAAAGCTTATTTGAGAAGCTTGATTTTACATTCTCCCCCTTTTTGATGATGACAAACAATCTTTCTTTATGCTATGTACTTTCTTGAAGAGCTTCTCCCCCTAAGATGCAAAACTCCCCCTATGTAGGAGAGGGTTGGAATCCTTTGCAATTCTTCATCTTGATTGGAGAGTACCTTGAAAATTAAGACACGGGAAATACAAGCATAAAGTACCATACATCTTTCTCCCCCTTTGACATTATCAAAAAGAAGGGAAATATACAATAAAAAATGGACAAAATACATATATAAAAAAAATATTTATAGTATTGAAAGCTTAACCATAACCATATTGCTTCATGATACTTTTTATCATCCTTTGATAAAAGCACATAGTAGTTATCTTCATCAAAACATGATGTTGAAGCCTTTTTCACAAAGTTGTCTTGTACTTAGAAGTTGCATTTTATTCTTCAACATAAAGTACATCTTCAATGGATATGAAAGTTAGTGTATCAACTTTGCCAATGCCAAGAATTCTTCCTTTAAGGTATTTCCCATATGTGAAATAATCCTTGGACTTGAACTAGATTTGAAAGTTAGTATATGTCTCCCATCATATGCTTTGAACAACCACTATCAAGATACAAAATATTGCATGTGGTCTTGAAGCATACCTACAAAACAAATTAAGTTTGATTTGGTACCCAATGTGCTTTGGGTCCATCATAGTTAGTTCCCTTCTTAACCCATACATAATGCCCACTTGCCACACAGAAGTTTCTAACATAGCAAGCATTAGGTGTATGGCCTTTAATACCACAATAAAAACAAGTAGGTTCAAAGTTACTTCTATATCTAGAAGGATAAGATTTCTTCTTAGAAAATGTTTTCTTTTTAGGATAGTGACGAACTATTTTAGGTTTGTTCACTTTCTCTTTGGATGATTGATCACTAGCCTTAACAAAGATAGTTTTGTTAGAACTTGGTTTTGAAAACTTTGAATATCCAAGTCCGCTTTTATCATTGGAGTATCTTTGTTGGCTAAGAACACCTTCCAATCCAATTTGGCCCTTTTCATATCTTTCATGACTCTTTTTAATTGGACAATTTGGAAAGAAAGTGAATCACAACTTTTGCATACAAAATTCTGTTTTTGTTCATCACTTGACTTTTGTTTTTCTTCTTTGAAATCTTTTTCCATTGAAACATATTTTTCTTCTAAGGATGAAATTTGTTTCTTTTGTGATGAAATGGTTTTATACAGAATTTTGCATTCATTCAATAGTTCATCTATAGCACCTTGTGCATCACTATCAAAAAGAGAAAATTCATTACTAACCTCATTGTCTTCATCATTGGAATGATGTGAGGCCATCAATGCTAGATTTGCACTTTCATCACTATCGGAATCGGATGAGGAACTTATTTCATTGTCCTCCCATGCGACATAAGCCTTTTTGTTCTTGAATCCCTTCTTGCTTTTAAAGCCACCTTTCTTGGAGAGTTTTGGACAACCCGGCTTGATATGACCTTGCTTACCACATTCGTAACATGTGATATCTTGTGTTGATGTGGAGCCTTCCTTTTTTTGAAAATGTTTCTTTCCTTTTGAATGAGAAAAAGGTTTGTCATTTCTACCGAAGAACTTACCAAGCCTTTTAACAAGAAGCATGAAGTTTTCATCTTCTTCTGGATTGTTTTCCTTTTCAACTTCCTTGGACTCTATCTTCAAAGCAATATTCTTGGATTTCTTCTCTTGATTTTCATGCTTTTCGAGTATTCCGAGTTCCGTTTCGTATTCTTGAAGTTTTCTAAATAATGTTGCGGATGTCATGTTGGAAAGACTTTTCTTTTCTGAAATTGTCGTTACCTTTGGTTGCCATTCCCTAGTTAAGGACCTAAGTACTTCCAGATTCAATTCATCATTTGTCAAAGTTTTACCAAGAGCACTTAAATGATTTGTCAAGTGCACAAATCTCTTTTGTAAGTCAAGAATGGTTTCTCGGGGCTGCATTCAAAATAGTTTGTATTCTTGACTTAGGGTATTTAGTCTTGATTTTTTTACTTCAACCGTTCCTTCATGAGGTTGTACCAAGGTATCCCATATTTCCTTTGCTGTTTTGCATGTCGAGACATGGAAGAATTCGTCCATGCTAAATGCACCTTGAAAAAGGTTTATTTCCTTTTTGTCATAGAGAACTTTCTTCTTATCATCCTCGTCCCATGCAGTTTTAGGCTTTGATGAGCCAACACCATTGATTACTATTATAGGTATAAATGGGCCATTTTTGAAGGCATCCCATATTTCTTCTCCTTGTGCTTCTAGATGCGCCTTCATGCGTATTTTCCAGAAGTCAAAATATTCACCACAAAATAGAGGAGGCTTGTTGTTACTACCACCATCTCTGAAAACGGGATTATGATTTACGGAAGCCATTCTGGATCTTTTAGGAGCAGGTTACCTATAACCTGCTCTGATACTAATTGTAAGTATGAGAGTGCGCCTAAGAGGGGGGGGGGGGTGAATTAGGTACTTTAATAATTCTTCCGTTTTAGTGAGATGGATATTATTTTTCTGGTTTAGTGCATGAGTTTACAATTGTGTTTCTTTCTTTTCTGGTTTATGACTAGTGATGAAAGCGGTAAATACGGAAAAGAAAAGAACACAAAGATGTATCCTGGTTCCCCTCACAGTCCGAGAGTACTCCAGTCCCCTTTCAACATGAAAGAGATTTCCTTATTGTTAGATCTCTAGACAAGACACCCTAGTCCTTCTATACAAGACTCTAACCAATAAAACCACCAAGAACAATCCTCTTGGACCAAGAACAATCCTATTGGATTTTCACTAAGTTACCTATGAGAACAATCCTCTCAATGTAACTACACTTGTATCCAACAAATTGGAAAGACAAGATTTCAACAAAAACACTTAAACTTAATTCCAACAATCCTGGAAAATAAGTAAATAGTAATTTGTGAGTTTGAGTGAGTAGAGTAATATTGATCACTTAGAGTGATTTGACAATGTATAATCTTCTTCTTTCAATAATAATATTGTACAAAGACTCAAGATATATTTGCTCAAAGTTTTCTGTTTGTTAATGTATGAAAATGTGTAGAAAACTTATCCATGAAAATGAAGAATGCTTGAGTTTGTATTTTGAAAGTTCAGAAAAATATTTATGAAAGAAGGTGTTAGATCTGGATTTGAAATTGAATATTTATATGTTCATAACACCCTTTTGAAACATCATGAAGATCTGGAAATGTATCATGAACAAATGCCAAGTTTGAGTGAAAAGATGTAATGAAAAGGCATGATCAAAAGGCATGAACAAAGCTGTTATTTTTCAAATTCGTGCAGAGTGTAATCGATTGCATAAGGTTTTTAACAGCTATAATTTCAAAATTTTAAGAGTGCAATCGATTTTGCATTAACAATGTAATCGATTGCATCAAAGTCAGTAGCAAAATTTAACTGAGTGCAATCAATTGCACTAACAATGTAATCGATTGCATGCAAAAACAGAAGCAAAAGATTTGGAATTTTGAAGAGTGAAATCGATTGCACTAAGATGTAAATCGATTGCATGCAGAAGAAAAGTGAAATTTTATCTTTGAAAAGCTTGAGTAATGATTCTTAAACATTTCTTTTTCATTTTTGAGCATCTATATCTTATGATCAAAGTAGATAATATTATTATACCTTTAAAGTTGTTGAGAGCTTTGAGTGAAGATATTATCCTTAGATGCTTAGATGCTTGATCAAAATCTTTGCCTTCTTTGTTAGCCATGGTTTATCTTCATCAAAACAAAACCTTATTTGAGAAGCTTGATTTTACAGAAGAGGGGTTATGGTCCCTTGATTTGTGATAGCCTGAGAGGCAAATTCAAGCTGGGGAATCTTTCCGTTTGTTGGGAAAACAAACCCTGTTACTAATCTGCTGGAGAGGCGTCTTCTTTTGGCAGAACTCCTCGAGGATTCTTGAGATCAACTCAGTTGGGTAGAAGTTTTTAGAGATTGAAGCTTTGGTTGGGAATTTCCTGGATCCAACTTTGTGGGGAGTTGAATGGGGGTCATCATATGAAAAGGAATTTGTGGGGATTTGTTGCTGCCCCTAATAACAAGTGTTTGTAGAATTGCCAGGAAATGTTTGCTTGACTGTATACAACCCTTTTCTGGAATTCATGTTCAATGCCCCAAGTGATTCAGATACAGACCTGCCCCTGGTGTATTCAGCATTTTTGAAGAGATTTCTTGGAATCTCGACATGACTGCCCCATGCGATTTTAAGGAAAATATCAAGGTGCCCTTTTGGTTTTCATGATTTTCTAAAAAAATTGTGAAGTTGGTTGTTTCATCAATCATTGAGGAGATGAGTCTCAAACCCTCAATTTTTGGGTCACTTAAGCTACATTAGGTTCCCAAACTTTAGGATATCTTGAATGTCTATCTAATTTATCAGAAGTTTGAATGGGCAAGTGTGATACGGTGGGAAAGAACTGACTGTTTTTTGGAATGCTGGTTTGCGTTTTGCGTTTGTTTTCGCAAAATGTCGCGGTAAGCAAGAGTCACCACCGAATTTTATTTTATTCAACAAGGAAAGGAAAAAAGCACAGAAAAATTCCTTTTTTGAGATATTTCTCGGGTTCGGGGGGTAGATTATAGAAAGGGAAGGTGTTAGCACCCTTTCTATCCGTGGTTATCCACGG
Source organism: Vicia faba (assembly GCA_948472305.1). Lineage (NCBI taxonomy): Eukaryota > Viridiplantae > Streptophyta > Magnoliopsida > Fabales > Fabaceae > Vicia > Vicia faba. The sequence continues at coordinate 94,419,525 of OX451735.1, read as the reverse complement.
GCTCTTAGGTACTTGCTCAAATGTTTTCAAAATATTGCTTTCTTGGTGCTTGTGGGTTTGAAAAAGTTTTTGTTTTGAAACTTTGTTCGAAAAGTGTAAGTGTGAAGAGTTTTTGTTTTTAAAAGAGAAAGTACTTAAGAACCATCTACCTACTCGAGAAAAGGAATCGTTCTATGCTATCTTCCTTTAGACAATGCTATCCCACTATTGATGAGTAGGTAGCACCGTCGTTGGAGTTTAAGGGTCAATTCGAATTTAGGGACTTACGGTCACCAAAGCAATGTTAGGATGCCTTAGGGGTAACCCTAATGTCTTAGATCATTTGTTTTGAGGCAACAATATCCGAGGCAACCGTTTCGAGGCGAATATGATCTTTGGACAAGAGGGCGACCTCTAAAGTGACCTATACTTAATGACCGTGTTACAAAGGCAACCAAGTGGGGTGTACCCTAAGAGTGCGCATGTGCGAGTGTGTCGTTTTCAGTTTATTTAATCTTTGTACATGTTAATGGTGATCTATGTTGATTTTAGGTTGAAACATTCAGTCTTGTCATGTCATCCTATTATCAAACATCTAACAGTTATATTTTGCGAAAAATAAATTGCGGAAATTAAATTACAAGGCGTCGGGTATTTATATCGCCAAAAGCAACCCTTTGAAATTTAAATGCGGAAAAATAAATAAAGCGATAAATAAATGGTCCTAATTATCAATTACATTCCGAGAACAAATACAATATTGATTAAATAAATCGCGTGCGGAAAATTAAATCAAGTGCGAGTTCTAGGGTTTTGACCCTTTGCTTATTAAAGAAAAGATTTTTTTATATTATTTTTATTTAAGAAAGAAATTACCTAAGCTAATTATTAAATTAATAAATAAATTAATTAATTAATAAAAATAAATATTTTTGGGTTTTTTTGTATTTAAAGAAATAAAATTAATTAATATTAGTAAAACCTAATTAAGTCTAAGTTAATTTTAATTATTTATAAAAATATATTAAAGTTAATTCTAATTAATGACCTAAATTAATTAAAGGATTTGTTAATAAAATATAAAATACTAAAATTTAATTTAATAAAGAAAATATTTTTTTGGTTTTAATTTTATAAAGGAAAAAAAATGATTGGTTAGTTATTAAATAGAAATTATAAATAAATAATTAAAACAAAAATAAAATAAATATAGAGAGAGAAGGGTATGGGCCTGATTGGAGTGTTTGGGAAGCAAATTGAGGCCCATTGAGCGCTGGCCTGGTTGACTTTTGAGATCCCCTGTGCGCGTTTGGACTTGGTCCATGGTAGACCATCAATCTGGATCACCAGATCTGGCCTTTGGCCATCTGGCTGTTGGAGATGTGGAGGCGCATAGTATGCTACAATGCTTGAATGTGTATCTGATCACCTGAAGAGAAAAAACAAATGCAAATTGGGGGGACCTGAGATCGAACCCAGGTCCTGTGGGTGCTTGGATTTCTTGCTTCGCCACTAGGCCATTGTGCTTCAGTTGTTAGTATATTAAACAATAATAATAATAAGAGAAAATGCGCTATATGCTAAAAAAAAATAAAAATGCACGCAAAAATTTGAAAGGACCAATCAGAGGGGGACACGTTGTCGTCCCTGTCCTCAGGCCTGTAACGCAGTTACCTGCGGATTTGAATCCGTAGCTAAATGCCTAGGTCATTCCCAAAATTCGTCTCAGGCCATATAAATTCCTCCCAAGACCATGGTTGCGTTCGTCTTCCTCTCCTGGTCATGTCCATAACCATCATTAGGGCTAATTTTACCTGTAATGAAAAACCCTAATCCAAGAGGAAAAACCCTAACAATGGCGTTTTGCACCACAAAGCAGATAAACGAAATCAAATAATATAGAAATCTTGGAAATGATTTGGTGGTTACAAATATGCCATTGATTCTTTGTAATAATGCATGATTTTTGAAATACGAAATCAAATTCAGAAGAGGATCGTGTGACACTTACAGTGCTCTAGGAGGTTGAAAAATGCGTTCTTTGGATCCCAGAAGGTTGAGTAGACACCCAGCAATCGATTGGTATCAAGCTTTGCTTCTGAAAACGCCTCAAAGTATGATTTTGGTTTCACACTTTTTCACCACTTTTTCAAGTTTTGTTCTTTCTGTTCTTGCAGCCTCTAGCCCTCAATTTCGTGTGCCTCTCTTGCTTATGTAATGTGGAATGCATTAGGTTAACCAATGTGCCTTGAATCTTCCACATCAATGCATAAAATATTTGATTTGATTCACTTTTGAAAGCTTGCCTAATTTGTAAAAAATCCATCTTTTTGTACATGATATGATGAGATACGAATTTGCTGCTGATCATGATGATGATTAAGACCTAAAACAACCAAAAAGATCTCAAGTAATCAATATTTGGATTTTACATGATTTAATTTGATTTAAAATGAAATAATTCAATAAAAAATCAAATAAAATAATAAAAAAGAAATATGATCTCAAGGCTGAAGCTAGGACACGTGTGCAATGGGGCAAGATCAAATCAAGTGGAAAAGAATGGGCCCATTTGACAAAATATGAAGTTTTGGAGATAGTTGACTTTTGGCAATTTTACAAAAATGCCCAACTTCAACAATTCATAACTTCTTCAATTTTGAACTTTTGGAGGTGTTCTTAGACTTTTTAGAAATATTGGGATGTACTCTAACCAACCCTGTTGGTCTCATCTCATTTTGATATCCCATGCTCAAGTTATAAGCTTTGGAAAAAAAGGTGTTTTTGTTAACTTTCAAAAATGACCTATAATGTCCAAATTTATAACTTCTTGTGAGTGAATTTTTGGATCTTGGGATATGAAGATGTATTGTAGGAAATTGTATCCTATTCAAAATGAGATTTTGATGGGTCATTTCTCATAAAGTATGAGAAAGTTATGCTTGGTCAAAGTTGAGTTGACTTTTCCTATAAAACCCTAATTTAGCAACTTTTGAGTCTTGATGAATTTTGAGCAATCCTTGATGAATCATGATCAACCCTTTATCAAATGATGAAATATCCTTCAAAATGAGAATGTTTACAAAAAAACTTGAAGTTTGACTGTATGTAGGCCACATTTGACTTTTGCCCTAGCACAATCGATTTTTTGAACCCTTTGAGCAATTAACTGACCAAACTTCCTCTGCAAGGCTTGAAATTTGACATGGATGACCTTGAGAACATATTAGGACATTGGGGAGCACTTGAGGTCATTTGTATTCAAGGATATTGATGCAACACGAAACCCTAATTTGAGGTTGACTGCCTTAGGAGATGACTTGACTGTCCAACTCTTGAGCAATCTTGAGCCACTTGGAGATTTTTCTTGCAATGTTTTGAGAAATATGAGAGGGAAAATTTTGGGGTACAACAACTGCCCCTGTTCAATCTTCTTAAACCTGAGGATGTAGATTGGCTTTTGTGCCTTTCGTGATCCGAAGGTGGAAGATGATTGAACACTAGAGTGCCCAGAAATTCGCACTCGCATGAAGTGGTATCAGCCTAGTGATGTCGGGGATGGGCTTATATATGCCATTTGGAGATTGATGGAGGGAGGATGGGCTTAAATATGCCATCTGCAGGAGTATCAATCGCATAAGAGATTCCTTAGAGAGAACTTGCATACCTGTTGTTGTAGAAGATTCCGCTGGGGAAGTCTAACTTTTGTTGAGATTTAGGAACTTGCCTGTACTTCAGCTGAGATAACATCTTTGCTGAGTTTTAAGAACTTGTCCATAATTCAACTGGGGGGAAATATCTTCATCAAGATCCAGGACTGTCTGGTCTTCAACGTAGTATACAGTTGAGATTGTAGAACTCGTCCACACTATGACGGAGGAAAACATCTTCATCAAGATATAGGAACTGTCTGGTCTTCAACATAGTATACCGTTGAGATTGTAGAACTCGTCCACACTATAACAGAGGGAAACATCTTCATCAAGATCTAGGAACTGTCTAGTCTTCAACGTAGTATACTGTTGAGATTATAGAACTCGTCCACACTATGGCGGAGGAAAACATCAAGATCTAGGAACTGTCTGGTCTTCAACATAGTATACCGTTGAGATTGCAGAACTCGTCCACACTATGACGGGGGTAAACATCTTCATCAAGATCTAGGAACTGTCTGGTCTTCAACGTAGTATACCGTTGAGATTGTAGATCTCGTCCACACTATGACAGAGGAAAACATCAAGATCTAGGAACTGTCTGGTCTTCAATGTAGTATATCGTTAAGATTGCAGAACTCGTCCACACTATGACAGGGAGAAACATCTTCATCAAGATCTAGGAACTGTCTGGTCTTCAACGTAGTATACCATTGAGATTATAGAACTCATCCACACTATGACGGAGGAAAACATCAAGATCTAGGAACTATCTGGTCTTCAACATAATATACCGTTGAGATTGCAGAATTCGTCCACACTATGACGGGGGGAAACATCTTCATCAAGATCTAGGAACTGTCTGGTCTTTAATGTAGTATACCATTGAGATTATAGAACTCGTCCACACTATGACGGAGGAAAACATCAAGATCTAGGAATTGTCTGGTCTTCAACGTAGTATACCGTTGAGATTGCAGAACTCGTCCACACTATGACGGGGAGAAACATCTTTATCAAGATCTAGGAACTGTCTGGTCTTCAACGTAGTATACCGTTGAGATTATAGAACTTGTCCACACTATGACGGAGGAAAACATCAAGATCTAGGAACTGTCTGGTCTTCAACATAGTATACCGTTGAGATTGCAGAACTCGTCCACACTATGACGGAGGGAAACATCTTCATCAAGATCTAGGAACTGTCTGGTCTTCAACGTAGTATACCGTTGAGATTATAGAACTTGTCCACACTATGACGGAGGAAAACATCAAGATCTAGGAACTGTCTGGTCTTCAACGTAGTATACTGTTGAGATTGTAGAACTCGTCCACACTATGACGGAGGAAAATTGTCGAGATTAAGAACCTTATCTGAAATTCAACCGAGGATAATTCAGTTGAGATTTAAGAACCAGTCAAGTCTTCGACGTAGCTGAGAATCTTAACTGTATCTTTCCTGAAAGGTAAAGGTCAGTCGTATGCAATGCATGATATAAATCAAGCAATGATGTTCTCAAAATAAATGATATTGTTTTGTATGATACGTATATGCATGTATCATGATGTATGGAAATGTAATGTTTTAGCCGGGGAAAATAAATCCCGGATAGCTGCTAGAGAAAAGAGTTGAATTCTTCGTTTCCGCTGGGGATGACGAACGAAGATGATTGTGAGAATAAACCTGCAGGAGTGGATAACTCCATTGGGGAATATACTGATGAGGAGATTACTCTGTGGGGAAGAGATGCTCTGTTGAGGATTCCACTGATAAATCCCGTTGGGATGAATTATCGTTGCTGGTGATACTGAATCCTGTTGGGCGTTGAATTCATGTTTGTGAAAGGAAAGAACTCCGCTGGGGATGATCTTTCAGTTTTGACTTCACTGGGGATAACCTGTTAGACTCTTGTGGGGACAATCCTATGAGCTTTGCTGGGGACAATCTTCCTTTGAACTCGGCCGGGGATATTTATTTTTATACTCCGCCAGGGACGAACTTCCAGAGTCTACTAGGGATGATTCTTCAACTCCACTGTGGAAGCTTTTTCAGACTGCGCTGGGTAAATTTTAAATCCACTGGGGATATCTTGGATTCTGCTGGGGAATATTCTTATACTCCGTTAGGGAATATTAAGACTGCCGGGGATATTAAGCCTTTTCAATGTTGATGGTAGATAAACTCTGCTTGGGGAGAATATTACCGATTCATTTACAGTTGCAAGTCTCAGCTGGGGAGAGTTAACATTACTGTCTTACTCTGCGGGGAGTGAATGCATATCAACCATGTTCTTTAGCTGAATCTACCTTTGTACCTGGTGGATAGAGCAACTGTACAGTTCGGACAATTCTTATTGCCCCTGTTTCTGATATTACCAGCAATGGTCTTTTGTTTCGTATGTAAATCTTTATGAGCATCAATTAATGTCAAGTGCATATATCAAAAATGAACATTGGATGTTTTTTGCAAAACAAAACAGATAAAGGAAAAATAGCTTGAAGTTTCTTTGAAAATGAATTGTATTGATTTTGAAGTTTGGCCTGTAAATAGGCACTTTTGTATAAGAGGCTGACGTCCTGGTGAGAGAACGCCGCCGAACAGATATAGTTTATACAATTTGTGAAAAACTAAACAAAACAGCTATGTGAATAATCCCACTGGGTTCCAACTCTGCTATTTCCCTTATGTCCTCGAGCATCTCATCACTTGGCTACTTGGTTGAAGGTAGGTCAGATTAATTAGTGCCGTCTGAGCTTCATAGTCGATACCGAAGTCTGGACGCAAGGTGATCCAACGAGACATAGTGTTACGCTTTTGTTGGCTCCTAAATTCGACACCCTTGTTTTTATTAATATCAGCCATTAAAGCTGAAGGATGGTTTCGACCAGCTGGTTCTGTCGAAGTGTTCGTCAGAGGATGGCAATGTACTTAGAGAATTTCTTCCAAGGGAGAATTTGGTTGCCTTCGACGTCGAAGGTGTTTCTCGTCGAAGGTGCTTCTCGACGAAGGTGTTCGATTTTTCAGAGTGGAACGGTTTGAGATTCAAACGTTTGGAGGGAAAACGGTTCCCAACGGTTACCAAGTGCAACGTGCCAAGATCTGGAGCGTCGAACGCTGTGAACATGCCAAGTGGAGTCATCTCGAAGCAGCGTAACTGCCCGACGGTTACTTGGGATGTGTTTAGTATAAATATTAGTAGTTCACGCAGCTTTTCGCGTGTGTTCACAATTATATACAAGTCACTCATATAGATTCGAGTACCCAGCGTGAGAGAAAGAATTGTTGAGAATGTATGTGTGAAACACCACTTTATTAATCAAAGTCATTTATTTTCCAGAAACTTTACTTGCTTTCTCCTTTACTTTTCCTGTCGAAGCCTTCATTTTAAGCCTTTCTTTATTCTATCAAGTTTTCTTCTTCATGCAATTTACATAAAGCTTCTTTATTTTCTCGTCATTTAACCATTACCAAACTTAGTCAAAACCCCAAAATCAACCATGTCTTAGGATCAATCTGATCGATCCTGCGAGTCACCAAATAAGTAACCTTTTGGAAGATCAGCGATTGTTTACCAATTCCCACGGTAAACAAATTGGCACACCCAGTGGGACTGTGTGTTGATTTTGAAGTTTAATCTTTTTACACAGAATATCATCTTTTTCGAGAAGTATTGCATGTTATTGAGAAGTGGTAGAATATACACTAACAATACCAATACTGCCAGAAGAAGAGAAGCGATGGCGAATCCGCCAAACAATAACGAAATCCCACAAACGAATGTGGGAACAACGGTTATCCCAACCGTAAGTGAAGCGATAACCGCTGGTTCAACACCAGCAGTAACGGTCACAACAACGGGGCCATTACCTCCGTTCACTGGCCCCAGAGTGCCTTTGGGAACTCCCCCACCAAGGGGAAATCTAGGCACAAGGCCTTATGTTCCCCCAGGATTTATGACAGGCGGTCAAAATCGAGAACCACTCTATGGCATGCCAACGTCTGATTTGGCTAGCCTAACGAACACTGCGTCCACTTTTTCAGACCCTTTAGTGAGTGCCTCTTCGCCACTCCAAGGTTCTGGAGTAGGTATGGAGAACAGAAATAGGACCCAACTCTTAGGAGGAACGTCCCAAGTAGCAGATGGCCTTACAAATGCCTCGACAGCAGTCTTGAGGCAACAAATGGACGAAAGCAACCATGATATGGTTCAAATGTTGGCACAAACTTTAAGTACAGTGCTGAATCCTCTAATACAAAACACCACCCAATCGAATCAGCAGATGACAGCGCAAATGACGCGTTTGGCTGATTTCTTTGGAGTACCCCAACCTATTCGACAGCCCCAAAGGGCACAAATAAGGGGAAACCAAGGTATACTCTTAGAGGAAGAAACCACTATCAACCAAGTCCAGCAGCCTGTCGAAGAAAACCTTAGGGCACGATTGGAGCAGCTTGTCGAAGAACCTAGGGTTATAGCCCCAGAGGTAAGGTTAGTTAATAGAAACCAAAATGCTGACGAAGTGGTTCAGCATATCCAATACCAAAATATAGGTTTGGAAAATAATCTGGCAGCCATGATCGAAAGAATCATGACGCAAAATGGGATGAACATGGGCTTTTGTAGGCCCAACTTCACATCCCCACTGTCAGAATATGTGTTACAAACAGACTTACCTCCTAGATGTAAAGTCCCTAAGTTCACTAAATTCTCTGGGGACACGACAGAATCTACTGTCGAACATGTGGCGAGATACTTGATCGAAGCAGGAGATATTTCAAACAACGAAAACCTGAGGATCAAATATTTCCCAAGTTCTTTAACAAAGAACGCTTTTACTTGGTTTACAACTCTCCCCCCCAATTCGATCCATCATTGGACCCAGTTGGAGAGATTGTTCCATGAGCAATTCTACATGGGACAAACCAAGATAAGCCTGAAAGAATTGGCCAGTGTAAAGAGACGTTTCACTGAACCTATAGACGAATATCTAAATAGGTTTAGGTTGCTCAAAGCAAGATGCTTTACACAAGTGCCAGAACATGAGTTAATCGAAATAGCCGCAGGCGGTTTAGATTATTCCATTAGGAAGAAGTTAGACACTCAATACCTGAGAGACATGGCCCAATTGGCCGATAGAGTTCGACAGGTAGAACGCCTTAAAGCTGAGAAAGCCAAGCAAACGAAAACTCATAAAAGAGAGAGGATAGCGTATGTTGAGATGGATGACGAAGATCCAGAAACCTTCGACGAAACTATAACAGTCGAAGAAGGCGAGGTCGATTTAGCGGAACTGAAACAAGGGCCACCATACTCTTGCAAACTGTTAGTCCCCTCAAGTGGAAAAAATCCCACTGGTCCAGAAAGGACCAACGATAGGTTCCCCAAAAAGACTTATAGTTTTGATATTACAAAATGTGATGAAATCTTTGACTTGCTTGTAAAAGATGGTCAAATGATAGTACCCCCAGGGGTAAAAGTGCCTCCTCTTGATCAAAGAAAGAAGAGAGGCTTTTGTAAATATCATAATTTTCTGGGCCATAAAACGTCTCAATGTTTTCTTTTCAGGAATCTTGTGCAAGACGTTATCGAAGAAGGGAGGTTGAAGTTTGCTGACAAGACCCCCATGACTATGGACTCTAACCCGTTGCAGGCTGAAGCCCATTATGCTGAACCTTCAGAGGTGAACGTGATCGAGGCATCCAGAAGCCAGTCGAAGAGGCCAGGAATCACAATGGTCGAGGTCTCAAAGGACCATGTCAACATGCCAATCTTTGGCAGTTTTTCTGGGAATCTATCCAGGAAGACAATTGAAGCGATCCAAAAGGCGGTCGAAAGCCCAAAGCTGGAGACAGTTAGAGCCCAAAAATCTGGAACAAAACCCAGTTCTCACTTGGCTGCAGTTCAAGGCCAGACAGAGGACTTGGAGATTCAAATGAAGCAGTTGACTCTTGCCACCAGAGATACCATGAATGTCAACATGGTCGAAGTCTCTGAACCAAAAGCATCAGAGGAGGCCATGAGGCAAGAACAAGCCAACAAAACTGCTTTCCCTCGGGAAAATGAAAATCTGGCAGATTTCCTGTAAAGATGCCAGAAAAAGAAGTCAGAAGTGATGCTGTGTCCTCGATGCAGTTCAATCTTCGACAAAAAAGCTGCTGAACATATTCAAGGTGTAAGAGCAGCAAATAGAAAAAGGGAAAGTGTTGATATTCGACATGACCCTAGAAGAGCCTCCCAAAGGGGTTCAAACCAAGAAAAGAGGCCACTGACTTTCAGGCCTCCGACTAATGTGCCAGTAGATACATGGTACAAAACATCTGGTCGAAAGAGACCAAGCGAGGAAAGATGGCACTCCTTCGAAGTGCCAAGAGGTTCGTCTTTAACACATAAGAAAGAGCCTCAGGTTGCTACCCCTAAAGTGACACAGGTATCAAGCAACTACAAAGGTAAAAATACCATGTCTCGATCTCAATGGAGGAGATACTAGAGGCGACGAAAAGTTGAGAGGGAAGCTGCTAATGAACCAAAGGCAGAAGCCAGTTCAAATGTTCCTCAGAGAAAGCAGAGGAAGCCTCTGGAAAGACAACCAGTAACCAATAGGCTAGTTTGGCCTAACCAAGGTGAAGCTGATAACGAAGATGGTTCTGAGTCTGATGACACCTTGGATATCATGGTGAACATAGTCTCAGTTCTGCCCAGGGAGTTCAACCGCCAGGTGGAGGTCGAAACAAGCGATTGGGAAGTGGAGCAAGAAATGGCCAAGCATAGGCTAGTGTGCTATTTCGTCATGGATAATGGCGCTACTGAAGAGCAGAATGGGTTCTTCGAACCACCTACAGAGGCGATGAAAAATCACCTCAAGCCTTTATTTATAAGGGCTAAACTCGAAGAAACCACAGTAAATAAAATCTTGGTAGATTGTGGGGCAACCATCAACATCATCCCTCACTTTATGCTAAGAAAAATAGGCAAAAGTGATGAGAACATCAAGCCTCACAACATGGTCCTGTCGAATTATGAAGGCGGCATAGGGACCACTATGGGTGTGATCCAACTGGACATCAAAGTGGGATCTATCCTTCGACCAACTATGTTTATGGTCATATCGGCCAAACCTAACTATAATCTTTTGTTGGGCCGTGAATGGATTCATGGTGTTGGAGCTGTTCCATCATTAATGCACCAGAGGTTACTGCTATGGCGTCCTGATGGAATGGTCGAAAACATAGAAGCGGACCAAAGCTATTACCTGGGCGAAGTAAATCACCTAGGGCTGGCAGACTTCGACAAGAACCTGGCTCACATTGGGCCATGCCTAATACCTGACTTCGACTTGGCGCCAGCGCCAAATACTTTTTGTTCCCTATACCTGCACCCTGAGCATGGTTTTCAATGGGACAGAGAAGACTTGTCCCACATTGACTTTAGTGGGTTAACTGATATCCAACCAACTGGTTGGGGAAGTGAATTCAGTGACAATGACTGAGTCACAATCATTGCAGCGAATTTCGGCTTACGTAGCCAAAACAAAGATGATAACGGCTCTCGAAGCCGAAGTAAAGTATATGGCCACACAGGCCAATGATCAACAGTTATCTTCTACAGGTCCTAGAAAGGACTTCGATCCAGAACCTCCTGATATCATGACAGAAGGGATGCAGGAACAAAGGCTCGACGCCATCTATGACGATGAGACTTTGGGATTCGAAAAGGACCCCTTAGCGAATAACATCAAGATGCTAGCGCAGGATCCTTTAGAAGAAATCAACTTGGGCGAAGGGTTAGAGAAAAAGCCAACTTACATTAGCGTAAAAATTGACCCAGAACTCAGGTTGGAAGTAATCCATTTGTTGAAAGAGTTCAAGGACTGTTTTGCATGGGATTACGACGAGATGCCTGGTCTCGACAGAGGATTGGTGGAACTTCAGTTGCCAATCAAACCTGGGAAGAAGCCAATCAAGCAAAGTCCAAGACGCTTCGCTCCAGAAATACTGTCGAAGATCAAAACGGAAGTCGAAAGACTGCTGAAGTGCAAATTCATACGCGTTACGAGGTATGTCGAATGGATTGCAAACATTGTGCCAGTGATTAAGAAAAATGGTACATTGAGGGTGTGCATAGATTTCAGAGATTTGAATGCTGCTACACCCAAAGATGAATATCCTATGCCTGTGGCGGAAATGCTAGTCGATTCTGCCGCTGGCTATGAGTATCTGAGTATGCTCGATGATTATTCAGGATATAATCAAATATTCATTGCTGAAGAAGATGTGTCGAAAACAGCTTTTCGATGCCCTGGAGCTTTAGGCACTTACAAATGGGTAGTGATGCCTTTTGGCCTAAAGAACGCTGGGGCAACATATCAGCGAGCAATGAATTCTATCTTCCATGATTTTATTAACACTTTTATGCAAGTATATATTGATGACATTGTTATAAAATCTGTTTCCAGGAAGAACCATATAGACCACCTTCGACAATCATTCGAAAGAATGAGAGAACATGGTCTGAAGATGAACCCTTTGAAGTGTGCATTCCGTGTGAAAGCTGGAGATTTCTTGGGCTTCGTTGTCCACAAGAAAGGGATCGAAATCAACCAGAACAAGACGAAGGCAATTCTGGAAGCGAAAGCGCCATCGAACAAAAAGGAATTGCAATCTCTGTTAGGCAAGATAAATTTCTTAAGGAGATTCATATCTAACCTAAGTGGGAAAGCTCAAGCCTTTTCACCCTTACTTCGATTGAACAAAGAGGGATTCGAATGGGGGCAAGAGCAACAAGAAGCCTTCGACAAAATCAAAGGGTACCTCACAAAGCCACCTATTTTGGTGCCTCTTTGTAGCAACAGGAGTATGATATTGTACATAGCTGCATCCGATAAAACTTTGGGAAGCATGTTAGCCCAAGAGGATGAAAATGGAGTCGAAAGACCCATTTACTATCTTAGTAGAGTTTTGAACGATGCAGAAACTAGATATAGCGAAGTTGAAAAATTATGTCTATGTCTGTATTTCTCTTGTACAAAGCTCAAGCAATATATAAAACCAGTTGATGTGTATGTTTCGTCTCATTTTGATGTTTTCAAGTACATGTTGTCGAAACCCATCTTGCACAGTCGAATTGGCAAGTGGGCACTAGCATTAACTGAATACTCTTTGACCTTTATGCCTCTTAAGGCAGTGAAAGGACAAGTGGTGGCAGACTTTATAGTCGACCACCCAATTAAAGTTGAGAGTATTAATTATGTGGAGATAGAGCCTTGGAAATTCTACTTCGATGGTTCCAGTCATAAAGATGGGACAGGAGTAGGAGTCTTAATTATTTCTCCAGGAAAAATTCCAACAACATTCAAGTACAAGATATCAGGTTCTTGTTCGAACAATGAGGCTGAGTATGAAGCTCTAATTACTGGCCTTGAGATATTGTTGGAATTGAGGGCAACTCGAGTCGAAATAATGGGAGACTCAGAGTTAGTCATTAAGCAAGTCACAAAAGAATATAAATGCATAAGAGAAAATCTCATTATGTACTTTGTGATAGCAAATCGTTTGTTGAAACAATTTGAAATGGTCAACATTCGACACATACCCAGATTGGAAAATCAAATAGCCAACGATTTGGCACAAATTACATCTGGGTACAAAATTTCAAAAACGAGATTACAAAGAGCAATCGAAGTTCGAGGAAAAATAAAAGCAACTTGTTTGTCACCAACAGACTTGGAATCGACAAGACTAGGGTATGCTGATCAAAGTAACTTCGAAATTTCGTTCATAGACAATTTGTCAGAGCAAGATTAGAGGAAACCCATTGTGGATTATCTTCAAAATCCAGTAGCTTCGACAGAACGAAAAACAAAATATAGGGCGTTGAGTTACGTACTCATGGGTAATGAGTTATTTAAAAAGACGCCTGAAGGGGTATTGCTAAAATGCTTAAGTGAAACTGAAGCATACATAGCCCTTTCGACTACGCACGCTGGAGCATGTGGGGCTCACCAAGTAGGCCATAAGATGAAATGGTTGTTGTTTCGACAAGGACTATACTGGCCCACCATGTTGAAAGATTGTGTCAAGTTCGCCAAGGGTTGCCAAGAATGTCAAGTCCATACAGGCATCCAGCATGTACCAGCAAGCGAACTTCACTCGATAGTGAAACCTTAGCCCTTTAGAGGATGGGCGTTGGACCTTATTGGAGAGATTCGACCAGCATCATCAAAGAGCCAGAAGTATATATTGGTAGGCATTGATTATTTTACTAAGTGGATCGAAGCTATTCCTTTAGTCAATGTAGACCAAGAAAATGTCATTGAATTTATTCAAAAGAACATTATATTTAGATATGGAATCCCTGAGACTATAACTACTGATCAAGGATCAGTTTTCACCGGTCGAAAGATGCAGGAATTCGCTCAGGAAATAGGCTTTAAACTCCTAACATCAACGCCTTATTATGCACAGGCAAACAGTCAAGTCGAAGCAGCGAACAAAGTAGTGATTGGCTTGATAAAAAAGCATGTTGGGAAGAAGCCAAGAAATTGGCATAAGACGTTGGACCAGATCTTGTGGGCCTGTCGAACGTCCCCAAAAGAAGCCATAAGTACAACACCATATAGGCTAACTTTTGGTCATGATGCAGTGTTGCCAGCAGAAATTTGTCTTCAATCTGCAAGGGTTCAGAGACACCATGATATCCCCTCTGAAGTTTATTGGGATATGATGTTAGACGAACTAGTAGATTTAGACGAAGAAAGAATGCGCGCTCTCGAATTACTAAGGCTTCAGAAGAAAAGAGTGGAAGACTCTTACAATAAAAAAGTGAAACCTAAGGCATTCCCGCCTGGAGAATTAGTTTGGAAGGTGATTCTTCCCATGGATCGAAGGGATCGAAGCTTGGGAAAATGGTCACCCAAATGGGAAGGACCATTCAGAATTATCCAAACTTTTTCTGGTGGAGCTTATGAAGTCGAAGAGTTAGGTGAAGATAAAAGGCTCTTGACTCCAAGAGATCAAAATAAATAGCAAGTAATGACTAAATTAACCATGAATAAGCCAAAATGGAAAATTTTATAAATTAGCCAAAATGGCGATATTGTCAAATACACATTACAATACATGGTTAAAGGGCTGAGTCAATCAGAAGGGGATAGAATATTTGAGTCGAAGGTACTTCGCCTGCTGCAACTCCAGTCTTTTGATGCACAAGGCATTCGCCTGGGCAAGCTTGGCAATTTGGTCGTCGAAGGCTTGAGCTTTCTCAGCAAACTCTAGGCCTTGTGTGATTTCAGCTTGACTCTCGGTGTCTGGAACAGTCGAGAGAAGCTCCTCCTTGCGCTTAGTATTGGCATTCATCTTGGCCTCCAGCTCTTCGATTTGCGCCTTTATGGAAGCATTGTCTCGATCTATGGCATCAATTTCTTCCTGCTTAGATGCCTTTTGCTTCGACAACTCTGCAATTCGAGAAGTCGTCTCTGCTACAACAGTCCATGCAGAAGAGCTTTTGCCATATAACGCTTCGAGCTGGCTGTTGAAGCCCCTCTGTCGCTGATAGTCTGCTGAGACTTGATCAATAATGGAGTATAACTCCATGATAAAGCTCGAAACCTCCGGAGTCACAGCTAGCAAGTCAACTGCATTCAAAACAGCTTCCAAACACGACGGAGCAGTAGGGTCCCCCTCCAAAGCTTTCATCAAATCTTTCTTGAAGAACTGGGCCTTGACCTTCGTCAAAGCCTCATCAAGAGGAGAAGTCTCAGTGGACTTCCCCGACTGAGTAGAAGCCTCCTGACTAATATCAGACGAACTTCCCTTGCTCTCGATAATGGCATTCAGATAGCCAACAGGATCAGTTTGCTTCAAGAGTGCTAAGTCTTCTTTGGACCTATGCTTTGTTGAGGTGGTAACCTTTGCAGCAGCATTGTCTTGGGGTTGAAGCTGTTGAGCAGCGTTTGCCTCGACTTGACTCTCTTCGACTTGAAGTTCAGCAGTGCCAGCGTCAGCGTGATCCCCTTCATCATGTTGTTCCTCCGACAGATCAACCACTTGAATCTCCTTTGGTTGTTGATCTTCTGTTTGTTGTTCTTCTGTCTCAGCATTGGCTTCATCTGTTTCAGCATTGGCTTCATCGTTCGCCAATTCTTTCTCTTGTGGCCTACTGAGTTCAGCAGAATCTAGTGTTTCAGAAGTCTTTGGCGCCGAGCTTTCAGTGGTTTCCTGTAAAAAGAAGAAGAAGAATCTTCTAGGTTAGAAAGAGACATAATCGAACGCGAGCATCGACACCTGAGTTAAAAAAGGTCAAAGAAATTACCTGCAGAGGAACTTCAGCCCCTGGGCTGGAATTGTCTCTTTCGACAGGTTTATTGAGAAAAACATTTAGTTCCTCCTCCGTTGGCTCCTCAATGATTACTGGAGGTGGCATGGGTTTTCTCTCAGCAACCTTTATTCTGATTGTTCGAGTCTTAGGAGAAGGAACATCTTTCTTCAGTTTTCGCTTCTTTAGAGGAGTGGGGGGAGAGTCGTCTTCTTCGTCACTCCCAGATTCGACCGTCAGTGCAGGACGTTTCTTGGGTGAAGGTGCCTGAAAACCAATTGGAGTTCGATTTAGAAGCTACATCGAAAGTCAGAATGTTAAAACCAGAAGAAAATAATAAAAGTCTGGTTACCGGTGCAAAAGGTTTTTTCGAAGGACCTTCCCCCTGATGGCTTGTTGTAGTTTTCGCCGGTGCTATAGTTTTCGCCGGTGGTGGAGGTTTTGTCAAGGGACCTCCTCCCTGATGGCCTTCTGCAGCTTTCTTGGCTGCAGGCTTTCGAACAACTGAAAGAAGACAAGTTATAATTAACAGGCTACCAGTCGAAATGGAAAGACAAAATAATTTAAAGGAGTGAACTTACATTTCTTTATTTTGTCCAGGACTAGAACAAAAGACTTCTGAAGTTCGTCCACAAAGTCCTTCTCGTCGAAGAACTCTTCAGCATAGTAACTCTTCCACCACTCTTCGAAGGATGGTGAGCAGAGAAAGTTAAGCTGATAGTCGAACAGTGAGAGGACTGTTCGACCAGCATACCTGCCGATATGCTTGGTGGCAGCATCTTCAGTATAGTCGTTGCAAAAATATAACATAGATTTCTCCCTGGGAAAAATAGGAGAAGGAAGTGTTTGAATGATACCAAACTGGCGAGAGACCAAGTTTGGTTGATACGCAATCAAGCTCAAGTGAGTCTTGGAGCTCTTGAAGTGCAGGGGCATTATTCTAGGTGTGAGAAATGCTTCCCACATTATTGTATGTTCTTCGACCTGAGGGTCACTTGACGACTTAGGATGGGGCCTCGTGAACCATTCTGGACCAACCTTTCGTCGAGCAAAGGGAGCCATGGTCGAAACAAATTCTTTTCTTCTTGCAAACATCAAGACGAAGTTTGCAAAAGTTTGTTGAAGCTCCAACCCATCTTCAGTCGGGGTCAGTAGAGCCAATCTTGTGCCTTTGATGCGCCTATTTGCTATCTCCGGAGCTTGCTCATTTATTTGAGTCTTCTGAGGTAAGAAAGACTCGAAGGTGGCATTGAGCCACAACTGAAGTAGCCAAAAAGGTCCTGCAAGCAGCAGACTGGCTCTATTCTCGATGATCTTCAACAGAGTCGCTCCGCTGCTGATCGACTCGTACAGATTCGCCAAGATTAATTCTGCCAAACAAATATTTTGGCCATGGTGGAGTTGGGTGGCGAGGGTGACCATCTTCTTTGTCACCTGTAAAGACTTTGTGCAGAACATAAAGCGTGACAGCCATAAGGCTAGAAACGCGATATGCTCTACATCCGACACAGTGGCTGTCGACCTATTATGGTAATGGTTGATATAGGTGGTGTAGGTGGGTTTCGTAGCTGAGAATCTAATCTGATCCTCCGACATTTCCTCTGGGTCGAAATAATCCCCAGTGGGTCGAAGGCCAGTGATGGCGGCCACGTCGAAAAGCGTGGGTGTCAACATTCCACAAGGAAGGTGGAAGGTGAAATGAGTGTAATCCCAGAAAAGTAAGGAGGCTATCAACATCTCAGGGGAGTAGTTGAGACCCGTCTTCGACAACATAACTAGGTCGAATATCCCCAGATCCTTCCAGATCGAAGCCTGGCTTTTTTCCATTTTTTCCAACCAAGCACTGTAGTCAGGAGTGAGGCTAGGGCTAGACCTGAAAGCCCTAACACCCCTATTGAAGAAGCGAAGATCAATTTTCTCCTTAGCGGGATCTTCGTTATCCTCTGCATCTTTTTTAGAGCATCCAACAGGTTTGAGCTTTTCAAGCACTAGAAAGAAGCTTTTGATCTTCATGGCTTCAACGATGCATGGGTTTAGCGGGCCAGACATGGCGAAGATTTGGTTGGAGTATCCAACCGGGATCATGAGTTGGTGTGAATAAGCTTCACGTTCAGCAGTTTCTAGGGGTTCAGGAACCCTTCGTTGGCCTGTAGGAGTAACTACGGGGACAATGGAGAAGATCTTGGGTTTAGCATTTCTGGAGGGGATGTTAGAACTAGGAGCGGTAGAAGAACCTGAGGCCATTGTTGATGTTAAGGTTGAAGATGAAGTGAAGAACAAGGTGTTTACAAAGTTGGCAGAGATTTTGTGTTCAAGGAAGTTGGAAGGCAGGATAGCGTGAAAAAGTCCCACAATGGGTACTTGGCGCTATTTATAATGGTTGGGGAAATCCCAAAATTCGAGGCCATTTAATGTTGCAGAAGGTAGTGGGACACGTGGCGTCCCCCTGTTGACATAGCCGTTCTGCAGAAATGAAAGGGTGCAGCGTGCGCCCTCATTTTTGGGAAATTGTCATGATGACAATTTGTGAAAAGACATTGGGCATGCTGCACGCCGTACTGAGGTGACGTCTTAGGTACGGATGAAATGATGGCTTTTTCTTGGGATTGTCAGTAGTTGGTAGAAGACAAAAAGTGCACAGTTTAATTTGTGGCTAAGAATGAAAAGACAGGTGTCGAATGGAATTTCAAAGAATGCCTTTTTCTTTTCAGAGTCGAAATAAGGCATTCTTGGGGGGCAATTTGTTGGCTCCTAAATTCGACACCCTTGTTTTTATTAATATCAGCCATTAAAGCTGAAGGATGGTTTCGACCAGTTGGTTCTGTCGAAGTGTTCGTCAGAGGATGGCAATGTACTTAGAGAATTTCTTCCAAGGGAGAATTTGGTTGCCTTCGACGTCGAAGGTGTTTCTCGTCGAAGGTGCTTCTCGACGAAGGTGTTCGATTGTTCAGAGTGGAACGGTTTGAGATTCAAACGTTTGGAGGGAAAACGGTTCCCAGCGGTTACCAAGTGCAACGTGCCAAGATCTGGAGCGTCGAACGCTGTGAACGTGCCAAGTGGAGTCATCTTGAAGCAGCGTAACTGCCCGACGGTTACTTGGGATGTGTTTAGTATAAATATTAGTAGTTCACGCAGTTTTTCGCGTGTGTTCACAATTATATACAAGTCACTCATATAGATTCGAGTACCCAGCGTGAGAGAAAGAATTGTTGAGAATGTATGTGTGAAACACCACTTTATTAATCAAAGTCATTTATTTTCCAGAAACTTTACTTGCTTTCTCCTTTACTTTTCCTGTCGAAGCCTTCATTTTAAGCCTTTCTTTATTCTATCAAGTTTTCTTCTTCATGCAATTTACATAAAGCTTCTTTATTTTCTCGTCATTTAACCATTACCAAACTTAGTCAAAACCCCAAAATCAACCATGTCTTAGGATCAATCTGATCGATCCTGCGAGTCACCAAATAAGTAACCTTTTGGAAGATCAGCGGTTGTTTACCAATTCCCACGGTAAACAGCTTTGATCCCTAATTTTTTCCTGGACCGCCCTTTCGGGTTTTCAGTCCACCGGGATACCCTTTTTTGCCCAAGCCGCCTTTTCAGGTTTTCGACTTGCCGGGTGTACATATTTTTTTCATTTTCATCCCTTATTTTTGCCCGAACCCTTTTGGTTCGTCGGGAAGCCCTTATTTTTGCCTAGGCCAGTCGACCTAGCGGGTCTTTGATCATGCGTAGTATCTTTTCACTATGTCTGCATTGACGGGGTGAGGAAGGTCGTCATCATCCATGGTGGTTAAAATCATAGCTCCTCCTGAGAAAATGTTCTTAACCAAAAATGGCCCTTCGTAAGTAGGGGTCCATTTTCCCCTGGGATCACCTTGAGGTAGGATAATGCGCTTGATAACCAGGTCCACAACTTGATACTCTTGTCGTCTAACTTTCTTATTAAATGCCTTGACCATCCATTTTTGATACGTCTGACCATGAAAAATAGCAGTAAGTCTCTTTTCGTCGATTAAGTTCAGCTGATCAAGCCGGGCTGAATCCAGTCATCTTCGCTCAAACCTGCATCCTTCATAATCCGAAGAGAGGGTATCTGGACTTCAATGGGAAAGACTGCCTCCATACCATATACCAAGGAATAGGGTGTTGCCCCTGTTGACGTCCGTGCTGAGGTACGGTACCCATGGAGAGCAAAGGGTAACATCTCGTGCCAATCTTTGTATGTCACTGTCATTTTCTGTACGATCTTCTTAATGTTCTTATTAGCCGCTTCTACATCCCCATTCATCTTCGGCCGGTAAGGAGAAGAGTTGTGATGCTGCATCTTGAACTGCTTGCAGAGCTCAATGATCATCTTGTTGTTGAGATTGGTACCATTATCCATAATGATCCTCTCTGGTACACCATATCGACAGATCAGGTTATGCCGAATGAATCGTGCCACGACGTTCTTGGTTACTGTAGCGAAGGAAGCTGCTTCAACCCACTTCGTAAAGTAATCAATAGCCACCAGGATGAAACGGTGCCCGTTGGATGCCGTAGGTCTGATCTTGCCGATCATATCAATGCCCCACATTGCAAAAGGCCAAGGTGCCGTCAAGACATTCAGAGGTACTGGAGGGATGTGCACCTTATCAGCATAGACTTGGCACTTGTGACAGGTCCGAGAATGCTGATAACAGTCGGCTTCCATAGTGGACCAATAATATCCTGCCCGAAGGATTTTCTTTGCCATGGTGTATCCAATGGAATGAGTTCCGAAAGTAGCTTCATGTAACTCTGTCACGATCCTTTCTGCTTCGTCCTTATCCACACAACGCATTAAGGTCGAATCATGGTTACACTTGTAAAGAATGTCATTGCTGATGAAGAACATCGCCGCGAACCTCCTCAGAAACTTTTTATCATTAACAGATGCACCCTCGGGGTATTCCTGAGCCTCAAGGTATCTCTTCACCTCATGAAACCATGGTTTATCTGCTACCTCTTCAGTCTCAATATCACAGCAATGTGCAGGTTCATCTAATCTTTCAATGATAATCCGGGGAGCTTCGTTGTCCCAATTGACTTTGAACATAGAAGACATTGTAGCCAGCGCGTCCGCCAACTGATTCTCCTCTCTTGGGAAGTGTTCAAAGGTTATCTCTTCGAAGTATGGAAGCAACGTCAATACATACTCCTTGTAAGGAATAAGATTTGGGTGTTTCGTATCCCACTCGCCTTTGATCTGACTGATCACTAGAGCGGAATCTCTGAAGACACTCAAGAACTTAATCCTTAGGTCAATTGCTGCTCGAAGACCCATAATGCATGCTTCATACTCCGCCATATTGTTAGTGCAGTTGAAACATAGTCGGGCGGTAAATGGAGTATGAGAGCCTTTAGGAGATATGATCACGGCGCCAATGCCATTGCCCAAAGCGTTCGAAGCTCCATCAAAGTACATAGACCATCGGGATCCCTCCTCAGGTCCTTCATCTGGTCTAGGTGTCTTACAATCAGTCACTATCATGATATTCTCGTCCGGGAATTCAAAGTTCATAGACTGGTAATCATCCACTGCTTGATGTGCCAAATGATCTGCCAACACACTTCCCTTAATTGCCTTTTGGATCGTATACTAGATGTCATACTCAGTCAAGATCATCTGCCATCTTGCTATTCTTCCGGACAAGGCAGGCTTTTCGAAGATATACTTGATTGGATCCATCTATGATATCAATAGAGTAGTGTAAGTCAGCATATACTGTCTCAGCCGGCGAGCAGTCCATGCCAAAGCGCAGCAAGTTTTCTCGAGCAACGAGTATTGGGTCTCGCAGTCGGTAAACTTTTTGCTAAGGTAATAAATAGCATGCTCTTTTCGGCCAGACTCGTCATGCTGCCCCAGCACACACCCCATTGAGTTGTCGAGTACCGTCAAGTATAAGATCAAAGGTCTCCCTTCAACTGGAGGCATCAGAATGGGTGGCTCTTGGAGATACTCTTTGATCCTTTCGAAAGCGGCCTGACATTCATCATTCCAACGTACCACTTGATCTTTCTTCAATAACTTGAAGATTGGTTCACAAGTAGCAGTCAGGTGCGAGATGAATCGGGCAATGTAGTTCAGACGTCCCAGAAAGCCTCTGACTTCTTTCTCTGTTCGGGGAACTGGCATTTCTTGTATAGCTTTCACCTTTGCAGGATCCACTTGAATACCTTTATCGCTTACAACGAAACCCAGCAGCTTACCAGACCTCACCTCGAAGGTGCACTTGTTCGGGTTTAACCTTAGCTTGTACAACTTCAACCTGTCAAATAAATTCTGAAGGTGGTCAAGATGCTCTTCTTCAGTCTGAGATCTTGCAATCATGTCGTCGACGTATACCTCAATCTCATGATGGATCATATCATGGAACAAAGCAACCATGGCACGCTGATACGTTGCCCCAACATTTTTCAATCCAAAAGGCATGGCCTTGTAGCAAAAGGTACCCCACTGAGTAACAAAAGTTGTCTTCTCCATATCTTTGGGAGCCATTTTAATCTGATTATAACCGGAGAAACCATCCATAAAGGAGAATACCTTATGCTGTGCGGTGTTGTCAACCATAACGTCGATATGAGGCAGAGGGAAATCATCTTTGGGGCTCGCCCTGTTCAGATCCCTATAGTCGACACACATTCGAACCTTACCATCCTTCTTCGACACAGGAACCACATTGGCCACCCACTGCGGGTAAGAAGTAACTGCTAGAAAACCGGCGTCAAACTGTTTCATAACTTCAGCCTTGATTTTCTCAGACATATCTGGGCGCATTCGGCGGACTTTCTGTTTCACTGGAGGACAGTCTTCCTTGGTAGGCAATCGGTGAACCACAATATCGGTATCCAACCCAGGCATATCTTCGTAAGACCAGGCAAAGATCTCAACATAGTCACGCAACATCTGAATCAACCGTTGCTTCACACTAAGCTCTAAATTTGCCCCAATCTTGACCTCTTTCTTGTCCTCTTCTGTACCCAGATTTACTGATTCCACAGGCTCTTCATGCGACTGAATAACCCTCTCTTCTTGAAGTAATAGTCTAGAAAGTTCAACAGGCACTTCGTAATCATCTTCACCTTCGTCTTCAGCTAAGTTGATCGGAATTTCGAAGTCATAGCTGGCAGTAGCAGAATCGTTACCAGTGAGATCCAGAGTGGATGTAGACCTGTATATGTGAGTGTGTGTAAAATAGCTGTTTTGCAATGTATAATAAAAGAAAAACAAGGAGCTCAAAATTTGAAATGCAAGAAATGTCCAATACTTTTATTAATGATATATATAGATGACACACATAAAGCCCTTACAAATGAAGCCCTGATGTCCCGGGTAAGACACCGAGCCATAAAGTTTAAAACATTGTCTGTTACAAATTCAAAACAAAAAGTCTCATTACTGGGTAACAAAAGAAATTGGGATGAAGTCCTTTGATGTCCAGTTGCCTAGTCCACCATCAGTAGTAGGATAGATCCAGCTGTCAAACTTAGACTCTTCCACATCGTCTTCAATGGAATTCACTCTCGAATTGCTGATGAACAAGGGAGGTCTTCCGATCCGTGAATTCCAAACAGCCTTTTGAGCTTCTGCAGTGAAACCCAAACCAAACTTGTTAGTCTTATGTGCAAAATCAGGGAGTTGGCCCCAATTTGCACACCCACCTTTCTCAACAACAACCTGGGCATCCCTGAGGGAAGCCATCTTCATAGGAGGATCCTCAACAACAGTCTCAGTTGATGCCAGTGTCTGGGGAACCTCTTCAAAATGTTGAAATGGGGTCTCAATGAACTCCCCATCCATTTCTACATATCGGAAAGAGTTGAGGTGACTCACCATGTACTCCCCCTCTCCTTGTACTGTCACAATTTTCCCTTTCACCGAGTACTTTAACTTCTGGTGGAGCGTTGAGGTTACTGCCCCAGCTTTGTGGATCTATGGACGACCCAGCAAACAAGAATAAGATGGACGAATGTCCATCACATAGAATGTAGATGCAAAAACCTGAAAACCAACCTTAATCGGAATATCCACTTCTCTGTGTTCCATTCTCTTTGACCCATCAAAGGCCCTGACAACAATGTTGCTTGGTTTCAGCTCTAACCCTTCACAGTCCAACCGGTCTAGAGCTTTCTTCGGCAAAACGTTCAATGAGGAACCAGTATCCACCAATACATGAGCAAGAGTAGTGCCCATGCATTCAATGGAGACATGCAGGTCATCGTTGTGATTCTTCCCCTTACAGTCAAGTTAGCATCAGAGAAACCCAAACCATTATCTGCTGTCATACTAGCCATACAATCTTTAAACTGATCAGCTGATGTTTCTTGAGGTACATGTGCAGTCTTCAGGAATGCAATCAGAGCCTTGGCATGGGCCTCTGAGCATAGAAACAGTGACAACATAGAGATCTTGAATGGGGTTTGCCCCAGCTGCTCGACTACATTGTAGTCGCTCTTTTTGATGATCTTCAAAATTTCCTCCATCTCTTGTCTAGAGGCTTCAACAGTAATTTTCTTTGGTGCCTCCGTTGGGGCAGGCTCATCAGTGGCTCCTTTCCCCCAAGTATAGGATGACTCGGCAACAGGGGTAAGAACGGGAACTTGAACAGGAATAATAGCAGGTACACTGGCAGGTGTAATATCAACAGGTTTTCGGGCAGTTGGTGGAGAGATATCAGGGGAGAAAAGTCTTCCGCTGCGGGTGACTTTGGCAGGCCCAACAATATTGCTGACGTTAGTATCATCATCCAAATCATGCTTAACTCCATGATAATAAACATCAGCCACGTAATGCCAAGGGACAACTTTATCAAATGTATAGGGGATAGGCTCAGGAACAGTGATGATCAATGGTGCGATTCTTGGAACAGATGTAATTCTAACAGGCTTTCTCGAGGAAGCCTTGGAAGAATTTTCGAAAATGATAATAATAGCAACTTCTTCAGTATGAGCTAAAGGAACAACAGTCTTCTCAAACATAATTTCTTTGTTATCCATCAGGCGTTGGATACCTGACTTTAAAAGATGGCAATCGGTAGGTAGGACATAACACATACGGCAACCTTCGTCACAGCCCAAAAATAAACCGGCTAACAAAAGGTTCTTCTTCACAGTCCTCAAAGGGGTAACAATGTCGTTCACAGAAACCACAAATGAGTCTTCATCTATAGCATTCACTCCATGCTTGGGCATATGAGCTGTCACAACATTAGGTCTTTCAGGTGCTTCGAACTCAATCTCTCTAGCATCGATCAAGTCCTGTATTTTGTTCTTCAAAACCCAACAATCATCTGTATCATGCCCCAGGCTATCAGAGTGAAAAGCACAACAGGCATTAGGGTTATACTTTGGTGATGTAGTGTTGGGATTCTTCGGGGCCTCCCTTGAAATCACTAGATTGGTTTTCAATAACTGTGGCAGAATCTGAGATAAAGTCATGTTGAGCTGAGTGAATTGCCTTCACGGTCTCTCGGCCTTTGGCTGATTGTTGTGCTGAGGAGCACCAGCAGGTCTTGAAATAACAACCTCATTAACAGCTTGGCGGTGTTCAGGTCTATTCTGGCTTTTTAAACTGTACACAGAACTGGACTCCTTCTTAAAAGGCTTCTTCTCGGTGCCTGATGAAGCACCCTTATGTATTTTACCAGACTTAATACCAGCCTCAATCCTTTCCCCAGTCATAATCAGCTCTGTAAACCCGGATGAAGAACTTCCAATCAGATGGTTAAAGTACGAACCAGACAAGGTCCCCAGAAACATGTCTACTAGCTCCCTATCATCCAAGGGTGGTTGCACCCTTCCAGTGAGGTCCCTCCACTTCTAAGTATAATCTTTGAAACCTTTGCTCGCACCCATAGACATACCCTAGAGTTGGGTACGCGTGGGAGCGAGGTCGGCATTGTATTGGTACTGCTTGTAGAAAGCAGCAGCCAAATCTTCCCAACTACGGATGCTGGCTCCTTCTAGCTGGTAAAACCATTCAAGCTGAGTCCCTGAGAGACTGTCTTGAAAGAAGTGGATCCATAGGTTCTTGTCAGCAGTGTACGGCTTAATTTTCCTTACATACGAACGGAGGTGCAGTTTCGGACAAGAAACTCCGTCATACTTAGCAAAGGCTGGTGCTTTGAACTTGTGGGGAATCACCACCCCAGATGACAGACCCAAATCACCAAAGTCCAGACCAGGCACCTTCTAAACTTCCATCGCACTCAACCGGTCTTCCAGTTGCTTGTATCTATCCTCAGCCGCAGGATACTGGTCTTCATCGAAGTCTGTCTCGTTGTCTGAAACCACAGGGCTAGGAGCCCTCCTTTCTTCCTGACTATCTTTCCCTCCAGATGAGGTGGTCAAATCAACTTCATCTCGTAGCCTGTTTCCAAACCTGTGACATGTGTTAAACAAGACTGTCCTCTTCTTCTTCTTCTTCTTCTTCTTCTTCTTCTTCTCTTTCAGAATAAGGGTCTTCAGATCTTGCTGACCCTTAGCTAGATTCATGAACAATTCTTGGAACTGGGCATTTTGAGCCTGTAAAGCCTTGATTGCTTGTTCAGTTGATGGTTCAGAAGACATGCTGAAATAAACAACGAAGAAGATGAGAAAACCTGTAAGGGTACCTGTTATGAGGTGCATGGAATGAAATGCGCATGCTATGATTTCAAAGACGTCGAGAGATTCAAATTCGTAAACAAGAGATGAAACACACTTTTATTAGATAAACTTGAAATTCAATTGTTCACAAATTGCCCTTAAGGCGTTACAAGAAAGGAAATACTGGAAAGTAAATAAAAACTGGAAATAATCAAAGGACATCAACGCTCCCATGGTCGTTTGCCTTTCGTGCTGACATAGTCGTTGATGATTTTCTCCTTCTCTAGCTGCCTAGTCAGCTTCTGAATCTTCTGCTCTTGCTCGTGATACTTTTCTCGGTAAGTATCCCGCTCTTCCCTTAGCTGCATCCAGGACCTCTTCAATGCCCCAATGTCAGTAGGCATGTAAGGGTGTAAGATAATAGGAGGAACCCCTTCCTCATCAGCAACTTCAACAATAATAGGCAAGACGGCTTCATAGGGCATTCCCAGCTTTTGGGCACGTATGCGAACCCATCAGAGATATGGTTCCATTGGTAGAGAAGTCTTCGCACCCAGCTCGTGTGGATCAGATTTGTGTACTCTATCCCAAGCCCTTATGAATCTGCGGCGTTGCTCGTCACTATCCCCTTGGAAATCAAAGATTATATTAGGCATTAGCAGCTCATGAGGTCCTTCCCTTCTGGCTCGCCCAAACTGACGTAAGGCCAAGCATGGATTGTAAGTAATTCATCCATTGGTTCCTATCAGTGGAACATTGGGGTATTCCCTACAGCGATCAATAATGGCCACCTCGTCCATACCCTTAATAGTCCAAATGATGTCATTGTGAGAGAGAGACATAACCCTATAAGCCCAGCCCATGCCTTCTTTGTTCTTTAAAACTGATTTGGGGAGGTGAGAAATAAACCACCTCGCCAATAAAGGAGCACAGCACATCAAGGTTGCCCACCTCCGAGCAGTACGGGCATAAAGCTGATGAAGAATGTCACCCAAGAGAGTGGGTACAGGATTACCAGAGATGAAGATTTTTACCGCATTCACATCAACAAAGGAGTCAGAGTTAGGAAACAATACCAAGCCATATATCAGAAGAGCCAGAATATCTTCGAATGCCTGGAAGTCTAGACTATCCCAGAAATGATTAGCCTTACCAACCAAGAACTTAGTCAAAAAGCCCTTTGCTCCACTACGAGTTTCCCAATTATCCATTACCTCAGCCTTTGTCAGATGCAGGGCTGAAGCAATCTCTTCCGGTCTAAGGATCTTCTCCCAACTTGTAAACGGGGTATGCTCCAGAATAGAGATACCGAGCAGATCAGAGAACTCTTCCAAGGTAGGGACCAACTGGTAGTCCTGAAAAGTAAAGCAATGGTACAGTTGATCAAAGAACTAGACTAGCACACTCATCATCTGCTCGTCCAATTTGGAGGTGACCAAACCAAGAAGATGCCCATGTCTTCTGATAAAGGAGGTAGTATCAGACATCTTTGCAACCAATTCTTTAAGCATAGTGGGAACCTGGACAAAGTTGATCCGGATGGTGTTCCTACGCATAGGTGTCATGACCTACAAAACAGAACAAAGATGAATCCCTTTTGTCTTTGGAATAGGTTAGTCCAATGCAAGATGTATGCAATGTTATGATGTCATGATGTCATGATAGAAAGCACACCACAAGTATCCACAAATAGCAAACATGGTAAAGGCACACAAGTCACACAGAGAGCCCTTAGATTTCAGGCTGGCAAGGATTCTAGGTACTACCCTCTTTCAGTTCAGTTGGTTCAAACCTATCCTAAAAATAGTAACCGGGTTCTAGAGGATCTCAATATCACTGACTACCCTCGATCGGTCATAATTCCAGTTTAGCAAACTTTTCTTGCGGCCGAAATCATCGCGAGAGTTTAGTCTCAATGAGTGTAGCATACTACTACTGTTCTATGGCCAAGTTGGTCAATTTAAAGGTTTTAAGGTCAGTTGGTGCTTAATGACCCCTTAGCAGACCCATATTCTCCTCATTGCCCCACAAGGGATATCAGTACATACTAAAGTGCCACACCAACGTAGCTACTGCTTCAACCATATCGGTCTACGCCGTACAGTTCCCTCACAGTTTATTGCTACTTACCTAAAGGGTATCCCCCAGATCCGTGTTAGGATCTATAGTAACTCCGATACAAGCCCACAAATATAAAGCATACAAGTCAAGCAATTGAAAACATTATGAACTATTCCTAAGGTACACCCCACTTATTAAGCTCCCCAGCAGAGTCGCCAGTTCTGTGATACGGTGGGAAAGAACTGACTGTTTTTTGGAATGTTGGTTTGCATTTTGCGTTTGTTTTTGCAAAATGTCGCGGTAAGCAAGAGTCACCACCAACTTTTATTTTATCCAACAAGGAAAGGAAAAAAGCACAGAAAAATTCCTTTTTTGAGATATTTCTTGGGTCCGGGGGGTAGATTATAGAAAGGGAAGGTGTTAGTACCATTTCTATCCGTGGTTATCCACGGGCTCTTAGGTACTTGCTCAAATATTTTCAAAATATTGCTTTCTTGGTGCTTGTGGGTTTGAAAAAGTTTTTGTTTTGAAACTTTGTTCAAAAAGTGTAAGTGTGAAGAGTTTTTGTTTTTAAAAGAGAAAGTACTTAAGAACCATCTACCTACTCGAGAAAAGGAATCGTTCTATGCTATCTTCCTTTAGACAATGCTATCCCACTATTGATGAGTAGGTAGCACCGTCGTTGGAGTTTAAGGGTCAATTCGAATTTAGGGACTTACGGTCACCAAAGCAATGTTAGGATGCCTTAGCGGTGACCCTAATGTCTTAGATCATTTATTTTGAGGCAACAATATCCGAGGCAACCGTTTCGAGGCGACTATGATCTTTGGACAAGAGGGCGACCTCTAAAGTGACCTATACTTAATGACCGTGTTACGAAGGCAACCAAGTGGGGTGTACCCTAAGAGTGCGCATGTGCGAGTGTGTCATTTTCAGTTTATTTTATCTTTGTACATGTTAATGGTGATCTATGTTAATTTTAGGTTGAAACATTCAGTCTTGTCATGTCATCCTATTATCAAACATCTAACAGTTATATTTTGCGGAAATTAAATTACAAGGCATCGGGTATTTACATCGCCAAAAGCAACCCTTTGAAATTTAAATGCAGAAAAATAAATAAAGCGATAAATAAATGGTCCTAATTATCTATTACATTCCGGGAACAAATACAATATTGAATAAATAGATCGCGTGGGGAAAATTAAATCGAGTCCGAGTTCTAGGGTTTTGACCCTTTGCTTATTAAAGAAAAGATTTTTTTTGTTATTTTTATTTAAGAAAGAAATTACCTAAGTTAATTATTAAATTAATAAATAAATAAATTAATTAATAAAAATAAATATTTTTGGGTTTTTTGGTATTTAAAGAAATAAAATTAATTAATATTAGTAAAACCTAATTAAGTCTAAGTTAATTTTAATTATTTATAAAAATATATTAAAGTAAATTCTAATTAATGGCCTAAATTAATTAAAGGATTTGTTAATAAAATATAAAATACTAAAATTTAATTTAATAAAGAAAATATTTTTTTGGTTTTAATTTTATAAAGGAAAAAAAATGATTGGTTAGTTATTAAATAGAAATTATAAATAAATAATTAAAACAAAAATAAAATAAATATAGAGAGAGAGGGGTATGGGCCTGATTGGAGTGTTTGGGAAGAAAATTGAGGCCCATTGAGCGCTGGCCTGGTTGACTTTTGAGGTCCCCTGTGCGCGCTTGGACTTGGTCCATGGTAGACCATCTATCTGGATCACCAGATCTGGCCTTTGGCCATCTGGCTGTTGGAGATGTGGAGGCGCATAGTATGCTACAATGCTTGAATGTGTATCTGATCACCTGAAGAGAAAAAACAAATGCAAATTGGGGGACCTGGGATCGAACCCAGGTCCTGTGGGTGCTTGGATTGCTTGCTTCGCCACTAGGCCATTGTACTTCAGTTGTTAGTATATTAAACAATAATAATAATAATAAGAGAAAATGCGCTATATGCCAGAAAAAAATAAAAATGCGCGCGAAAATTTGAAAGGACCAATTAGAGGGGGACACATTGTCGTCCTTGTCCTCAGGCCTGTAATGCAGTTACCCGCGGATTTGAATCCGCAGCTAAATGCCTAGGTCATTCCCAAAATTCGTCTCAGGCCATATAAATTCCTCCCAAGACCATGGTTGCGTTTGTCTTCCTCTCCTGGTCATGTCCATAGCCATCATTGGGGCTAATTTTACCTGTAATGAAAAACCCTAATCCAAGAGGAAAAACCCTAACAATGGCGTTTTGCACCACAGAGCAGATAAACGAAATCAAATAATATAGAAAGCTTGGAAATGATCTGGTGGTTACAAATATGCCATTGATTCTTTGTAATAATGCATGATTTTTGAAATACGAAATCAAATTTAGAAGAGGATCGCATGACACTTACAGTGCTCTAGGAGGTTAAAAAATGCGTGCTTTGGATCCCAGAAGGTTGAGTAGACACCCAACAATCGATTGGTATCAAGCTTTGCTTCTGAAAACGCCTCAAAGTATGATTTTGGTTTCACACTTTTTCACCACTTTTTCAAGTTTTGTTCTTTCTGTTCTTGCAGCCTCTAGCCCTCAATTTCGTGTGCCTCTCTTGCTTATGTAATGTGGAATGCATTAGGTTAACCAATGTGCCTTGAATCTTCCACATCAATGCATAAAATATTTGATTTGATTCACTTTTGAAAGCTTGCCTAATTTGTAAAAAATCCATCTTTTTGTACATGATATGATGAGATACGAATTTGCTGCTGATCATAATGATGATTAAGACCTAAAACAACCAAATAGATCTCAAGTAATCAATATTTGGATTTTACATGATTTAATTTGATTTAAAATGAAATAATTCAATAAAAAATCAAATAAAATAATAAAAAAGAAATATGATCTCAAGGCTTAAGCTAGGACACGTGTGCAATGGGGCAAGATCAAATCAAGTGGAAAAGAATGGGCCCATTTGACAAAATTTGAAGTTTTGGGGATAGTTGACTTTTGGCAATTTTGCAAAAATGCCCAACTTCAACAATGCATAACTTCTTCCATTTTGAAATTTTGGAGGTGTTCTTGGACTTTTTAGAAATATTGAGATGTCCTATAACCAACCCTTTTGGTCTCATCTCATTTTGATATTCCATGCTAAAGTTATAAGCTTTGGAAAAAAAAGGTGTTTTTGTTGACTTTCAAAAATGACCTATAATGTCCAAATTTATAACTTCTTGTGAGTGCATTTTTGAATCTTGGGGTATGAATATGGATTGTAGGAAATTGCATCCTCTTCAAAATGAGCTTTGTATGGGTCATTTCTAATAAAGTATGAGAAAGTTATGCTTGGTCAAAATTGAGTTCACTTTTCCTATAAAACCCTAATTTAGCAACTTTTGAGTCTTGATAAATTTTGAGCAATCCTTGATGAATCATGATCAACCCTTGATCAAATGATGAAATATCCTTCAAAATGAGAATATTGACAAAAAAACTTGAAGTTTGACTGTATGTAGACCACAGTTGACTTTTGCCCTAGCACAATCGATTTTTTGGACCCTTTGAGCAATTAACTGACCAAACTTCCTCTGCAAGGCTTGAAATTTGACATGGATGACCTTGAGAACATATTAGGACATTGGGTAGCACTTGAGGTCATTTGTATTCAAGGATCTTGATGAAACACGAAACCCTAATTTGAGGTTGACTGCCTTAGGAGATGACTTGACTGTCCAACTCTTGAGCAATCTTGAGCCACTTGGAGATTTTTCTTGCAATGTTTTGAGAAATATGAGAGGGCAAATTTTGGGGTACAACAGCAAGTATATTGAAGATAATCATTATTTATTCCTATCCATTGGCTTTTGCACCAGAGTTTTGATTATTGAATATGACGTCTTTCTTGACAAAAATCTTTGATGCATTATCATCCTGAGTTTTATCGCAGGGCACGTTCAATCATCAACTGAGAAGAGATTTTATCTTGTTCTAAGATCAAGTGAATATTTTATTGCTTGATGCATAAGTCGCTTATGGTTAGAGAGTTGGAGAAATATTCATCTGTAAATTGAGGATTGGGATGCATTTCTACTGCATTTAGTATCATCGGTTAACTCAGGTCTTGATCAAAAAATTATCATCATTTAAAGCGCCCTAGCTTTAAGGTTTCATTTAGTTCTTATGATCTTTTGGAGGTTGATTCATCATTTAGGGTTTTGGTTGATTTGTTTAGTGGAAGAGAATCCATTTGAAATGCCTGGTCAAGTTTCATTCATGGCCGTTTCCTTGAGATTTATGTCATACTTTCATTATACACTTCAAAGGAAAACAAAGTAAGATGGAGAAGACTAATAAGAATTGGCTATCATTGGAATTCAAGTTCTACGCATTCATGTTGGTACCCATTTCTACAAGTCTAACTTTATACAAATTCCATCCATTGCTACCCAAAGTTTCATTTTCAATAAAAGAATGATTGTTCAAGTTCAAGTTCCAAGTCTTCAAGACTTACAAGCTCAATTTCAAATTTGAATACACACAAGTTTATGAATGTTGAAAACACAAGTTCACTTGAATATGAAAGCAAAAGTTGAAGAAGTCTTTATTTGGATTCCATTCAGGATTTAATTTGTGTTACAAATACTTTGATGAAAAGTTTGTTTTTACAAATTCTATCCAAAATTTGCTAAGCTTACAAAATATTACATTGAGGAAAATTCCATTTAAATACAACAACAAATCAAGAGTTTCCTAAGTCTAATTTCTCGAGTTTGACTTCTTCTTCTTCAAGCATCTTCTCCGTGCTCATTTCGGTCCACTTTATATCTTCTTACTTCATACTTTCACCATTGTTGTGTTCATAAAACAAAAAGAAAAGAAATTGGTTAGAAAGGCAATCAAACTTTGAAACTTAAACAAAATTTTCCAAGAAAGCTTCATCTTCAAATTAATCATGAGGGTTTGTGTAAAGGAATCAGTTTAGAGGGTGATTTTTTAAGTCACATTCAACCATCCACAAAACCTCATATCCATGTGTTTCAAAATAAAATTAGAATGTCAATACATAATCATGGGAAAAATTCTACTGCAAATCTCAAACAAAAATCTAAGAAAAAAAGGCTTTTGTTCGGTTCACAATGAAACAGGGTAAGCATTTTGTAAAACAGCAGGTGTAAATCACATTTCAAGCCCAATAATAGATGCAGCAAGCAGCAACTCAGCAATTGGTTTTCAGCATTGCAAGGCAAGCATCAGAAAATTAAAACAAACTCAGGATTGCAACAGTCTAGCCCAACAGCATCAAGAAGTTCACATATCAGAAAAATAATAAAATCATAATCACAGTTCTGGACCAACATAATAAGAAACGGCATTGCAAAATCAGAAGGTTCAACATCATAGTTCACATTATAAATCATAAAAATAATCACAAGACAGAAATAAGTCCAGCCCAACATCAAAAGTTCTCACAATAGAAATTACAGCCTATCACCAAAAATAAATGAAAACAGACATCAGAAAATGATAACAAAAACACAATTTCCAAAGCCCAAATGTAAAACAAATTCAGCAAGCCTATTATCATAACAAATCACATAGTCCAACTATCAAGCAACAACCCTAATCCATCTCACTATAAAACCATTCAATTGCACAAGTTTCAGGGGGATCAACTATTCACAAAAACCAAAAAGCTGCGCAGCAGCAAAACAAAAAACCTAAAAAAGGATTTTCATCATCTTCCTCCCACAAACCCTCCGGATCTCAAAACAAGAGAATAAAAATCTATCATAAATCTCATAAAAATGATATATACGAAATCGTAGCAAGTTTTCTAGCTAACAAAAACCTATCATCATTTTCATATAACACTAAACCCTTCTGAATTTGTTTTTCTCAGAAATTGTAATTTCTGATTTTTATGAGAGATATGAAGAGGAAATTGAGGTCGCAAAGAGTTCAGAAGAAGAAGATTAGAATCGCGATCAAAGCAGCTTAGGGTTTCCGAAAATCCCCTTCAAGATCTACAACCAGCCGGGCTTCACCTGTCAAGACTGCAAGAGCGTCTCCTCATTTGAGACAAGGCTGAAGAAGTCTCCCGAGCATGGCAATTTCTAATTTCATTTGCATTATCATTTGTAACCTTTCTTGTTTTGTTCAGTACCCATTGTATGCAAAATTGTTTGTCTTTTTATATTGAATCACCATGCATTGACTGTGTTTGTCTTGAACTAATCCATTCGTATTCACTCATTTACGTTTTGTTATTGTACTTGCTTTCGATGCTTAACTCTTTTTAATTTAAAGAAAAAAGAAAAAAAATTACTCTTGAGGGAGGATGATGAAGATTTGATACTTAGATTCTCAAACGGTATGCTTTTGAATAAAGCCTTGCTGACGATGTACATGCATTGTTTTAAATCCCCAAACACCGGAGTTATAAGGAAGATAGACCCTCATCAACCCTTTCGAGCTTTGAAGTAGGAGTTTCTTTTACACAGAAAAAACCCTCATTTTTAACCCCGGGGCGGGTAGATTTCAGTTAATCCGATCGAGCATCCAGAACTCGTCAAGAGGGAGTTCCTAGCGATACAACAATGGTTATCCATCAAAGGGCTAGGAGAAGTCGAGACCACAATGATAAACCGTCACCTACCAGCAACATGCATCGAAGAGAACGATATATCGATGGGTCTCTCTTGCACAATCAGGAGGTCAACAGATGACAATACCGCAACAGTTATTCTTCATCTATCTAGGACTCAGACAACCACAACCATTTCCAACAAATCGAAGATGGCGCGAAGATCAATAACTTGTTCAAAAAGAAATAGACAAAAATCCCCGTTAAGTCAAAACATGAAAAACAGGAGACTTAGGCAAAAGTCAGGGCATCCCGCTGGACTGCAACTTCAAAATCAAGAAATTTGTCCAGGAAAAAATTAGGGAAAGTAAAATAAAAAAATAATAATAATCCTCAGCAAAGAACAATATCAAGTGATCAAACGCCAAGAAGCCAATGATTGTCGGGTCTTAGAAACCCCTGTGGTTCCTTAATCATCACAAACTCTCTTCTCAGGAGATGAGTGCTCGTATCGAGTTAACTAAACATAGGAATGGAGAACATCATGGAGAATGGGTGGGCACCAAATAATTTTGAGCCTTAAATCCTTTTTTCTAAAACCGTGAACCAGGCCACGTTACAACCCTTAAAATTCCTAACTGAAGCATGGGTTAATTCAAAAGCAATAATGTAGCGAGAGTACGGTAACCTGACTCCTCGAAGATGTACTAAAATTTGATTTGGTAACACGTCACCTATTCTTAAAAAAAAAAAACTGATGCTTCGACATCATTTCAATAAAAGTTTTGAACTTCAAGACAAGCATAGAATTTGCATTAGAATCATCATTCTTAGACAAACATTAGTTGCATATAAATAAGTTCTTGGGCATCAAGTAAGCTTGCTTGATGATCATCATTTGAAAACATGGTCATCTCGAAGGACGATTGCTGCAGAAACTTGTCAAAAAACAAAGATGGATCTTATTCTGGGGGCATTCCCTCAAGCTGCAAATCAGAGGCTATCACATCGATAAATATCTTCCATATTTTTCCAGTCGATCAGAAGCAATCATGTCGATAAATCTCTTTAAACTTCAAACTGGGGGAATCAGGCTCAGTAACCTATTCAAATTTGTGCAACCTGGGGCAGTTACGTTGATATTCGACAAATCTCTACGAGAATCCATGATCAGAGGCAGATATTAGGCCACACCACTTTGCGCCGTATTATGACACGAATCTTCCAGCATTCCACTCAAAGAGATCCTTGCAGACAGGGGCATTCCTCCTCCCCTCTTATGAAGCTACTCAAGCAAATTCCTGTCATCCGTACAAATGCAATCAAGCTAAGAGAGTCATGGCGTTCACTTTGGTTCAGTTAACGTCCTCGGAATCATCAATCATTCCCTGCAGATATTTAAACACGCAACTCCCCAGTAATGAAGTGAACTCGGGGCATCTGAAGACACTAATGTCCATTTCCTAATCCCCAAGTGGTTCGTGAAGTAAGGAAAGTCAGACGGGGCCCTTTCCTCCCTGGCAATAGAGGAAACTTAGGGCATTTGATGAGATCCATGTCTCTATTTAGTTATTCACAAGAAGTCCAACACATGAAGGAAGTCAGATCAAGCTACTCCTCCTCAACAAGATATATTCCCTAGTGAACTCGACAAGGCTAATTCGTTCTTCTCAAATTTTAAGCACCAGTCCATATGGGTACCTCAAGATGACGAGCGACAGATCCCAATGAGTTTTTAACATTTTGCACACAATAATCATCATAATATACTGCATTGCATCCTCAAACGCATAGCATATCCATGGATCATCATGTCACACTTCAAATGCATATGAATGATGAGCCAGATCAATCCCAAATCAACAAAACATCCTCACAAAGAATTTCATCCTCATGATTCCCAGTTAACATCTGTTATTACATTACCAACTAAAATAAACCACGGTGCCAGTACGTCGTACTTCTCCCCAACTCTCAATGCTCACGTTATCTTTGCTAGGGTCGTAGGTCGCTCGTAGGTCTTACCCTCATGTTATCTTTACTAGGGTCGTAGGTCGCTCGTAGGTCTTACCCTCACGTTATCTTTCATAGGGTCGTAGGTCGCTCGTAGGTCTTACCCTCACGTTATCTTTCATAGGGTTGTAGGTCGCTCGTAGGTCTTACCCTCACGTTATCTTTCATAGGGTCGTAGGTCGCTCGTAGGTGTTACCCTCACATTATCTTTGATAGGGTCGTAGGTCTTACCCTCACGTTATCTTTCATAGGGTCGTAGGTCGCTCGTAGGTCTTACCCTCCCGTTATCTTTCATAGGGTCGTAGGTCGCTCGTAGGTCTTACCCGCACGTTATCTTTCCTAGGGTTGTAGGTCGCTCGTAGGTCTTACCCTTACGTTATCTTTGCTAGGGTCGTAGGTCACTCGTAGGTCTTACCCTCGCGTTATCTTTACTAGGGTCGTAGGCCGCTCGTAGGTCTTACCCTCACGTTATCTTTCATAGGGTCGTAGGTCTCTCGTAGGTCTTACCCTCACGTTATCTTTACTAGGGTCGTAGGTCGCTCGTATGTCTTACCCTCACATTATCTTTCATAGGGTCGTAGGTCGCTCGTAGGTCTTACCCTCACGTTATCTTTCATAGGGTCGTAGGTCGCTCGTAGGTCTTACCCTCACGTTATCTTTCATAGGGTCGTAGGTCGCTCGTAGGTCTTACCCTCACGTTATCTTTACTAGGGTCGTAGGTCGCTCGTAGGTCTTACCCTCATGTTATCTTTCATAGGGTCGTAGGTCGCTCGTAGGTTTTACCCGCACGTTATCTTTCTTAGGGTCGTAGGTCGCTCTTAGGTCTTACCCCCACGTTATCTTTTCTAGGGTCGTAGGTCGCTCGTAGGTCTTACCCTCACCTTATCTTTCATAGGGTCGTAGGTCGCTCGTAGGTCTTACCCTCACATTATCTTTCATAGGGTCGTAGGTCGCTCGTAGGTCTTACCCTCACGTTATCTTTCATAGGGTCGTAGGTCACTGGTAGGTCTTACCCTCATGTTATCCTTGCTAGGGTCGTAGGTCGCTCGTAGGTCTTACCCTCATGTTATCTTTGCTAGGGTCGTAGGTCGCTCGTTGGTCTTACCCCCACATTATCTTTTTTTTAGGGTCGTAGGTCGCCCGTAGGTCTTACCCTCACTTTACCTTTCTCTTGGGTCATAGATTATACGCCGATCTTTACCCATTATCTTTACCTTTCTTTTTGGGTCGTGAAATACAGCTTGATAGATTCTCTGTTGTCATCAAGTTCTACTCAATGTATTTAAGTTGTCATTTTTTCAAGTAATTCTACTTTCAGTCATCATGACATCGTCAACCATATCCTTTCAATCACTCTACCACTCACTCCCTCAAGAACCTTGTATTGGTACCGTTACCCCAGTATAAGTTACCTTTTTCCAACTATGTTTTATCCATCATGATTAGTCCACCAGAAGACCAGTTTGTCTTTCTCCAACAGACATCCACACCAGTGAATAACACTTAAACCATCTCTCCAGGGAAAATTTCGGGTCCTGGTATTTAATCATCTTCCACCTTGAACTCTCGAAAAGCTGACGCCAATCTCGCCTTCAGGTTTAAGACGATTAAATAGGGGCAGCTGTCGTACCCCAAATTTGCCCTATCTCTTTTATTCTTTTCTGGCTTCAAACTTTGCATTCCATTTGCATCATTTTATCATTTAGTCATTTGCATATCCCGCATCTCATGGAATCAGGCACTTTGGTTTGAAGTATTAGGGCTACGCCCTCTTTTTGTCTAATCTTGTTTTGAGGTTTTCTTATCAGGTAAAAAGGAAGCGCATCTGGTTCTCGATTAGTGTATCGTAGAACAAATTTTGTCATCACGTTACAAGGTTGGTTCTCTCTCAATTTTGTCAGAGCCTGGATTAGGGTTTATTTCCCTATGTGTGCTGGTCAAGATGCTAGGGTTCAGAGTTTTTGGTTTCTGTGAAGATTTTTCTGTCGCCTGCCTCGAGGGTGGCTCAAAGCTTAGTGTATTAGGCCTTTCTCACAAGGATTCTCAGGGTTTAAGTTTGCACAAGTGCATTGGGATCTTCTAGTACCAAAATTAAAAGGAAACTGTCAAAAAGGGAGAAAACAGATAAAAATATTATTTTGACAAATTTGGAGGAAAACAAGCCTCCTTCGAATGCAACTTGGATTACATCCTTCGATTGACTCTTAGCCTCCTTTGAATGCAACTTGGGCATGTCTTTCATTTTGAACTTAAAGCCTCCTTCGAATGCAAGTTTAGGTACATCCTTTGTTTGGATTTGAAACCTCCTTTGATTCAGCCTTTCGATTGGACAAGTGTGCTGCCTACATGCTTGCAATCATAGGCCATGACATGTTGGCCACACATGCCCCCTGCAAGGAAACCTTTTCGATTCACCAAGCGTGCTGCCTGCAAGCCTACTTCGATTTGGACAAGTTTGCTGCCTGCAAGCCTACTTCGATTTGGACAAGTTTACTGCCTGCAAGCCTACTTCGATTTGGACAAGTTTACTGCCTGCAAGCCTACTTCGATTTGGACAAGTTTACTGCCTGCAACCCTACTTCGATTTAGACAAGTTTGTTGCCTGCAAGCCTACTTCGATTTGGACAAGTTTATTGCCTACAAACCTGCTTCGACTGGACAAGTTTGCTGCCTGCATGCTTGCTTCGTTTGGACAAGTTTCGATGGGACAAAGTAACCATCTCTATGCATCCTTCGAATTCACTTTCACCAAGGGCCTCTTGCATACTTTGCTTCATACAAGTTTCGTTTGAGCCAAGAGGTATCTTCGTACAAGATTTGACTAAGTTCTTGCTTCCCTTGAAAAAGCGCCCTTCAATTCAGAAGCCAGGAACTTCCCTCATGCTAAAAAGACACAAGGCAATGACTCCCTTTATGTTTGTTTCGATCCACATGCTTCGATTGGGCAATGTGCTTCCTTCGAGCTTGAGCTTTCGATTTGACAGTATGTTTCCTTCGATACAAGCTTCGACTGGGCATTAGCTTGTTTCGACCACAAGCTTCGACTGAGGGAAAGGCTTCCTTCAAACAAGTGTGTTTCGATCTCATTCTTGCATTCGACTCAAGACCAAGTCTCATTTTCAATGCTAAGCTGTTTCCAAATCTTTACATAATCAGAGGCTTACACAAGTTTGTGATACATTTCCTAAGGGTTCGAAGGTTTATTCATTGGATAATATCATTCTTGGATAAATTGGCAAAAAAAACTATGTACCCTTTTTTCTTTCTTTCAATAAAAGGTACTTTAGTCCAAAATAGCCAAATACAACACTCCAAAAATTTGTTGTTGCTGCTCCAATGCCTGTTGTAAGATACCAAAACAACATAGAAAAAACTGCTGCACAACAGTACTGAAACACTTCCCCATTATTGCACCGAAATAGCATACAAGCACTGTCCCTCGAAGGCTA
The DNA here is from genome assembly GCA_948472305.1 of Vicia faba. Taxonomy (NCBI): domain Eukaryota; kingdom Viridiplantae; phylum Streptophyta; class Magnoliopsida; order Fabales; family Fabaceae; genus Vicia; species Vicia faba. Next base: position 94,378,849 of record OX451735.1, on the reverse strand, counting down.
CAAAGAGCAGTTTACTCAATTTGTTCAAATTATTTTGTTTTCCCTCCAAAAGCTTCAGCCAACTTTGCCTATAAATAAGAGGCTCCAACACATGTTTAAGGGAGGATCTTTGGACCATAGGAACGAATCCCCCAAATTTTCTCAAACACAACAAAACTCTCAAGTTCATCAACACTTGAGAAATAAAAAAAACCCAGAATCCCAAACACTTACCGATTTCGATTCTGAAGAACACCCCACACATAAAAGTTTGCTCAAACTCAAAGACAACCTTCTGTGACAACTCTTCGAACCAAAAGCAAACCCCCTGTGACTACTCTTCGAATTCCAGAAACGTCCAAGTAGCATTTCAAGTTCTAAACCCACATCCATTCAAGGCCTGAAGCAAGGTAAGTTATTCTTACCTTTGAACTTTTCGTTCCATGGCATAGTAATTTTCCCTTTCGTTTGAAACATGTACATACCATTGTTCCTTTCGCTTCCACCCTTTTTAACATATTTTTTAGAGCTAAGCCTTTCGTTTTGCTTTCTGTTTACCTGAACTTGCTTTAACTATTAAATTATTTACAAGACAAATACTAGCATGGCCTCAGGCCATGTTGCCATTTAATGCTTGAAATGAAAGAAACAGGAAACATGAAATAGGAAACGAAGCTTCTGGCTTCTACCCTCTTTCTCCAGGTCAAACGAAAGAGACAACCAGGAGGAAAACCATGTTGACTTCTAGGCCTAAACGAAAAGTATGCCTTCACTGACTTCCAGGCTCAGTCGAAAGGCATTCCCTCACTGCTTTCAACCTCCAGTCGAAGAAGACAACAAGGCAACAAGGCATAACCAGAAGGCTTGGCCATACACGGACTTCCAGGCCAATCGAAGGACAGAACCTCACTGGTGCCAACCCCTAATCGAAGGCCATGACCTCACTGGTGCTAGCCCCAATCGAAGGAGGCCAAAAAAATGCAAGTCGAAGGGTGCTACTGCCTGGGTCGAAAGACACTCATTTTTCTTACTTTTATATTATTTTTTCCTTTATATTTTTTATGCCTTTCGATATGGTTGTAATAGCGTAGGATTTTATCTTTCTGCATTTTATTTACTTTGTACAAATGCTAGTAATTAGGCGTGTATGGCAAGATAAAATCAACAAGTAAACAAACCAAAAAATCCAAAAACACTCTTTAATCATTACTTGAATATATCTTAAAACCCGCAAAACACTCAACAAATCAAAACTCCCCCCAAGGGCATGTTATCTCCATTCTACCGCGATACCAGCTGTGCCTATTGCTAGAATACGTGCGTTAACATCGCCTACTAAAAAACACAAACAAATCAATCATTTTCTAGAGGAACTACGGTGTTCTGATTCCTTCATTAGATACGTAGGCAAAGGGTCACAAAACCCTCACGAACGCAATAATCGAAAACCTTTCATTTCCCCTTAAGCAAGCATAGTTGTAAATAAACACACCCTTTAAGACAAACAAACAAAACGGATCCCGTTGAGTACAACAGATGTGAGGGGTGCTAATACCTTCCCCTTGCATAACCGACTCCCTTACCCTTTCTCTTGGTCGCAAGACCATCTTATCCATTCCCTTGTGGTTTTATCGATATTTCCCCTTCCTTCGGGATAAATAAAGTTCAGTGGCGGCTCTGTGTTTTCTGCCGGTGGTTTCAGCTGGCGACTCTGCTGGGGAGAAAAGACTTTTGCGAGTCTCTCCTAGTTTTGTTTATTTGTCTTTTTGGGTGTTTATTTATTTGCTTTACCTTGCTTTACTGTTTTATTTCTTTATTTATTTATTTTATTCTTTTGTATATATTGCATATATTGTTGCTACTCACATATTCTGGATACATTGTAATGTTGGGTTTTGGGACAACTTTTTGATAAGTCCTCTACCCGGACTTGGGTTACACATAGGATTAGGACGGGCGGTATAGTCATGTTAACTTTGAGGGAGTAATCCCGAAGAAGGAGGCATGAAAATCCCCCACTCAGTGGAGGTCCCCTTGAAAGAGTTGATGTTTACCGAGTAATCGGGAAGACGTCGTTGCTTTCGACCTGGGAACTCGAGAAGCTGAGGGCCATAGAACCATTAACCTATCCTAGCATTTTAGGTGCAATGTGAAGACTGTAACGGAGTAATCCAGAAGTAGTCGTCACACGATATTGCACTCGGACGAGTTTTTCCTGCGAATATTGTTGATTACCAAGTAATTGGGACGTCGGTAATATCCAAAGGAAAAGCATAGACTTCGAGAACTCTCTAGAACCTTGTTCGGCAGGTGATAAGCCCCTAGTACATACCTCGTGGGTGGTTACTTTGAATCCATGCTTGTGACGTCGAACTTTTGATCCTGTTACTTTCAGCCTGTGTAACAGACTACTCAATGGTTATCCAGAACATGTGGAGCTGAGACTTCATGCCATAGCATACCATAACATCACATCATCATGTATATATATCTCATATCTAGAGAAATCCAAAGACAAGTCTTGTTGGTATAACTTTTCAAAAGGGAAATTTTAAAAAAAATAGATGAGTCTTTGGGTCTCATTAGAAATGAAGATAAAGCATTCATTCATGTTACCATGCATTCATTTTTTCACAACAAAAACTCATTGGGGTCCCCTTTCTCAGAATCCAGTAAACAGCAAAGACGACTCATCAACATCAGTACACACAGAGACAACTGTATGTTCAACGAGCACGATCTGAGTCTTTTCAACTGAGTCATCAACCCCAGGGGAAACAAGGACGAAAGAGGAAGAAAGTTATTGAAAGGAGGGCGGATTCCATTCCCATGTCTTATGCTCAACTTTTCCCTCAGTTGTTTGCCAATCAGTTGGTTCAACTGCGTGAACTAAGTCCAACACCAAATCCTCTCCCACGGGGGTATGATGCCAATGCTCGTTGTGAATTCCATTCAGGGGCTCCAGGCCACACAATTGAGAATTGTAGGGCATTAAAAAACAACATTCAAGACCTCCTTGATGCCAAAGTTATCACGTTCACTCCAAAGGGTCTGATAATGGATTGAATCCCCTTGCTGAGATAAGTGTCAAGACTGCAGGAGCGTCTCCTCATTTGAGCCAAGGCTGAGGAAGTCTCCCGAGCATGGAAATTTCTAATTTCATTTGCATTATCATTTGTAACCTTTCTTGTTTTGTTCAGTACCCATTGTATGCAAAATTGTTTGTCTTTTTATATTGAATCACCATGCATTGACTGTGTTTGTCTTGAACTAATCCATTCATATTCACTCATTTACGTTTTGTTATTGTACTTGCTTTCGATGCTTAACTCTTTTTAATTTAAAGAAAAAAGAAAAAAAATTACTCTTGAGGGAGGATGATGAAGATCTGATTTTTAGATTCTCAAACGGTATGCTTTTGAATAAAGCCTTGCTGACGATGTACATGCATTGTTTTAAATCCCCAAACACCGGAGTTATAAGGAAGATAGACCCTCGTCAACCCTTTCGAGCTTTGAAGTAGGAGTTTCTTTTACACAGAAAAAACCCTCATTTTTAACCCCGGGGCGGGTAGATTTCAGTTAATCCGATCGAGCATCCAGAACTCGTCAAGAGGGAGTTCCTAGCGATACAACAATGGTTATCCATCAAAGGGCTAGGAGAAGTCGACACCACAATGATAAACCGTCACCTACCAGCAACATGCATCGAAGAGAACGATATCCCGATGGGTCTCTCTTGCACAATCAGGAGGTCAACAGATGACAATACCGCAACAGTTATTCTTCATCTATCTAGGACTCAGACAACCACAACCATTTCCAACAAATCAAAGATGGCGCGAAGATCAATAACTTGTTCAAAAAGAAAGAGACAAAAAGCCCCGTTAAGTCAAAACATGAAAAACAAGAGACTTAGGCAAAAGTCAGGGCATCCCGCTGGACTGCAACTTCAAAATCAAGAAATTTGTCCAGGAAAAAATTAGGGAAAGTAAAAAAAAATAAAAAATAATCCTCAGCAAAGAACAAGATCAAGTGATCAAACGCCAAGAAGCCAGTGATTGTTGGGTCTTAGAAAACCCTGTGGTTCCTTAATCATCACAAACTCTCTTCTCAGGAGATGAATGCTCGTATCGAGTTAACTGAATATAGGAATGGAGAACATCATGGAGAATGGTTGGGCACCAAATAATTTTGAGCCTTAAATCCTTTTTTCTAAAACCGTGAACCAGGCCACGTTACAACCCTTAAAAGTACTAACTGAAGCATGGGTTAATTCAAAAGCAATACTGTAGCGAGAGTACGGTAACCTGACTCCTCGGAGATGTACTAAAATTTGATTTGGTAACACGTCACCTATTCTTAAAAACAAAAAAAAAACTGATGCTTCGACATCATTTCAATAAAAGTTTTTGAACTTCAAGACAAGCATAGAATTTGCATTAGAATCATCATTCTTAGACAAACATTAGTTGCATATAAATAAGTTCTTGGACATCAAGTAAGCTTGCATGATGAGCATCATTTGAAAACATGGTCATCTCGAAGGACGATTGCTGCAGAAACTTGTCAAAAAACAAAGATGTATCTTATAATGGGGGCATTCCCTCAAGCTGCCAATCAGAGGCTATCACATCGATAAATCTCTTCCATATTTTTCCAGTCGATCAGAAGCAATCATGTCGATAAATCTCTTTAAACTTTAAACTGGGGGAATCAGGATCAGTAACCTATTCAAATTTGTGCAACCTAGGGCAGTTACGTCGATATTCGACAAATCTCTATGAGAATCCATGATCAGAGGCAGATATTGGGCCACACCACTTTGCGCCGTATTATGACACGAATCTTCCAGCATTACACTCAAAGAGATCCTTGCAGACAGGGGAATTCCTCCTCCCCTCTTATGGAGCTACTCAAGCAAATTCCTGTCATCCGTACAAATGCAATCAAGCTAAGAGAGTCATGACGTTCACTTTAGTTCAGTTAACGTCCTCGGAATCATCAATCATTCCCTATAGATATTTAAACACGCAACTCCCCAGTAATGAAGTGAACTCGGGGCATCTGAAGACACTAATGTCCATTTCCTAATCCCCAAGTGGTTCGTGAAGTAAGGAAAGTAAGACGGGGCCCTTTCCTCCCTGGCAATAGAGAAAACTTTGGGCATTTGATGAGATCCATGTCTCTATTCAGTCATTCACAAGAAGTCCAACACATGAAGGAAGTCAGATCAAGCTACTCCTCCTTAACAAGATTTATTCCCCAGTGAACTCGACAAGGCTAATTCGTTCTTCTCAAATTTTAAGCACCAGTCCATATGGGTACCTTAAGATGACGAGCGACAGATCCCAATGAGTTTTTAACATTTTGCACACAATAATCATCACAACATACTGCATTGCATCCTCAAACGCATAACATATCCATGGATCATCATTTCACACTTCAAATGCATATGAATGATGAGCCAGATCAATCCCAAATCAATAAAACATCCTCACAAAGAATTTCATCCTTATAATTCCCAGTTAACATCTGTTATTACATTACCAACTAAAATAAACCATGGTGCCAGTACATCGTACTTCTCCCCAACTCACAATGCTCATGTTATCTTTTCTAGGGTCGTAGGTCGCTCGTATGTCTTACCCTCACGTTATCTTTACTAGGGTCGTAGGTCGCTCGTAGGTCTTACCCTTACGTTATCTTTCATAGGGTCGTAGGTCGCTCGTAGGTCTTACCCCCATGTTATCTTTCATAGGGTCGTAGGTCACTCGTAGGTCTTACCCTCATGTTATCTTTCATAGGGTCGTAGGTCGCTCGTAGGTCTTACCCTCACATTATCTTCGATAGGGTCGTAGGTCACTCGTAGTTCTTACCCTCACGTTATATTTCATAGGGTCGTAGGTCGCTCGTAGGTCTTACCCTCTCGTTATCTTTCATAGGGTCGTAGGTCGCTCGTAGGTCTTACTCGCATGTTATCTTTCCTAGGGTCATAGGTCGCTCGTAGGTCTTACCCTCACGTTATCTTTGCTAGGGTCGTAGGTCGCTCGTAGGTCTTACCCTCACGTTATCTTTACTAGGGTCGTAGGTCGCTCGTAGGTCTTAGCCTCACGTTATCTTTCATAGGCTCGTAGGTCTTACCCTCACGTTATCTTTACTAGGGTCGTAGGTCGCTCGTAGGTCTTACCCTCATATTATCTTTCATAGGGTCGTAGGTCGCTCGTAGGTCTTACCCTCAGGTTATCTTTCATAGGGTCGTAGGTCGCTCGTAGGTCTTACCCTCACGTTATCTTTCATAGGGTCGTAGGTCGCTCGTAGGTCTTACCCTCACGTTATCTTTACTAGGTTCGTAGGTCGCTCGTAGGTTTTACCCTCACGTTATCTTTCATAGGTTCGTAGGTCGCTCGTAGGTTTTACCCGCACGTTATCTTTCTTAGGGTCGTAGGTCGCTCGTAGGTCTTACCCTCACGTTATCTTTTCTAGGGTCGTAGGTCGCTCGTAGGTCTTACCCTCACATTATCTTTTATAGGGTCGTAGGTCGCTCGTAGGTCTTACCCTCACATTATCTTTCATAGGGTCGTAGGTCGCTCGTAGGTCTTACCCTCACGTTATCTTTCATAGGGTCGTAGGTCACTCGTAGGTCTTACCCTCATGTTATCCTTGCTAGGGTCGTAGGTCGCTCGTAGGTCTTACCCTCATGTTATCTTTGTTAGGGTCGTAGGTCTCTCGTAGGTGTTACCCCCATGTTATCTTTTTTTTAGGGTCGTAGGTCGCCCGTAGGTCTTACCCTCACTTTACCTTTCTCTTGGGTCATAGGTTATACGCCGATCTTTACCCATTATCTTTACCTTTCTTTTTGGGTCGTGAAATACCGCTTGATAGATTCTCTGTTGTTATCAAGTTCTATTCAATGTATTTAAGTTGTCATTTTGTCAAGTAATTCTACTTTTAGTCATCATGACATCGTCAACCATATCCTTTCAATCACTCTACCACTCACTCCCTCAAGAACCATGTATTGGTACCGTTACCCCAGTATAAGTTACCTTTTTCCAACCATGTTTTATCCATCATGATCAGTCCACCAGAAGACCAGTTTGTCTTTCTCCAACAGAAATCCACACCAGTGAATAACACTTACACCATCTCTCCAGGGCAAATTTCGGGTCCTGGTATTTAATCATCTTCCACCTTGAACTCTCGAAAAGCTGACGCCAATCTCGCCTTCAGGTTTAAGACGATTAAATAGGGGCATCTGTCGTACCCAAAATTTGCCCTATCTCTTTTATTCTTGTCTGGCTTCAAACTTTGCATTCCATTTGCATCATTTTATCATTCAGTCATTTTCATATCCCGCATCTCATGGAATCAGGCACTTCGGTTTGAAGTATTAGGGCTACGCCCTCTTTTTGTCTAATCTTGTTTTGAGGTTTTCTTATCAGGTAAAAAGGAAGCGCATCTGGTTCTCGATTAGTGGATCGTAGAACGAATTTTGTCATCACGTTACAAGGTTGGTTCTCGCTCAATTTTGTCAGAGCCTGGATTAGGGTTTATTTCCCTATGTGTGCTGGTCAAGTTGCTAGGGTTCAGAGTTTTTGGTTTCTGTGAAGATTTTTCTGTCGCCTGCCTCGAGGGTGGCTCAAAGCTCAGTGTATTAGGCCTTTCTCACAAGGATTCTCAGGGTTTAAGTTTGCACAAGTGCATTGGGATCTTCTAGTACCAAAATTAAAAGGAAACTGTCAAAAAGGGAGAAAACAGATAAAAATATTATTTTGACAAATTTGGAGGAAAACAAGCCTCCTTCGAATGCAACTTGGATTACATCCTTCGATTGACTCTTAGCCTCCTTCGAATGCAACTTGGATTACATCCTTCGATTGACTCTTAGCCTCCTTCGAATGCAACTTGGGCATGTCTTTCATTTTGAACTTAAAGCCTCCTTCGAATGCAAGTTTAGGTACATCCTTTGTTTGGATTTGAAACCTCCTTTGATTCAGCCTTTCGATTGGACAAGTGTGCTGCCTACATGCTTACAATCACAGGCCATGACATGTTGGCCACACATGCCCCCTGCAAGGAAACCTTTTCGATTCACCAAGCGTGCTGCCTGCAAGCCTACTTCGATTTGGACAAGTTTGCTGCCTGCAAGCCTACTTCGATTTGGACAAGTTTACTGCCTGCAAGCCTACTTCGATTTGGACAAGTTTACTGCCTGCAAGCCTACTTCGATTTGGACAAGTTTACTGCCTGCAAGCCTACTTCGATTTGGACAAGTTTGCCGCCTGCAAGCCTACTTCGATTTGGACAAGTTTACTGCCTACAAACCTGCTTCGACTGGACAAGTTTGCTGCCTGCATGCTTGCTTCGTTTGGACAAGTTTCGATGGGACAAAGTAACCATCTCTATGCATCCTTCGAATTCACTTGCACCAAGGGCCTCCTGCATACTTTGCTTCATACAAGTTTCATTTGAGCCAAGAGGTATCTTCATACAAGATTTGACTAAATTCTTGCTTCCCTTGAAAAAGCGCCCTTCAATTCAGAAGCCAAGAACTTCCCTCATGCTAAAAAGACACAAGGAAATGACTCCCTTTATGTTTGTTTCGATCCAGATGCTTCGATTGGGCAATGTGCTTCCTTCGAGCTTGAGCTTTCGATTTGACAGTATGTTTCCTTCGATACAAGCTTCGACTGGGCATTAGCTTGTTTCGACCACAAGTGTGTTTCGATCTCATTCTTGCATTCGACTCAAGACCAAGTCTCATTTTCAATGCTAAGCTGCTTCCAAATCTTTACATAATCAGAGGCTTACACAAGTTTGTGATACATTTCCTAAGGGTTCGAACATTTATTCATTGGATAATATCATTCTTGGATAAATTGGCAAAAAAACTATGTACCCTTTTTTTTTCCTCAATAAAAGGTACTTTAGTCCAAAATAGCCAAATACAACACTCCAAAAATTTGTTGTTGCTGCTCCAATGCCTGCTGTAAGATGCCAAAACAACACAGAAAAAACTGCTGCACAGCAGTCCTGAAACACTGCCCCATTCTTGCACCGAAATAGCATACAAGCACTGTCCCTCGAAGGCTACAAAGAGCAGTTTACTCAATTTGTTCAAATTATTTTGTTTTCCCTCCAAAAGCTTCAGCCAACTTTGCCTATAAATAAGAGGCTCCAACACATGTTTAAGGGAGGATCTTTGGACCAGAGGAACGAATCCCCCAAATTTTCTCAAACACAACAAAACTCTCAAGTTCATCAACACTTGAGAAATCAAAAAAACCCAGAATCCCAAACATTCACCTCTTTCAATTCTGAAGAACACCCCACACATAAAAGTTTTCTCAAACTCAAAGACAACCTTCTGTGACAACTCTTCGAACCAAAAGCGAACCCCATGTGACTACTTTTCGAATTCCAGAAACGTCCAGGTAGCAGTTCAAGTTCGAAACCCACATCCATTCAAGGCCTGAAGCAAGGTAAGTTATTCTTACCTTTGAACTTTTCGTTCCATGGCATAGTAATTTTCCCTTTCGTTTGAAACATGTACATACCATTGTTCCTTTCGCTTCCACCCTTTTTAACATATTTTTTAGAGCTAAGCCTTTCGTTTTGCTTTCTGTTTACCTGAACTTGCTTTAACTATTAAACTGTTTACAAGACAAATACTAGCATGGCCTCATGCTATGTTGCCATTTAATTCTTGAAATGAAAGAAACAGGAAACAGGAAATAGGAAACGAAGCTTCTGGCTTTTACCCTCTTTCTCCAGGTCAATTGAAAGAGACAACCAGGAGGAAAACCATGTTGACTTCTAGGCCCCAACGAAAAGTATGCCTTCACTGACTTCCAGGCTCAGTCGAAAGGCATTCCCTCACTGTTTTCAACCTCCAGTCGAAGAAGACAACAAGGAAACAAGGCAGAACCAGAAGGCTTCGTCATACACGGACTTCCAGGCCAATCGAAGGACAGAACCTCACTGGTGCCAGCCCCTAATCGAAGGCCATGACCTCACTGGTGCTAGCCCCAATCGAAGGAGGCCAACAAAATGCAAGTCGAAGGGTGCTACTGCCTGGGTCGAAAGACACTCATTTTTCTTACTTTTATCTTATTTTTTCCTTCATATTTTTTATGCCTTTCGATATGGTTGTAATAGCGTAGGATTTTATCTTTTTGCATTTTATTTACTTTGTACAAATGCTAGTAATTAGGCGTGTATGGCAAGATAAAATCAACAAGTAAACAAACCAAAAAATCCAAAAACACTCTTTAATCATTACTTGAATATATCTTAAAACCCGCAAAACACTCAACAAATCAAAACTCCCCCCAAGGGCATGTTATCTCTGTTCTACCGCGATACCGGCTGTGCCTATTGCTAGAATGCGTGCGTTAACATCGCCCACTAAAAAACACAAACAAATCAATCATTTTCTAGAGAAACTACGGTGTTCTGATTCCTTCATTGGATACGTAGGCAAAGGGTCGCGAAACCCTCATGAACGCAATAATCGAAAACCTTTCATTTCCCCTTAAGCAAGCATAGTTGTAAATAAACACACCCTTTAAGACAAACAAATAAAACGGATCCCGTTGAGTATAACGGATGTGAGGGGTGCTAATACCTTCCCCTTGCATAACCGTCTCCCTTACCCTTTCTCTTGGTCGCAAGACCATCTTATCCATTCCCTTGTGGTTTTATCGATATTTCCCCTTCCTTCGGGATAAATAAAGTTCGGTGGCGGCTCTGTGTTTTCTGCCGGTGGTTTCAGCAGAGCCTCACCAGACCCCTTTTGTCCACCATCCTGCACTTAAAGATAAAGCTTATGGTGCACCTCTCACCATTACCATTAGATCTCAGCCGATTTAAATTCAACAACTCAGGATGGCTGCCCTATGATGCACCAGCACAAAGCTCACACATGGGATCATACGGCCATCACCAGTGCATGGGCTTGCTCTTCATGGGTCTAATGAATTGCTTTTCAACACCCCCTGTATTATTGTTGTCAGGCCCAATTATTTCTTTTCTTTATATTAGTTTTTGCATCATTACATTTTAGTTAGATTTTTTTTATCAAATAATAAAAAATAATAAAATACAAAATATATTTTCTTATCGTAAATAATTAAATTAAAAAAATATTATTGTATATTATTAATTATGTTGCTAATTAATTTTATTAGATAGATTGTTTTAATTTAATTAGTTATTTAAATTATATTTCGATTGGGTTTTATTGTTTTGTTATTTAGGATTTCTATCAAATTAAAATACAAAGGATATCATTTGATTTAGATAATAACTTAAATTAAAACATGTTATTTAATATCATTAATTAATTTATTAATTAATTATATTAAATATGATTATTTAATTTAATTTAATTAGTTATTTAAATTATTTTTAATTGGCTTGTTTTGTTTGATTATCTATACTATTAACCGTATTATCAATTCGACTCATCCCCATTCGTAAACTTGTACCCCTCATTCCCATATGGTTTGTAATAGTTTAGAATTTTATTTTATTTGCTATTTTATTTATATGTTTAAATTGCTATAATGCATATTTTGTTTAAACTAGAACACATGGCCTCCTCTTGGGCTCATCATCAATGAAAAGGTATCCACCTACAAATACACACTTACATACATTTCATAGTTTGGTCCTAGGCTTTTCTACAGTGACAACTATTCGATCAATTGTTCCAATTGGTCGTTTAGAATACTAGTGCCACGCTAGTTTCACTTTCTAGGAGAATGCATATAGCCACCTTGTATGGACTCTTGATTTTTTATCTTATGCATTGAAGCAACTCTCTCCTCTCCCCTTGGTCCACATACCAAGCATCTTCATAAAGGGTCTCAGAGTTGAGTTTGGGCATGGTTATTCTCACGAGGTTAATCAAGTTTTGCCCTTGGTTAACCATAACCTGAATCAACCACTTTGGTCCATATACCAAGTGTTTCCATGCATAAAGGGTCTCATGGTTAAGGGTAGTAGCACCTACTCTAACGAGATTAATCAAGTATATCCCTTGGTTAATCATAACCCGATTCAACTCCCATACCCCAATCATTCTCCTTATCTTGTGGACATTTGTGTTATGACCTTGCGATCGATCGTTGACGCAACCCGGGTATGCCTAATTAGTGATTAATTAAGGAGATTCAAGGAGTCATTCTATAGAGTGGTCTTATCTCATGCGCTTCGAAGAGGTAACGGACCTACTCCGTTAGGTATCATTATGACCTCAATCTTATCTCTGCATCTTAATCATGTCAAACAGGAATAGAGATGCACGAAAGGGACATCCGTTGCTGATATATGTCAGGAGTCCCTCTGGTTTATTTAAAGACCTATTTAAGGAGATTCTGCATATGTTCCTTGCTTGCTACTCATGTTTAAACACTTGATTGTTTACTTGTTTGATATTCACCATGCTCCCTTAGGACCACTCGATTAGGATAGTCTCCCTTAGTTGTTTTCTTTTTCTTTGCATTCTTGCATCTTAAAACTAAAACTTTTTCTTGGCAAATCATAAAACATCTCTAATAAACTTGAATCCTTCTTCAAGGTAAAAAATATAAACCAATCTTAATTGTTTGTGCGCCTTTCTGTTTGATATTTCATCATCTTTGCCATGATATCCTGTTATCTTTTAGCCGATGTTTCGCCACCGCATATTTGCTTGAAGCCGATGTTTCTCCATCACACATGTTTGTTATCCTACTTTGATTCTCAATATCATAGTAGGTGTGATGTTTTATCATTCGGTTTATTGATGTTTTTCCATCCTTACCATGACACCCTGTTATCTTTTAGTCGATGCTTCGCCATCGCATATTTGTTTGAAGCCGATGTTTCGCCATCACACATGTTTTTTATCCTACTTTGATTCTCAATGTCATTGCTAGGTGTGATGTTTTGTTCTCTGGTTTATTGATGTTTCGCCATCTTTGCCACGCTATCTTCATATCTCTTAGCTGATGTTTAGCCATCGCACATTCTTTTAGCTGATGTTTCGCCATCACACATGTTTGTTATCCTACTTTGATCCTTGATATCATTGTTAGGCATGATGTTGTCATCTGGTTTATTGATGTTTCTCCATCTTTGCCACGTTATCTTCATATCTCTTAGATGATGTTTCGCCATCGCACATTCTTTTAGCCGATGTTTTGCCATCACACATGTTTGTTATCCTATGTTGATCCTCGATATCATTGTTAGGCGTGATGTTTTGTCATCTGGTTTATTGATGTTTCACCATCTTTGCCATGTTATCTTCCTATCTCTTAGCCGATGTTTCGCCATCGCACATTCTTTTAGCCGGTGTTTCGCCATCGCACATGTTTGTTATCCTACATTGATTTTCAATATCATTGTTAGGTGTAATGTTTCATCATCTTGTCTGATATTTCGCTATCATGTTGGCGTTTTATCGCCTTATCTGAGTTTGTGTTGCCATGCGATGTCTTTTCATCTCTTTTTTCTATTTTATCATCATTGTTGACATTTTTGTTGTTCTATATGATATTTTTCCATCTTGATTGTTGCTTTTATCTTCTTAACTAAAAAACACAAACCAACCAAAATATATGGCCAAACTACGGCTGCTCTGATTCCTTAAAAGGGATACGTAGGCACTAGGGTAGGACCCAAGCGAGCATAACTTTTATTTTCCCTACATTATTTTCTCTTCTCTTTTTGCATGCATTCCCTCCTTGCATCTTCCTTTTTCCTTGTAAAGCTTTAGATATATATTTACACACCCTTAGATTAGAATAAACAAGAGTGGATACCATAGAGTACTATACACGTGTGGGGTGCTAATAACTTCCCCTCACGTAACAGAATCCCTTACCTGATATCTCGGTCACAAGACTATGATTTCACCCTCTTCAGGTTTTCTCGATGTTCACCTTTCTCCTCTCGGCGGGATAAAAGACATTCGGTGGCGACTTCATTGATTTTATTATCAGATGACGGTTCGCCCAGGTGTTTCAGCTGGCGACTTCACTGGGAATAGATTGACCTATTGCTGGTCCATCCCGGAGTCGATTCTAGATCTTGTTTGTTTATTTCTTTGGGTGTTTATCTATTTCCAGTTTTTTATATACTGTTTGCATATGTTTGTGCATGCACTTTACCACTTTTTGTATATTTGGTTATTTGTTGTTCTGGCTCTGCTTTCATGTTGGGTAGGTGTTACAAGAGCTAAAAGGCCCAATAACCAGTCCAAGTGACAACCATAGGAACCTTAGGAATAGAGTGGAACATGAACAAATAGTCGACTTTAGTTTGCTAGTGCGGTCATGTCGTCCACGCTCATATGAGATTACAAATGGGGTGCTATCGTTTCACATAAGTGTTTCGATGATAGTGGCTTCAGGCGTACCCATGATTCTGAGTTACCCTTGCCTTACCCTAACCTAGTTTCGCCCGTGAGTGGGGAGGGATGATTTGATTCTTACAGGTACAGATGGCGACTCTAGTTCTGATGGGGACTCTGATTATGTTGGTGACTTGAGTTCTGTTGGTGACCATGTTCCAATAGTTACTGTGTGTTTTTGATGGTGACTTGATACTGTCGGTGACTGTGTTTTCTCTCAGTTTTGTTCTGGACTTCTCACCTTGTGATGGCTATTTATTTTGGCAGTTCAGCATTTATCTTTTATGACAGGAAGATTTTGGTCTCATACGGTTGCTGATCGACTTGGTACTTGGCTCTTTTATGTTCCAAGGTGGTGTTGTACCTTTGATCTGATGTTGTTCATCATTCAGTTCAGAGACAGTGCAACCATTTTCCATCTTTATGGAACCTTGATCCCGTGTTCTTGCATACATAATCTGTTAACATCATTTTAACACACATATTCTTTCCATTTCCAAGGAACCATGCTTGCGAGCTTTCTGTTGCACTTTTCCACCTCTTACTGGTTTAAAATCAAAATTAAAAGCACGTGGGTTCCTTAGAAATAATTGAACATGGAATTGCATCCACTCACGCACCTCATTCATATTCGTGCATTCATAACAGGTACTCAAAGTTGGGGATTTCGTATTCAGACTTGGTACTCTCTTCAGAAATACAAACTTGAACTCTTGTTGTCACGTATTCAGAGATCAATTATGAAACAACTTCGTGGGGTATTAGCCAGGATGAAGATTCAGATAAGGTTGGTTGTGGTGTACATGCAAGCCTTGACCCATCACCGGGAGCTCTTCGAAAAGGAAGATAATCAGTTGGAGACCCAGATGAGTCAGGTCATGGAAGCCTTGATGATAATGTCAACAATCCTACAATGGCCGTTGCAACAAGAGTTATTCTCTTCTTGCCATATTTTGGGATCTCTTTTAAACCATGGAGTGCCTTGTGGGTCTCATATATTATCTTGAGTACCTGGAACGTTTTATCAGCAGATGGTTCCCATTCCCTAGTGGAATTTAAGAGGATATGTTTTATCAGCAAGGGCGGAATAGGTCTGGAGAACGGTTTTGATCACATCTCAATTCTTTATTCACATTTGTTTCCATGCTTGTTTGAGCTGCAGTGGGTTAGGCCCCGTACTTCAGTACCATATACAATTCTCTTCCCAAATCTTGTTATCAACACCATATGTGTTTACCTTACCGGGGTACTCGATTATTCAATCAGGGGCACTCTCCAGAGCTTTGGGCCACCTGATCTTCTCTTCAGCAGTCGGTGTTTGTTCCCCAAGTGAATCCATGAGACAAAGCTTTTAAGCAAAGATAGAAGAAGCCCGAGAAGTATGTTATTACCATCTCAATTCCTTACATCCAGATAATTCCTCGTCTATTGGGAATTTAGTTGATTAAGCTTCGTGCTTTGGAGACTATTCAGTTGATTAATCTCTCTCCTGATGTAAATGCTAGGTATGTCTCTCATTCTGGGGCATTTGTCCGTGATGTTGAGGATTTCAAGAGGTTTGAGTAAAGTCTAGCTCCTTCCTGACGTCTTTTCCAAAGTCCAATTTCTAATGTGGCTGACAGTTTCGAACTTTGCGTTTGGTACAACTTTCACCCTCTCTTTTAAGAGAATCTTTTGTGAACATCATTCTGGGGCACTCAACTATTTAGTTGAAGACGGTTTATCATCCAGAGATGAAATCCATGCTCGGATCAATTCATAGAATGTCGTGTCAATATCAAATAGGGAGTCTCTTATCCATGTGAGTCTCAATGTTACTGAAGATCGTTTAAAGCAATCAGTCCATACAGAGACTTGTCTCCTCAACATGGAAATTTCGATTTTTAATTTGCAATCTTAATTGTTTTGTTTTTCACTTTCTTATATGCAAACTTGCTCATATTTTTGAATGATTAATCATAATGCATTGAATATGTTTGTCTTTAACTAATCCCTTTGTTATCACTCTTATTTGTTTTACTATGTTTTTGATATTGAACTCTTGTTAATAAAGCAATGACTCTGGAGGGAGGATGACGAAATTTTACCTGGAAACTCAAATGGTATTATTTCGAGTAAAAACCTTGTTGACGATGTACAAGCCTTGTTTCAATCCCCAAACACTGGAGATATAAGGGAGATAGACCCTCGTTAACCCCTCTGGGCCTTCGAAGTAGGAGTTTCTTTTCTGTTTGAAAAAACCCTTATTTTTAAACCCGGGGCAGGGTAGATGTTCAGATAATCTGATCGAGCATTCAAATTTCAAAAGGAGTGTCCCATTTAGGGATCACCACATTTTATACCTTTCATTATGAGGTCGGGAAAATATCAAAACAACAATAGTTGTTTCCCCAGGAAAAAAAACAAAAGATCCTAAGGTCGAGATCAAATCGATATAATAATGGTTATCCCTCACCGACCAAGGAATGAGGCAGTCACTTTCCTCCAAAAGTTTAAAGACTTAGGGTCAAACGACTTGTTCAAAAGGGAAAGTATGAATAAGAAAGAAACAAAAAGCCCCACTAAGTCGAAACTTGAAAACAAGTTGCTTAGGCAAAAGTTAGGGCATCCCGCTGGACTCCCAAATTGAAATTCAAAAGAACTTGTCCAGGAAAAAGTTAGGGAAAGTGAAAAAGAATTTGAAAATCCCGAAAGACAAAAAAGGATTATCCAATAAAATCCTCATCAAAAGAAAAGTCGTGTGATCAAACACCAAAATAACCAAAGGTTAAGCGACTGTCGTGTCCAAGAAATCGTTGTGGTTCCTCAACCATCATAAACTCTTTTGAGAGATGAATGCTCGTGTCAAATTAATTGAATATAGGACTGGAGAACATCATGTAGAATGGGTGGGAACCAAAAATTTTGAGCCTTAAATCCTTTTTTCTAAAACCGTGAACCAGGCCACGTTACAACCCTTAAAAGTCCTAATTGAAGCATGGGTTAATTCGAAAGCAAAACTATTACGACAATACGGTAACTTGACTCCTAGGAGACTTGTTAAAAACTTTTGAGTTGGTGTGATCGGTGGATCTGGAACTGACTGTTTAACGCTGGTTCGCGAAATGTCACGGAAGCAAGAGTCGCCACCGTCTTTTATTTTCTCCAAATGGAAAGGACAAAAGCACAAAAAAATTCCTTATAGAGATTGCTCTCGGTTCGGGAGGTAGATTATAGAAAGGGAAGGTGTTAGCACCCTTTCTATCCATGGTTATCCATGGGCTCTTAGATACTTGCTCATTGTGTTTTCAAAAATGGTTTGTTTACTTTTCAACTGTGGGTTTTAAAAAGTTTCTTTGAAAATTTCAGTTCGACTCTTGTATCGGTCCTCAAGAGTGTTTGAAAAGTTGCTTTCGAAAGCTTTTTGAAAAGGTGTCGGTGTGAAAAGTATTTTTGATTTTTTTTGAAATTAGAGCAAGTATCTAGAGTCGTCTACCTACCCTAAGGAATTCGTCTGTGTAAATGTCCTTAAAGTAGTGCCATCCCACCATTGAGAGGTAGGTAGCACCACCGTTGGAGGTGTTCGGGTCAATTCGAGGGTTCGGGACATGGTGATCACCGGAGCAATAGGAAGACACCTTAGAAGCAACCCTCATGCCAGGTTCCTGGATCATGAGGACTTACTAAGACGTCCTCTACTCGACGATCACCTTTCGAGGGGCAAGGCAACAATGAGGCGTACCCTAGGGGTGGTGTGTGATTTGTGTGTCATGTTCATTTATTTTTGTCTTGTTCATGTCATGGGTGATCTACGCGTTGCTTTTATTTTAACATTCATTCTTTCATGCAATAGTTAACAGTTTAAAAGATGCGAGAATTAAAATTCCTACGCTATTACAAAGGCGCGGGTCCATATCGCTAAATTTAATCCAGGACCCGATTTGAAATAAAATAAAGTGCGAGAAATATAAATGTCTAATTTACATGGCTTTGGGAGAATTACATGAATATTATAAGAAAGGAAATAAATGCGCGAAACGAACTGATAATCGGAAGCGAGGGCGTTGGACCCTTTTTTAATGAAATTAAATTACGATTAACAAATTAATTAAATTAAGATAAAAGAGATTTTTTTTGGAGTTTTTTTGTATTTAAAGATTTTAATGAGAGAATTAAATGAAATTAAAAAAAGTTAATTAACCCTAATTCTAACTATTTTTATTAAGAAATATGTTAAAGTTGAATCTAAAATTAACCTAATTAATTAATACAATTTTATTTACAAAAATAAATAATTAGTTATTAATAATGATAAAAGAAAATAAAAAGGATAAAAGTGATTAAAATCCTAATTCTACAATTTTTAAGTTTATATCAAAAACATTAAGATTTAAACCTAAAATTAAGACTAAATTAATTAATAAGATTTATTTACAAAAAATATTAAATCAAATATATTTTATTTTTGTCTTTTCTGATTTTTATTATTTTTATATTAAAGGAAAAAATATTAATTTAAAGCATTCAATTAAAACTAAATTAACAAATAAAAAATAAAATGAGTGAAAGAAGGCAAACCAATGGGGGGTTTGTTGTCCCAACTTGGAGGTGTCTGGCCAGCAATTAGGCCCAATAGACCCTTGGCCTTGTTGACTTTTCGCGCTGGCGTGTGGCCTGGTTGACTTATGCACATGATACTCTTCAGATCAGGGCCCTTGATTGGATCTTAGTGGGCGCGTGGCACGTCAGATTATGGGGACACATGATGGTCATTAGGAGGCACGCTGCATAGGAAGATATTAGCAAGAAAAATATTGAAATAACATGGGGGACCTGGGGATCGAACCCAGGTCCCAGAGATTACCAAATGCCTTGTCCACCAACTGTGCCAACTGCGCGCGTTGTACATGGAATGAAGCATAAATAATATAAAAACAAATTAGCGTTAGTGGCCTAGAAACAAAAAAACGCGCGCTGAATTCAAATTATCCAACCATAGCTTGCCACATGATCTTCTTCTTCGTTGTCCCTGAAACAAAAAAGGATTAGCGGGGGTTTTAAACCCCCCCAAAATGCAGTCTTTTCAAAAATAGCGAATATCCCGTATGACTATATAAATTAGGCGCGATTAGTGTGTTAAATTCGTCCAAGCATCCTGATTCTGGCCATGGTACTGGGGTGCCTTGATTTTTCCTTAGACGCAAAGCCCCAATTTTTCAGTTTGGAAACCCTAGCGAGCTTCAATGGTGAATTCGTGTATGATGCACAAAAACTTAATTAAAACACATGGTTAGCTTCAGAATGAGTCAAATAACACAAATCAAACATTAAAAATTGCAAACAAAGCATGAATCATGATGCAAGAATATGAGAAAAAGTATGAACAGGACAAGGTCGTTCTACCAATTCTTTGCGTTAGGGACAATGGTTCTGATCCAGAATCGTTCCTTGAAGCCTCAAGAATGCAATGGGACAATTATTTTGCCTTGAAACGCCTTAGAATCGAGTATTCAGTTTTTGAATTTTCTTGAAAAAGTGCAAAGTTGTTTATGGTTTTTGGGCACAGCTTTCAGGTTCTTAGGCATTAGGTTTTGATCAGTATATGTATGGGAACTGATTAGGGTTGAAATTTGGATCCAAAACCCTTTGCATTGATGTATGGAATATTTGATTTTCATGCATATTTTTTCATATCTTTTCCATGTGATTTTGATTCCAATCATGGCCAATCTTTCCAATTTTGGGTATGCACGAATCTTGAGCCTTTAAGGAGAGTTTATTCTGCACAAAAAGATTTGAAAACCTTATTTTAGTATTTTTGTCATATTTTATTTTATTAAATGAATTAATAGTAATTAAAAATTCAAATAAATAAATAAAAATGATGAAATAAATCCCCTTTGGGCCAAATGGTCGTGCATATGCTTTTGATGATGAATCTTGGAAGAAAATGTGGCCCATTAGCAATTTTGAGGCATTTGAAGTAAAGTTGATTTTTTCAAAATTCCCAAAAATTTCCCAACTTCCACAAGGCATATCTTGCTCAATGTTTAAGCTTTGATCATGTTCTTGGACATTTTGGAAAGATCTTGAAGTCCTCTAACCAATGCCTTTGGTCCCATGTCATTTTGATTTACCAATCGCAAGTTATGGTCTTTGACTTAAAGTGCCTTTTTGTTGACTTTTGAAAATGACCTATAATGTTGAAATTGATAACTTTTTGTGAGAGCATTTCTTGGACTTGAAGTGTGAAGAGAAGTTGTAGGAAATGTCTTTCTCTTCAAAATGAGCTTTGGATGGGATTTTTCTGATAATCCATGTGGAAGTTATGCCTTGGTCAAGTTACAGTTGACTTTTTCAACTGTCCAAATATGGAAACTTTTGCATCTTGAGACTTTTTGAGCCATGCCTTGAAAATCATGATCAAGAATTGATCAAATGATGTTTGTGGCTTCAAAATGAGATTTTGACCAAAAATTTGAACTTTTGACTGTCAAATGACCATTTTGCCCCTGTAGTTGACTGTAGGGCAATTAGGGTTTTTGACTGTGCAATTTTGTGCTGTAAGTCTTGAAACTTGGCATGAGGATGCTTGACCATGTTTATAGGCATGTGGGACTTGATTGGACCCTTGGAAACTTCAATTACTTTGCTAGAACCAAAACCCTAATCTTTGACTGTTAGGAGGCCCTTGAACTGTGCAACCTTTGGGGAGATTTTGAAGCTTTGACTTGGCAAATTTTGAAGAATATGGGAGGGCAAATTTTGGGGTACAACAGTTGGTATAACTCCATCTTTTATTTTCTTTTTACAGAAATTTTTTGATGTTTCGACATCTTTTCAGTAAAAGTTTTATAACTTCAATACAAGTATATGATTTGCATTAGATTCATCATTCATAGGATAAAACATTATTTGCATATGAAAAGGTGCTTAAACATCATGCGAGCTTGCATAATGAGCATCAGATGAAGAGTTTGATTATCCTGAGGGACGAATTGCTTCAAGGATCTATTGAAAAGAATAATCTCAATCTGGGGGCATGCTTTCTAGTTACTCCTTTGAATTGAAGAAGGCTAGTTTTAGAGGTTGATCAAGAACTATATGTCTGATGATTGTGAGGAAGTTTTGTCTTCCCCCAAGTCTCTATTGAGCAATGGCGTATCATTTCCAGTTGGTCCCAAAAGGACATTTTTCTTCAAGCATCTTCTTGTGTGCAAAGTAGTTAGAATTGAGAAGTATGATTATGTACTAGCTTGTACTAAGACGTAAGTCAATTATCTTGAGGAGGTGTTAGCTTCCCAACTTCGTGAACTTCTTATT
Organism: Vicia faba; assembly: GCA_948472305.1. Taxonomy (NCBI): domain Eukaryota; kingdom Viridiplantae; phylum Streptophyta; class Magnoliopsida; order Fabales; family Fabaceae; genus Vicia; species Vicia faba. The sequence goes on along the minus strand of OX451735.1, from coordinate 94,357,162 downwards.
CCTCTGTGAGCATGAGGAAAAGAAATGGTTTTCCAAGATTCTGCTAATATGGGGCAATCAAGTCAAGATCCAGTGACTCTCAAAGTTCCGTCAATCTGGGGCAGTTATGTCGGGATTCAACAAATCTCTCAAATGCCGAGTGATCAGAGTTCGTTGCCCAAGATTTATTGAAGTGACTTCTAATTTTGATTAGTCAGAAGCCATGTTTCAAAGTTTGTAACACTGGGGTAGTTCATCTGGATGGTACAGATCTCAGGAAGTCCTTTCAAAGCATGTTCTTTAACAACCCTACAGACTTGGGCAAGGCATTATGCAGGGGCATCTCTCCACCTCAGAGTTGATCAGGTTAAGTCTAATCGTAGGCTAAATAAATTGTGAATTTGAAGAGCATAACAAGAAGTCGAGATTGTTATCCTCAGTTCATCATAATTTTAAATTCTATGAATTGTTGTTCCTTCATCAGAAGTTGAGATCTTTATTTCCAACTGAAGTCAAAATTGCTATCCTTAGTACATATCTCGAGAAGTCTTCTCGAGGGGAGTCTTTTCAAAGATTAGTCAACCTAAAGCAGTTACGTCGATATTCGGCGAATCTCTCCATGGACCTATTGTATCAGAGAATTATCCAGAGCCCGAAAAATCTGGGGCCGATTATCTCAAGTCAAAAAGACCTTTTCCAGCAAAGTGGTCACACTATGCCTGGGGCACGTTCATTGATTTGTTTCGCATGAGTTTTCATGTGCTTTGCTTATCTGTGTAATTCTCCATTACCAGAGCAACATCTTTCAAGATAATTAAGATGTCCCTAACCTGGATCGTTTCCTCCGAAGCAACACTAAAGGTTCTATTTATCCCTAGTAAGTCTTCCCAAATGAGAAATTTTAAGAATGACCAACTGGAATTCTGCATTAAAAGAGTCTAGTTCTCTGGATGCATAAAGCTTTGTCTTCCGATATCACCTAGCAGAAAGTCTTTTGACTGAAAGTTGTGATCTTTTGATATGGATTTATTCCCTTTCTCGGTAAATCTAACATGTTTGTGTACATAAGAGAATATCTATTCCTCGGAGCAGAGCATCTTTACCCTGAATGAAGATTTGGTTGAATATCTTCTTATTCCCCGATGAAGTCACTTCATGAGGAACAAATCTATTGGAGATCAGTTGTGGGTTTCTACGGAGACCTAAAGTTTCTATTGCTCCCCATGAATCTCCCAGAGCGGAGGAATCTTAAAGATTGACTAATTGGCATTTTGGATTAAGAAGAGTCTTATCCTCCAAGTGCTGGAAGCTTTGTCTCCCCAGTATCACCTAGCAAAGAGAATGTATATTCCCTGAAGTGAAGTGTTCTCATCTCCAGCCGAAGTCAAGAGTTCGTTCAGAAATTTCTCATGCTCCCCGGTGAAGTCACTTCATGAAGATTTCTTATTCAAGAATTTTCTATTTCCCTCCATAGCAGAAGCATGGTCTGAAGTTCATTATGCTAAGAATCTTTTATCATCCCCAGTAAAGACTATTCAAGTCTGTTCTGTTTCTTAGTGAAGTCATGGTGTAATACAGTGAGAGAACTGACTTGGGATGTTTTGCGTTTGATCGCAAATGTTGCGGTTAGCAAGAGTCGCCGCTGACTTTTCTTTTATCCAAAAGGAAAGGTGGAAAAGAACAGGAAAGACCTTTGAGATTATTTCTTGAGTTCGGGGGGTAGATTATGAAAAGGGAAGGTATTAGCATCCTTTTCATCCATATTTATCTATGGGCTCTTAGTTGCTTTCTAGATCACTTGCTTTTGTTTTAAAAAGTGCTTTATGGTGGTTTTTGAAAGTATTTTGAAAAGGCGCCTTCGTTTAGGCAAACTTTGTAATAGTTTTCGTTCGTAAGAACATATATAAAGTGTTGGACTTTTTGAAAATATTTCATGTTTTGAAAGTGTTTGGTGTTTGTTTTGAAAATGAGAAAGGATGTTTGTTTTGAAAGTGAGCAAGCAACTAGGAATAATATACCTACTCAAAACTCTTATGTTCATTTCTTCTTTCCTTTGATATTATCTTACCATTGATTGGTAAATAGCCTTATCTTTGGATGTAAAGGGACGGGCGTGGGTCATTGTATAGTCATGATAACAATATTGTGAGATATCTTAGCATTTCTCTTTGAGGGACTAAGATCATTTGAAAGGAAACATTTGTAGCGTCATCGAGGGACTATGATCTTGTATTTTTTATTGTTTTTGCTAAGATATCTCACATGCATAACATGACAATTTTGTGTTAGGAAACAAGTGGAATTACCCTAAGGGTGCATGTGTGAATAATGTGTTTGATTTGCACGCATTATTTACCTTTGATTAGGGTTATCTACTTGTTGATTTTATCTTTCCATAAAAACCCTAATTACTAGCATTTATATGAAAGCGATAAATTGCGGAAAGTAAAATTACTACGCTATTACATCATTAGGGGGATGGGGTATACAAATTTTCAAAAGGGGATTGTAAGAAATTAAACCTAATTATCTATTACAACTATATTGAATAATGTACAAGAATTTGAAAGAAAATAATATACAAGGATATAAATGGAAAATAAAAGGATTTTTGTTTGGATTTTTGAGGGAAGGGTTTTAACCTAATTATCTAAAATAATATGATTAATTAAATTAAACCTAAACTAATTAAGAAAAGAAATTAAGTTAGAAAGCATTTTTAGGTTTTTTTAGAAAGGGGTTTGAATTTTAATAAAAATAATATGGAAATTAATTAATTAAAAGAAAACCTAAATTCTAAGTTGATTTTAATTAGAAAATAAAATAATTAAACCTAAATCTAATTATTAATTTATTAAAAAAAGAATTAAATTTGTTTAAGAAAAATATTTTTGTCTTTTTGTTTTATAAAGAAAATGAAAATATAAGTATATGAAATGCAAATAATAAATAAAAATATTTTTTTGGATTCTTTTATTAATAAAAAAAAAAAAAAAAAAAATAATAATAATAATAATAATAATAAAAATAATAAAGAAAAAAAACAAAAAACAAGAAATAGAAATAAAAGTCAGGGGGGGGGGGTTGGAATGGAATGTGGTAGTTTGTTAGAAAAAATAGTTTTTTAATCTGGCCTAATGGGATTTTTGTAATCAGAAAAATAAAAATAAAAAAGGGTTGGGCCTGTGTTGTAGTACGTAGGCAGGGGTGAGATTCAGCAAAAATTATAAGGGCCCAGCATACTAAGCCCAGCGCGCTTGTTTGTAGCAAAAAGGAAGAAAATGTGAGAAAAAAATGACAAAAGGCAGCGCTGGTTCTTGAACCCATGACCTTGACCATAAATGTGCGTTGTCTTTACCACTGGGGTTGCTGTATATCCGTTAATATAACTAAAACAATAAATATATAATACAAAACAAGTTCTATAAATGAACTTCATCTTCAACCTCCAGCCATAGTTCCTGTAACTCACTCATTTCTCATCCATTTACAAAACTTCCAACATCAAACTTGTTAGAAATTTCAACATGATTATGAATATGTAAATAACTTAAACTAATTCTCAAAGATGAGCAAGAATTTCTAAGAGTACCAAATCCTGACCTAACTTTTTTCAGAGATTCAAACCTAAAATTCTCTAAGCTCAGGCAATTTAAATGAAAACTATAGACATGTACAACTTCAGGGCAATGATGTCTACATTTTATCTTCACAAATCAGAATCAAATGATGCTTGTATAAGGAAATAGATGTTCAGAAAAAATACCTCAAAACTGGAAATTGTGAAATGAGTTTGGGCAGTTTTCAAGGAGTTGTGATGATCAGGTTAACTTCCTCAAGTTCCCAGGAAGCTAATGCAATGCTTAGCTTGAGCTATGGATGGCTGGAATGGTCTAGAGAAGTCAACTTGCAGACTCTGTTTTTTGGTTATGGAGGAAGGTGAAGATGGTGTTACAGTTCCAAAACAAGGACATAGATGGACTATGTTTGAGGTATAGAAGCTTTGCAAATGAATTTGAGGGAAACCACACGAGGGAAATGAGAGATACAAGTTCAAGGTCATAAATGTGTATCAATAGAGTTTTTTGAGCAATTTATGGTTTTTGAATGTTTGAGAGAGTTTCAGGGTGCTAGAATTCGTGCCTTAGCTTGCAAATAGTGTCTCTATTTATAAGCAAATGGTTTTGAGACTTGAAACAATTCGGGATTTGAATTCACATGTTTAAGCTCAACATGTGATTTTTTGACAAAACAAGTTTCAATGCCTTTTGTACTTTCTATTGTATAGTGGTTAAACTTTAAACAAACTTTCTTCTGACTTTGTGGATGGAGTGTACTTGAAGAGAACAAGTTAGGAGCTTAAGAAGCTGACTTTGTGCATAAAGCTTGCTTTACAAGAATGGAAATGGTGACTTTCTCCCTAAAATGGAAAAATGCTTTGGACAATGCTAAATCAATTGAACAATTGATCAATCAATTATGTAAACATTAAATTAAGGAGTGAGAAAAAAGTTTGAGGTCTGCAAAGTGAAGATTATGCAACATGGCTATGGATTTGGTTTATGTTCATCACAAAATGTGCCTTGTAAATCAAGTTTTAAAACCTAACTTCTTGCCTTCAATTCTCTTAGCTCAAGTACTGTCTTGATGAGTTCTTAGACATTTTGGAAAACTTGCAACATCCTCTACAACCTTCATGTTGGACATTATTGAAAATTCAATTTGGAACTAGGTGAAAAGTTGCCATGAAGTTAGGTCAAAATCCTGCCTAACTTCACAAATTCATAACATGAAATCCAAGCATTTCTAGATAAATTTCTTCCCTACAATGTTTTAGATATCATTGAGATCTGCAACTTTCATGTTGTAAATTTCCCTTGAATCATCTTGCATCATGGTGGAAATTTGGCACAAAGTTATGAAAAAATGTGAACTTTCCAACACTTAGAAAAAATTCTAAGTCTTGGAATTTTGACTTTTCAAAGATAAATTTTTACTTTTTGATTTCTTGATGAACAAATTTCATATTTTGACATGTCTTGATGAATTGTGATCTTTGAAACTTGATTTTGATCAAAAAGTTAAAGTTTGACTTTTCAATGTACAATTGACTTTTCATCAGTTGACTGAAATTCAATTATCAATCAATTGATCTTGAGAAATGTTTTGAGCCATGCCATTAGGTCAAAATGATGTATTTGAATCCTTGAGATCATGTCTTAAACCAATAAGTCATTTGTTAGGTCAAAAGTCAAAAATTGAACCTCCTTAGTCAAAACCCTAATTTTGACCATTTTGCCCTTTTGATGATCTGATCAAATTTCTTGAGGAATTGTGATCCAAACTTGATCAATTGACATATATGAGTTTATAATGTTGATGTGGATTAAAAATCATTAAGTTTGACTCTAAATTGACCACAATTGACTTTTCCCCAATAGAGTTGATTTTAGGTCAACTGGTCAATTGACTGAGCAAAAATGTGATCTAAGACTTGAAACTTGACATGAGCAATCTTGATGGCTCCTAATGATCCATAAAAGTAATTTGAGGCCTTGAAATTTCAATTATCCTTGTGAAAACTCAAACCCTAATTTTGAGTTGTTAGTGTTAAGGAAGTGTCTTGAGCTGATCAAACATTGTGTAGTCTTGAACCAGTGGTGATCTTAATAGAGATTTCTTTAGAAATGAGAGGGAAAATTTTGGGGTACAACAACTGCCCCTGTTCAATCTTTTTAAACCTGAAGAGTTAGATTGGCGGATCTGCCATTCGTGACTTGAAGGTGGAAGATGATTGAACACTAGAGTGCCCAAAAATTTGCACTCGATGATGTATTAGTTGACTGTGTAGGGAATGGGCTTAATATGCAATTTGGAGAAATGATGGAAAGTTGTTGGAGATGGTGCTTATAGATTCCATCCAAAGGTGATTGTGGAAGGTATCAGGACAAATCTTTTGGTTGATTTATACTGAAATAATAGATGTCATTTTCCTGTTTTGAACTGGAAGAGATAAATCTAACCAGAAGAGGTCTCGGATTCACATGTTATTAACTGGAAGAAATGAATCTATTCAGAAGAGGACTTTTGGGCACCGGTGTAGGGCTGCATTATGAGACATATGAGGGGGAAGTGTGGCAAGGGCTGCTTCAGGACGAGCCCGTGTAAAACTGCATTTGGAAATGTAGAGAAGGAACCTGGGTAGGGTTGCTTCATGATGAGTCCGTGTGAAACTATATCTGGAAATGCATGAGAAGGAACCTGGGTAGGGTTGCTTCATGATGAGTCTGTGTAAAACTTTATCTGGAAAGGAGAAGGAACCTGGGTAGGGTTGCTTCATGATGAGTCAGTGTAAAACTTCATCTGGGAATGAGAAGGAACCTGGGTATGGTTGCTTCATGATGAGTCAGTGTAAAACTTCATCTGGGAATAAGAAGAGACTTGGGTAGGGTTGCTTCATGATGAGTCAGTGTAAAACTTCATCTAGGAATGAGAAAGAACCTAGGTAGGGTTGCTTCATGATGAGGCATTCTAAAACTTCATATTGGAATGATAAAGAACCTTGGTAGGGTTGCTTCATGATGAGTCAATGTAAAACTGTAGCTAGGAATGAGAAGGAACCTGGGTAGGGTTGCTTTAATGACGAGTCAGTGTAAAACTTAATCTGGGTGTATGAGAAGGAACCTGGGTAGGGTAAATTCATGATGAGAAGGAACCAGGGTAGGGTAACTTCATGATGAGAAGGAATCCATGTAAGATTGCTTCATGATGAGCCCGTGTAAAGCTGAATCTGGTCACGTAGGTAGTTGCTCTGTCTTGCTTCGAAAATTAATCTTGGACCTGTTGAAAATTGTTGATGATAGCCATCTGTTAATTGACCTTTTCCTGAAAAGGCAAAATGTTAGCTGTATGCAATGTCATGATGTATGAAATGCATGGTGTAATGATGTTCTCAAAGTAAATGAGATTGTGCCGTATGCATTTGTCATGTATGTGATATGATGCATGAAATGCGAAATGTTGTTGGAATGCATTTCTGTCTTGGAAAATAAATCCTTAACAAATGTTAGGGGTTTTGGGGAAGCTAAATCCCGGACTACTGTTGGGGACGAAGAGTATGCACCTCTCTAGACCTTGTTTTAGGATGTTTCTGCTGGGGATTCCTGTTTTTGTTGTTTGAGGAGAACTCCACTGGGGAATGCTGGCTTTGCTTGAGAAGGCTCTGTAGAGAGTGTTGATCTCTGTTTTAGGGAAAAGAGTTCAGGAGTCTCTGTTGCTCTACTGGGGAGTTATTTTGGGGAAGATTAAATTAACTGTTATTTGGTCGTATTCCAGGCTTCGCAGAAAATTTCTGAAGTTAACTGGTATCTGGTCGGTTTCCAGGCTTCGCACTAACTTACTGGGGGTTGCAGAGAAGTCTGCTGGGGAGAGGAGTTGTGGTCCCTTGATTCGTAGCAATTGGAGAGGTAAACTCAAACTGGGTAATATGTAGTTTGTTGGGGAAATAAACCTTGTCGCCATTCTGTTGGAGAGGCGTCTTATTTTGGCAGAAATCCTCGAGGATTCTTGAGATCAACTCAGTTGGGGAGGAGTTTTCAGAGATTGAAAACATGGTTAGGGGTTATCCTATGAACAGGATCTTGGGGGAGATTTGTCACTGCCCCTAGTAATAGGTGTTTGTGGCACTTCCAGGAAATGTTTGACTGTACGTAACCCTTTGTTAGGATTCGCGTTCAATGTTCCAAGTGATTCAGATGGATACCTACCCCTGGTATATTCAGCGTTTCTTGAGAGATTCCTTGGAATCTCGACTGGACTGCCTCAGATGTGCTAAATAATGATCATATCGTGTCCCTTGTTTATAGGAGATCTGTTATGGGAAGCGTCTTCTCACTTGAAGTGACTTTGTTCATTGAGAGGGTTTTGTTCAATGGATATTTGCCGTGCGAATTTCTCTGCTGTCAAAAAAATAGCCATATACAAACAACGATATTCAAATAATGCAGAGTTTATGCTTGTCTTGAAGTTTTGAAAATGCATTTTAGCAGATAAAAGAATTTTTGTAAGAATGTGAATTCAACTCAGGATTTAGAGTAAGCCTTACAGGAGTCAGGATACCTTTTGTAACAATATGCTTTTGAAATAACCCATGCTTCAATTAGGACTTTTGAAGGGTTGTATCGTGGTTTGGTTCAAATTTTAATAAACAAAGGATAAAGACTCAAATTTTACTTGTACCCACCCGTTCTTTGTGATGTTCTTCAGTCCTAAACTCGGTTAATTATACGTTTGAACTCCAATGACGTTTTGGTGATGGTTCAGAAAAGTTTAGTTAATCTGAAGGCAGTCATTTTTTTGCAACATTTTTCATGTTGTTGAGGATTTTTAGTGACCTCTTTTTGATTTATTATCCCTGATTTTTCCTGACTGTTCTTGTTTTTGAGATCACAGTCAGCGGGATGATCCTGTTTTTCTTAAGTCTCCTTCGTAGGTTTTGACTTAGTGGGCTTTTTCTCTTTGAGAGGTAATGACTGCCTATGTGATAGGGAACCATCACCGTCTTTTGATTCCAGAGGAATGTTTTTGACGTCATTCGTTGCACTACGAAGTGAAAATTTGCGACTGAATGTGCATTTGAATTAACTGAGAGAGTACTCTGCCCCAGGTTTTGATTAAAGGTTTCAATTTGTGTAAAAAGGAAACTCCTACTTATTTGGCTCAAAGGGGTTGACTAGGGATTATCTTCCTTATAACTCCAGTGTTTAGGATTTGAAAGAACGCATGTACATCGTCAACAAGGTCTGTCCAAAAGCATATTGTATGAGATTAAAACATGCTTATCGTCATCCTCCCTCTAAAGGCTTGTAACTTTTAGCAAGAGTTGAGATTAAAAAGAATAGTTTAAATATAGAGAAAATGAATGGATGAATTTAATACAAACATATGTAATGCATTAATGAAACATAGTTTAATATTAATAGATAATTGTTTGAATAACAAAAGAAATTACAATTGTGAATTCAAAAATGAACTGGAATACTCAATGATATGGCATGGGAGCGGTGATCACGTTGGGAGTCTCTGGAGGATCAAACTCGTTCTCCTTGGCGTCAATCGTGTTTTGAATATTGTACTTCAGCGCCCAACAATCGTTAGTATCATGCCCGAGATTGCCGGAATGATAAGCACATGTTGCATTAGGATTGTAGTTAGGAAAAGAAGTTTTGGGGTTTGGATGAGGTCCTATCAATGTAATTAGGTTCATCCTCAACAAGTGTTCTAGTGCTTGAGACAGCGGAATCTTGATGTTGGTAAACTGTCTTTTGGGCTCGTCTGGCCTTTGTTGATTTCCCTTTTATTGTTGTCGTTGCGACGCATGATCGGATATCAGGACTTCCCCCATATTTCGGTCATGATTTATCTTGTTAAGACTATTTTGACCATACACATCATTATACTCTTTCTTCCCATTGTATGGATTTTTCCGAGCATTAGAGGGTGTAGCCCCTTGGATCTTTCCGCTTTTGATGCCAGCTTCGATCCTTTCTCCAGTCAGTATTATCTCGGTGAACCCGGCTGAGGAGCTTCCGATTAGGTGATTAAAGAAAGGTCCTTTCAAAGTTCCCATGAAGATGTCAATCAGCTCCCTATCAGTTAATGGGGGATGCACCCTACCAGCCAGATCTCTCCACTTTCGGGTGTATTCTTTAAAGCCCTCATTGGAATGCATGGTCATGTTTTGCAACTGCAAACGAGTTGGTGCAAGATCAGCGTTGTATTGGTACTGCTTGTAAAAAGCAGCGGATAGATCTTCCTAAGTGTGAATGTGGGAACTCTCCAATTGATAGAACCACTCAAGTTGCATCCCAGCTAAACTCTCTTGGAAGAAGTGGATCCAAAGCTTATGATTAGTTGTGTATGGTTGAATCTTGGGGACATAAGACTTTAGATGCATCTTAGGACAAGATACTCCATCATACGGGGCAAAGGTAGGGATTTTGAGCTTTGGTGGGATGACCACTCCAGAAACCAAGCCCATGTCTCCTAAATCCAAACCAGGCACAACTTGGATCTCCACAACTTTTAGTCTGTCTTCAATCTAATTGTATTTTTCATCCGCTGGTGGATACCATTCCTCAGAAGATTCATCGTCATCAGTAGCTATGTTGGCTCTAATGCTTCGAGCTTCCTCTTCTTGATTGTCTTCTTCTTTAGAAGAAGTATCTTCTTTTTGAGCTAGCTGAGCATGCCCTTTGGACCTTCTCCTTACATTGAGGATGACCGACTTTTTCTTCTTCTTGCTCTCTTTGGTGAAGAATGTTTTCAGATCTTCCTTCCCCTTGGCCAAGTTCATGAGTGCTTGCTGGAACTGAGCTTTTTTAGCTTGGAGATCTTTAACTGTTTGCTCTAGAGCCTCCTCTTACTGAAATAAACAGTAAGCAGATGAGAAAGCTTGTAGGGGATAACCTGTTATGACGACATGCATGATATATGGATGCAATGTTTTCAAGGATCTCATTTGGTAAACGCAAGAAAATGTTAGAATTTGAATGTTGATCAACATCTTTGATTGGGAACTTCGTATTGGTGTATGTCCTTCCCCGAGAATCAAGCTCACCATGTCAAGTGGGTCCCAGCCCTTGACTAAAGTTACCGTGCTTTGGTCTTGATGGTGTTTGATTAGAGAATGAATCCTTTTACCCCTTGATAGGCGTCTGGTTCAACATGACTCTGCATCATAGGCCCTTGAGATCCTTGAAATGGTTATTGAAAATGCTATGATGTTATGATGTTTATGATGTTATGTACAAGTAAGCAAGTTATTATGTACACATAAAGAGGACAATTCCTTAGGTTTAGGCTTGCGTCGAGTTTGTAGGTAATTACGCTCTTGAAGTTTTAGTTGGCTCAAACCTGTCCTAGTAATAGTAATCGGGTTCTAAAGGGTCTCAATATCACTAGCCTTTCTTTTAGGCATTGTCTCAGCACAATCAATCTTTTCTTACGGCCAAGATATCCCAAAAGTACAATCTCAATGAGTGTAGTATTGAGTATCAACCAATTTTCAGCTTTTAACTGAAACCAGTTATCTCACTACGTCCTAATGGCCAAGTTGTTCAATTAAGGTTCTAAGGACAGTTAGTGCTTCATGACGCCACTCAGCGGCCCCGTATTCTCTTCGATTCAACACAAGGGATAACGGTACCCATAAATGCGTCACACTAACGTAGCCATTGTTTCAACCATATCGGTTTACACCGTACAGTTTCCACAATCTATTGCTACTTACCTAAAAAGGTGTCCCAGATCCGTGTAGAGGATCAAAGCAAACCCAAACAAGGACCCATAATGTAAAGAAAACAAGTAAAAAATGAAATCAAGTAAAGGTGATCTAGCCCTAAGGTAACCCCACTTTTAAGTTATCCCTAACAGAGTCTCCAGTTCTGTAATACGGTGGGAGAACTGACTTGGGATGTTTTGCGGTTGATCGCAAATGTTGCCGTTAGTAAGAGTCACCACCGACATTTCTTTTATCCAAAAGGAAAGATGGAAAAGAATAGGAAAGACCTTTGAGATTATTTCTTTAGTTCAGGGGGTAGATTATGAAAAGGGAATGCATTAACATCCTTTTCATCCATAGGTATCTATGGGCTCTTAGTTGCTTGCTAGATCACTTGCTTTTGTTTGAAAATGTGCTTTGTGGTGGTTTTTGAAAGTATTTTGAAAAGGAGCCTTCGTTTAGGAAAACTTTGTAATAGTTATCGTTCGTAAGAACGTATACAAAGTGTTGGACTTTTTGAAAATATTTCATGTTTTGAAAGTGTTTGGTGTTTGTTTTAAAAATGAGCAAGAATGTTTGTTTTGAAAGTGAGCAAGCAAATAGGAATAATCTACCTACTCAAAAGTCTTTTGTTCATTTCTTATTTCCTTTGATATTGCTATCTTACCATTGATTGGTAAAAAGCCTTATCTTTGGATGTAAAGGGACGAGTGTGGGTCATCGTATAGTCATGTTAGAAATGTTGTGAGATATCTTAGCATTTCTCTTTGAGGGACTAAGATCATTTGAAAGGCAACATTTGTAGCGTCATCGAGGGAATATGATCTTGTATTTTTTATTGTTTTTGCTAAGATATCCCACATGCATAACATGACCATTTTTTGTAAGGCAACAAGTGGAATTACCCTAATGGTGCATGTGTGAATAGTGTGTTTTATTTGCATGCATTATTTATCTTTGATTAGGATTATCTACTTGTTGATTTTATCTTTTCATACAAACCCTAATTACTAGCATTTATATGAAAGCGATAAATTGCGGAAAGTAAAATTACTACGCTATTACATCATTATGGGGATAGGGTATACAAATTTTCAAATGAGGATTGCAAGAAATTTAACCTAATTATCTATTACAACCATATTGAATAATGTACAAGAATTTGAAAGAAAATAATATACAAGGATATAACTGGAAAAGAAAAGGATTTTTGTTTGGATTTTTTAGGGAGGGGTTTTAACCTAATTATCTAAAAGAAAATGCTTAATTAAATTAAAGCTAAACTAATTAAGAAAAGAAATTAAGTTAGAAAGCATTTTTAGGTTTTTTTAGAAAGGGGTTTGAGTTTTAATAAAAATATTATGGAAATTAATTAATTAAAAGAAAACCTAAATTCTAAGTTTATTTTAATTAGAAAGAAAATAACTAAACCTAAATCTAATTATTAATTTATTAAAAAAAAGAATTAAATTTGTTTAAGAAAAATATTTGTGTCTTTTTGTTTTATAAAGAAAATGAAAATATAAGTATATAAAATGCAAATAAAAAATAAAAATATATTTTTGGATTTTTTTATTAATAAAAAAATTATAATAGTAATAATAATAATAATAATAATAATAAAGACAATAAAATAAAAAATAAAATATAAAAATAAAATCAGGGGGGGTTTGAAATGGAATGTCGTAGTTTGTTAGAAAAAATAGTTTTTTAATCTGGCCCAATAGGATTTTTGTAATCAAAAAATAAAAAATAAAAAAGGTTTGGGCCTGTGTTGTAGTAAGCAGGCAGGGGGTGAGATTCAACAAAAATGATAAGGACCCAACATACTAAGCCCAACGCGCTTGTTTGTTGCAAAAAGGAAGAAAATGTGGAAAAAAATGACAAAGGGCAGCGTTGGGTCTTGAACCCATGACCTTGACCATAAACGCGTATTGCCTTTACCACTGGGGTGGCTGTACATCTGTTAATATAACTGAAACAATAAATATATAATACAAAACAAGATCCATAAATGAACTTCATCTTCAACCTCCAGCCATAATTCCTGTAAATCACTCATTTCCATTTACAAAACTTCCAACATCAAACTTGTTAGAAATTTCAACACGATTCTGAATATGTAAATAACTTAAACTAATTCTCAAAGATGAGCAAGAATTTCTAAGAGTACCAAATCCTGACCTAACTTTTTTCAGAGATTCAAACCTAAAACTCTCTAAGCTCGGGAAATATAAATGAAAACTATAGACATGTACAACTTCAAGGCAATGGTGTCTACATTTTATCTTGACAAATCAGAATCAAATGATGCTTGTTTGAGGAGATAGAAGTTCAGAAAAAATACCTTAAAACTGGAAATTGTGAAATGAGTTTGGGAAACTTTCAAGGAGTTGTGATGATCAAGTTAGCTTCCTCAAGTTCCCAGGAAACTAATGCAATGCTTAGCTTGAGCTATGGATGGCTGGAATGGTCTGGAGAAGTCAACTTGCAAACTCTGTTGTTTGGTTATGGAGGAAGGAGAAGATGGTTTACAATTACAAAACAAGGACAAGGATGGACTATGTTTGAGGGACAAGGATGGACTATGTTTGAGGTGTAGAAGCTTTGCAAATGAATTTGAGGGAAAACGCACGAGGGAAATGAGAGATACAAGTTCAAGGTCAGAACTGTGTATAGATGGAGTTTTTTTAGCAATTTATGGTTTTTAAATGTTTGAGAGAGTTTCAGGATGCTAGCATTCGTGCCTTATCTTGCAAATAGTGTCTCTATTTATAAGCAAATAGTTTTGAGACTTGAAACAATTCAGAATTTGAATTCACATGTTTAAGCTCAACAAGTGATTTTTTTACAAAACAAGTTTCAATGCCTTTTGTCCTTACTATTGTATAGTGGTTACACTTTAAACAAACTTGCTTCTGACTTTGTGGATGGAGTGTACTCGAAGAGAACAAGTTAGGAGCTCAAGAAGCTGACTTTGTGCATAAAGCTTGCTTTACAAGAAAGGAAATGGTGACTTTCTCCCTAAATAGGAAAAATGCTTTGGACAATGCTTGAATCAATTGGGAAATTTATCAATCAGTTGTGTATACATTGAATTAGGGAGTGATAAACAAGTTTGAGGCATGCAAAGTGAAGATTATGAAGCATGGCTATGGATTTGGTTTATGTTCATCACAAAATGTGCCTTGTAAATCAAGTTTGAAACCCTAACTTCTTGCCTTCGATTATCTTAGCTTAAGTATGTTCTTGATGAGTTCTTGGACATTTTTGAAAGCTTGTAACATCCTCTATAACCTTCACGTTGGACATTTTTGAAAATTCAATTTGGAACTAGGTGAAAAGTTGCCATGAAGTTAGGTCAAAATCCTGCCTAACTAGGGCAAAATTTCACTAAGTCTTTTAAGTTTCATGAACACGACTTCACAAATTCATAACTTGAAATCCAAGCATTTCTAGAAAAAGTTATGCCCTACAATGTTTTAGATCTTATTAAGATCTACAACTTTCATATTGGAAGTTTTCCTTGAATCATCTTGCATCATGGTTGAAATTTGGCACAAAGTTATGAAAAAATGTGAACTTTCCAACACTTAGAAAAAATTCTAAGTCTTAGAATTTTGACTTTTCAAAGATGAATATTGACTTTTTGATTTCTTGACGAACAATTTTCATATTTTGACACGTGTTGATGAATTTTGATCTTTGAAACTTGATTTTGGTCCAAAAGTCAAAGTTTGACTTTTCAGTGTATAGTTGACTTTTCATCAGTTGACTGAAATTCAATTATCAGTAAATTGGTCTTGAGAAATGTTTTGAGCCATGCCATTAGGTCAAAATTATGTATTTTAATCCTTGAGATCATGTCTTAAACCAATAAGTCATTTGTTAGGTCAAAAGTCAAAAATTGAACCTCCTTAGTCAAAACCCTAATTTTGACCATTTTGCCCTTTTGATGATCTGATCAAATTTCTTGAGGAATTGTGATCCAAACTTGATCAATTGACATATATGAGTTCATAATGTTGATGTGGATCAAAAATCACGAAGTTTGACTGTAAATTGACCACAATTGACTTTTCCCCAATACAATTGATTTTAGGTCAACTGATCAATTGACTGAGCAAAAATGTGATCCAAGACTTGAAACTTGACATGAGCAATATTGAGGGCTACTAATGATCCATGAAAGTAATTTTAGGCCTTGAAAGTCCAATTATCCTTGTGAAAACTCATACCCTAATTTTGAGTTGTTAGTGTTGAGGAATTGTCTTGAGCTGATCAAACCTTGTGTAGTCTTGAACCAGTGGGGATCGTTTGAGAGATTTCTTGAGAAATAAGAGGGAATTTTTTTGGGTACAATACATGGGAGCATCAACTCACTTACTCAGAGGAGGATGTTTATGAGGATTTCTTGTCCATGATTTCCTGTTCCCCATTGGAGCTGCCTTATTGGAGATCTGGTTCTCATGAATTTTCATTCCCCCAGCTGATTGTGTTGAGGTTTATTTCATCTCTCTAGTGAAGACCTTTGTCTAAGACATCTTATGCAAAATTTATCCTTTCTCTAGAAGAGCTGCCTTCGGAAATTTCTTATTCAGAAATCCTCATCTCCCTTGTGAAGTTGACTTATCAAGAAATCTCCTACTCAGGAATTCTCATTTCTCCTATGGAGTTGTTTCATTGAAGGAACTTATTCACAGATTCTCTCTTTTTCCAGTAGGTGTCAATCCTGGATATTAATAAATGTTACTTCTCCAAAAGAGTACGCTATTGTTGTTGCTAGCCCCAGGATAGAGCATCATAACAAGATTTTATTTTGATTGAAGCACATCCTTATTCCCCAGCGGAGCCGAAGATTCTCGTATTTCCAGCAGTATCATATTTTGTTGAGTTTCTCATACGAAGACTATTTCATTCCTGACAAGAGTTCTTTTTGCAAGGTCGTTTACCCCAGCATGGATCTTTATATCCTTGGCAGTATAAGGGCTCTTTATCCCTAGTAATAGAGTATGGCTGAAATATTTCCTCAGGCGAGTTCTGAACCTCAAGCTTAGGGTTCAAAGATAACCTCATTATCCCCAGGTGAAGATTGGTACTCCCCAGCTGTAGCATCCCCGAGTTGGTCAGGTTAGATTTCTTTTGTCTAAAAACTTTTACGATTTCCCAATCAAAGTCGCTTTCATTAAAGGCTTACATCAGAAGGTCCCAGCTCCCAACAATGTTCTCTTTATCCATGGAAGGAGATATTGGAACTTTTCCCAAGAAGGTCAAGAGGTGGAACATAGGTCAGGATTTCTTCTTCACTGCAATTTATTTTCGCAGTATCCTCCCCAAGAAGTTATCCTCAGTGAGAAATTGACAAGTTATCAAACAAAAAGTCAGGGTTCAGCCTGTGGTTATTGGTCTTTTCGTTTCACCAATCTAGGGAAGTCAAGTTGAGGATTGATCTCTCAAATTTCTGTTACTCTGGGGCAGCATGTCAATGACGGTACGAACCCCATGAAGTCCTCTCGAGGAATTTTCATTCGCTCTATAAGTTACAGCTTGTCAGCACCAATGTGAGAGTCTTACCTCTAACTGTTGAATGTTGGAATAAGGGATTCCCCACACGGTTGCTTCTCCTCAGCATTGTCATGTGAGGGATTCTTGAGGCGGATAAGGTTTTTTGGATACCTTCATTCCACAACCAAGTCTGGATAAGCATTATCTCGTTCCTTAACAGAGACTATTCCCAGCGGAGTTTACCTTCTGATTTGAATGATCATTGAAGTTCGCATTCAGAAGTTCTCATTTTCCCATATGAGTTGTGACTTGGGGCATTTCTTTATCAAAATAATCTGTTATAATCAGCAGGGTTGATGTTGGCTGAGATTTCCATATCCCCAGTAAGGTCAATACTATTTGACTATCTTCATGGTCTATTTTACGGTTGCATACCGAAGGTTTTGGAGTCCCCAGCAAAATACTCCCCGACAAAGTTTGGTATCCCCAGTGAAGTTTCTCTTCCTCAGCAGAGTTTTATTTCCCCAGAATTCTTTTTCAAGAGAAAGGCTTCATTCTGAGACTCCAAGTTTGAAGATGTCGCATATCTCTAGTGGAGTTGTTTAAATGGGAACTTACATTCTAAAGAGGTTTCAATTCTCTAGCGGAGTTGCCAAATAGAGATTTATCGTCCTGACCTCTCATCTCCTGGATAATCTGTTTCTTGGGGAATCCCTATGATAGAATCTTTCCTTATCCCCAGTAAAAGTCGATACTGTGTTACTATCTGCATGATCCATCCAATGGTTGCATTCCAAAATTTCAAAAGTCTCCAACAAAATACTCTTCGACAGAGTTTTGTTTTCCCGATTGTGATGCGGTGGGAGAACTGACTTGAGGTTTTGCGTTTGTGTTCGCAAATGTTTCGGTTTAGCAAGAGTCGCCACCGACTTTTTATTTATCCAAAGGAAAGGTCAAAAAGCACAGGAAAGACCTTTGAGATGTTTTCTTGGGTTCGGGGGGTAGATTATGAAAAGGGAAGGTGCTAGCACCCTTTTCATCCATCGTTTTCCATGGGCTCTTAGTTACTTGTTTTAGATCACTTGCTTTTGCTTTTCAATTGTTTGAAATGGTGCTTTTGGTGTGTGGTTTTGAAAGTATTTTGAAAAGAGGCCATCGTTGCGCAACCTTTGTAATGATTCTTGTTTGAATGTATACAAAGGTGTTTGTATTTTGAAAAATGTTTCATTGTTTGAAAGTTTGTTTTGGGAAATGTTTTGAAATTGTGTTGTGATGTGTGTTTGAAAATAGCAAGGATGTTTTCAAGTTTGATCAAGTAACTAGGAGTTGTATACCCTACTCAAAGATCTTTCCTACACATTTTTAACCCTTTGAAATTGTTGTTTTACCATTGCATTTGGTAAACAACCTTGTGTTTGGATGTTAAACGGGACAGGCGTGGGTCATCGTATTGACCATGATAGCAATTGTGCCAAGTATCTTTAGCAAATTTTTGAGGGACTAGATCATTTTTAAATAGGCAACCAAGATAGCGTCATCGAGGAACTATGATCTTTTGTTTTTGTTTTGTTTTGCCAAGATACCTAGCATGCATACCATGGCCATGTTTTTAAGGAAACAAGTGGATGAAACCCTAGGGGTGCTTTGTGTACATTGTGTTGTCAATTTTCATGCATTTTTGTCTTGTATTAGTCAAGCTATTTGTTTGATTTTGGATTTTTGCATACAAACCCTAATCTTTCTATCATGCATATTTGAAAGCAATAAAGTGCGTAAAAGTAAATCTATGACTATTACAACATTGATATGGGGAGGGGGATACAAGTTTGAATAGGGGGGTATTTGCAAGAAAATAAAACCCTAAATCAACTATTACAACCAAATTGAATTTATTTGTACAAATAATAAATTGACAATATTTAAATATGCAATTAAATATGAATATGCAAAAATGTTTTTTTGTATTATTTTTATGTATGTAAAAATAAGCTATTTAATGTCAAAAAAATATTAAAATAAAAGATTATTTTTGGAAAGGGTAAAAAACCCTAATTTTGGTTTAAGAAAATATATATATTATAATTTATTTATGTATAAGAAAAATAAAATAAAATATATACAAAATGTTAAAAAATTAAATGTGTGAGAAAATATATTATTTTATGTGTGTAAATAATAAAAATAAAATATATAATATTTTTTTGTATTATTTATGAATTTATTTAAGAAAATAAAAGTATATTATTATAGTAATTATTTTTATGTCAAAAAAATAATAAAAAATAATAAAATAAAATGTGAAAATTTAAGAAAATGTTTTTGATGATATTTTATATTTAGAAAAAATAATAAAAGTCAGAAACTAAAAAAGAAATGAAAAATTTGGAAAAATAAACAAATGGGCCAAGGGGGTGTAAACAACAAGCTTAGGGGTGCAACTAGCAAGCCAAACCAAGGCCCAACCCAGATTCCTTCATCCCTGTCCTTAAGACAGCAACCAAACACGCGCCAATGATTAAAAAGTGTATCTCCTGCATTTGTGCTTAAAAACGAAAACTTGCAACATGAAAGTTATAGAGCATGATCACACGATTTTAACCATATAAAAAACTTAATCTAACTCTCAAAGACCAGAGAGAATTTCTCTGGCCCTAATTTCTAACCTAGTTTTTTCAGAAAGTTTATCATTCAAATTCTCCCAACTCAGTTAACTTAAATGAATTCTATGCATATGTACAGCTCAAAGGCAATGAAGACTACATTTTTTATTCACAAACCTAAGCCTAATGATTCCTAAATAGAGAGATAGAAGTTTGAACTTTACCTGTTTCAGTCAAGCTCGAGTATGGCAATGTAGGGGTTTTCAGTGAGGCCTGAGATACTTGTGAACTTGCTTGAAGTTCCTTTGAGCTTGCTTGAAGTTCCTTTGAGCTTCCCCAATGCCTAGCTTGCTTTGAACTAGCTTGAATATGCTTGTAGAACTCAACCTGCAAAGTCAAAATTTGAAAATGGTGAAGTGTGTAAATGGAGTTACAGTGACTTGGGAATGGTTGGGATAGTTTAGGTAGGTTGTATGGAGTGTGTTGGAAGAGGTTTGGGGCAAAACGCACGAGTGGATTGTGATTTGGAAATCAAAATGCAGAACCTGCCCTGTTTTGACAAGAACTTGTGTTTTGGTGTTTTGGAGGGTTTTAGGACTTGTAAACTCGTGTTTCGGACCTTATGCAATGTGCAAAACTTGTTTGAAATGTTTACAAAGCTTGGTTATATCAGATTACAAAGTTGTGGAGATTTTGCAAGTTGACTTGCTTTTGAAGAAAAAGTGATTTTGACAATGCTATGGCTTGTACAAGTTAGCTCCAAGCATGCTGATAGTTGGTGTACTTTGCCCCAAGTTTGTGGACTTTGTTTGCTGCAAAAGATTAGGTTCAAGGCTCAAGGGAAACAAAAATGCATAAAGTGAACTTTATCAAAATAACATTGTGATCTTTTTGCCAAAAATGGATTAATTCAATGTGTAATCTTCTAAAGCTCAGAACAAAGCCTTAATCCATTGTGTTTGCATTTAATTTTTGAGTGTGGAAGGGTTTAAGGACCTGTAAACAAGTACAAGCAAGGTTGGGCAGAATTTGCAACTTGTAGCAACATGAAAAATGCCATGGACCAAAGTGATATTTTGCCAAATTCAAACCATCAATTCTCCCTAACCACAAATGATTTTTGAGAGTTTTTAGACATTTTGGAAAGCTTGTAACATGCTTTACAATCCATATTTGAAATGCATTTTGAGATTCCAATTGGAACTAGGTGAAAAATTTCCATGAAGATATGTCAAAATCCTGCCTAAACTAGGGCAAAATCATAACTTGAGATCCAAGCATCTTTTGGGAAAACTTTTTGAATCAAAGTTGTAGATTTTCTGGAGGACTACAACTTTCATGTTTGAGGTTTTCTTTGAATCCAATTGCATTATGGTGAAAAAGTTGGGCAAAGTTGGAAAAAAATAAGAAATTTTCATAACTTAGAAAATTCTAAGTTATGAAAATTTTCCATTTTAAACCCTAATTTGCAAAATTAGGTTTCTTGGTGAACAAGTTTCATGTTTTGACACATCTTGATGAAAAATGACCCTTGGCACTTGATTTTGACCAAAAAGTCAAAGTTTGACTTTTCAGTATACAGTTGATTTTTGATCAGTTGACTGGAAAATTCATCTGTCAATCCAATGCATTTGAGATCTTTTGAACCTTGTGATTAGGTCAAGATGATGCCATTGAGTCCTTGAATCCATGCTTGAACCCAATTTGCCATTGGCTAGGTGAAAAATCAGAAATTGTCCTTCTGTAGTCAAAACCCTAAAAATGACCATTTTGCCCTTTTGATGATCTGATCAAATTTCTTGAGGAGTTGTGGTCCAAACTTGATCAAATGGTTCATATGATCCTATAATGTTGATGTGGATAAAAAATTATGAGTTTGACTATAAATTGGCCACAATTGACTTTTTCCCCAATACAACTGATTTCTAGGTCAACTGATCAATTGACTGGGCAAAAATTTGATCCAAAGCTGGAAACTTGGTAGGGGCAATCTTATAAGTCCAACATGAAGTATGAAAGTAACATTGAGCATTGGAAGTCCAAAATTCCTTGTGCAATCTCAAACCCTAATTTCAGGACATTAGTGCAAGGAGATGTCTTGAGCAGAGAAAACCCTAATCCTGTCTGGAGTTCAGAGAGTCTTGTGAGGGGAAATCTTAATAAAATGAGAGGGAAAATTTTGGGGTATAACAGCTTCCCCTGTTCAA
Source organism: Vicia faba (assembly GCA_948472305.1). NCBI lineage: Eukaryota > Viridiplantae > Streptophyta > Magnoliopsida > Fabales > Fabaceae > Vicia > Vicia faba. The sequence goes on along the minus strand of OX451735.1, from coordinate 94,335,590 downwards.
TCTTCTTGAACCTGAAGAGTTAGATTGGAGAGTTTGCCGTTCGTGACTCGAAGGTAAAAGAGGATTGGACATTAGAGTGCCCGTAAATTTGCACTCGTCAAAATGTAGTTGAGGGAATGGGCTTAAAGATGCCATTTGGAGATGTGACAGAATCTTGTCGGAGATGGGCTTAAAGATGCCATCCAAGAATGTTTGTTGAAAAATCAGGAGAATGAACACCAGAATGGTATCCGTATCTGGGACGTATCTGAGTTGTATATGGAGATTGAATTTATATGAGCAAGGGAATGGCGTTCGTGTCTGGAGCGTATCCGAGCTGTAACCATATTTGATTCTTGAATGAATAACAGAATGACATCCGTGTATGGAGTGTATCTGTATTGTATCTGAGTCTGAAATCTGAATAAGTGACAGAATGACATCCGTGTCTGGAGCATCTCTGGGCTGAAGTTGAGATCTGTATGAGTAGCAGAATGACTTCCATGTCTGGAGTGTATCCATACTGTAACTGGAATCTGAATAAGTGACAGAATGACTTCCTTGTCTGGAGTGTATCTGGACTTGAAACTGATAGTTGAATCTGAATGAGGAATAGAATGGCTTCCGTGTTTGGAGCGTATCTAATCTGTATCTGATTGCTGAAGTCTGAATGAGTGACAGAATGGCATCCGTTTCTGGTGCGTATCCGTACTGTATCTTGACTTTGAATTCTGAATGAGTAATAGAATGACCTCCGTGTCTGGGGTGTATCCACACTGTATCTGAATAAGAGATCTGAATGAGTAACAGAATGACTTCCATGTCCTGGAGTGTATCCGTAATGTATCTGAAATGTTTGAATATTTGTTAAAGATAGCTTTTAATCTTATCCTGAAAAGGGTAAAATGTTAGCTAAAACACAAAGTTAAGTTGCATGACATGTATGATGCAATAAAATGTGTTTTATCAATGTTTATGATATATGAATGTAGTGTATGCGCATGTAAGCTGATTAGTTGTCTTGCTGAGGAAAATAAATCCTTGATGGCTGGAGATAATAAAATATTTGACTGCTGCCGGGGAAAATAAATCCAGGACCGCTGCTGGAGGTTCAAAATCTTTGATTGCTGAGGATGAGAAAATCTTGGACCACTGTTGGGGATAGAAAATCCTTGGCAACTTGTGGGGATTTAATAAGAACTTTAACAAACTCTGGGATGTGAGAATCCTTCATGAATTTCATGGGGAAAAGGGATCTTTCAAGTCTGCTTGAGAAACCTGCTTGGGGAATCCAAAGAACTTTGATGACTGTAGCTGGGGAGTACACCAATGGGAATCCTTACTCGGCTGGGGAATAAGGAAACTCCTGACGATCTCTACTAGGGATTAGATGACATGAATACCTTGATCTGCTAGAGAATAAGGAAGATCCTGATGGCTTCTGCGGAGAATTAAGAATAAGAAACTTCGATCTTCTGGGGAAATTGAAACCTTGGGGGCTTCACTGGAGAAGTGAGAATGAGAATCTTCGATCTGCAGAGGATTAAAATTTTTGACAAACTCACGCTGGGGAGTTATGAATACTCAGGTAACTTCACTGGGGAATCTAGACTGAGAATCTTCAATCTGCTAGGGAAATTTGAATCCTTGGGGACTTCAAACCGGGGAGTTAATAATGAGAATCTTCATTCTGTTGGGGAGTAAAAACTCTATGGGGAATAGCTATACTGTTGGAGAGTAAGCTATCTTGCTGGAGGGTAAGTTCAAGACTCTGGGGGAAAAGCTTATTCATGTTTGGAAAAAGTTCAGGAGTTTGGGTTGTATGCCAATCTACTGGGGAATTATCCGGAGGTTAGGGATAAAAGTTAACTGTTATCTGGTTGATTCTCAGACTTTAAGACAACTTGTTGGGGAATCTGGGGAAAACTGAATGGTTTCCGCTGTCGATTGATAGTTGGAAACTTGACTCCGTTGGGGAAGAAGGTTTCATCTTTGCTGGGGATTAGACCCAAAGTTTTGCTCAGCTGAGGATTAGGAGTTTTGAAGACTTAACTCTAATGATGAATTAAAGGTTTGAAATATGACTCCGCCGGGGATTTGGAGTTTTAAGTTTGGACTCTGGCGAGGATTTTGAAATTTAATTCCGCTGGGGATATGTATTTCAAGGTTTTAGCTCCGCTGGGGATCTAAATGATGTACTGCAGGGGATTTCTCTTGGAATAGCCTAAAGACGTTTTCCTATCCTTTCAACCTGTTAGTAATTGTTCTTTCACATTTCGTTTATTTATAAACAGTGATTATATTCAAATGCATATGCTTATTTAATAAATCATTGGACGTTTTCAAATAAAACACAAGTGTAAAGAAAAAGAAAAGGCAAACAGTTTTCTGCACTTTGAAGTATCTTTGTATTAACTTTGTGTAAGTATTTTGTACAAAGGAGACAGACATCCTAGTAAGAGAATGTTGTCATAAAAATGAGAAAAATGTATACAAAGAAAGATGGCTATGTGTAAAAATTCAATGGGGTTCCCATTCTGCTATAGCCTTCGTAACTCTGGATATCTTGTCCATTCGTTGCTTTGTCCGACGATGATTAGATTGATCAGAAGCCCGGAGCTTGTCTGTGAAGAGATTGTCCTTAAAGTGATCCGATGAGACATAGTCATACGCTTTAATTCCCTAACTTTTGCCTGGACCACCATTTCGGGTTTTCGATCCACCGGGAAACCCTTTTTTTCCCAAGTCACCCTTTCGGGTTTTCAACTTGCCGGGTGTACAAATTTTTTTGTTTATCCCTAATTTTTGCCTGAACTGCCCTTTCGGGTTTTCGATTCACCGGGATGCCCATTTTTTCCCAAGTCGCCCTTTCGGGTTTTCAACTTGCCTTGATGAAGCGGGCAACAACATTCTTTGTGACGGATGCGAAGGAAGCTGCTTCGACCCATTTGGTAAAGTAATCAATGGCCACCAGGATGAAGCATTGTCCATTGGATGCTGTAGGCTTGATCTCTCCAATCATGTCGATTCCCCACATCGCGAATGACCAAGGAGCTGTTAAGATATTGAGAGGAACTGGAGGTATATGTACCTTGTCTGCATAAATTTGGCATTTGTGACAAGTACAGAAATGTTGATGACAGTCAGCTTCCATGGTAGACCAGTAATAGCCTGCCCATAGAATCTTTTTCGCCATCGTATGTCCGCTTGAGTGAGTGCCAAAGGTACCATTGTGCAGTTCAACCATGATCTGTTCAGCTTCAACCTTATCCACACATCGGAGTAGAATACAATCATGATTGCGCTTGTATAGGATACCATTGCTCGGGAAGAACTTTGCAGAGAACCTCCTTAAGAACTTTTTGTCGTTGACTGAAGCTCCTTCGGGGTATTCTTGTGCTTCAAGATACCTTTTGACGTCATGAAACCATGGTCGGTCCACTACTTCTTCGGTATTAATCTCGTGACAATGTGCAGGTTCGTCCATCCACTCAATGGTGATTTGGGGAGCCTCATTACCCCAGTTAAGTTTAAACATGGATGAAATTGTAGCTAGAGCATCCGCTAGCTGATTTTCTTCTCGCGGGAAGTGCTCAAAGGTAATCTGCTCGAAATGTGGTAACAATGTCAGGACATGTTCTTTGTAAGGGATGAGGTTTGGATGTTTAGTATCCCACTCTCCTTTGATTTGACTGATAACTAAAGCAGAGTCCCCAAATACAATTAAAGATTTGATTCCCAAGTCAATAGCGGCCTTGAGACCAAAGATACAAGATTCATACTCGGCCATGTTGTTGGTACAGCTGAAGCAGAGTCTAGTAGTGAAAGGTGTATGGCAACCTTCCAGAGAGATAAGTACCGCGCCGATACTGTTGCCAGGTGCATTGGAGGAACCATCAAAGTACATGGTCCATCGGGATCCTTGTTCTGGTCCGTCATACGGTCTGTTTTCTTCAATGTTGCTCAAAGTCATGATATCCTCGTCGGGGAAGTCGAACCTCATGGATTGATAATCTTCGACAGCTTGATGGGCCAGATGATCGGCTAGTACACTCCCCTTTATAGCTTTTTGGGTTGTGTACTGTATATCATACTCTGTGAGGATCATCTGCCATCTAGCGATTCTTCCAGATAGAGCAGGCTTTTCAAAGATGTACTTGATTGGGTCCATCTTAGAGATCAGCAAAGTGGTATGAGTCAACATATACTGCCTCAGTCGGCAAGAAGCCCATACCAAAGTGCAGCAAATTTTCTCGAGCAGTGAGTATCGGGTCTCACAGTCGGTAAACTTTTTGCTAAGGTAATAAATGGCATGCTCTTTTCGGCCAGACTCGTCATGTTGGCCCAGTACGCACTCCATTGAATTCTCCAGGACAGTCAGATACATGATTAGTGGCCTTCCTTCAACGGGTGGCATCAAGATAGGAGGTTCCAGCAAATACTCCTTGATTTTATCGAAAGTAACTTGACAGTTATCATTCCATTTAATCACCTGATCTTTCTTCAACAGCTTGAAGATTAGCTCACAGGTAGATGTTAGGTGAGAAATGAACCTTTTAATTTAGTTTAGGCGTCCCAAGAAACCTCTGACCTCCTTCTCAGTGCGAGTGGCAGGCATTTCTTGTATAGCTTTGACTTTGGCAGGATCAACCTCGATGCCTTTGTTACTGACTATGAAACCCAAGAGTTTACCGGACATGACTCCAAAAGTGAACTTGTTAGGGTTCAGTCTGAGCTTGTACTCTTTCAACCTGACAAACAACTTTTGCAGATGGTCGAGGTGTTCTTATTCAGTTTGTGAACGGGCTATCATGTCGTCTACGTAGACCTCTATCTCATGATGTATCATATCATGAAACAAATCCACCATGGCGCGTTGATAGGTTGCCCCGGCATTCTTCAGTCCGAATGGCATCACTTTATAACAGAACGTACCCCACTGCGTAACAAAAGTAGTTTTCTCCATGTCATCAGGGGCCATTTTGATCTGGTTGTACCCTGAAAATTCGTCCATGAAAGAAAATACCTTGTGCTGAGATGTATTATCAACCAAGATGTCAATGTGCGGTAGTGGAAAGTCATCTTTAGGGCTAGCCCTGTTTAAATCTCTGTAATCCATGCACATTCTGACTTTGCCGTCCTTCTTAGGCACGGGCACAATGTTAGCAACCCATCATGGATAGGATGTAACAGCAAGAAATCCAGCATTGAACTGCTTCATCACTTCAGCTTTGATGTTTTCAGACATGTCGGGCCTGATGCGGCAAACTTTCTATTTAATTGGTGGACAGTCTTCTCTTGTAGGGAGATGGTGAACCACAATATCTGTATCAAGTCCCGGCACGTCTTCATAGGACCAGGCGAAGATCTCAACATATTCATTTAACAGCTGAACTAAGCGCTCTTTGACACTTGGTTCTAGGTTGGCACCCACTCTAACTTATTTTCTGTCTTCCTCTGTACCCAAGTTGATTGTCTCTAACAACTCCTCGTGAGGTAGAATAGCCCTTTCTTCCTGTTGCAGCAGTCTAGCCAATTATCCAGGCACTTCACAGTCTTCATCACCTTCGTACTCGGCATGGTAGACCAGATCTTCAGAGTCACTGAAGGCCATAGCAGAATTGTTACCCATGGAATCCGGAATGGATGGGTACCTGCATTGGTGAGTGTGGGTGTGTGTAACGGATAGCCACCTTTAAACAAATAAAATGTAAAAAGAACTAAAATGAACACAAAAGTTTATATGTGAAAACGTCCATGATTCATTAAAATGGCATATGAAGATGAAAAATCAAACCCTTACAAATGGACCGATGTACCTCAGGTAAGGCACATGGTTAAAAGTGTACAAATTGTTTAAGAATTATTACAAACCAACAGAAATGTTTGAAAGATAAATTACTGATTGATGAAAGTAATGGGAATAAATTCCTTTGCCTCCCAATTGCTTAATCCTCCTTCAACGGTAGGGAAAATCCAGTCTTCTAGGTTGCTCTCCTCTTCACCATCCTCCAAAGTGTTGATTCCATGATGGGTGATCTTCACTGGAGGCCCTCCATCCCGAGAGCGGCGCACATCCTTTTGAGCAGAAGCAGTGAAACCCAAGCCAAATTTATCAGACTTGAAAGGAAAATCGGGAAGTTGCCCCCTGATTATGCTTTCTCCTTCTACAATCACAGCCTTAGCATCTTTGAGTGACGACATCCGAGGCGGAAGTCGGGTAATCATGGGTACAGAAGGCACTGCCTCCATCTCCTGAGTTACCTCTTCAAAATGCTGAAAGGGAGTTTCGATAAATTCACCATCCAATTCTACATAGTGGGAAGAATTAAGATGGCTTATCATGTATTCCTCCTCGCTGTGAAGAGTCACAATTTTCCCCTGGACAGGGTACTTGAGCTTCTGATGCAAAATTGAAGTAACGACTCCAGCATGATGAATCCAGGGTCTTCCCAACAAGCAAGAATAGGAGGGACGGATTTCCATGACATAGAATGTAGAGTTGAAAGTTTCAGTACCCACTTTAATCGGGATGTCCACCTCCCCGTGAACCATCCGTTTAGAACCATCAAAGGCTCTGAAAATGATGTTACTGGGCTTCAAAGTTAGACCTTCACAATCTAGCCTATCCAATGCTTTCTTTGGTAAGACGTTCAGAGAAGAACCAGTGTCTACCAGAACGTGTGCCAGAGTAGTCCCTCTGCATTCTACCGAGACATGCAAAGCATCATTATGTTTTCTCCCTTTGATTGTTAGATCAGCATCGGAGAATCCTAGACCATTGTCTGTTGTTAGGCTAGCTACACATTCCTGGAACTGGTCCGCGGAGGTTTCCTGGGGCACATGGGTCGTCTTCAAGAAATTGATCAGGGCTTTGGCATGAGCTTCTGAACAAAGGAGAAAAGCCAGCATAGATATTTTTGAGGGGGTTTGCCCCAGTTGCTCAACAACATTATAATCACTTTTCTTGATTATTTTCAAAATCTCTTCCATTTCTTTTTGAGAGGTTTCAAGGATGATCAACGGCTGAACCCTCATCCCGACGGGCTCTTCTTGGATCCATTTCCCTCTATCATCAGCAGCAGCAGAGGGCACAACTTCAGGAGTCACAACTTCTTCAATAACTGGAGTTCTTGCAGATATGTTGTCCGGCACAGGGGTAACCTTAGGAGCGGCTGAGGGCCCGAAGATTGCCTTTGGAGGCGCAATCTCCGGAGAGAAAATTCTTCCACTGCGGGTGATTTTACTCGTTCCGGCAATGTTTCCAATGTCAGAAGTCTCTTCATCAGTACTCTCTTCAGTTGATTCAATTTGTTTAACACCGTGGTAAAAGATCTCTCCCCCATAGTTCCACGGTATTGATTTGTTGGACTTGTATGGGATAGGCCCCGACATGGTTATCTTCAAAGGTACAATCTTCGGATCAGATGTAATCTTAACATGTCTTTTGGAGACCTTGGAAAGATTGTCGGATATGGTAGTTATTGAAATATCATTAACAGGAGTCGGTGTAACAGGAGTCTTCTCAAAAAGGATTTCTTGATTATCCATTAGGCGTTGGATGCCTAACTTCAACAATAGACAGTTGGTTGGTAAGGAGGAACAAAGGTAGCAATCTTCTTTACAACCTGGGAAAATCCCAGCCTTCAGTAAATTCAACTTGATTATCGGTAGCGGAGTCATCAAAACATCAATAGTAGTAACATACAGATCCTCTTCAACAACATGGACATTGTGGCCATGCTTTGGCATTGGAGCAGAGATCACATTAGGCTTTTCATGGGCGTCGAATTCAACTTCTTTAGCATCCATTAAATCTTGAATTTTATTTTTGAGGGCCCAACAATTGTTGGTGTCATGCCCCAGGTTGTCTGAATAATAAGCACACTTGGCATTTGCATGGTAGTAAGGAGAAGATGTATTTAGATTCTTCGGCGCCTCTTTCAAACTGGCAAGGTTTAACTTCAAGAGATGGGGGAGAACCTGAGCAGGTGTCATATTGATCCGGGTGAATTGTTGTGCAGGCCTTTCCACCCATGCTTGGTTGGTTATGGGTTGATTGTTTCTAGGCTGATCAGCTACAGACTTCTAAATCATTACAGCCCCCACCACTGGCCGACGCTCAACTCTTCCTTGACTTCTATGAGACTAGACAGTTGATACCTCTTTCTTTGCTGGAAAGGTCTTTTTGATGGCAGCGGAAGCAGATGCATCCTTTTGAATTTTTCTGCTCTTGATGCCGGCTTCAACTCTCTCACCAGTCAGAATCAACTCAGTGAACCCCGCAGACGAACTTCCAATCAAGTGATTGAAAAAGGGGTCTGACAGTGTACCCAAGAACATATCTACCAGCTCCCTCTCAGATAGAGGTGGTTGTACTCGTCCCGCCAAGTCTCTCTATTTCTGGGCATACTCTTTGAAACCTTCATTTGATACCATACCCATACTCTGTAATTGGGTACGGGTTGGTGCTAAATCCGCATTATATTGATATTGTCTGTAGAAGGCAGCTGCCAAATCCTCCCAATTGTGCACATCAGACCTCTCTAGCTGGTAGAACCAATCTAACTGCGTCCCCGAAAGACTGTCCTGGAAGAAATGAACCCACAGGTCCTTATCAGAAGAATGCGGTTGGATTTTTCTGACGTAAGACCGTAAGTGCATCTTTGGACAAGACAAACCATCATATTTAGCAAAAACATGCACCTTGAACTTAGGGGGAATGACAATCCCAGCAACCAAACCTAGCTCTTTGAAGTACAGCCCAGGCACTCTTTGTACCTTCATAGCTGCCAGACGCTCTTCCAGATTCTTGTATTTGTCGTCTACATGAGGGTACTACTGCTCAGAATAGTCTTCATCCTCTTCATCTTCTTCTTCCTCAGACTCAGATTGCACGGCAGTTCCTTTACCCTTTCCAACCCCTTCATCAGATGTTGAGGGTAAATCCAGAACCCTCCTAGCTTGACCTTCAAATCTTCTACCCAAGGTAGACACACCAACCCTCTTCTTTTTATTTTTCTCCTTTTCCTTTTCCAATATACCTTTCAGCTCCTTCTGACCCTTTGCCAAGGTCATGAGTAGCTGTTGGAACTGTGAATTCTGCGCTTGTAAGTCTTTGACCGTTTGCTCTATATCCATCTTGCTGAAATAAACAGCAGAGAGATAAGGAAACCTGGTGTGAATACCTGCTTATGCATATGATGAATGATATGTTATTCATGTAATGCATTCAAGGATTCAGAAATTCAAATTTGTTGCAAACAAAAAAGAACACACGTCATATTAATAAGAAGAATTTGTTAGTACATAAATGCCCCATGGGCAAAATAATACAAAATTCTAATGTAAAAAGACGCTGCGCATCCTCTTTGGTGCGATGTAGGTGTTGAGAGTCTGCTCTTCGTAAAGTTGGAGAGTAAGTTCCAAAACCTTCTTCTCACTGGCGTAAAATTGGGCTTCAAACGTATTGTGTTCTCCCTTGAGCTGTATCCAACTACTTTGTAAATCTTCAAGTGATGTTGGCATGTCAGGATGTAGGAGGGTGTATGGAACCTCTCCTTCCAAAACAGGCTCTTTTATCACAGGCAGAATGTAGGGGTAAGGCATCATAAGACTTTGGGCGCGAGTTCGTACCCACTTGAGGTAAGGCTCAAGAGGGATGGAATTCTTGTGTCCCAAGGTCTTACTGTCCACCTTGTTAGGCATTCTCCAAGCTCGGATAAACCTTTGTCGAAGTCCTTGATCGTCGTTGTCGAAGTCAAAAACTAAGTCTGGAATCAGCATGTCATGCGGGCCATCCCTTCGGGCATACCCAAATTGTCTCAGAGCCAAACAAGGGTTGTAGGTAATGCCTCCCCTAATGCCAAGTAGAGGGACATTAGGGAATTCCCCACAATGATCAATGATGATAACATTTTCTCTGGATCGAGAACAAAATGAACATCTGAATGTGTAAGAGTCATCAATCATTGTGACCACTTCGATCCTTACTCATTCCTCAAAACTGATTGGGGAAGGTGAGAAATAAACCACCTTGCTAGAAGAGGAGTACAACACATGAGAACACCGCTTTTCCTTATTGTTCGTGTGTGAAATGAGTGGAGGATATCCCCAAGCAATGTAGGCACCAGATTGCGAGCCATGAAAATTTTGACGGCACTGACATCTATAAGCTGGACAGGGTTTGGGAACAAGACCAACCTATAGATGAGAAGAGCCACAATCTCCTCAAAAGCTTGTAAGTCCAATGAATTCCAGCAGCTTTGGGCCTTCTCAAACAAGAACTTTGCCAAGAAACCCTTGACACCACTTCTAGTTTCCCAATGGCCTATGATATCATATGGTTGCAAGTGTAGGGCTTGAGCAACATCTTCAGGCTTTGGATCTCTTTCCGTACCGTTGTAGGGTATTTGATGGAGAATAAGAATCCTCAGGAGTTGAGAAAATTCCTCCAAAGTAGGCACAAGCTGGTAATCAGGAAATGTGGAGCAGTGGTGTAAGGGGTCAAAGAACTGGAAGAGAACTTTCACCATGTCTTCCTCAGTGTTGGTGTTGACTAAGTTGAGAAGACCACCATGTCTCTCAGTGAATGGAGATTTCTCAGGAATCCTTGAAGCTAGCTCCTTGAGTTGAGGATGAACTCTTACAAGGTTGACTTGAATTGTTTTCCTGCGAAGTGAATCCATTACCTACAAAACAGGAACAAAGATGAAGATCCAAATCCTTGAAATGGTTAATGGATGCATATGATGCTTCATGATGTTATGATGTTATGCACAAGTATATATGTACAAACAAATCACACAAGATCCTAGTTTAAGGCTTGCATGGGGTTTCATAGGTAAGTACCCTCTTGAAGTTTAGTTGGCTCAACCTGCCCTATAAATAGTAACCGGGTTCTAAGGAGCTCAATATCACTAGATTATTTTCTGTGTTCATTGTTTCAGTTTAGCCACTTTACTGGCGACCAAAATATTCCAAGAAAACAACCCTCAATGAGTGTAGTATCGAGTATCTACCAACTTCGGACTGCACCAAAGCCGGTCATCTCACTACCCCTAAAAAGACCAAGATGGTCAAGTAAAGGTTCTAAAAGTCCATTAGTGCTTCATGACATCACTCAACGGCCCCGTATTCTCTTCGATTAACTCAAAGGCTACCGGTACCCACAAATATGTCGCACTAATATAGCTATTGCTTCAACCATGTCAGTATACCCCGCACAGTTTCCACAATGTATTGCTATTTACCTATGAATGTTTCCAAAATCCGGGTATGGATTTCAAACCCAAACAATAGAACCAAATGTAAAGCAATCAAATCAAGCAAGATAAGCATGTAAAGGTGATCTAAAACCCTAAGGTAACCCCACTTTTAAGTTTTTCCCCAGCAGAGTCGCCAGTTCTGTGATGCGGTGGGAGAACTAACTGGAGGTTTTGCGTTTGTGTTCGCAAATGTTTCGGTTTAGCAAGAGTCGCCACCGACTTTTTATTTATCCAAAGGAAAGGTCAAAAAGCACAGGAAATACCTTTGAGATGTTTTCTTGGGTTTGGGGGGTAGATTGTGAAAAGGGAAGGTGCTAGCATCCTTTTCATCCATCGTTTTCCACGGGCTCTTAGTTACTTGTTTTAGATCACTTGCTTTTGCTTTTCAATTGTTTGAAATGGTTCTTTTGGTGTGTGGTTTTGAAAGTATTTTGAAAAGAGGCCATCGTTGTGGCAACCTTTGTAATGATTCTTGTTTGAATGTATACAAAGGTGTTTGTCTTTTGAAAAATGTTTCATTGTTTGAAAGTTTGTTTTGGGAAATGTTTTGAAATTGTGTTGTGATGTGTGTTTGAAAATAGCAAGGATGTTTGCAAGTTTGATCAAGTAACTAGGAGTTGTCTACCCTACTCAAAGATCTTTCCTACACATTTTTAACCCTTTGAAATTGTTGTTTTACCATTGCATTTGGTAAACAACCTTGTGTTTGGATGTTAAACGGGACAGGCGCGGGTCATCGTATTGACCATGATAGCAATTGTGCCAAGTATCTTTAGCAAATTTTTGAGGGACTAGATCATTTTTGTATAGGCAACCAAGATAGCGTCATCGAGGGACTATGATCTTTTGTTTTTGTTTTGTTTTGCCAAGATACCTAGCATGCATACCATGGCCATGTTTTTAAGGCAACAAGTGGATGAAACCCTAGGGGTGCTTTGTGTACATTGTGTTGTCAATTTTCATGCATTTTTGTCTTGTATTAGTCAAGCTATTTGTTTGATTTTGGATTTTTGCATACAAACCCTAATCTTTCTATCATGCATATTTGAAAGCAATAAAGTGCGTAAAAGTAAATCTACGACTATTACAACATTGATATGGGGAGGGGGATACAAGTTTGAATAGGGGGGTATTTGCAAGAAAATAAAACCCTAAATCAACTATTACAACCAAATTGAATTTATTTGTACAGATAATAAATTGACAATATTTAAATATGCAATTAAATATGAATATGCAAAAATGTTTTTTTGTATTATTTTTATGTATGTAAAAATAAGCTATTTAATGTCAAAAAATATTAAAATAAAAGATTATTTTTGGAAAGGGTAAAAAACCCTAATTTTGGTTTAAGAAAATATATATATTATAATTATTTATTTATGTACAAGAAAAATAAAATAAAATATATACAAAATGTTAAAAAATTAAATGTGTGAGAAAAAAAATATTATTTTATGTGTGTAAATAATAAAAATAAAATATATAATATTTTTTTTGTATTATTTATGAACTTATTTAAGAAAATAAAAGTATATTATTATAGTAATTATTTCTATGTCCAAAAAATAATAAAAAATAATAAAATAAAATGTGAAAATTTAAGAAAATGTTTTTGATGATTTTTATATTTATAAAAAATAATAAAAGTCTGAAACTAAAAAAAGAAATGAAAAATATGGAAAAATAAACAAATGGGCCAAGGGGGTGTAAACAGCAAGCCTATGGGTGCAACTAGCCAGCCAAACCAAGGCCCAACCCAGATTCCTTCATCCCTGTCCTTGAGACAACAACCAAACGCGTGCCAATGATTCAAAAGTGTATCTCCTGCATTTGTGCTTAAAAACAAAAACTTGCAACATGAAAGTTATAGCGCATGATCACACAATTCTAACCATCTAAAAAGCTTAATCTAACTCTCAAAGACCAGAGAGAATTTCTCTGGCCCTAATTTCTAACCTAGTTTTTTCAGAAAGTTCATCATTCAAATTCTCCCAACTCAGTTAACTTAAATGAATTCTATGCATATGTACAACTCAAGGGCAATGAGGACTACATTTTTTATTCACAAACCTAAGCCTAATGATTCCTAAATAGAGAGATAGAAGTTTGAACTTTACATGTTTCAGTCAAGATTGAGTATGGCAATGTAGGGGTTTTCAGTGAGGCCTGAGATACTTGTGAGCTTGCTTGAAGTTCCTTTGAGCTTCCCCAATGCCTAGCTTGCTTTGAATTAACTTGAATATGCTTGTAGAACTCAACCTGCAAAGTCAGAATTTGAAAATGGTGAAGTGTGTAAATTGAGTTACAGTGACTTGGGAATGGTTGGGATAGTTTAGGTAGGTTGTATGGAGTGTGTTGGAAGAGGTTTGGGGAAAATGCACGAGTGGATTGTGATTTGGAAATCAAAATGCAGAACCTGCCCTGTTTTGACAAGAACTTGTGTTTTGGTGTTTTGGAGGGTTTTAGGACTTGTAAACTCATGTTTCTGACCTTAGGAAATGTGCAAAACATGTTTGAAATGTTTACAAAGCTTGGTTATATCAGATTACAAAGTTGTGGAGATTTTGCAAGTTGACTTGCTTTTGAATAAAAGATGATTTTGACAATGCTATGGCCTGTACAAGTTAGCTCCAAGCATGCTGATAGTTGGTGTACTTTGCCCCATGTTTATGGACTTTGTTTGCTGCAAAAGATTAGGTTCAAGGCTCAAGGGAAACAAAAATGCATAAAGTGAACTTTATCAAAATAGCATTGTGATCTTTTTACCAAAAATGGATTAATTCAATGTGTAATCTTCTAAAGCTCAGAAAAAAGCCTTAATCCATTGTGTTTGCATTTAATTTTTGAGTGTGGAAGGGTTTAAGGACCTGTAAACAAGTACAAGCAAGGTTGGGAAAAATTTGCAACTTGTAGCAACATGAAAAATGCCATGGACCAAAGTGATATTTTGCCAAATTCAAACCATCGATTCTCCCTAACCACAAATGATTTTGGAGATTTTTTGGACATTTTGGAAAGCTTGTAACATGCTATACAATCCATCTTTGAAATGCATTTTGAGATTCCAATTGCAACTAGGTGAAAAATTGCCATGAAGATAGGTCAAAATTCTGCCTAAACTAGGGCAAAATTTCACTAAGTTAAAAGTTTCATGGACCCTTGTTCATAAATCATTACTTGAGATCCAAGCATATTTTTGAAAAACTTTGTGAATCAAAATTGTAGATTTTGTGGAGGACTACAACTTTCATGTTGGAGGTTTTCTTTGAATCAAATTGCATCATGGTGAAAAAGTTGGGCAAAGTTGGAAAAAAAAAGAAATTTTCATAACTTAGAAAATTTCTAAGTTATGAAAATTTTCCCATGTTTTGACACATCTTGATGAAAAATGACCCTTGGCACTTGATTTTGACCAAAAAGTCAAAGTTTGACTTTTCAGTATACAGTTGATTTTTGATTAGTTAACTAGAAAATTCATCTGTCAATCCAATGCATTTGAGATCTTTTGAACCTTGTGATTAGGTCAAGATGATTCCATTGAGTCCTTGAATCCATGCTTGAACCCAATTTGCCATTGGCTAGGTGAAAAATCAGAAATTGTCCTTTTGCAGTCAAAACTCTAAATATGACCATTTTGCCCTTTTGATGATCTGATCAAATTTCTTGAGGAGTTGTGGTCCAAACTTGATCAAATGGTTCATATGAGCCTATAATGTTGACGTGGATAAAAAATTATGAGGTTTGACTATAAATTGGTCACAATTGACTTTTTCCCCAATACAACTGATTTCTAGGTCAACTGATTAATTGACTGGGCAAAAATTTGATTCAAAGCTGGAAACTTGGTAGGGGCAATCTTATAAGTCCAACATGAAGTATGAAAGTCACATTGAGCATTGGAAGTCCAAAATTCCTTGTGCAATCTCAAACCCTAATTTCAGGTCATCAGTGCAAGGATATGTTTTGAGTAGAGCAAACCCTAATCCTGTCTGGAGTTCAAATAGTCTTGTGAGGGGAAATCTTAATAAAATGAGAGGGCAAATTTTGGGGTACAACACCGGTGAAGTCCCATTTCCTCAACAGAGCTTTGTTCCCCTGCAAAGGTTTTTACCCCTCAAGTCTGGTTTGTTATATTGGTGGCATCCTCAATACGGCTGCGTGCTGTCTTTTCCAGAGATTACAGTCTCGCCCTGATCTTCTCCCACAACGCCCAATCTTCATTTGGAATTTCTTCTTAAAGTTAATCAGTTTCAGTCTGATCTTCTCTAGGAGTTTGCAATTTATTTTTGCAACTCCTCTCTATGTTTTCAACTTATTTTTTCTCCAATTTTGTCAAAAAGATTATTTTTATCTGTTTTGCCCTTTTTTAACAGTTTCCACTTTAAATTGATGCTGGAAAATCCAATTGTACTTGTGCAAGCTTGAATTTTGAGAATCCTTGTGAGAAATTCATTGAGAAATGAGAGGGAAAATTTTAGGGTACAACACAACCATAACACATTTATACTTGGATATACAACACCACCTTGTCATCTTAACAACATTTCCAACACCAAAACACATACACGATTTCATTCCCATATAATATATATATATATATATATATATATATATATATATATATATATATATATATATATATATATATATATATATATATATATATATATATATGTATGTATATATATATGTCAATCATCAACAATTCTATTCATATTGTCGTATCACCCTTATAGTGACATCAACATAGCCAACATAATCACCTTTGTCATGTTATGGAGTATTATTCATCCTTTACGGTAACCAATAACAACATCACGACAACGGGAACATAATCATTATAAAATCAACTTAACAGTATAACTCAACAATTATACACACAACTCACCATCAACTAACAACCACATTAATATCCTTATAAAATTAACAAATGTTTACAAGAAACACAATACCCTGGTACATCATCCCTATATCAACAATCCACCAAATCAAACATGTAGATCCAAACATATTATTCCCATAGGCTTATGACATTTATTCCTTCACTTCTAACGAGTCATACACGCATAGCAACTACGCCATATCACGCTTCAGCTGCGCAACTCTGATCATCCATCTTACGTCACAGTCCTGATTAAAATTTCCGTCAAATATATGGTTTACAAGTTTCAACCTAGTTTTGGACTTTCTTTAACATCCACCATAAGATCGTTGTTCACTTGATATTCTCAATATTTCACTTGGCGACGTTAGCTCGCATATAAACCCGCTACTCCAAATTGTTCAATACGTCTCAACGCTTTCCTAGCCATTCCTCTATTAATTCACACAAACTGGTGAGTGACTATCCTCACGATATAACATCAATCACTTTACACACCATTAAGACAGAAACACAAATCTATACCATCCAACACGATCTCGTCTACTATCAACAAGAGATTAAGGGTGATCAGTTCCTCAATTTCTCAATAGATAGCCGACAACCATAATGGAGTATAAACCATCGTTACCAAAATATAATAGTGTTTCTTTAGAACTTGTACTCAAGTCACCTAAAGCACCATAATCCAATAATCTCCAATAAGGTTTACAAATACTCCCATAATTTCCCTCTCATTCGATTTTATCAATGAGACACCAATGCTCAACATATTACACGGTCCACATTACACTCACTTAGCCTCACACAGAAGTTAAGTATCCTCCAACTCAATAATTACTTTATTCATCTCCGTATCATCAGGAATACAAATTCGATTATGGAATCTCAACACACCCTGTGCATCTAACTTGAAATCATCATTCTCATACTGATCGACTCCAACCACTGAATCTACCATTTCCAAATCTAACTTCTGAGCTTCTTTGATACTGTCCAGAATATCATTGTTAATCTTCAACATCCCCAACATAACACTCTTGGGTATCACTTCATAAACTAAGATCATATCTCTGAATTGTTGAATTAAATCTAATTCTTTAACCATCATTGTCGACATATGTAAAGTATTTTGACTTAAAGCATCAACCACGACATTAGCTTTACCTGGATGATAATTCAAACCAAAATCATAATCTTTCAACAACTCCAACCATCTTCGCTGTCTCATATTCAATTCCTTCTGATCAAATAAATACTTTAAACTCTTATGGTCGCTAAATACTTCAAATCTAGAATCAAAAAGATATTGTTACAAATATTCAACATAAACACCATCGTTGCTAACTCTAAGTCACGCGTAGGATAATTCCTCTCATGAACTATGAGTCGTCTATAAGCACAAGCAACGACTTGTCTATTCTGCATTAGCACACCACTAAGTCCCATCTTATACGCATTCATAATACACTACAAATGACTCACTCGGATTAGGAAAAACCAATACCAGAGCAGTCGTCAATCTTTTCTTTAGTTCTACAAAACTTTCTTCACGTGCAACATCTCATACTTGAAATGATGAACGACTATCCTTTTTAATGCTGAACATCTCATTTCTCAACTTAATCTTCAACAACTTATTATGCTTGACCTCGTATCGAACAACTACGATAATAATCATTTATGCCTAAAAAGCCTCTAGTTCTGTAAATAACTTCGGAGTTCCTCCATATGGAATGCATCAACCATATTCAAAAACACTTTTATAAGATAAAATATATTTCTATCTCCTCATAGGTTCAAACAAAACACCAATCCAATACTCAGAACACAAGATATAAATTTTCAAAGTTATCCGAAAATACGAACACCGACGTCATGCAGCGACATACTAATACACACCTCACAATAACATCATAACAAAATTTATTTGTTCCAGTACCAACACTTTCCATTCTTATTTCTTGAAATCTCACTCATCTCCTCGCATTTACGACACGTTTCACAATTCAAAACATTCTAAAAACTTCAACAACTTTTACAATCACTCACAAGGATCCCACAACAAGGTCTACAACAATTTGTCACTCTATCACCATTTAAACATCGACATCTTACACAAGGGCTACTCAAACCGACAACTTCACAGTCCACCAGCCGCGCTGAAACATCGCAACTTTCTAAATTCCATCTTCTAAAAATTATCCTTGTTACTTAATAATTACCTTCATAAATATCAGGGATTTACACTCAGTAACCGTTACATTGCTCCTCATCCTTCGAGAAGTAAACATCCACAATTCCTGATCATCCTCCCTCAAACGTTCCAACTTGATTAACAAACAAAATCTTTAATCCATGTCACCTTTGGATTCGGGAAACAACAAAACTTCAACGATACTCGCACTGTCGCCATCAACAACATACTGAACTAACATCTTGCAATCGAAACATATCCAAGAAGCAAATTTTCTCCCCCACTTATCTTCAAACGAACTCCTACATACAAGAGATTATAAAACCAAGCAAGCACCGATAGTGTTTCACACACTTGTCGCATACTAAGGAACAAACAACATTAGACAACTTGGATGGACGAATCGACTTGCTCTGATACTGTTGTACCCCAAAATTTTCCCTCCCATTTTTACTCAAAACGTGTTCCTAGAGGTCCTCAATTGCTCAGGGTTGACCAAGAATTGACCAGACAAGTTCTCCACTTAAGCAAAGAACCTCTAACTTGGGTTTGACTTCTCATCAAGATGGGTGAGCTCCAAAGGTATCAAATGTTTTCCATTGTCCTAATATGCCTTTAATATTATCCATGACAAGTTTCATTCCTTGCACTACAATTTTGCTCAGTCAACTGCTCAAATGTTAGAAAATCAACCATGTTAGGTCAAAAGTCAACTATGGCCCAAATACAATCAAACTTCATGATTTTTGGTCAACATCAACATTTTGAAGTGATATCCATCATTTGATCAAGGGTTGATCATGATCTTCTCCCACAACGCCCTGATCTTCTCCCACAATGCCCAATCTTCATTTGACATTTCTTCTTGAAGTTGATCAGTTTCGATATGATCTTCTCTAGGAGTTTGCAATTTATTTTTGCAACTCCTCTCTATGTTTGTAGCCCATTTCTACCGGTTACTCATTTGTTACTCCCAGCAGAGTCTCATCTCCTAAAGGGTTTCTCTCCAGCGTTTCCTCGTATCTTCTATCCTCCAACATATTCTGCAATTTATTTTTGCAAAGTCTTACCAAATCCTGACTTCCTGGTCATTGGCTTCTCAATTGGACATTCCCTAGTGAAACATTTAAACATGCATCATTACATTGCATCTACCAAAACGCGTAGCATTTCCATTATATGGAGCATTACGCAATATAAAAAAATTCAAACCTGCATCGGAATATGAGCCATTACTGTTTATGTTTATCCTCAGTGATTTGCTAGTTCTGCAAGTTTATTCCTAGCGAGGTCTTCACCCTCATTATCCCAGTTTCACCCCATACAAATTTCTTCTTGATGTTAATCATTTGATTGATTGAGTTCCCACTCTTGATTGTAGTTCAGTTTTTCCCTGGCATAGCCTTCTCGGGTCTTCAATACCTTCTTCGGTTCATTTCAATGTCTATTGATATACCAATTGAATACCGATTTCACCCTGGTTATTCACTTCCATCAGGTCTTTAGTTTTATGCTCTAATCACCTCGCTTTGGGTCGAGCTCTTATTTTCGTCTCCTCACCCGCTCATGAAATCCAGTTTCATCCTGGTACTCATCTAGTTTAGTTTTGCCTAACTAGTTATTGAGTCGAGTTTTGCCTCGTTTTTATTTTCATACCTTGGACCCTTTGACGGTGTTTTTTTACCGAGTGAAGTGTTCATGTTGCGTCCCTAGTTGAAATCAGTCTCTTTTGATCCTTGGATTCTTTTATCAATTTTCGTCACTGTTTATCCACTGATCTGAGACTTGCAAGTGCTTTGAGAAACATGCGCTCTCATCACTTTTCTTTGGGTCGAGTTTCGATCTCGTCGCTTGTGCATGAAATCCAGTTTCGTCTTGGTACTCATCTAGTTTAGTTTCTCCTAACTAGTTATTGAGTTGAGTTTCACCTCATTTTTGTTTTCATACCTTAGACCCTTTGACGGTGTTCGTTTATCGAGTGTAGTGTTCGTGTTGTGTCCCTGGTTGAAATCAGTCTCTTTTTGATCCTTAGATTCTTCTATCAGTTTCCGTCACTGTTTATCCATTGATCTGAGACCAGCAGGTGCTAGGAGAAACATGCACTCTCACCACTCTTGCTATGGGTCGAGTTTCTCCTCGTCACCCGTGCGTGAAATACAGTTTCGTCCTGGTACTCATCTAGTTTAGTGTCGCCTAACTAGTTATTGGGTCGAGTTTCGTCTCGTTTTGTTCTCCACTCCTGGGATTCTTTAAGTTCCTTCGTACTGTCTATCTTAGGTCGAGATTAGCAGGTGCTCCTAGAATCATGCACTCTAGCCACTTCCCTTTGGGTCGAGCTCAGAGTTTCGTCTCCTCACCCGCATACTTTTTCCAGAGTTTAGTTTTACCTGTTCTCTATTTGGTTTGAGTTTTATCTCGTTTTTGTAATTCATGCTCCAGTTTTTGTCCTGGCGCATCCTTCTGAAGCCTAGTATCATCTAGTCGTCTCAGGTTGAGTTTCATCTCAATTTTGTGATTTGTATCCCAGTTTTGTCCTGGAACTTTCCTTTTGAAATCTAGTCTTATCAAGTCTTCCTAGTTTGAGTTTTTATCTCATAGTTAAGAGTTAATATATGTGTTCCAATCCAGCCCAGGCTCGTCCTCCCAGAATTTATCATCACTATTTTCTCATGTTTGGTGTCATCCTTGCAATATAGAGTTAATAGTGTTTCTGCGTTTCTATTTTATTCAGAGTGCATATTTTTTGGTTCTTCTAGTATTCAATCCTCTTCCACCTTGAACGTTTGAATGCTCTCGCTTTTTCTCACTTATCAGGTTTAAGATGATTGAATAGGGGCAATTGTTGCACCCCAAACTTTTCCCTCTTCATTTTACTTTTGTGGCTTATGTTTCGTCATACACATTCATGCATTTTGAAGGACAAGATCAAGGCGCCGTTTTGGTTTTCATGATTTTCTAAAAAAATTGTGAAGTTGGTTATTTCATCAATCATTGAGGAGATGAGTCTCAGACCCTCAATTTTTGGGTCACTTAAGCTACATAAGGTTCCCATACTTCAGGATATCTTGAATGTCTATCTAATTTATCAGAAGTTTGAATGGGAAAGTATATTGAAGATGATCATTGTTTATTCCTATCCATTGGCTTTTGCGCCAAAGTTTTGATTATTGAATCTGACGTCTTTCTTGACAAAAATCTTTGAAGCATTATCATCCTGAGTTTTATCGCAGGGCACATTCAATCATCAACTGAGAATATATTTTATCTGGTTCTAAGATCAAGTGAATATTTGATTGCTTGAAGCATAAGTCGCTTATGGTTAGAGAGTTGGAGAAAGATTCATCTGTAAATTGAGGTTTGGGATGCATTTCTACTGCATTTAGTATCATCAATTGACTCAGATCTTGATCCAGCAATTATCATCATTTAAAGCACCCCAACTTTAAGGTTTCATTTAGTTCTTATGATCTTTTGGAGGTTGATTCATCATTTAGGGTTTTGGTTGATTTGTTTAGTGGAAGAGAATCCATTTGAAATGCTTCGCCAAGTTTCATTCATGGCCGTTTCCTTGAGATTTATGTCATACTTTCATTATACACTTCAAAGTAAAACAAAGTAAGATGGAGAAGTATAATAAGAATTGGCTATCATTGGAATTCAAGTTCTACGCATTCATGTTAGAACCCATTTCTATAAGTCTAACTTTATACAAATTCCATCCATTTCTCACCAAAGTTTCATTTTCAATAAAAGAAGGATTGTTCAAGTTCAAGTTCCAAGTCTTTAAGAATTACAAGCTCAATTTCAAATTTGAATACATACAAGTTTAAGAATGTTGAAAACACAAGTTCACTTCAATATGAAAGCAAAAGTTGAAGAAGTCTTTATTTGGATTCCATTCAATATTTTGTTTGTGTTACAAATACTTTGACGAAAAGTATGTTTTTACAAATTCTATCCAAAATTTGCTAAGCTTACAAAATATTACATTGAGGAAAATTCCATTTAAATACAACAACAAGTCAAGAGTTTCCTAAGTCTAAGTTCTCGAGTTTGACTTCTTCTTCTTCAAGCATCTTCTCCATGTTCATTTCGGTCCACTTTATATCTTCTTTTTTCATACTTTTACCATTGTTGTGTTCATAAAACAAAAAGAAAAGAAATTGGTTAGAAAGGCAATCAAACTTCGAAACTTAAACAGAATTTTCCAAGAAAGTTTCATCTTCAAATTCATCATGAGGGTTTGTGTAGAGGAATCAGTTTAGAGGGTGATTTTTTAAGTCACATTCAAGCATCCACAAAGCCTCATATCCATGTGTTTTAAAATAAAATCAAAATATCAATACATAATCATGGGCAAAATTCTACTTCAAATCTCAAACAAAAATATAAGAAAAAAAGGCTTTTGTTCGGTTCACAATAAAACAGGGCAAGCATTTAGTAAAACAACAGGTGTAAATCACATTTCAAGCCCAATAACAGATGCAACAAGCAGCAACTCAGCAATTGGTTTTCAGCATTGCTAGGCAAGTATCAGAAAATGAAAACAAACTCAGGATTGTAACGGTCCAGCCCAACAGCATCAAGAAGTTCACATATCAGAAAAATAATAAAATCATAATCACAGTTCTGGCCAAACATAACAAGAAACAACATTGCAAAATTAGAAGGTCCAGCATCACTGTTCACATCAGAAATCAGAAAAATCATCACAAGACAGATACAAGTCCAGCCCAACATCAAAAGTTCTCACAACAGAAATTACAGCCTATCAGCAAAAATAAATGAAAACAAACTTTAGAAAATGATAACAGAAACACAATTGCCAAAGCCCAAACACAAAACAAATTCAGCAATCCTGTTATCATAACAAATCACAGAGTTCAGCTATCAAGCAGCAACCCTAATCCATCTCACTATAAAACCATTCAATTGCACAAGTTTCAGGGGGATCAACTGTTCACAAAAACCAAAAAGTTACGCAACAGCAAATCGAAAAAACCTAAAAAAGGATTTTCATCATGTTCCTCCCACAAACCTTCCGGATATGAAAACAAGAGAGCAAAAGTCCATCACAAATCTCGAAAAAAAGATATATACGAAATCGTAGCAAGTTTTCAAGCTAACAAAAACCCTATCATCATTTTCCTATAACACTAAACCCTTCAGAATTTGTTTTTCTTAGAAATTGTAATTTCTGATTTTTATGAGAGAGATGAAGAGGAAATAGAGGTCGCAAAGATTTCAGAAGAAGAAGATTTGAGAGATATCACCGGAATTGCGATCAAAGCAGCTTAGGGTTTCCGAAAATCCCCTTCAAGATCTACAACCAATCGGACTTCACCTACAAAATCGGACACCAGATTTGTAATCAGAAGAGAGAGGCGAACATGAATATGTAAGAAAATCAAGGATCGGAGCAAGTTTGCCGCTCGCCGCCGCTGCCGCCGCGAGGTGATTTCCAGCACGGCGGAAGCGGCTTCTCAGGCGAGCTCTAGAGGAAGAGAAAGATGAGATAATGACAGAGTGAAACAGAATGAACCATCATTTTTCCTTTTTGTTTTGTTTAATTATGATTTAAACAAATGTTTTATTAATATAATCTTGATTAGTACACTAATTAGACGGTGATAATTGTCATCTCCTTGTGGATTTCTTCTAACTTTGTGCAGGTTCCTTGCCAATCATACCATACTCCCTCGCGTCGTCACCGTCAGATCTCATCAAATTTGGATCCAACATCCAGAAGCGAGTCCTCATTGTGTTCTTATCTGGAAGCGCCTCACCAGACCCCTTTTGTCCACCATCTTGCACTTAAAGATCAAGCTTATGGTGCACCTTTCACCATTACCATTAGATCTCAGCTTATTTAAATTCGACAACTTAGACTGGTTGCCCTATGATGCACCAGCACAAAGCTCACACATTGGATCATATGGCCCTCACCAGCGAATGGGCTTGCTCTTCATGGGTCCAATGAGTTGCTTTTCAGCACCCCCTATATTACTGTTTTCAGGCCCAATTATTTCTTTTCTTTATATTAGTTTTTGCATCATTACATTTTAGTTAGATTTTTTTTATAATAAAATACAAGATATATTTTCTTATCATAAATAATTAAATTAAAAAATATTGTTTTTATATTATTAATTATGTTGCTAATTAATTTTATTAGATAGATTGTTTTAATTTAATTAGTTATTTAAATTATATTTCGATTGGGTTGTATTATTTTGTTATTTAGGAGTTCTATCAAATAAAAATACAAAGGATATCATTTGATTTAGATAATAAATTAAATTAAAATATATTATTTAATATCATTAATTAATTAATTAATTATATTAAATAGGATTATTTAATTTAATAAGTTATTTAAATTATTTTTAATTGGCTTGTATTGTTTGATTATCTAGACTATTAATCGTATTATCAATTCGACTCATCCCCATTCGTAAACTTGTACCCCCCCCCCCCCCCCCCCCCCCATTCCCATATGGTTTGTAATAATTTAGAATTTTATTTTCTTTGTTATTTTCTTTATATGTTTAAATTGCTATCATGCATATTTTGTTTAAATTAGAACACATGGCCTCCTCTTGCGCTGATCATCAATGAAAAGGTATCCACGTACAAATGCACACTTGCACATATTTCATAGTTTGGTCATGGGCTTTTCTACAGCGACAACTATTCGATCAATTGTTCCAATTGGTCGTTTAGAATACTAGTGCCACACTAGTCCCACTTTCTAGGAGCATGCATATAGCCACCTTGTATGGGCTCTTGATTTTTTATCTTATGCATTGAAGCAACTCTCTCCTCTCCCCTTGGTCCACATACCAAGCATCTTCATAAAGGGTCTCATAGTTGAGTTTGGGCATGGCCATTCTCACGAGGTTAATCAAGTTTTACCCTTGGTTAACCATAACCCGAATCAACCACATTGGTCCTTATACCAAGTGTTTCCATGCAAAAAAGGTCTCAGGTTGAGGGTAAGAGCACCTACTCTCACGAGATTAATCAAGTATACCCCTTGGTTAATCATAACCCGATTCAACTCCCATACCCCAAGCATTCTCCTTATCTTATGGACATTTGGGTTATGACCTTGCGATCGATCATTGACGCAACCCGGGCAAGCCTAATTAGTGATTGATTAAGGAGATTCAAGGAGTCGTTCTGTAGAGTGGTCTTATCTCATGCGCTTCGAAGAGGCAACAGATCTACTCTGTTAGGTATCATTATAACCTCAATCTTATCTCTGCATCTTAATCATGTCAAATAGGAATAGAGATGCTCGAAAGGGACTTCCATTGCTGATATATGTCAGGAGTCCCTCTGGTTTATTTAAAGACCTATTTAAGGCGATTCTGCATATGTACCTTGCTTGCTACTCATGTTTAAACACTTGATTGTTTACTTATTTGATATTCACCATGCTCCCTTAGGACCACTCGATCAGAGTAGCTTTCGAGCTAGACATTAGGATAGATAGCCATGTATGCTAACATAGGGTAGAAACTTCCCTCTTTCATCTTTAACCTTAAGGCCAATCATTGTATGATAACATTTGGGCTAGAGATTAGGATAGTCTCCCTTAGTTGTTTTCTTTTCCTTTACATTCTTGCATCTTAAAACTAAAACTTTTTCTTGGAAAATCATAAAACATCTCTAATAAACTTGAATCCTTCTTCAAGGTAAAAAATACAAACCAATCTTAATTGTTTGTGCGCCTTTCTGTTTGATATTTCATCATATTTTCCATGATATCCTGTTATCTTTTAGCCGATGTTTCGCCATCGCATATTTGTTTGAAACTGATGTTTCTCCATCGCACATGTTTGTTATCCTAATTTGATTCTCAATATCATAGTAGGTATGATGTTTTATCATTTGGTTTATTGATGTTTTTCCATCCTTACCATGACACCCTGTTATCTTTTAGCCGATGCTTCGCCATTGCATATTTGTTTGAAGCTGATGTTTCACCATCGCAAATGTTTTTTATCCTACTTTGATTCTCAATATCATTATTAGGTGTAATGTTTTGTTCTCTGGTTTATTGATGTTTAACCATCTTTGCCACGTTATCTTCATATCTCTTAGCCGATGTTTTGCCATCGCACATTCTTTTAGTCGATGTTTCTCCATCGCACATGTTTGTTATCCTACTTTGATCCTCGATATCATTGTTACGTGTGATGTTGTCATCTGGTTTATTGATGTTTTGCCATCTTTGTCACGTTATCTTCATATCTCTTAGCCGATGTTTTGCCATCGTACATTCTTTTAGCGATGTATCGCTATCGCACATGTTTGTTATCCTATTTTGATCCTCGATATCATTGTTAGGCGTGATGTTTTGTCATCTGGTTTATTAATGTTTTGCCATCTTTGGCATGTTATCTTCCTATCTCTTAGTCGATGTTTCACCATCGCACATGCTTTTAGCCAGTGTTTCGCCATCGCACATGTTTGTTATCCTACTTTAATTTTCAATATCATTGTTAGGTGTAATGTTTCATCATCTTGTCTGATATTTTGCTATCATGCTGGTGTTTTATCTCCTTATCTGAGTTTGTGTTGCCATGCGATGTCTTGTCATCTCTTTTCGCTATTTTATCATCATTGTTGTTCTATATGATGTTTTGCCATCTTGATTGTTTCTTTTATCTTCTTAACTAAAAAACACAAACCAACCAAAATATACGAGCCAAACTACGGCTGCTCTGATTCCTTAAAAGGTATACGTAGGCACTGGGGTAGGGCCCAAGCGAGCACAACTTTTTTTCCATACATTATTTTCTCTTCTCTTTTTGCATGCATTCACTCCTTGCATCTTCCTTTTTCCTTCTAAAGCTTTAAATATAGATTTACACACCCTTAGATTAGAACAAACAAGAGTGGATACCATAGAGTACTACGGGTGTGTGGGGTGCTAATACCTTCCCCTCGCGTAACAGACTCCCTTACCCGATCTCTCGGTCGTAAGACCATGATTTCACCTTCTTCAGGTTTTCTCGATGTTCACCTTTCCCCTCTCAGCAGTATAAAAGACGTTCGGTGGCGAATTCATTGATTTTATTATCAGATGATGGTTCATCCAGGTTATTTCACCATTTAATGTGATTTTGTCCACTAAGAGAGTTTTTGTTCGTTGGATATTTGTCGTGTGAATTTATCCACTGTCAAACAAATAGTCATATGGAAACAACGATGTTCAAATAATGCAAAGTTTATGCTTGTCTTGATGTTTTGAAAATGTGTTTTAGAAGATAAAAGAATTTTTGTAAGAATGTGAATTCAACTCACGATTTAGAGTAACGCCTTACAGGAGTCAGGATACCTTTTGTAACAGTATGCTTTCGGACTAACCCATGCTTCAATTAGTACTTTTGAAGGGTTTTAACGTGGCTTGGTTCACGGTTTAAGAAACAAAGGATAAGGCTCAAAGTGTATTTGTATCCATCCCGTTCTCCATGATGTTCCCCATTCCTAAACTCAGTTAATTATGCATTTGAACTCCAATTGAATCTGGAATGACGTTTTGGTGATGGTTCAGACAAGTTAAGTTTGTCGGAAGACAGTCATTTTTGCAACATTTTTCATGTTGTTGAAGATTTGTAGTGTCCTCCTTTTTATTTACTATCCCTAATTTTTGCCTGACTGTTCTGGTTTTTGAGAATACAGCCAACGAGATGCCCTAGTTTTTTTCCCTAAGTCTCATTCGTAGATTTTGACTTAGTGGGCTTTTCTTTTGAGAGATAATGATTTCCTATGTGATAGGGAACCATCGTCGTCTCTTGATTCCAAAGGAATGTTTTTGATGTCATTCATTATGTACGAAGTGAAAGCTCGCGACTGAATGCATATTTGAATTAACTGAGAGACTACCCTGCCCCAGGTTTTGATTAAAGGTTTCATTTTGTCTGGAAAAGAAAACTCTTACTTTTTAGGCTCAAAGGGGTTGACTAGGGATTATCCTCCTTATAACTCCAGTGTTTAGGAATTGAATCAAACGCATGTACATCGTCAGCAAGGTTTGTCCAAAAGCATATTGTATGAGATTATGGTATTGTTTTCGTCATCCTCCCTCTAAAGGCTTGCAACTTTTAAAACAAGAGTTGAATATTATAAAGGGATTAAATAACATAGTTTAAATATAATTAATTCAAGACAAACATATGCAATGCATTAATGAGACAAAGTTTGACATTAATAAATAAGTGGTTGAACAATCAAAATAGATTACAATTGAAAATTCAAAATGAAAAGGACGCTCTCAATGATTTGGCATAGGAGTAGTGATCACGTTGGGAGCCTCTGGAGGATCAAACTAAATCTCCTTGGCATCAATCATGTCTTGAATCTTGTTCTTCAGAGCCCAACAACTATTCGTGTTGTGTCCAGGACTATCAGAATGGTATGCACACCTTTCATTGGGATGATAGTAGGAGAAACATTATTGGGGTTCCGGAGAGGAGCCTTTAACGTAATCAACTCCGCCTTCAACATGTGTTGTAATGCTTGGGCCAGTGGCATGTTGATCTTGGTAAATTGTCTTTTAGGCGCGACCTCCTTACACTGATTCCCCTGTTGACATTGTTGGGTCGATGCAGGATTGAAGATCAGAACTTCCCCCATGTGTTGGTGGTGGTTACTCTGGTTACGACCTTTTTGACCGTACACAGCATTGGAATCTTTGTTCCCATTCAAAGATTGTTTTCCTACACTTGAAGATGCAGCCCTTTGGATTTTACTACTTTTGATGCCAACTTCGACTCTTTCGCCAGTTAGTATTAGCTCGGTGAACCGGCTGAGGAGCTTCTGATTAGGTGATTGAAGAAAGGTCCCGTAAAAGTTCCCATAAAGATGTCAATCAGCTCCCTGTCAGTTAAGGGTGGCTGCACTCTGCCTTCCAAGTCTCTCCATTTTTGGGCGTATTCTTTGAAGCCCTCGTTGGAACCCATGGTCATATTCTGCAACTGCATGCGAGTTGGCGCCAGATCAGCATTGTATTGGTACTGCTTATAGAAATCAGCAGTCAAGTCCTCCCAGGTGTGAATGTGGGGACTCTCTAAATGATAGAACCACTCAAGTTGCGTCCCGCTAAACTGTCATGGAAGAAATAGACCTAGAGCTTTTGATCAGTTGTGTATGGTTGAATCTTACGGACATAAGATCTCAGGTGCATCTTAG
Organism: Vicia faba; assembly: GCA_948472305.1. Classification (NCBI taxonomy): domain Eukaryota; kingdom Viridiplantae; phylum Streptophyta; class Magnoliopsida; order Fabales; family Fabaceae; genus Vicia; species Vicia faba. The sequence continues at coordinate 94,306,060 of OX451735.1, read as the reverse complement.
GACAAGAGACCCCATCATACGTGGAAAAGGTAGGGATTTTGAACTTTGGTGGGATGACCACTCCAGAAACCAACCCCATTTCTTCAAAGTCCAGACCAGGTACTCTCTGGATTTCCATGGCGTTGAGGCGATTCTCCAGCTGTTTGTATTTGTCGTCCGCAGGAGGATAATGTTCTTCAGCGTAGTCTGCCTCTTCTTTGTTACACCCCAGACTGTGATCCCCTTATTTTGTCTGATTATCCCCCTCAGTTGACGGAGTTGCGAATCCTAGAGCTCGCACTGCTGGTCCTCTAAACCTCCTTCCCAAATTCAGGACGGCTATTGACTTCTTTGTCTTTTTCTTCTTGTCTTTAAGAATGAGAGTCTTCAGGTCCTCTTGCCCCTTAACCATAGCCAGGAACATTTGTTGGAATTGGGCATTTTGTGCTTTGAGATCCTTCACCGTCTGTTCCATATCCATCTTAGTGAAATAAGCAGTAGGAAGATAAGGATATCTGTGTGGGAGAAACCTGTCATAATATGATGCATGGTATGTTGATGCATGTTTTCAAGGATCTCGCGGGGTAAACACAAGAAGATGTTAGAAGTTGAATTTTGATCAACAAATTTGATTAGAGAACGTCTTATCAGTGGATGTCCTTCCACGAGAATCAAGCTCATCATGTCAAGTGGGTCATCGCCCTTGACTCAAGTTACCGTGCCTTGGTCTTTGACAGTGTTTTTGATTAGAGAATGAATCCTCTTGCCCTTTGATAGGCGTCTGGTTCAACATGACCCTGCATCATAGGCCCTTGAGATCCTTGAGGTGGTTATTGAAAATGCTATGTGTTGTACCCCAAAATTTTCCCTCTCATATTTCTCAAAACATTGCAAGAAAAATCTCCAAGTGGCTCAAGTTTACTCAAGATTTGGTCAGGCAAGCTATCTCCTAAGGCAGTCTACCCCAAATTAGGGTTTTGTGTTGCATCAAGATCCTTGAATCCAAATGACATCAAGTGCTCACCAATGACCTAATATGTTCTTAAGATCATCCATGTCAAATTTCAAGCCTTGCAGAGGAAGTTTGCTCAGTCAATTGCTCAAAGGTCCAAAAGTCGACTATGCTAGGGCAAAAGTCAACTGTGACCTACAGACAATCAAACTTAAAGATTTTTTGTCAAAATTCTCATTTTGAAGGATATTTCATCATTTGATCAAGGGTTAATCATGATTCACCAAAGATTTCTCAAAATTCATCAAGATTCAAAAATTGCTAAATTAGGGTTTTATAGGAAAAGTCAACTCAACTTTGACCAAGCATAACTTTCTCATACTTTATGAGAAATGACCAATCCAAAGCTCATTTTAAAGAGGATGCAATTCCCTACAATCCATCTTCATACCCCAAAATCAAAAAATGCATTCACAAGAAGTTATGAATTTGGATATTATAGGTCATTTTTGAAAGTCAACAAAAACACCTTTTGTGCCAAAGCTTATAACTTGAGCATGGAATATTAAAATAAGATGAGATCAAAAGGGTTGATTATAGGACATCTCAATCTTTCTAAAAAGTCCAAGAACACTTCCAAAAGTTAAAAATTGAAGAAGTTATGCATTATTGAAGTTGGACTTTTTTGCAAAGTTGCCAAAAGTCAACTATCCCCAAAACTTCAAATTTTGTCAAATGGGCCCATTCTTTTCCACTTGATTTGAGTTTGCATTTTATCCCACGTGCCCTAGCCTAATCCATGTTCCTATATCTCATTTTTATTATTTAATTTGATTTTTATTTGAATTTATTCATTTTAAATCAAATAAAATCATATAAAATCTAAGGCATTGATAATTCATGATTTTTTGGATGCTTTAGGCTTTGAATACAGCTCTTATGTGAATCAAATTCGAATCAAGGCTTGTATGCACAAAAATATCCAAATCAAATCAAATTTGGAAGGTTTTAATGGTGGAATCAAATCCAATTCATGAGCATTGATATGGAGAGATTTGTACCAAGTTTCTTACCCTAATGCAATACACATTACATAAAGAAGCTAAAGCACACGAAATAAGGGTTGGCAAGTGTTGGAAGAGGCAGAACAAAAGTGAGAAAAATCACAAAAAATTTGGAGATCAAAATCCAGGTTAGAGGCAGTTTCAGGACGCGAGAGTGGTCTCAATCGATTCCTGGCCATTCACACAAGCTAACTCGGTCAAAACCACATATCCTCAAGCCTCCAAACGCATTGTAAGTCTCACGTAAACGACCCCTGTTCTTGAATTCGATTTGATTTGTTCTTGCATCATTTGAGAAAACTAATGGCATATTTGTGATCACAAGAGCATTTGCAAACTTTTCATAATATTCAATTGCATTTATCTGGCTTATATGGAGAACCACCATAGCTAGGGTTCTTCGTTTGTTTTTAGGGTTTTCTGTTTCAGGTAAAATTGAGACACAAGAAGAACGTGGTTTTGATCAGGAGGCCATGACGAATTGAACCATGCCCTTGAAAGTTATTTTTATTGCTTGAGGATGATTTTAGGGATAAGCTGCAATTTTTGCTGCGGATGAAAATCCGCAGGTAATTTTTACAGGGGTTTAAGGACAGGGACGATGAGGTGTCCTCCGTCCATTTGCTATTTCAAATCTTGGCGCCTTATTTTTATTTTCTGACCAATTGATTTTGTTTTATTATATTATTATTCCTTTGCATTATTATAACAAACAAAGCAGTTTGGCGTGGTGGCAAAGTGAGCAGTGCATTTCCCCTCAGGACCTGGGTTCGAATCCCAGGTCCCCCACTTTCTCAATAATTTTGGTTTTCAGGTGATTGTATGCACGCTCAAGTTTGCAACCTACCATGCCCCCTCACCCATCCAGGCGCCAGATGGCCAATGGCCAGATCTGGTGGTCCATGACTAGAGGTACACCAAGGCCCAAGTCAATGCGCCCACACTGGATCAGAGGAAGTCAAACGGGCTAGCTGATAATGGGCCTTCAAATTGCTACCAAAACCCTCCAAAAGCAGGCCCAATTCTTCTATTCTCTTTTATTTATTTTTGTTTAAGTAGTTTAATTGTTTTATTTAATTTTCTAACAAATCACAAAATTCTGTTTTTATTAAATAAAATCACAAAAAAATATTTTTATTTCAATCAAATTTTAAACTTTTATTTTTCTAAATAAATATATTAATTGATTAGGTTTTTAATTAGAAAACTTTAACTTATTTTGTAAATAATTTTAATTAATTAGATTTAATTAGATATTAACCACTAATTTAATCATTTTTAATTTCTTTCCTAAATAATCAAAAACTCCAAAAATAATTTATTTTTTCATTTAATTAATTTATTAACTTAATTTAGGCATTTAATTTAGGTTTAATTTCTTTTCCTTAAATAAAAACAACAAAAACCAAAAAAAGGATATTTTCTTTAACCAAAAGGGTCAAAACCCTAAAATTCGCATTTGATTCAATTTCCCGCGCGCGTTACTTTTTTTTATCCAATAATGTACCTGCTTCCGGATTGTAATAGTTAAATAGGACATTTAATTATTTTTATCGTTTTATTTTATTTTTCAAATGGGTTTGTCTTTAGCAATGTAAATACCCGACGCCTTGTAATTTAAATTTCGCATTTTATTTCCGCAAATTATAACTGCTAGATGTTTGATAATAGGGTTTGCATGACAAGACTGAATTTTTTAACCTAAAATCAAATTAGATCACCCTTAACATGTATAAAGATAAAGATAAATTGAAAAGACACACTCACACATGCGCACTCTTAGGGTACACCCAACTTGGTTGCCTTCGTACACGATCATTGAGTATAGGTCATTTTAGAGGTCGTCCTCTTGTCTAAAAGATTATAGTCGCCTCGAAATAGTTGCCTCGTATATTGTTGCCTCAAACAAATGATCTAAGACATTAGGGTTACCGCTAAGGCGTCCTAACATTGCTTTGGTGACCGTATGTCCCTAATTCGAATTGACCCTCAAACTCCAACGACGGTGCTACCCACTCATTAATAGTGGGATATCATTGTATAAAGGGAAATAGCATAGAATGATTCCTTTTTTTGAGTAGGTAGATGGTTCTTAGATACTTTCTCTTTCAAAACAAAACTCTTCACACTTACACTTTTCGAACAAAGTTTTCAAAACACTTCATTACACTCTTGAGGACAGGAGCAAGAGTTAAATCGAAGTTTCAAAACAAAAACTTTTTCAAACCCACAAGCACAAAGGAAACACTTTTGAAAACAATTGAGAAAGTACCTAAGAGCCCGTGGATAACCACGGATAGAAAGGGTGTTAACACCTTCCCTTTCTATAATCTACCCCCCGAACCCGAGAAACATCTCGAAAAGGAAATTTTCTATGCTGTTTTCCTTTCCTTGTTGGATAAAAAAAAGTCGTTGGCCACTCTTGATTACCGTGACATTTTGCAAAAACAAAATGCAAAACGCAAACCAGCATTCCAAAAAACAGCCAGTTCTTCCCACCGTATCACAGAATTCGCGACTCTGTTGGGGAATATTAAGTGGGGTGTACCTTAGGAGTAGTTCATAATGTTTTCAATTGCTTGATTTGTATGCTTTATCTTTGTGGGTTGAATCAGAGTTACTATAGATCCTAACCCGGATGTGGGGGATACCCTTTAGGTAAGTAGCAATAAACAGTGAGGGAACTGTACGGCGTAGACCAATACGGTTGAAGCAGTAGCTACGTTGGTGTGGCACTTTAGTTTGTACCGATATCCCTTTTGGTGGAACAAGGAGAATATGGGTCTTCTAAGGGGTCACTAAGCACCAACTGACCTTAGAACCTATAATTGACCAACTTGGCCATAGAACAGTAGCAATATGCTACACTCATTGAGACCAAACTCTCGCGATGATTCCGACCGCAAGAAAAGGTTGCCAAACTGGAATTATGACCGATCGAGGGTGGTCAGTGATATTGAGAACCTCTAGAACCCGGTTACTATTACTAGGACAGGTTGAACCAACTAAACTGAAACAGGGTAATACCTAAACTCCATGCCAGCCTGAAATTTAAGGGCTATTGTGTGACTTGTGTGCTTTTAACTTGAACTACTTGCACATGTTTGTTATCTAACAACATGAGTTCTTTGCAGGTTTTGTTTACAGTCCTTATCCAATAACTTGGATTTCTTGCCGGATTTACTTACTTACATCACCTTGAATTTGATTAAACGCATAACATACACATCATAACATCATGACTTAACATTTCCTTAACCATTTCAAGAATCTCAAGGGTGTGTGATGCAGGTTATGGTAAATCAAATGTCCAGCAAGGGGCAAAGGGGATTTATTTTCCTCTAGCCAATGTCGTCTAAAGATCAAAACACGATAACTCGAGTCAGGGGCTATGACCCACTCGATATGGTGAGCTTGACTCTTGAAGAAGGACTCTTGATGATACGAAGTTTCTTCAATCAAAGCCGTAAAATTCAAAATCTAACAGTTTCTTGTTTACCCCACGAGATCCTTGAAAACATTGCATACATATATCATACATATCATTGCATAACAGGTCTCCTAGTACAGGTCTCTCATGTTCTCGCTGTTTATTTCAGAAATGGCTCTCCAACAAGACAACCAAGATCTTCATACTCAAGAAACCCAGTTGAGGGAAATGTTCCTAAACCTATCCAAGGGGAAGGAAGAGTTGAAAACACTCCTCGTCGGGAACCTGGTTAAGAAAAGTCCTGAAGACAATAAGGACGAACGGTTGGAGCAACTGCAAGATGAGGTAGATACAATGAGAACCCAAATGCTGGGGAAGATGGCTCTTACCAAGGCTTAGCCCAGGAACAAGAAGAGTTGAGAACCATTATCAACCAGCTTCATCAAGACAGATACAACAGTATGAAGCAAATAGTCGAGGCCAGGGACCAAGTTATTGATCAACCTCCAAGAAGACAAGGGTTTGGTTTGGTGAAGAATGAACCTCTCCAAGTTGCTACTACCTCACGGGTCCAACAACAACCTCGCCCAAAACAACGGGTTAATCAGAGTAAGCCAGATATGCCCAAGAGGCAGTTTACCAAGCTCAACATGCCGCTGTCCCAAGCTTTATAACACCTATTGAGATTGAATTTGGTGACGTTGATAGGACCTCATCCGAATCCCAAAACTTCTTCACCTAACTACAATCCTGATGCAAGGATTGCATACCATTCCAACAGCCCGGGGCATGATACTGACAACTGTTCGAAGTTGAAATACAAAATTCAAAACCTGATTGATGAAGGAACATTGGAATTCACACAAGATGGTCAACTGGAATGTTTCTATCAATCCTCCAATGCTCTCCATTTGAAGTGACAAGTTCTTACAAGAGAGGCTTTTGTTCATTAGAATTTTCAAGTTGTAATTTTCTTTTGATTGTTCGAATATTTGTTCATGTCAAACTCTGTTACTTTATCAATTCATTGCATATGTCTGTTTTGAATCAATCCATTCATATTCACTATATTTAAAATGCTTTCCTTTTTGTGATGTTCAAATCTCGATTAAAACTCTAAGCCTTTAGAGGGAGGATGACGAAAATGATATCAAAATCTCTACAGTATGCTTTTGAACAGACCCCGCTGACGATGTACAGGCGTTGTTTCAAATCCTAAACAGTGGAGTTATGAGGAAGATAATCCTTAGTCAACCCCTTTGAGCCAAAGAAGTTGTAGTTTTTCTTTTCACACAAATTAAAACCCTTAATCACAACCTGGGGCAGGGTAGTTTCTCAGTTAATCCGGGTGCACAATGAATGGAATCAAAGAGGTCCTTCCAAAATAAAAGATGGTGCTGGTTCCTTATAATTGTCAGGACAGGAAGTCATTATCTCTCAGAAATAAAATCCCATTAAGTCAAAACATATGAAGGAGACTTACAAAACCGGGGCATTCCGCTGACTGTAATCATAAAATAAACAGTTCAGGAAAAAGACAGGGATAATAAAATCAAAAAGAAAGAGATCCTATGAACTCTCAACAAAAATGACTGCCTGTTCAAAATAAATTGTCAGTATCCGAACCATCACTGGAATATCAGAGCAAAAGACTCAAACATGATCTAAATGCACGATTAGATGAGTTTAGGATCGAAGAACATCATGAAGAACGGGTGGGTACAAATAAATTTTGAGCCTTTATCCTTTTTTCTTGAACCGTGAACCAGGCCACATTATAACCCTTAAAAGTCCTAGCTGAGGCATGGGTTAGTTTGAAAGCATACTGTTACAAAAGGTATCCTGACTCCTGTAGGGCTTTCTGTAAATCCTGATTTGACATCACATTTTACAAAAATTTGCTTGTTTTATTGAAAACTACATTTTCAAAGAACTTCAAAACAGACATAAGCTTTGCATTCTTAAAATAACATTGTGTGCATATGACTATTTGTTCAACAGCAAAGAAATTCGCACGACGAATATCTAGTGAACAAAAACCTTCTCAATAAAAAGCATCACCTCAAGTGGAAAAACACTTCCAACTAAGGGGCACGACGTGATCATTGTCCATCATCTAGGGAAACCAAGTCAAGATTCGAGGAATCTCGCAAAGATGCTAAATAGCCAGGGGCAAGTTTCCATCTGAATCACTTGGGGAATTGGACATGAATTCCAACAACGAATCTTATATGATCAAACGAACATCTTCTGGTAGTATGGCAACACAACACTACCGACAATGATAACTCCCTACACCCTGAGAGCATGGACATAGTCAGAAAAATACTGCGCATGAACAAAGACCCACTAGGTTGACAGGCCTAGGCAAAAATAAGGGCATCCCGACGAACCAAAAGGGTTCGGGAAAAAATTAGGGATAAAAACAAAAAAGATTTGTACACCCGGCAAGTCGAAAACCCGAAAGGGCAGTCCAGGAAAAAAATTAGGGATTAAAGCGTACGACTATGTCCCGTCATCTTGTCACTTGCCTACCAGAAGAATATTTGTCATTTCAATCGGTAGTTACCAAGCACCTCATAGGTTGGGATAATACTCGATCCACGAGGCCTCCGTAGGCGCCATCTCCCGCATATACATGGGCAGAAAAGTCTTGATACGAAGTCATTGTCATATCCTTAGCATGCGTCCCAGTAACATTCATTCCCCGTAGGGTAAGGAGAAAGATAATGGTGTTAACTCTCCCCAGCTGAGACTCGTAACTGTGAATGAATCGGTAATATTCTCCCCAAGAAGAGTTTATCTACCATCAGCACTGAAAAGTCTTATCGTCCCCAACAGAGTATAAAATATCCCCAGTGGAGTTTGAAGAATTGTCCCCAATAGACTCTAAAAGATTATCCCCAGTAGAGTCTAAAAGTCTATCCCCAGTAAGGTCGCTATTGGAAAGTTATCCCCAGTGGAGTTCATTCCTTTCACAAAACAGGAATTCAATCCCCAACAGGTTCCACTATCACCAGCAACGGTAATTCATCCCCAGCTGAATTTATCAACGGAATCCTCAACAGAGCATCTCTTCCCCACAGAGTAATCTCCTCATCAGTTTATTCCCCAGCGAAGTTATCCTCTCCTGCAAGTTTATTCTCACAAACATCTTCATTCACTATCCCCAGCGGAAATGAAAAATTCAATTCTTTTCTCCAGCAGCTATCCGGGATTTATTTTCCCCAGCTAAAAACATTACATTTCCATATATCATGACACATGCATTTATGCATCATATAATACAATCTCATTTATTTTGAGAACATCATTTCCTGATACATATCATGCATTACATACAACTAACCTTTACCTTTCAGGAAGGATGCGGTTAAATTCTCACAAAATTCAAAGTTTTGAAGCTTTTTACCTCAGTCGAATTACGGATGAGTTCTTAAATCTCAGCAGAGATGTTTTCTCAGTTGAAGTACATGCGAGTTCCTAAATCTCGACAAAAAGTTCCTCCGTTGAATTACAGACGAGTTCCTAAATCTCAGCAGAGAAGTTTTCTCAGTTGAATTACAGGCGAGTTCTTAAATCTCGACGAAGATGTTTCCCCAAGTCGAATTACTGACAAGTTCTTAAATCTCAACTGAATTATCCTCAGTTGAATTACAGATAAGGTTCTAAATCTCGACAAAGTTCCTCCGTCGAATTATAGACGAGTTCCTAAATCTCAACAGAGTTTTCTCAGTTGAATTACGGGTGAGTTCTTAAATCTCGATGAAGATGTTTCCAAAAGTTGAACTACTGACCAGTTCTTAAATCTCAACAGAATTATCCTTAGTTGAATTACAGATAAGGTTCTAAATCTCGACAAAGTTCCTCCGTCGAATTACAGGCAAGTTCCTAAATCTCAACAGAGTTTTCTCAGTTGAATTACGGGCGAGTTCTTAAATCTCGATGAAGATGTTTCCCTCCAGTCGAAGTACTGACCAGTTCTTAAATATCAATCGAATTATCCTCAGTTGAATTACAGATAAGGTTCTAAATCTCGACAAAGTTCCTCCGTCGAATTACAGACGAGTTCCTAAATCTCAGCATAGTTTTCTCAGTTGAATTACGGGTGAGTTCTTAAATCTCGATGAAGATGTTTCCCAAAGTCGAAGTACTGACCAGTTCTTAAATCTCAACCGAATTATCCTCAGTTGAATTACAGACAAGGTCCTAAATCTCGACGAAGTTCCTCTGTCGAATTACAGACGAGTTCCTAAATCTCAGCAGAGTTTTCTCAGTTGAATTACGGGCGAGTTCTTAAATCTCGATGAAGATGTTTCCCTCAGTCGAACTACTGACCAGTTCTTAGATCTCAACCGAGTTATCTTCAGTTAAATTACAGATAAGGTTCTAAATTTCGACAAAGTGCCTCCATTGAATTACAGACAGTTTCCTAAATCTCAACAGAGTTTTCTCAGTTGAATTACGGGAGAGTTCTTAAATATCGATGAAGATGTTTCCCCCCAGTTGAATTACGGACAAGTTCTTAAAACTCAACAGAGATGTTCTCTCAGTTGAAGTACAGGCAAGTTCCTAAATCTCAACAAAGATCAGACTTCCCTAGCGGAATCTTCCTCAATGGCAGGTATGCAAGCTCTCGCTAAGGAATCCCTTATGCAATTGATACTCCTCCAAATGGAATTTGTAAGCCCATTCCCGACATCACAAGGTTGATATCACTTCATGCGAGTGCAAATTTCTGGGCACTCTAGTGTTCAATCATCTTCCACCTTCAGATCACGAAAGGCATGAAAGCCAATCTACATACTCAAGTTTAAGAAGATTGAACAGGGGAAGCTGTTGTACCCCAAAATTTTCCTTCTCATATTTCTCAAAACATTGCAAGAAAAATCTCTAAGTGGCTCAAGTTTACTCAAGAGTTGGTCAGGCAAGCTATCTCCTAAGGCAGTCTACCTCAAATTAGGGTTTTGTGTTGCATCAAGATCCTTGAATCCAAATGTCCTCAAGTGCTCACCAATGCCCTAATATGTTCTTAAGATCATCCATGTCAAAATTCAAGCCTTGCAGAGGAAGTTTGCTCAGTCAATTGCTCAAAGGTCCAAAAGTCGACTGTGCTAGGGCAAAAGTCAACTGTGACCTACAAACAGTCAAACTTCAAGATTTTTTGTCAACATTCTCATTTTGAAGGATATTTCATCATTTTATCAAGGGTTGATCATGATTCACAAAAGATTGCTCAAAATTCATCAAGATTCAAAAATTGCTAAATTAGGGTTTTATAGGAAAAGTCAACTCAACTTTGACCAAGCATAACTTTCTCATACTTTATGAGAAATGACCAATCCAAAGCTCATTTTAAAGAGGATGAAATTCCCTACAATCCATCTTCATACCCCAAAATCAAAAAATGCACTCACAAGAAGTTATGAATTTGGACATTATAGGTCATTTTTGAAAGTCAACAAAAACACCTTTTGTGCCAAAGCTTATAACTTGAGCATGGAATATCAAAATAATATGAGACCAAAATGGTTGATTAGAGGACATCTCAAGATTTATAAAAAGTCCAAGAACACTTCCAAAAGTTCAAAATTGAAGAAGTTATGTATTGTTGAAGTTGGACTTTTTTTCAAAATTGCCAAAAGTCAACTATCCCCAAAACTTCAAATTTTGTCAAATGGGCCCATTCTTTTCCACTTGATTTGAGTTTGCATTGTATCCCACGTGCCCTAGCCTCAGCCATGTGCCTATATCTCATTTTTATTATTTAATTTGATTTTTATTTGAATTTATTCATTTTAAATCAAATAAAATCATATAAAATCCAAGGCATTGATAATTCATGATTTTTTGGTTGCTTTAGGCTTTGAATAGAGCTCTTATTTGAATCAAATTCGAATCAAGACTTGTATGCATAAAAAGATCCAAATCAAATCAAATTTGGAAGGTTTTAATGGTGGAATCAAATCCAATTCATGAGCATTGATATGGAGAGATTTGTACCAAGTTTTGTACCCTAGTGCCGTACACATACATAAGGAAGCTAAAGCACACGAAATAAGGGTTGGTAAGTGTTGGAAGAGGCAGAAAAAAAGTGAGAAAAATCACAAAAAAGTTCGAGATTAAAATCTAGGTTAGAGGCAGTTTCAGGACGCGAGAGTGGTCTCAATCGATTCCTGGCCATTCACACAAGCTAACTCGATCAAAACCACGCATCCTCAAGCCTCCAAACGCGCTGTAAGTCTCACGTGAAGAAGTGAAAAACACAAGAAGGGGGTTGAATTGTAAAACTGAAAATCAATGCAATGAACAAGATATTTTTATCCTGGTTCGTTTGATCTCAAACTACTCCAGTCCACCCGTCAAGGTGATTTCGCCTCTCTCCAACGAGGTCTTAATCCACTATATTCAACTGAATATTACAAACTGCTTTAACAACTGCTAAAGTCTTCTTGATGCAAACCACAACCCGGTTTGTCAAGGAAACACTTTCTTACAAAGAAGAGAAATCTATGTGTGTGAATGTTTTCTACAAAACTGTATCACAACTGTGATGTTACACAACTTAAGCTTATGAAACTAGATTGCTAAAATACTGAGTAAGGAATTATGAAGCGTTTAGCAAACTGAGAGAAGGAAGATGATGATTAGCTTTTAGGCGTGTAATATGATGTAGAGCATTCGCCAATTCAATCTTCATTGTGTTGTTTATATAGCACTGAATTTGTTGAACGTTGGAGCAATATTCTTGATTCAATGCCAATAACAAACTTTCCTTATTGAGCAGATCTTGTCTGGAATGATGTTGTTGATAATTATTCGCTTTGAATGCACAGTACCGTTGCTACTTAAAGCGTGTTCTGGCTTGGCCTCATTCTGACTCTGCTTAAGTGCTGATGAACTGTTGTTGTCTTTATCAGAGTGTTGAGCGCAATTCTGTTCATCAAGCTTCAGCAATCTCGTGAGTTGTTCTGATGATTCTGGTATACTGATATAGCAACTCCTGATGCTGATGTTAATAACCAATATTCTGATGCTGATTGTGATGTACTTGCTGATACCTATTAGAGTTTCTGCAAAACAGAAGGTAATATTTTAGGTAGCAAATAGTTCTTACATGAATCACATAATTAATATATCTTTTCATTTTGTTATCATCAAAACTTAAACTTAGGGTAGTAGATTCAAACTTTGTTCTAACAATCTCCCCCTTTTTGATGATGACAAAAACTAGATATTTTTAATGGAAAATAACGTGAAAAGGTATCAGAGATAACTAAATGATAAGATGTATCAGAGTAAGAAGTTATCAACAATGAGGGATAAAGAGATATCAAAGTTGAGAGATACTCCCCCTGAATTTATTACTTCCCTTTTTAGTTCCAAGAGTTCTTCAGGATCAGATCTTTATTGTCTTTCTTTGATCATCAGAATATCAGAGTCTTTGACTATCAGAGGCTTTAGATCAGAATGTCAGAGCTTTATCAGAGCTTTGCTTTGGATCAGAGTATCAGAGCTTCAGTCTTCAGTGAGTTAGAGAGCATTCTTGTACCTGTAGACTTAAGCAAAAACAGAAAACATATTCAAGTATATCAGAGTTAGAATGTTTGAGATTTTCTGTCTTAGTAATCCGTTATTGAAAAAATATCTTTCTTATTCTCCCCCTTTTTGTCAGCAATCAAAAAGTGTAAGTGATGTGCTAAAACATTTTGAGCAGAAAAACTTGTCATATTAAAATATTCAGAATCAAACAAAACAGTACAGAAGATATACAAAGAAAACATAAAAATGACATGAATGAAAATCTAAGGCTGGGGAGGAAGGCGTGTGAACAGAGTCTCCAACATTGCTTTGATTTGATCAGCAGTCTCAGTCTGCTTGTGCACCATGCTGACTACTGTGTCTATCTTGCTGTCCTGCACATCCATCCTTTCTTTCATCTTCTGGTCATTTTCATCCATCCTTTGCTGTAGACGGATATCATTCAGCTTCAGCTCTTCCAGAGTCTGCCTGTCCAAGGCAGCTTGAGAAACATCAGAAGCAGGGAGCTTCTGAGAGCTTTCTGCAACATCTTCAGCTTGACTGGCTTCAGCTTGAATAGTCTTGTCTTCTTCTGGTTGCACCTTTGAGGCTGGACGCTTCTCAGACCATGGCTCACTATCCAGAAGGAGCACGTCTTCCTGTGGCAGCTGACTTTCAACTTCCTTCAGCAGCTTGCTGAAGTTCTGTTGTGCCTGCTCATAGTTGATATCCTGCAACTTGAGGGCTTCAGCACGTACCCAAATTCTGAATTGTGACCAGAGCTGGTCAGAGGCAGCTGGATCAATCATTCCAGGACAGACTTGCTTCAGAGAAGCAATCCACTGCTGCAAACCTGTTTCAAAATTCATAATACCAGAGCCAACATCCGGTTGTTTTGGTTTTGGAATGGCTATTTTATTTTTCAGATCAGCAAGACGGTCAAGGATTGTTAAATCTATGAAGGTCCTGCTGGGGTTTTCTGTGGTTTGTTTGGAAGCTGTTTGTTTTGGAGATGGAGTGGGAGAATCAGAGATAATGATTGGACTGTTTGGGGTTTTAGGAGTGTTTGGTGGTGTAGATTCTAGCGAGGATGGCAGCTGGGCCATTGTGACCGTTGTTCCACATGGCAGCTGTATTGCTAGAGGTTGTGGTTCAGATGATTGAGGAGAATGAGGTTCAGAAGGCGGAGGAGTTGGAGTTTCAGAGTGATGAAACTCAGGTTGAGGTGATGGTTGAGGTGATGGTGGATGAATTTCTGGTTGAGGAGAGGGAGAAGGAATTGCTGGTTGTGGAGAAGGAGGAGGAATTTCTGGTTGTTCTGGGATAAGTGGTTCTTCTGGAATGGGTGAGAGAGGTTGTTCTGGTTGTGGAGAGTGGACAATTTCTGGTTCAGAGTTTGGATTGTTGGAGGTGTGATCAGAAGCATGTTGATCAAGGTCAGACAGCACTTTGTCAATTGCTGATGTTGTCGAAATTGTTGGTTTGGGATGTTTGGTGCGGGGTCTTCTGAGTTGTAGTGCCTCAGAGGGGTCATCTTCTGGTTCGGTTTCATCTATTGTTGGGATGGGGATTGGGATTTCTTGAGAAGTTGGAGTTGGGATAGATGTTGGCCTAGCAGAAGAATTTAAAACAGAAGCAGCAGATAAATTACCTCTTTTCTTGGGTGTCTGCTGGGATGATCCTTCTGAGGGGGCCTTCCTTTTCTTCGTCTTCTTCAGTGTAACTTCTGGTTGAGGTTGGTGCAGATCTTTGATATTCAGCTTGGGATCTGTACCATCAGCCTTGCACGCGTCCAGGTATCTGAGAACCACCACTGGTTTAGATTCTATCTCAGAAAATAAAGGAAAGTCACTCAGTGGGACTCTTCTGCTGGTGATGTCAGCAGTGGGAGTAACGCTGGGTTCCTTTCTGATATTCTCTATTAACTTCATTTTCTTCAGATTCTTCGCGTTCAGAGGCTTCCCAACCGTTGGTTCAATGGTGCTTAACTCTTGAGCTTCTATCAGGTGCTCTATCAGCCTATTCTCAGTCAGAATATCTGATATCAACCTTCCAAAGGGTATCCAATCCCTCTTTGTTCTTTCTTCTTCCCTGGTTTCCTTCACGCTTGTTCTGAGGTGATTAAACAGAAGATGAGCCAAGTTGATTTTTACCTTCTGATTAATAAAGTAGATCAGAAACTGCTGATCTATATTTATGTAATCAGGGGAACTAGTTGGCTTCCTATGATTAAAACACCCCAGAATTATCTTCGCCCAAACTCTGTGGTGATCCTTCAGATCTCTGATCTTGCTGCTGGGCACCCCAAGGGTGAAAATCTATTCTGCTATGACACCAATGTCAGAGCATCTCTCAGCCATATCAATACAGCGGACGCCTCCGCCACTCTAACCAATCAACTTTGCTATATGATCCTCAGTGATCACAATCTTCTTCCCCATGATGTAGGAGGCGACTTGATGCGTTGAAGCAGTTGCATGAATCCAGAACTCCTTGACTAACATTGGGAATGTTGGTCCAACTAACCTGTTAAAATACCTTTCCCATTTTTGTGCCCTAACTTCTTCTATTAAATCAAAGCCATTCTCTTTCAGACTGCCAAAATCAATGATCAGTTCAGATAACACTTCAAGATTCTTCACTGGAGTGAGGAGTGTTCTGAATGGAACTTGGTACTGTTCAGAGGATGCTTTCTTCTGAGAACCTACAGAAGCACTGCTGGAGGTTGCCATGTTCACACTTAGGGATTTTGAGAAAAACTGAGAAAATGGGTTTGAAAGAGATGAACACAGAGAAAATGCAGAAAATCTTTGAGAGATAATGAGAAACTGTAAAAGATTAAAGTGAGAGGTTAACATGCTTAAATAGGCTTCAGAATGTTTTGAAAGTGTAAACGTTTTCAAGAAAGAGAAATGAAATCATGATTACGTTTTAAAAACATGATTACTTTCATTTAATGCTTGCTGATTTTGGGGGATTTGAGAAAGATACTTAAAACGGTTACCAGACATGTGTCTCAATGCACCCAATCAGCGTTTTTCCTTCTCAGAAGCGTGCACGCGTTCTGCTTCAGAGATTTGCTGATGATTGGATGACACTTGTTTGATTTAGTGATCAGCACGTCTGTCCTTGAGCTGAAACGCTCAGATCTTTAAGACTAGCATCTGATACAATCTGCATGTTCTATCTTTCTGAAAAGAGATTGATCAGAAGTTCACAGTAAAACAGATACATTCTGAAGATAAATATATGGAATTAAAACATTTTCACTCTGGGCAGATTTTCATGCTGAGATGTTTCAGAATGAAATTGAACCTATCTTCAGAAAGGGGTTTAGTGAAGATATCAACCCATTGATGGTCTGTATCTATAAATTTTAAGTTCAAAATTCCTTTCTGAATATAGTCCCTAATGAAATGATGTTTTATTTCTATATGCTTAGCTCTAGAATGTAAAATAGGATTCTTACTTAAGCAAATAGCAGAAGTATTATCACAAAGTATAGGAATGTTACTCTCAAAAATCTGAAAGTCTTCAAGCTGACTTTTCATCCAGAGCATTTGTGTGCTACATCCTGCTGCTGCTATGTACTCAGCTTCTGCTGTTGATAGCGCAATTGTGGATTTCCTTTTGCTGGACCAAGAGATCAGATTTTCTCCCAGAAACTGGCAGCTTCCAGAAGTACTTTTACGCTCTACTCTGTCTCCCGCAAAGTCAGCATCGCAGTAGCCTACTAAGCTGTAATCACTAGATTTTCTATAAAACAAACCCAGATTAGTAGTACCTTTCAGATACTTGAAAATTCGCTTAACAGCTGTTAAGTGAGATTCTCTAGGATCTGATTGGAATCTAGCACAAATACATACGCTGAATAATATATCAGGTCTTGAAGCTGTCAGATAAAGGAGAGAACCAATCATACCTCTGTAGACTTTCTGTTCTACCTTTTTGCTTACCTCTTCTCTTTCCAGAATGCACGTGGGATGCATTGGAATCTTTGATGGCTTACATTCTGAGAGGTCAAATTTCTTCAGAAGATCTCTGATGTATTTGCTCTGATGAATGTAAGTTCCCTCTGGAGTTTGATTGATCTGAATTCCTAGAAAGAATTTCAGTTCCCCCATGAGGCTCATCTCAAATTCTGCCTGCATACACTTAGCAAATTTTCTTCCAAGAGAAGGATTAGTAGAACCAAAGATAATATCATCAACATAAATTTGACAGACTAAGATGTCATTCTTAACTGATTTACAAAATAAGGTAGTGTCCACTTTCCCTCTGGTGAATTCATTTTCTAACAGAAAGTTACTTAGCCTTTCATACCAAGCTCTGGGAGCTTGTTTCAGACCATATAGTGACTTCTTTAGTTTGAAAACATGTTCTGGATGTTTTGTATTTTCAAAACCAGGGGGTTGGTGCACATAAACCTCTTCTTCTATGTAACCATTTAAGAATGCACTCTTGACATCCATCTGATACAGAGTGATGCCTCTATTAACAACGAATGAAATTAAAAGTCTGATACATTCTAACCTGGCGACTGGGGCAAAGGTTTCTGTATAGTTTATCCCCTCTTGCTGACTATAACCTTGTGCAACCAGTCGTGCTTTGTTTCTGATGACTTCACCTTGTTCATTTAGCTTGTTTCTGAACACCTATCTTGTTCCAATGACGTTGAATCCTTTTGGTCTGGGAACAAGATCCCATACGTCGTTTTTGGTGAATTGATTCAGCTCTTCTTGCATTGCCAGAATCCAGTCATTATCCAGAAGTGCTTCATCAATAGAAGAAGGTTCAATCAGGGACACAAGTCCCATGAGGGTTTCTTCAGAGTTTCTGAAGCTTTCTCTTGTTCTGATTGGGTCTTCCTTTCTTCCTAAGATAGTCTCTTCTGGGTGATCCAAGCTTCTTCTGGGTAATCTCTTCTGAGGTTGATCAGCAGCTGTTGTAGGATTGCTAGCAGTGCTCCTTTCAGAGGTTGAAGGAGTGTCTGTGTTGAGAGCTTCTGATGACTTGTCTTCAGAACCTGTAAATTCAATTTCCATACCTGCAAAAACTTCATTCTGCTTTGACTTTTCAGAGTCAAGCTTATCATCAAAACGAACACTGATTGATTCTTCCACAATCTGTGTTTCTGTATTGTATACTTTGTACCCTCTTGAGCGTTCAGAGTATCCTAACATAATACACTTCTGTGCTTTAGAATCAAACTTGTTCAAATAATTCTTTGTATTTAACATAAAACAGGTACATCCAAATGGATGAAAATATGAAATGTTGGGCTTTCTGTTCTTCCACAATTCATATGGAGTCTTTTCTAGAATAGGTCTTATTGAGATTCTATTCTGAATGTAGCACGCTGTGTTTATTGCCTCTGCCCAGAAGATCTTAGCAACGTTTGTCTCATTGATCATAGTTCTGGCCATTTCTTGCAATGTTCTGTTCTTTCGTTCTACTACTCCATTTTGTTGGGGAGTTCTAGGACACGAGAAATCATGCAGAATGCCTCTGTCATTAAAGAATGACTCAAAATCTTTGTTTTCAAATTCTCCACCATGATAACTTCTGACTTTAACGATCCTAAGATCCTTTTTATTCTGAACTTGGTTACAGAAGGTAACAAACACAGAGTGTGACTCGTCCTTGTGTCTTAAGAACTTTACCCATGTCCATCTGCTATAGTCATCTACGATTACTAACCCATACTTCTTGCCACTGACTGAAGCAGTTTTAACTGGTCCAAATAAGTCAATGTGCAGAAGTTCTAATGGCTTAGAGGTAGAAACAACATTTTTAGATTTAAAAGAAGGTTTTGCAAACTTGCCTTTCTGACATGCTTCACACATAGCATCTGAATTGAACTTCAAATTAGGAAGTCCCATGACCAGATTGAGTTTGTTAATCTGAGATATTCTTCTCATACTAACATGCCCCAATCTTCTATGCCAGATCCACTGCTCATTGTTAACAGACAGAAGGCACTTTACATTCTGACTTTTTAGTTCAGAAAGTTTGATTTTGTAAATTTTGTTTTTCCTCTTTCCATTAAACAGGATAGTCCCATCTTTCTGACTAACAGCTTTACATGATTTTTGATTAAAGATTATATCATAACCGTTATCACTTAATTGACTTATGAAGTGGTGAAAAACACAAGAAGGGGGGGTTGAATTGTAAAACTGAAATCTAATGCAATGAACAAGATATTTTTATCCTGGTTCGTTTGATCTCAAACTACTCCAGTCCACCCGTCAAGGTGATTTCGCCTCTCTCCAACGAGGTCTTAATCCACTATATTCAACTGAATATTACAGACTGCTTTAACAACTGCTAAAGCCTTCTTGATCCAAACCACAACCCAGTTTGTCAAGGTAACACTTTCTTACAAAGAGATAAAACTAAGTGTGTGGATGTTTTCAACAAAATTTTATCACAACTGTGATGTATACACAAATTGAAGCTTAGAAACTAGATTGCTAAACAATGATAGAATATCAGAATGTGTGGTTTAGCAAAACTGAGAGAAAGAAGATTATGATTAGCTTTTGTGCGTGTAGAGATTTGGAGAGCATTAGCCATTTCAATCTTCAAAGTCTTGTTTATATAGCACTGAGATGATGAACGTTGGATGCAATATTCTTGATTCAATGCTAATAACAAACTTTCCTTATTGAGCAGATCTTGTCTGGAATGAGGCCGTTGGAATTAATTTGCTTTCAATGCACAGTATCGTTGCTTACTTAATACAAGTTCTGGCTTGGCTCATTCTGACTCTGCTTCGTTGCTGATAAACTGTTGTGTTTCTTTATCAGAGTGTTGAGCGCAGTCTTGTTCATCAGGCTTCAGCATATACGTGAGTTGATCATCTGATTCTGACATTCTGATATGGCAACTTCTGATGCTAGTGTCTGAAATCAAGTTCTGATGCTGAATAGATGTGATCTTGCTTATATCAATCAGAGTATCTGCAAGTCAGAACATAATAATTTTAGGCAGCAGATAGTTCATACATGAAACTTATAAATACTATATCTTTTCACATTGTTATCATCAAAACTTAAATATAGGATAGTAGATTCAAACTTTGTTCTAACAATCTCCCCCTTTTTGATGATGACAAAAACTAGATATTTTTAAATGAAAATAACGTGAAAAGGTATCTGAGATATGTATCAGAGTTAAGAAGTAAAAGGATAAGGAGTAAAGAGATATCAGAGTTGAGAGATACTCCCCCTAAGTTTATTACTTCCCTTTGATTACACGTGTTCTTCAGGATCAGATCTTTTTGCCTTTCTTTGAACATCAGAGTATCAGAGTCTTTGACTTATCAAAAGCTTTATGTCAGAGCAGAGCTTCAGAGCTTTTCTTGTCAGAGCTTTGCTTTGGATCAGAATATCAGAGCGGATCAGAACTTCATAGTGATCAGAGCTTCAGAGCTTCTAGTCTTCAGAGTGTCCAGGAGCTTCCTTGTACCTGTAGACTTTAAGCAAAACAGAGAAAAACATTTTCAAGTAATAGAGTTAGAATGTTTGAGAATTTCTGTCTAGTTAGCCGTTATTGATTAAAATATCATTCTTGTTCTCCCCCTTTTTGTCAGCAATCAAAAAGTGTAGGTGATGTGCTAAAACGATTAAGATCAGAAAAACTAATCATATTAAGATAGTTCAGAATCAAAACAAGAAAATAGTACATAACATATTCAAACAGTACATCAGAAAATCAAGGAAAACATGAAATAGGACATGAATGAAAAAAGAGACTAAGGTTGAGGAGGCAAGCGTGTGAACAGGTTCTCCAGCATGGCTTGGATCTTTTCAGCAGTCTCATTCTGCTTGTGCACCATGCTGACAACAGTGTCAATCTTGCTATCCTGCACATCCATTCTCTCTTTCATCTTCTGATCGCTTTCATCCATCCGCTGCTGCAGACGCATGTCATTCAGCCTTAGTTCTTCCAGAGTCTGCCTGTCCAAGGCAGCTTGAGAAGCATCAGAAGCAGGAAGCTTCTGAGAGCTTTCAGCAACATCTTCTGCTTGACTTTCTTCAGCTTGAATGGTCTTGTCTTCTTCTGATTGCACCTTTGCAGCTTGCTGTTTCTCAGACCAAGGTTCACTATCCAGAGGGAGCACGTCTTCTTTCAGAAGCTGACTTCCAACTTCATTCAGAAGCTTGCTGAAATTTTGTTGTGCCTGCTCATAGTTGATATCCTGCAACTTGAGGGCTTCAGCACGTACCCAAAGTCTGAATTGTGACCAGAGCTGATCAGAAGCAGCTGGGTCAATCATTCCAGGACACCTTGCTTCAAAGAAGCAATCCATTGCAGCACACCTGTTTCAAAATTCATAATACCAGAGCCAACATCTGGTTGTTTTGGTTTTGGGATGGCAATTTTGTGTTTCAGATCAGCAAGACGGTCAAGACTGGTTAAGTCTATGAAAGTCCTGCTGGGGTTTTCGGAGGTTTTCTGAGCAGCTGTTTGTTTTGGAGATGGAGTATCAGAATCAGAGATTATGATTGGACTGGGTGATGTTTTGGGAGTATTTGGTGGTGTAGATTCTGATGAGGATGGCAATTGTGCTAAGGTGATAGTTGTTCCACCTGGCAGCTGGATTGCCAAGGGTGATGGTTGAGGTGAATGAGGTTCAGATGGTTGAGGAGAAGGAGTTTCAGAGTGATGAAACTCTGTTTGAGGTGATGGTGGATTAATTTCTGGTTGGGGAGAGGGAGACGGAATTGCTGGTTGAGGAGAAGTTGTTGGAATTTCTGATTGTTCAAGGATAAGGGGTTCTTCTGGAATTGATGAGAGTGGTTGTTGTTGTTCTGGTTGTGGAGGAGGAACAGTTTGTGGTTCAGAGATTGGTTGATCAGAGGTGTGTTGATCAATGTCAGACATCACTTGGTCAATTGCTGATGTTGTTGAGATTGTTGGTTGTTTGGGATGTTTGGTTCTGGGTCTTCTGAGTTTTAATGCCTCGGAAGGGTCCTCTTCTGATACAGTTTCATCTATGGTAGGGATGGGGATTGAGATTCTATGAGAGGTTTGAGGAGGAATAGATGCTGGAATAGTAGAAGAATTTAAAACAGAAGCAGCAGATGAATTACCTCTTTTCCTGGGTGTCTGCTGGGATGATCCTTCTGATGGTGCCTTCCTCTTCTTCGTCTTCTTCAGAGTCACTTCTTGCCGAGGTTGATGCAGAGCTTTGATAATCAGATTTGGATCTGAACCATCTGCCTTGCACGCATCCAAGTACCTGAGAACCACCTCTGGTTTGGATTCAATTTCAGAAAATAACAGAAAGTCACTCAGAGGCACTCTTCTGTTGGTGATATCAGCAATAGGAGTAGCTCTGGGTTCCTTCTGAATATTCTCTATCAGCTTCATCTTCTTCAAGTTCTTTGCATTCAGAGGTTTCCCAACTGTTGGTTCAATAGTGCTTAGCTCTTGAGCTTCTATCAGATGCTCAATCAGCCTATTCTTTGTCAGAATATCTGATATCAACCTTCCAAAAGGTATCCAATCCCTCTTGGTTCTTTCTTCTTCCCTGGTTTCCTTCACACTTGTTCTGAGGTGGTTGAACAGGAAGTGAGCCAGATTGATCTTTACCTTCTGATCAATAAAGTAGATCAGAAACTGCTGATCCACATTTATGTAATAAGGAGAACTGGTTGGTTTCCTGTGGTTGAAGCACCCCAGAATTATCTTAGCCCACACTCTATAATGATCCTTCAGATCTTTAATCTTGCTGCTGGGCACCCCATGAGTGAAAATCCTTGCAGCTATCACACCTACATCAGCACATCTTTCAGCCATGTCCACACAACGGACGCCACCGCCACTGTAACCGATTAGCCTTGCAATGTGATCCTCAGTGATCACAATCTTCTTCCCCATAACAAAGGAGGTGACTAGATGTGTTGAAGCCTTGGCGTGAATCCAGAATTCCTTGACTAGCATTGGGAATGTTGGTCCAACCAACCTGTCAAAATACCTTTCCCACTTCTGAGCCCTAACTTCTTCAGTTAGGTCAAATCCGTTCTCCTTCAAGCTTCCAAAATCAATGATTAATTCAGAAAGCACTTCAAGATTCTTCACAGGAGTGAGGAGAGTTCTGAATGGCACTTGATATTGCTCAGATGATGCTTTCTTCTGAGGACCTGCAGAAGCACTGCTGGAGGTTGCCATGTTCACACTAAAAGGGTTTTGAGAATAAACTAAGGAAAATAGGTTTTGCAAGAGATGAATACAGAAATATGCAGAAGATGCTTGAGTATCAGTGAGAAAACGTAAAGAATGAGAATGAGAGATTAATGTGCTTAAATAGAGTTTTCAAAAACTATTTTGAAAAGATAAACGTTTTTTAAGAGAGAGAAAAATCATGATTGCATTTTAAAAGCATGATTACTTTTCATTAAATGCTTGCTGATTTTGGGGGATTTGAGAAAGATACTTAAAAACGGTTACCAGACATGTGTCTCAATGCACCCAATCAGCGCTTTGCCTTCTCAGAAGCGTGCAAGCGTTCTGCTTCAGAGATATGCTGATGATTGGATGACACTTGTTTGATGTAGTGATCAGCACGTCTGTCTTTGAGCTTAGACTCTCAGATCTTTAGACTTGCATCTGATACAATCTGCATGTTCTATCTTTCTGAAAGGAGATTGATCAGAAGTTCACAGTAAAACAATTACATTCTGAAGGTAAATATATGGAATTAAAACATTTTCACTCTGGACACACTTTCATGCTGAGATGTTTCAGAATGAAATTAAACCTATCTTCTGAAAGGGGTTTAGTAAAGATATCAGCCCATTGATGGTCTGTATCTATAAATTTTAAGTTCAAAATACCTTTCTGAATATAGTCCCTAATGAAGTGATGTTTTATTTCTATATGCTTAGCTCTAGAATGTAAAATGGGATTCTTACTTAAGCAAATAGCAGAAGTATTATCACAAAGTATAGGAATGTTACTCTCAAAAATCTGGAAGTCTTCAAGCTGACTTTTCATCCAGAGCATTTGTGTGCTACATCCTGTTGCTGCTATGTACTCAGCTTCTGCTGTTGATAGAGCAATTGTTGATTGCCTTTTGCTGGACCAAGAGATCAGATTTTCTCCCAGAAACTGGCAGCTTCCAGAAGTACTTTTACGTTCCACTCTGTCTCCAGCAAAATCAGCATCACAGTAGCCTACTAAGCTGTAATCACTAGATTTTCTATAAAACAAACCCAGATTAGTAGTACCTTTCAGATACTTGAAAATTCGCTTAACAGCTGTTAAGTGAGATTCTCTAGGATCTGATTGGAATCTAGCACAGATACAAACACTGAATAATATGTCAGGTCTTGAAGCAGTCAGATAGAGGAGAGAACCAATCATACCTCTGTAGACTTTCTGTTCTACATTTTTGCTTACCTCTTCTCTTTCCAGAATGCACGTGGGATGCATTGGAATCTTTGATGGCTTACATTCTGAGAGGTCAAATTTCTTCAGAAGATCTCTGATGTATTTGCTCTGATGAATGTAAGTTCCTTCTGGAGTTTGATTGATCTGAATTCCTAGAAAGAATTTCAGTTCCCCCATGAGGCTCATCTCAAATTCTGCCTGCATACACTTAGCAAATTTTCTTCCAAGAGAAGGATTAGTAGAACCAAAAATAATATCATCAACATAAATTTGACAGACTAAGATGTCACTCTTAACTGATTTACAGAATAGAGTAGTGTCCACTTTCCCTCTGGTGAATTCATTTTCTAGCAGAAAGTTACTTAGCCTTTCATACCAAGCTCTGGGAGCTTGTTTCAGACCATACAGTGACTTCTTTAGTTTGAAAACATGTTCTGGATGTTTTGTATTTTCAAAACCTGGGGGTTGGTGTACATAAACTTCTTCTTCTATATAACCATTTAAGAATGCACTTTTGACATCCATCTGATACAGAGTGATGCCTCTATTAACAGCAAATGAAATTAAAAGTCTGATAGATTCTAACCTGGCGACTGGGGCAAAGGTTTCTGTGTAGTCTATCCCCTCTTGCTGACTATAACCTTGTGCAACCAGTCGTGCCTTGTTTCTGATGACTTCACCTTGTTCATTTAGCTTGTTTCTGAACACCCATCTTGTTCCAATGACGTTGAATCCTTTTGGTCTGGGAACGAGATCCCATACGTCGTTTCTGGTGAATTGATTCAGCTCTTCTTGCATTGCCAGAATCCAGTCATTATCCAGAAGTGCTTCATCAATAGAAGAAGGTTCAATCAGAGACACAAGTCCCATAAGTGTTTCTTCAGAGTTTCTGAAGCTTGCTCTTGTTCTGATTGGATCTTCCTTTCTTCCTAGGATAGTCTCTTCTGGGTGATCCAAGCTGCTTCTGGGTAATCTCTTCTGAGGTTGATCAGCAGCTGTTGTAGGATTGCTAGCAGTGCTCCTTTCAGACGTTGAAGGAATGTCTGTGTTGAGAGCTTCTGATGACTTGTCTTTGGAACCTGCAAATTCAATTTCTATGCCCGCAAAAACTTCATTCTGCTTTGACTTTTCAGACTCAAGCTTATCATCAAAACGAACACTGATTGATTCTTCCACAATCTGTGTTTCTGTATTGTATACTCTGTACCCTCTTGAGCGTTTAGAGTATCCTAACATAATACACTTCTGTGCTTTAGAGTCAAACTTGTTCAAATAATTCTTTGTATTTAATATAAAGCAAGTACATCCAAATGGATGAAAATATGAAATGTTGGGCTTTCTGTTCTTCCACAATTCATATGGAGTCTTTTCCAGAATAGGTCTTATTGAGATTCTATTCTGAATGTAGCACGCTGTGTTTATTGCCTCTGCCCAGAAGGTCTTAGCCACGTTCGTCTCATTGATCATGGTTCTGGCCATTTCTTACAATGTTCTGTTCTTTCGTTCTACAACTCCATTTTGTTAGGGAGTTCTAGGACAAGAGAAATCATGCAGAATGCCTCTGTCATTAAAGAATGACTCAAAATCTTTGTTTTCAAATTCTCCACCATGATCACTTCTGACTTTAACGATTCTAAGATCCTTTTCATTCTGAACTTGGTTACAGAAGGTAACAAACACAGAGTGTGACTCGTCCTTGTGTCTTAAGAACTTTACCCATGTCCATCTGCTATAGTCATCTACGATTACTAACCCATACTTCTTACCACTGACTGAAGCAGTTTTAACTGGTCCAAATAAGTCAATGTGCAGAAGTTCTAATGGCTTAGAGGTAGAAACAACATTTTTGGATTTAAAAGAAGGTTTTGCAAATTTTCCTTTCTGACATGCTTCACACAGAGCATCTGAATTGAACTTCAAATTAGGAAGTCCTCTGACCAGATTGAGTTTGTTAATCTGAGATATTCTTCTCATACTAACATGCCCCAATCTTCTGTGCCAGATCCACTGCTCGTTGTTAACAGACAGAAGACATTTTACATTCTGACTCTTTAGTTCAGAAAGTTTGATTTTGTAAATGTTGTTTTTCCTCTTACCATTAAACAGGATAGTCCCATCTTTCTGACTAACAGCTTTACATGATTTTTGATTAAAGATTATATCATAACCGTTATCACTTAATTGACTTATGGATAACAGATTATGCATCAATCCATCTACTAGTAGAACATTATTAATAGAGGGAAGATTTCCATTACCTACAGTTCCAGAGCCAATTATCTTTCCCCTCTGATTGCCTCCAAAGCCAACGTGGCCTCCAGGCTTAAGTTCCAGGCTTTGGAACATATGCCTTCTTCCCGTCATGTGTCGTGAGCAGCCAGAGTCCAGGTACCATGACTGGTGTTTCTGACTTGCTGCTAAAGATATCTGCAACATGTATTATTTTATCCTTAGGTACCCAGATTTTCTTGGGTCCTGATTTGTTAGTTTTACCAAAACTCTGGTTGAATTTTGGTTTCACAGAATGCTTACTGCTAGTGTATTTGATATCATGTGTGTGACCATATACAAAATGTGAATTCAGAGGAGTGTGTTTAATGGTTAAGTCCATGACATTCTTTGGCGTAGGAACCTTACCTTGGTATCCTATTCCTTTCCTGCCGTTTCTGCTAACTCCATAGATCATTGAAGCCATTCTGCTTCTATCTATGCTTTTAGTTAGGAACTTCTGGAAACTGTGATCATACTCCTTGATGATCTCATCAGCGTTGCTGGGAGTTTCAGAAATTGGTTCCTTTTGAGAGTTTTGTAAAGTGTTTTCTAATTTTGAAATCTTATTTCTCAGCTCAGAATTTTCCAATTTGAGACTCTCAGTCTTATTAGAGTCTCAATTTGCTGATAACGTTCCAGAATCTCATTAAGGCTTTCAGCAAGTTCAGCCTTTGTAAAGTTAATAGCAAAGTTAGGAAATACCTCTTCAGTGTCTGATTCTGAGTCTGATTCAGAAGCTTCACTATCTTCTGAAATGTTAGCCATGAAAGCTATGTTTGCCCTTTCATCATCTGATTCTGAGTCAGCTTCAGACGAGTCAGAGTCATCCCATGTAGCCATGAGACTTTTCTTCTTCTCTCTTCCAAACTTCTTTTTGGGCTTTTCCCTCTGAAGCTTTGGGCAGTCACTCTTATAGTGTCCTTGCTCATTGCACTCATAGCAGATGATGTCTTTGGTGTTTGGCTTTTTGCTACTGGAGGAGCCTTCAGATCTTCTGTATCCAGAGGAAGAATCTGTCCTTCTGTATCTGGAAGAAGACTCGTTCTGATCAGATCTTCTGGGATTCCTGAACTTCCTTTGTCTTTGCTTCCACAGTTGATTTACTCTTCTGGAGAGAAGGGAGAGTTCGTCTTCTTCTGATGAGGATCCATCAGATGTTTCTTCAACTGCCTGCAAAACTTTAGACTCAAATTTTCTGTTAGATTTTAATGCTAAAGGCTTACCTTGCTTCTGAGGCTCATCAGCTTCTAGCTCTATCTCATGACTTCTGAGGGAGCTGATAAGTTCCTCCAGAGTGATTTTGTTGAGATCTTTAGCTAGCTTCAGAGTTGTAACCATAGGTCTCCACTGCTTGGGTAAACTTCTGATGATTTTCTTGACATGGTCAGCAGTAGAGTATCCTTTGTCCAGAACTTTGAGACCAGCTACCAGAATCTGGAATCTAGAGAACATGGTTTCAATGGATTCAGATTCTTCCATTTTGAACGCCTCATACTTCTGAATGAGCGCCAGAGCTTTTGTTTCTTTGACCTGAACGTTGCCCTCATGCGTCATTCTGAGTGAGTCAAAGATATTCTTTGCTGTGTCTCTGTTGGAGATCTTTTCATACTCGGTATAGGAGATGGCGCTGAGGAGGATGGTTCTGGCCTTGTGGTGATTCTTGAAGTCACGCTTTTGTTGATCAGACATTGTTTTTCTATCAATCTTCTGACCACTTGCATTCACAGGGTGCGTGTATCCATCTGTCACCATATCCCACAGATCAACATCATGTGCCAGAAAGAAGCTTTCAACTCTGTCTTTCCAGTAATCAAAGTTTTCTCCATCAAAGACTGGAGGTTTGCCACTGAATCTGTCTCTGTCCTCATTGTTGTCATTGCTGATGTGAGAATTGTTTCCTGCCATTGTGTTTTTCTGACGCTGGATCTTGTACTGACACGGTTAAGTGTTTTAGCTCAGAACCAGGCGCTCTGATGCCAATTGAAGTGGTGAAAAACACAAGAAGGGGGGGTTGAATTGTAAAACTGAAATCTAATGCAATGAACAAGATATTTTTATCCTGGTTCGTTTGATCTCAAACTACTCCAGTCCACCCGTCAAGGTGATTTCGCCTCTCTCCAACGAGGTCTTAATCCACTATATTCAACTAAATATTACAGACTGCTTTAACAACTGCTAAAGCCTTCTTGATCCAAACCACAACCCGGTTTGTCAAGGTAACACTTTCTTACAAAGAGATAAAACTAAGTGTGTGGATGTTTTCTACAAAACTGTATCACAACTGTGATGTATACACAAATTGAAGCTTAGAAACTAGATTGCTAAACAATGATAGAATATCAGAATGTGTGGTTTAGCAAAACTGAGAGAAAGAAGATTATGATTAGCTTTTGTGCGTGTAGAGATTTGGAGAGCATTAGCCATTTCAATCTTCAAAGTCTTGTTTATATAGCACTGAGATGATGAACGTTGGATGCAATATTCTTGATTCAATGCTAATAACAAACTTTCCTTATTGAGCAGATCTTGTCTGGAATGAGGCCGTTGGAATTAATTTGCTTTCAATGCACAGTACCGTTGCTTACTTAATGCAAGTTCTGGCTTGGCTCATTCTGACTCTTCTTCGCTGCTGATGAACTATTGTATTTCTTTATCAGAGTGTTGAGCGCAGTCTTGTTCATCAGGCTTCAGCATGTACGTGAGTTGATCATCTGATTCTGACATTCTGATATGGCAACTTCTGATGCTGGTGTCTGAAATCAAGTTCTGATGCTGAATAGATGTGATCTTGCTTATATCAATCAGAGTATCTGCAAGTCAGAACATAATAATTTTAGGCAGCAGATAGTTCATACATGAAACTTATAAATACTATATCTTTTCACATTGTTATCATCAAAACTTAAATATAGGGTAGTAGATTCAAACTTTGTTCTAACAACTTATGGATAACAGATTATGCATTAATCCATCTACTAGCAGAACATTATTAATAGAGGGAAGATTTCCATTACCTACAGTTCCAGAGCCAATGATCTTTCCCCTCTGATTGCCTCCAAATCCAACGTGGCCTCCAGGCTTAAGTTCCAGGCTTTGGAACATATGCCTTCTTCCCGTCATGTGTCGCGAGCAGCCAGAGTCCAGGTACCATGACTGGTGTTTCTGATTTGCTGCTAAAGATATCTGCAACATGTATTATTTTATCCTTAGGTACCCAGATTTTCTTGGGTCCTGATTTGTTAGATTTACCAAAATTCTGGTTGAATTTTGGTTTTACAGAGTACTTACTGCTAGTGTATTTAATATCATGTGTGTGACCATACACAAAATGTGAATTCAAAGGTGTGTGTTTAATGGTTAAATCCATGACATTATTTGGTGTAGGAACCTTACCTTGGTATCCTATTCCTTTCCTGCCGTTTCTGCTAACTCCATAGATCATTGAAGCCATTTTGCTTCTATCTATGCTTTTAGCAAGGAACTTCTGGAAACTGTGATCATACTCCTTGATGATCTCATCAGCGTTGCTGGGAGTTTCAGACATTGGTTCCTTCTGAGAGTTTTGTAAAGTATTTTATAATTTTGAAATTTTAATTCTCAGCTCAGAATTCTCCAATTTAAGACTCTCAGTCTTATTAGAGTCAGATTCAAGATTCCTTTTCAGGTCTCTGAATTTAACTCTAATCTGCTGATACCTTTCCAGAATCTCATTAAGGCTTTCAGCAAGTTCAGCCTTGGTAAAATTAACAGCAAAGTTAGGAAATACCTCTTCAGTATCTGATTCTGAGTCTGATTCAGAAGCTTCACTATCTTCTGAAATGTTGGCCATGAGAGCTATGTTTGCTCTCTCATCATCTGATTCTGAGTCAGCTTCAGACGAGTCAGAGTCATCCCATATAGCCATGAGACTTTTCTTCTTTTCTCTTCCAAACTTATTTTTGGGCTTTTCCCTCTGAAGCTTTGGGCAGTCACTCTTGTAGTGTCCTTGCTCATTGCACTTGTAGCAGATGATGTCCTTGGTGTTTGGCTTTCTGCTTCCTGAGGAGCCTTCAGATCTTCTGTATCTAGAGGAAGAATCTGTCCTTCTGTGTCTGGAAGAAGACTCGTTCTGATCAGATCTTCTGGGATTCCTGAACTTCCTTTTCCTCTGCTTCCACAGTTGATTCACTCTTCTGGAGAGGAGGGAGAGTTCGTCTTCTTCTGATGAGGATCCATCAGATGTTTCTTCAACTGCCTGCAAAACTTTAGACTCAGATTTTTTGTTATATTTTAATGCTAAAGGCTTACCTTGCTTCTGGGGTTCATCAGCTTCTAGCTCTATCTCATGACTTCTGAGGGAGCTAATAAGTTCCTCCAGAGAAATTTTGTTGAGATCTTTTGCTAGCTTCAGAGCTGTAACCATTGGCCTCCACTGCTTGGGTAAGCTTCTGATGATTTTCTTGACGTGATCAGCAGTAGAGTAACCTTTGTCCAGAACTTTGAGACCAGCTACCAGAATCTGGAATCTTGAGAACATTGTTTCAATGGATTCACTTTCTTCCATTTTGAACGCCTCATACTTCTGAATGAGCGCCAGAGCTTTAGTTTCTTTGACCTGAACATTGCCCTCATGCGTCATTCTGAGTGAGTCAAACATGTTCTTAGTTGTGTCTATGTTGGAGATCTTTTCATATTCAGCATACGAGATGGCGCTGAGAAGGATGGTTCTGTCCTTGTGGTGATTCTTGAAGTCACGCTTTTGTTGGTCAGACATTTTTTTCCTATCAATCTTCTGACCGCTTGCATTCACAGAGTGCGTGTATCCATCTGTCACCATATCCCACAGATCAGCATCATGTGCCAGAAAGAAGCTTTCAATTCTGTCTTTCCAGTAATCAAAGTTTTCTCCATCAAAGACTGGAGGTTTGCCGCTGAATCTGTCTCTGTCCTCATGGTTGTCATTGCTGGTGTGAGAATAATTTCCTGCCATTGTGTTTTTCTGACGTTGGATCTTGCACTGACACGGTTAAGTGTTTTAGCTCAGAACCAGGCGCTCTGATGCCAATTGAAGAAGTGAAAAACACAAGAAGGGGGGTTGAATTGTAAAACTGAAAATCAATGCAATGAACAAGATATTTTTATCCTGGTTCGTTTAATCTCAAACTACTCCAGTCCACCCGTCAAGGTGATTTCGCCTCTCTCCAACGAGGTCTTAATCCACTATATTCAACTGAATATTACAAACTGCTTTAACAACTGCTAAAGCCTTCTTGATGCAAACCACAACCTGGTTTGTCAAGGAAACACTTTCTTACAAAGAAGAGAAATCTATGTGTGTGAATGTTTTCTACAAAACTGTATCACAACTGTGATGTTACACAACTTAAGCTTATGAAACTAGATTGCTAAAATACTGAGTAAGGAATTATGAAGCGTTTAGCAAACTGAGAGAAGGAAGATGATGATTAGCTTTTAGGCGTGTAATATGATGTAGAGCATTCGCCAATTCAATCTTCATTGTGTTTTTTATATAGCACTGAATTTGTTGAACGTTGGAGCAATATTCTTGATTCAATGCCAATAACAAACTTTCCTTATTGAGCAGATCTTGTCTGGAATGATGCCGTTGATAATTATTCGCTTTGAATGCACAGTACCGTTGCTACTTAAAGCGTGTTCTGGCTTGGCCTCATTCTGACTCTGCTTAAGTGCTGATGAACTGTTGTTGTCTTTATCAGAGTGTTGAGCGCAGTTCTGTTCATCAAGCTTCAGCAATATCGTGAGTTGTTCTTCTGATTCTGGTATACTGATATAGCAACTCCTGATGCTGATGTTAATAACCAATATTCTGATGCTGATTGTGATGTACTTGCTGATGCCTATCAGAGTTTCTGCAAAACAGAAGGTAATATTTTAGGTAGCAAATAGTTCTTACATGAATCACATAATTAATATATCTTTTCATTTTGTTATCATCAAAACTTAAACTTAGGGTAGTAGATTCAAACTTTGTTCTAACATCATGTAAACGACCCCTGTTCTTGAATTAGATTTGGTTTGTTCTTGCATCATTTGAGAAAAATAATGGCATATTTGTGATCACAGGAGCATTTGTAAGCTTTTCATAATATTCAATTGCATTTATCTGGCTTATATGGAGAACCACCATAGCTAGGGTTCTTCGTTTGTTTTTAGGGTTTTGTGTTTCAGGTAAAATTGAGACACAAGAAGAACATGGTTTTGATTAGGAGGCCATGACGAATTGAACCATGCCCTTGAAAGTTATTTTTATTGCCTAGGGACGATTTTAGGGATAAGCTGCGATTTTTGCTGCAGATGAAAATCTGCAGGTAATGTTTACAAGGGTTTGAGGACAGGGACGATGAGGTGTCCTCCGTCCATTGGCTATTTCAAATCTTGGCGCCTTTTTTTTATTATTTTCTGACCAATTGATTTTGTTTTATTATATTATTATTCCTTTGCATTATTATAACAAACAAAGCAGTTTGGAGTGGTGGCAAAGCGAGTAGTGCATTTCCCCTCAGGACCTGGGTTCGAATCCCAGGTCCCCCACTTTCTCAATAATTTTTGTTTTCAGGTGATTGTATGCACGCTCAAGTTTGCAACCTACCATGCTCCCTCACCCATCCAGGCGCCAGATGGCCAATGGCTAGATCTGGTGGTCCATGACTAGAGGTACACCAAGGCCCAAGTCAACGCGCCCACACTAGATCAGAGGAAGTCAAACGGGCTAACTGATAATGGGCCTTCAAATTGCTACCAACACCCTCCAAAAGCATGCCCAATTCTTCTATTCTCTTTTATTTATTTTTGTTTAAGTAATTTATTTGTTTTATTTAATTTTCTAACCAATCACAAAATTCTGTTTTTATTAAATAAAATCACAAAAAAATATTTTTATTTCAATCAAATTTTAAACTATTATTTTTCTTAATAAATTTATTAATTGATTAGGTTTTTAAATAGAAAACTTTAATTTATTTTTTAAATAATTTTAATTAATTAGATTTAATTAGATATTAACCACTAATTTAATCATTTTTAATTTCTTTCCTAAATAATCAAAAACTCCAAAAATAATTTATTTTTTCATTTAATTAATTTATTAACTTAATTTAGGCATTTAATTTAGGTTTAATTTCTTTTCCTTAAATAAAAACAACAAAAACCAAAAAAAGGATATTTTCTTTAACCAAAAGGGTCAAAACCCTAAAATTCGCATTCGATTCAATTTCCCGCGCGCGTTACTTGTTTTTATCCAATAATGTACCTGCTTCCGGATTGTAATAGTTAAATAGGACTTTTAATTATTTTTATCACTTTATTTTATTTTTCAAAGAGTTTGTCTTTGGCGATGTAAATACCCGACGCCTTGTAATTTAAATTCCGCATTTTATTTCCGCAAATTATAACTGCTAGATGTTTGATAATAGGGTTTGTATGACAAGACTGAATGTTTTAACCTAAAATCAAATTAGATCACCCTTAACATGTATAAAGATAAAGATAAATTGAAAACGACACACTCGCACATGCGCACTCTTAGGGTACACCCCACTTGGTTGCCTTCGTACACGGTCATTGAGTATAGGTCATTTTAGAGGTCGTCCTCTTGTCTAAAAGATCATAGTCGCCTCAAAATGGTTGCCTCGGATATTGTTGCCTCAAACAAATGATCTAAGACATTAGGATTACCGCTAAGGCGTCCTAACATTGCTTTGGTGACCGTATGTCCCTAATTCGAATTGACCCTAAAACTCCAACGACGGTGCTACCCACTCATTAATAGTGGGATATCATTGTCTAAAGGAAAATAGCATAGAATGATTCCTTTTTTCGAGTAGGTAGATGGTTTTTAGATACTTTCTCTTTCAAAACAAAACTCTTCACACTTACACTTTTCGAACAAAGTTTTCAAACACTTCATCACACTCTTGAGGACAGGAGCAAGAGTTAAATCGAAGTTTCAAAACAAAAACTTTTTCAAACCCACAAGCACAAAGAAAACACTTTTGAAAACAATTGAGCAAGTACCTAAGAGCCCGTGGATAACCACGGATAGAAAGGGTGCTAACACCTTCCCTTTCTATAATCTACCCCCCGAACCCGAGAAACATCTCAACAAAGGAATTTTTCTGTGCTTTTTTCCTTTCCTTGTTGGATAAAATAAAATTCAGTGGTGACTCTTGCTTACCGCGACATTTTGCGAAAACAAAACGCAAAATGCAAACCAGCATTCCAAAAAACAGTCAGTTCTTCCCACCGTATCATACTATGGTATGATGTCATGATGTTATGTACAAGTATGCAAAGCAAGCAAGTAGTTATCTACAAATAGTCATATACACACAGAGCAGACAAGTCCTTAGGTTTAGGATTGCATGGAGTTTGTAGGTAAGTACCCTCTTGATGTTTAGTTGGCTCAACCTGTCCTAGAAAGTAACTTGGTTCTAGGGGATCTCAATATCACTGACCTTTCTTTTAGGCATTGTATAAACCAATTTTCAGCTTTCCCCCTAAATTGGCTATCTCACTACTTCTTAATGGCCAAGTTGTTCAATTAAGGTTCTAAGGTCAGTTAGTGCTTCATGACTCTGCTCAGCGGCCTCGTATTCTTCTCGATTCAACACAAGGGATACCGGTACCAACAAATGCGTCACACTAACCTATCCATTGCTTCAACTGTATCGGTCTACACCGTACAGTTTCCATAATCTATTGCTACTTACCTAAAAAGTGCTCCAGATCCGGGTGGAGGATCAATACAAAGCCTAAACAAGGAACCATAATGTAAAGTAACCAAGTCAAACAAGGAAAGTAAGTAAAGGTGATCTAGCCCTATGGTAACCCCACTTTTAATTATTTTCCCCAGAAGAGTCGCCAACAACTTTTAACACGGTGGGTGAACAAACTTAGGTGTTTTGCGTTTGATCGCAATTGTTGCGGATAGCAAGAGTCGCCACCGACTTTTCTTTTATCCAATAAAGGAAAGTTTGAAAATAACAGGAAAGACCTTTAGAGATTATTTCTTTAGTTCAGGGGGTAGGTTATGAAAAGGAAAGGTATTAGCACCCTTTTCATCTGTATTTATCTACGGGCTCTTAGTTTCTTGCTAGATCTCTTGCTTTTGTTTTAAAATGTGCTTGTGGTGTGGGTTTGAAGGTATTTTAAAAACGTCTTTGTAATGATTCTCTTTTCTATAAGAATACTTACAAAGTGTTGGTTTTGAAAATTGTTTAAAGAGATGTTTGTGGAATGTGTTTTTGAAAGTGATTTTGAAAAGTGTCTTTGTAATGATTCTCGTTTATATAAGAACACGTACAAAGAGATTTGTCTTTTGAAAATGTTTCAAAAGAAAATGTTGGTGTATAAAATGTTTTTGTTGTGAGTAAGCGAGCAACTATGATCGTCCTACCTACTCAAAAGGTCTAATGTTCTTTTCCTCCTCCTTTAGATGTTGCTATCTTACCATTTATTTGGTAAGAAGCCCCATTGTTGGATGTGAAGGGATGGGCGTGGGTCGTTTGTATAGTCATAGAAGGCAACCTATGGGACGTTTTAGCAATGTCGTTTAGGGACTAGATCGTTTACCGAAGGCAATATCGAGGGTCATCGAGGGACTATGATCTTTTATCGAGGGTATTTTCTAAAACGCCCATATTCGAGGGACATGACTATTTTTCCGAGGCAACAAGTGAGATTATCCTAGAGGTGCATATGTGAATAGTGTGTTTGATTTGCATGCATTTTTGTCTTAAATTTAGGGTTGTCTACTTGTTGGTTTTATCTTGTCATACATCCTAATTACTAACAATTATACAAAAGCAATAAAAATGCATAAAATAAATATCCTACACTATTACAACCATATAGAATAGCAAGAAAATGTAAAAAAAATACAAAATAAAAGAAGGAAAAATGAGTGCTTTGATTTGGGCAGCAGAACCCTTCGATTCTGCTTCTCTGGATCCCTTCAATTTGGGCTTAGCATGAAGCATGAGATGCAACCTTCGATTATTCCTTTTTGCTTCCTTCGATTGCAGGAATGTTAGGGTGAGAAAGTAATATTAGATCACGCCCTTTGTCCTTCTTTTGATTGAGGACTGACAGTCAGTGTGTGGCAAAGCCTAAAGCCACACTCTTTGTTATGCTTGCAACTGTGAAGCAGCCAGGGGTGAAGCCTAAATCTTTGATTCGCACCTCCTTCCTCATGTTTTCTTTTTTTTTGGGATTTAAATAGCAACATGGCCCGAGGCCATGCTAGTATTGTCTCATGGCCGGGTTAGTTCTTAAAACATGTTTGATAAAAAAAGGAAATAGACCATAAGATTAGCAATGAAAACAAACTGAAACGAAAAAGGAAACAAATGTTATGTATATGTTTTGAAACGAAAAAATCTTAAGGACATAGTGACTTAACTTGCTCGAAGCTGGGGTATGTGAGCTGGACCTTTAGATGCTGCCCTGGATACTCCTAGATTCAAAGGGAAGAAACGAAGGTGATGTTTCTAATGCTGGATTCGAAGGTCTAGAAGAGTGAGGGTGGTGCTTGTTATTCTTGGATTTGAAGGAGAAGAACAAGTGTGGTGTTTTTTCTACTGGATTCGAAAGAAAAACAAAGTGTGGGGTTGTTCCTGGATTCGAAGGGGAAAACAAACAGGTGTTGTGTTTCTAGTTGTTGGATTCGAAAGGGTCAGGAACAAAGGTATGGTATTTTAAATCTGGGTATGATAATGTGTTAAGTGTTTGTATAATTTTCACACAATCAAGGTTTTTTCCCAGCTACCAAAATTCTCTGGATGTGTTGTCCAGCCCCTTTAGATGTTATGGAGCCTCTTATTTATAGACGAAGCTGGCTGAGGTTTAGGTGGGAAAATAAAACAATTTGAACAAATTAAGTAAACTGTTTTTTTAGCTTTCGAGGGGCAGTGTTCGTATGCCAAATTGGTGTAAGAAAAGGTGCAGTGTTTCAGGAATGTTGTGCAGCAGTTTTGGAGCGTTATGGCCAGTGTATGAGGCCTGAACTTGGCAACAAGCATCTTTTGATATCTCCACCTTTCGTTTTGACCACCTTCGACCAGATCCTTCTTCAAGCAATATTATTTAATTTTCATCCAACAAGTGTCTTTCGAATGGGTCATATGTATATCTTTGAAAGGGCCAAATATGTGTCCTTCGATTGGACCATATGCATCATTTGTGTGCACCATTTGCAATTCTTCGAATGGGCTACCCAGACATGTCTTTCGAATGGGACACCTAGGCATGTCTTTCGAATGGGACACCCAGACATGTCTTTCGAATGGGACACCCATACATGTATTTTGAATGGGACACCCATTGTATGCCATAGTGTAAGAATTATGTGTGATCGAAACAGACTGTTTCCAAAGGAAATATTGCCCATTTGAAGCTAGTGTGAAAAATGGCCCATGCTTTGTGGGCGCCATTGCCTTGTGAATGCTAGCCATGGGGAAGCCTTTGCCTTGTGCATACTGGCCTGAAGGGATTCCTGGATTTTGTGAATCGAAGGAAGCATGCAAAGGGTAAAATGGCTTCTGAATCGAAAGGAAGCTGCAGGAGGACATTTCCTTGTGCCTGCTGGCCTGAAGAAGGTCCTTGCCTTGTAAATTGGGAGCAAGCATAAAGAAGGAACTTGTCTTCTGAATTGAAGGACATCAACATGAGGCTTTTCCTCTTTGAATCGAAAGAGGCAACAAGGGGTTTCTTTGCCTTGTGCCTGCTGGCCTGGCGGGAGCCTCTTTCTTTGAAGTATGCAAGAAAGAAACTACTGCTCAATCGAAGTTTGTATGCAGCCAGCCATTACTTGGTGAATCAACGAAAGCATGGAGAGAATTTTTGTCCAATCAATGCAGGCATCAAATGTCCAATCGAAGCAGGAATGCAGGCCACCATTACATTGTGAACCATGTGAGGCCAATGGTGTAGTCGAAGCTTGCATGCAGGAGGTCATTGCTTTGTGGATAGAAGAAGGCACGGAGGATGGATCAAAGGAGGCATGAAAGGGACTATTGCCCAATCGAAGCAAGGGGAATCGATGAAAACTTATTTTTTCTCCAATTTTGTCAAAAAGATTATTTTTATCTGTTTTGCCCTTTTTTAACAGTTTCCTCTTTAACTTTTTGCTGGAAAATCCAATCGTACTTGTGCAAGCTTGAATTTTGAGAATCCTTGTGAGAAATTCCTTGAGAAATGAGAGGGAAAATTTTGGGGTACAACACAACCATAACACATTTATACTTGGATATACAACACCACCTTGTCATCTTAACAACATTTCCAACACCAAAACACATACATGATTTCATTCTCATATATATATATATATATATATATATATATATATATATATATATATATATATATATATATATATATATATATATATATATATATATATATATATATATATATATATATATATATATATATATATATATATATATATATATATATATATATATATATATATATATATATATATATATATATATATATATATATATATATATATATATATATATATATATATATATATATATATATATATATATATATATATATATATATATATATATATATATATATATATATATATATATATATATGCAATAACTCTAGTCATATTGTCGTATCACCCTTATAATGATATCAACATAGCCAACATAATCAACTTTGTCATATTAGGGAGTATTATTCATCCTTTACGTTAACCAACAACAACATCACGACAACGGGAACAAAATCATTATAACATCAACTTAACAGTATAACTCAACAATTACACACACAACTCACCATCAACTAACAACCACATTAATATCCTTATAAAATCAATAAATGTTTACAAGAAACACAGTACCCTGGCACATCATCCCTATATCAACAATCCACCAAATCAAACATGTAGATCAAGACATATTATTCCCATAGGCTTCTGAAATTTAGTCCTTCACTTCTAACGAATCATACACGCATAGTAACTACGCCATATCACACTTCAACTGCACAACTTTGATCATACATCTTACGTCACAGTCCTCATTAAAATTTATGTCAAATATATGGTTTACAAGTTTCAACCTAGTTTTGGACTTTCTTTAACATCCACCATAAAATCGTTGTTCATCTGATATTTTCAATCTTTCACTTTGTGACGTTAGCTCGCATATAAACCCGCTACTCCAAATTGTTCAATACGTCTCAACTCTTTCCTAGCCACTCCTCTATTAATTCACACAAACTGGTGAGCGACTATCCTCACGATATAACATCAATCACTTTACACACCATTAAGACAATAAGACAAATCTATAATATCCAACACGATCTCGTCTACTATCAACAAGAGATTAAGGGTGATCAGTTCCTCAATTTCTCAATAGTTAGCCGACAACCATAATGGAGTATAAACCATCATTACCAAACTATAATAGTGTTCCTTTAGAACTTGTACTCAAGTCACCTAAAGCACCATAATCCAATAATCTCCAATGAGGTTTACAAATACTCCCACAATTTCCCTCTCATTCGATATTATCAATGAGACACCAACGCTCAACATATTACACGGTCCATATTACACTCACTTAGCCTCACACGAAGGTTAAGTATCCTCCAACTCAAGAATTAATTTATTCATCTCCGCATCATAAGTAATAAAAATTTGATTATGGAATCTCAACACACCCCGCACATCTAACTTGAGATCATCATTCTCAAACTGATCGAGTCCAACCACTGAATCTACCAATTCCACATCTAACTTCTGAGCTTCTTTGATATTGTCTAGAATATCATTGTTAATCTTCAACATCCCCAACATGACACTCTTCTTTTACACTTCATAAACTAAGCTCATATCTCAACTGTTCAATTAACTCTAATTCGTTAACCATCATTGTCGACATATGTAAAGTCTTTCGAATTAAAGCATCAACCACGTCATTAGCTTTACCTAGATGATAATTCAAAACAAAATCATAATGTTTCAACAAATCCAACCATCTTCATTGTCTCATGTTTAATTCCTTCTGATCAAATAAATACTTTAAACTCTTATGGTCGCTAAATACTTCAAATCTAGAACCAAAAAGATAATGTCTCCAAATCTTCAACATAAACACCACCGTTGCTAACTCTAAGTCACGCGTAGGATAATTCCTCTCATGAACTATGAGTCGTCTATAAGCAAAAGCAACGAGTTATCCATTCAGCATTAGCACACCACTAAGTCCCATCTTAGACGCATTCATAATACACTACAAATGACTCACTCAGATTAGGAAAAACCAATACCAGAGCAGTCATAAATCTTTTCTTTAGTTCTACGAAACTTTCTTCATGTGCAACATCTCATACTTGAAATGATGAACGACTATCCTTTTTAATTCCGATCATCTCATTTATCAACTTAATCTTCAACAACATATTATGCTTGACCTCGTCTCGAACAACTGCGTAATAATCATTTATGCCTAAAAAGCCTCAAGTTCCGTAAACAACTTCAAAGTTCCTCCATATGGAATGCATCTACCAAATTCAAAAACACTTTTATAAGATAAAATATATTTCTATCTCCTCATAGGTTCAAATGGAACACCAATTCGATACTCAGAACACAAGATATAAATTTTCAAAGTTATCCGAAAATACGAACACCGACGTCATGCAACGACATACTAATACACACCTCACGATAACATCATAACAAAATTTCTTTGTACAAGTTCCAACACTTTCCATTCTTTACTTCTTGAAATCATACTCATGTCCTCGCATTTCCGACTCCGACTCGCAATTCAAAACATTCTAAAAACTTCAACAACTTTTACAATCACTCACAAGGATCGCACGACAAGGTCTACAACAATTTTTCACTCTATCACCATTTAAACATCGACATCTTACGCAAGGGCTACTCAAACCGACAACTTCACAGTTCACCAGCAGCGCTAAAACATTGCAACTTTCTAAATTACATCTTCTAAAAACTATCCTTGTTACTTAACAATCACCTTCAGAAACATCAGGGATTTACACTCTACTCGTATATTAGCAACCATTAAATTGCTCCTCATCCTTTGATAAGTAAACATCCACAATGCCTGATCATCCTCCCTCAGATGTTTCGACTTGATTAACAAATAAAATCTTTAATCCATGTCACCTTCGGATTCATGAAACAATAAAACTTCAACGATACTCGCACTGTAATGTTGTGAAAATCCTTCCTTTGATATTGCTATCTTACCATTGATTGGTAAAAAGCCTTATCTTTGGATGTAAAGGGCACGATGTGGGTCATCGTATAGTCATGATAGAAATGTTGTGAGATATCTTAACATTTCTCTTTGAGGGACTAAGATCATTTGAAAGGCAACATTTGTAGCGTCATCGAGGGACTATGATCTTGTATTTTTGATTTTTTTTGCTAAGATATCCCACATGCATAATATGACCATTTGTTGTAAGGAAACAAGTGGAATTACCCTAATGGTGCATGTGTGAATAGTGTGTTTGATTTCCATGCATTATTTATCTTTGATTAGGGTTATCTACTTGTTGATTTTATCTTTCCATATAAACCCTAATTACTAGCATTTATATGAAAGTGATAAATTGCGGAAAGTAAAACTACTACGCTATTACATCATTAGGGGGATAGGATATACAAATTTTCAAATGGGGATTGCAAGAAATTCAACATAATTATCTATTACAACCATATTGAATAATGTACAAGAATTTGGAAGAAAATAATATACAAGGATATAAATGGAAAAGAAAAGGATTTTTGTTTGGATTTTTGAGGGAAGGGTTTTAACCTAATTATCTAAAATAAAATGATTAATTAAATCATACCTAAACTAATTAAGAAAAGAAATTAAGTTAGAAAGCATTTTTAGGTTTTTTTTAGAAAGGGCTTTGAGTTTTAATAAAAATATTATGGAAATTAATTAATTAAAAGAAAACCTAAATTCTAAGTTGATTTTAATTATAAAAGAAAATAACTAAACCTAAATTTAATTATTAATTTATTAAAAAAAGAATTAAATTTGTTTAAGAAAAATATTCGTGTCTTTTTGTTTTATAAAGAAAATGAATATATAAGTATATAAAATGCAAATAATAAATAAAAATATATTTTTGGATTTTTTTATTAATAAAAATAATAATAATAATAGTAATAATAATAATAATAATAATAATAATAAAGAAAATAAAATAAAATATAAAATATAAAAATAAAAGTCATGGGGGGTTGAAATGGAATGTCGTAGTTTGTTAGAAAAAATATTTTTTGAATCTGGCCCAATAGGATTTTTGTAATCAGAAAAATAAAAATAAAAAAGGGTTGGGCCTGTGTTGTAGTAAGCAGGCAGAGAGGTGAGATTCAACAAAAATGATAAGGGCCCAGCATACTAAGCCCAGCGCACTTGTTTGTAGCAAAAAGGAAGAAAATATGGAAAAAATAACAAAAGGCAGTATTGGGTCTTGAACCCATGACCTTGACCATAAATGTGCGCTGCCTATACCACTGGGGTGGCTGTACATCCGTTAATATAACTGAAACAATAAATATATAATACAAAACAAGTTCCAGAAATGAACTTCATCTTCAACCTCCAGCCATGGTTCCTGTAACTCACTCATTTCCATTTACAAAACTTCCAATATCAAACTTGTTAGAAATTTCAACACGATTCTGAATATGTAAATAACTTAAACTAATTCTCAAAGATAATCAAGAATTTCTAAGAGTACCATATTCTGACCTAACTTTTTTCAAAGATTCAAACCTAAAATTCTCTAAGCTCAGGAAATATAAATGAAAATTATGGACATGTAAAACTTCAGGGTAATGATGTCTATATTTTATCTTTACAAATCAGAATCAAATGATGCTTGTATGAGGAGATAGAAGCTCAGAAAAAATACCTCAAAAATGGAAATCATGAAATGAGTTTGGGCAGCTTTCAAGGAGTTGTGATGATCAAGTTAGCTTCCTCAAGTTCACAGGAAGCTAATGCAATGCATAGCTTGAGCTATGGATGTCTGGAATGGTCTGGAGAAGTCAACTTGCAGACTTTGTTGTTTGGTTATGGAGGAAGGTGAAGATGGTGTTATAGTTCAAAAAAAGGATAGGGATGGACTATGTTTGAGATATAGAAGCTTTGCAAATGAATTTGAGGGAAAACGCACGAGGGAAATGAGAGATCAAGTTCAAGGTCATAATTGTGTATCAATGGAGTTTTTTGAGCAATTTCTGGTTTTTGAATGTTTGAGAGAGTTTCAGGGTGCTAGCATTCGTGCCTTAGCTTTCAAATAGTGT
Organism: Vicia faba; assembly: GCA_948472305.1. Lineage (NCBI taxonomy): Eukaryota > Viridiplantae > Streptophyta > Magnoliopsida > Fabales > Fabaceae > Vicia > Vicia faba. The sequence continues at coordinate 94,262,084 of OX451735.1, read as the reverse complement.
CTCTATTTATAAGCAAATGGTTTTGAGACTTGAAACAATTAAGAATTTTAATTCACATGTTTAAGCTCAACATGTGATTTTTTGACAAAACAAGTTTCAATGCCTTTTGTCCTTGATATTGTAGAGTGGTTACACTTTAAAGAAACTTGCTTCTGACTTTATGGATGGAGTGTACTTGAATATAACAAGTTAGGAGCTCAAGAAGCTGACTTTGTGCATAAAGCTTGATTTACAAGAATGGAAATGGTGACTTTCTCCCTAAAATGGCAAAATGCTTTGGACAATGCTTGAATCAATTGGACAATTGATCAATCAGTTATGTAAACATTAAATTAATGAGTGACAAACAAGTTTGAGGCCTGAAAAGTGAAGCTTATGCAGCATGGCTATGGATTTGGTTTATGTTCATCACAAAATGTGCCTTGTAAATCAAGTTTGAAACCCCAACTTCTTGCCTTCGATTCTCTTAGATCAAGTATGGTATTGATGGGTTATTGGAAATTTTGGAAAGCTTGTAAAATCCTCTACAACCTTCATGTTGGACACTTTTGAAAATTCAAATTGGAACTCGGTGAAAAATTTCCATGAAGTTAGGTCAAAATCCTGCCTAACTAGGGCAAAATTTCACTAAGTCTTTTAAGTTTCATGAACATGACTTCACAAATTCATAACTTGAAATCCAAGCATTTCTAGAAAAAGTTCTGCCTTACAATGTTTTAGATCTCATTGAGATCTACAACTTTCATGTTGGAAGTTTCCCTTGAATCATCTTGCATCATGGTTGAAATTTGGCACAAAGTTATGAAAAAATGTGAACTTTCCAACACTTAGAAAAAATTCTAAGTCTTGGAATTTTGACTTTTCAAAGATGAATTTTGAATTTTTGATTTCTTGATGAACAAGTTTCATATTTTGACATGTCTTGATGAATTGTGATCTTTGAAACTTGATATTGATCAAAAAGTCAAAGTTTAACATTTCAGTGTACAATTGACTTTTCATCAGTTCACTGAAATTCAATTATCAGTCAATTGATAATGAGAAGTGTTTTGAGCCATGCCATTAGGTCAAAATGATGTATTTCAATCCTTGAGATCATGTCTTAAACCAATAAGTCATTTGTTAGGTCAAAAGTCAAAAATTGAACCTCCTCAATCAAAACCCTAATTTTGACCATTTTGCCCTTTTGATTATCTGATCAAACTTCTTGAGGAATTATGATCCAAACTTGATCAATTGACATATATGAGTTCATAATGTTGATATGGATCAAAAATCATGAAGTTTAACTGTAAATTGACCATAATTGACGTTTCCCCAATACAACTGATTTTAGGTCAACTGATCAATTGACTGAGCAAAAATGTCATCCAAGACTTGAAACTTGAAATGAGCAATCTTGAGGGCTCCTAATGATCCATGAAAGTAATTTTAGGCCTTGAAAGTCCAATTATCCTTGTGAAAACTCAAACCCTAATATTGAGTTGTCCCTGTTGAGGAAGTGTCTTGAGCTGATCAAACCTTGTGTAGTGTTGAACCAGTGGAGATCTTATGAGAGATTTCTTGAGAAATGAGAGGGAAATTTTTGGGGTACAACACATGGGAGCATCACCTCACTTCCTCAGAGGAGGATGTTTATGAGTATTTCTTGTCCAAGATTTCCCGTTCCCCATTGGAGCTGCCTTAATGGAGATCTCGTTCTCAGGAATTTTCATTCCCTTAGCTGATTTATGTTGAGGTTTATTTCATCTCTCCAGTGAAGACCTTTGTATGAGACCTCTTATGAAAAATTTCTACTTTCTCTAGAGGAGATGCCTTCGGAAATTTCTTATTCAGAAATCCTCATCTCCCCTGTGAAGTTGACTTATCAAGAAATCTCCTACTCAGGAATTCTCATTTCTCCAATGGAGTTGTTTCATCGAAGAAACTTATTCATAGATTCTCTCTTTTAACAATAGGTCTCAATCTTGGATATTGATAAGTGTTACTTCTCCAAAAGAGTACGCTATTGCGTTTCTAGCCCCAGGATAGAGCATCATAACAAGATTTTATTCTGATTGAAACACATCCTTATTCCCCAGCGGAGCCGAATATTCTCGTATTTCCAGCAGTATCATATTTTGTTGAGTTTCTCATACGAAGACTATTTCATTCCTGACAAGAGTTCTTTTTGTAAGGTCGTTTCCCCAACATGGATCTTCATATCCTTGGCAGTATAAGGGCTCTTTATCCCTAGTAATAGAGTATGGCTGAAATATTTCCTCAAGCAAGTTCTGAACCTCAAGCTTAGGGTTCAAAGATACCCTCATTATCCCCAGGTGAAGATTGGTACTCCCTAGCGGTAGCATCCTCGAGTTGGTCTGGTTAGATTTCTTTTGTCTAAGAACTTCTACGATTGCCCAATCAAAATCGCTTTCATTAAAGACTTACATCAGAAGGTCCCAGCTCCCAACAATGTTCTCTTTATCCATGGAAGGAGATATTGGATCTTTTCCCCAGAAGTTCAAGAGGTGGAACATAGGTCAATATATCTTTTGCATTGCAATTTATTTTCGCAGTATCCTCCCCAGTGAGAAATTGACAAGTTATCAAATAAAAATTCAAGGTTCGGCCTGTGGTTATTGGTCTTTTCGTTTCACCAATCTAGGGCAGTCAAGTTGAGGATTGATCTCTCAAAGTTCCGTTACTATGGGGCAGCATGTCAATGATGGTACGAACCCCATGAAGTCCTCTTGAGGAATTGTCATTCGCTCTGTAAGTTACAGCTTGTGAGCACCAATGTGAGAGTCTTACCTCTAATTATTGAATGTTGGAATACAGGATTCCCTACAGGGTTTCTTCTCCTCAGCATTGTCACGTGAGGGAGTCTTAAGGCAGATAAGGTTTTTTGGATACCTTCATTCCCCAACCAGGTCTGGATGAGCATTATCTCGTTCCTTAACTGAGACTATTCCCAGCGGAGTTTACCTTATGATTTGAATTATCATTGAAGTTTGCATTCAGAAGTTCTCATTTTCACATCTGAGTTGTGACTTGGGGCATTTCTTTATCAAAAGAATCTGTTATCATCAACAGGGTTGATGTTGGCTGAGATTTCCATATCCCTAGTAAGGTCAATACTGTTTGACTATCTTCATGGTCTATTTTATGGTTGCATACTGAAGGTTTTGGAGTCCCCAGCAAAATAATCCCCGACAAAGTTTGGTATCCCCAGTGAATTTTAGCTTCCTTAGCAGAGTTCTATTGCCCCAGAAATCTTTTTCAAGAGAAAGGCTTCGTTCTAAGACTCCAAGTTTGAAGATGTCGCATGTCCCCAATGGATTTATTTAAATGGGAACTCACATTCTGAAGAGGTTTCAATTCTCTAACGGAGTTGCTAATTAGAGATTTATCGTCCTGACCTCTCATCTTCCGGCTAATCTGTTGCTTGGGGAATCCATATGATAGGATCTATCCTTATCCCCAGTAAAACTCGATACGGTGTTACTATCTGCATGATCCATCCAATGGTTGCATTCCAAAATTTCAAAAGACTCCAACAAAATGCTCTTCGACAGAGTTTTGTTTTCCCGGTGAAGTCCTATTTCCTTAACAGAGCTTTGTTCCCCTGCAAAGGTTTTACCCCTCATGTCTAGTTTGCTATATCAGTGGCATCCTCAACACGGATGCACGTTGTCTTTTCCAGAGATTACAGTCCCGCCCTGATCTTCTCCCATAACGCCCAATCTTCATTTGGCATTTCTTCTTGAATTTGATCAGATTCGATCTGATCTTCTCTACGAGTTTACAATTTATTTTTGCAACTATTCTCTATGTTTGCAACTTATTTTTTCTCCAATTTTGTCAAAAATATCATTTTTATCTGTTTTTCCCTTTTTTAACAGTTTCCTCTTTAACTTGATGCTGGAAAATCCAACTGTACTTGTGCAAGCTTGAATTTTGGGAATCCTTGTGAGAAACTCCTTGAGAAATGAGAGAGAAAATTTCGGGGTACAACACAACCATAACACATTTATACTTGGATATACAACACCACCTTGTTATTTTAACAACATTTCCAACACCAAAACACATACACAATTTCATTCCTATATATATATATATATATATATATATATATATATATATATATATATATATATATATATATATATATATATATGTCAATCATCAACAACTCTATACATATTTTCGTATCACCCATATAGTGACATCAACATAGCCAACATAATAAACTTTGTCATATTATGGAGTATTATTCATCCTTTATGGTAACCAACAACAACATCACGACAACGGGAACAAAATCATTATAACATCAACTTAACAGTATAACTAAAAAATTATACAAACAACTCACCATCAACTAACAACCACATTAATATCCTTATAAAATCAACAAATGTTTACAAGAAACACAGTACCCTGGCACATCATCCCTATATCAACAATCCACCAAATCAAACATGTAGATCAAGACATATTATTCCAATATTCTTCTGACATTTAGTCCTTCACTTCTAACGAGTCATACACACATAGCAACTACGCCATATCACGCTTCAGCTGCGCAACTCTAATCATCTATCTTATGTCACAGTCCTCATTAAAATTTCCGTCAAATATATGGTTTACAAGTTTCAAGCTATTTTTGGACTTTCTTTAACATCCACCATAAAATCATTGTTCACTTGATATTCTCAATCTTTCACTTTGCAACGTTAGCTCGCATATAAACCCGCTACTCCAAATTGTTCAATACGTCTCAACTCTTTCCTAGCCACTCCTCTATTAATTCACACAAACTGGTGAGCGACTATCCTCATGATTTAACATCAATCACTTTACACACCATTAAGACAATATTAAAAATCTATACCATCCAACAAGATCTCGTCTACTATCAACAAGAGATTAAGGGTGATCAGTTCCTCAATTTCTCAATAGATAGCCGACAACCATAATGCAGTATAAACCATCGTTACCAAACTATAATAGTTTTCCTTTAAACTTGTACTCAAGTCACCTAAAGCACCATAATCCAATAATCTCCAATGAGGTTTACAAATACTCCCACAATTTCCCTCTCATTCGATTTTATCAATGAGACACCAACGCTCAACATATTACACGGTCCACATTACACTCACTTAGCCTCACACGAAGGTTAAGTATCCTCCAACTTAAGAATTACTTTATTCATCTCCACATCATCAGTAATACAAATTCAACTATGGAATCTCAACACACCTTGTGCGTCTAACTTGAAATCATCATTCTCATACTGATCGAGTCCAACCACTGAATCTACCAATTCCACATCTAACTTCTGAGCTTATTTGATATTGTCCAGAATATCATTGTTAATCTTCAACATCCCCAACATAACATTCTTCGGTGTCACTTCTTAAACTAAGCTCATATCTCTGAACTGTTCAATTAACTCTAATTCTTTAACCATCATTGCCGACATATGTAAAGTCTTTCGACTTAAAGCATCAACCACGACATTAGCTTTACATGGATGATAATTCAGACCAAAATCATAATATTTCAACAACTCCAACCATCTTCGTTGTCCCATTATCAATTCGTTCTGATAAAAAACAATACTTTAAATTCTTATGGTCGCTAAATACTTCAAATCTAGAACCAAAAAGATAATGTGTCCAAATCTTCAACATAAACACCACTGTTGCTAACTCTAAGTCACGCGTAGGATAATTCCTCTCATGAACTATGAGTCGTATATAAGCACAAGCAACGACTTGTCCATTCAGCATTAGCACACCACTAAGTCCCATCTTAGACACATTCATAATACACTACAAAGGACTCACTCGGATTAGGCAAAACCAATACAGAAGCAGTCGTCAATCTTTTCTTTAGTTCTACAAAACTTTCTTCACGTGCAATATCTCATACTTGAAATGATGAACGACTATCCTTTTTAATGTCGAACATCTCATTTCTCAACTTAATCTTCAATAATATATTATGCTTGACCTCGTCTCGAACAACTGCTATAATAATCTTTTATGCCTAAAAAGCCTCTAGTTCTGTAAACAACTTCATAGTTCCTCCATATGGAATGCATCAACCATATTCAAAAACACTTTTATAAGATAAAATATATTTCTATCTCCTCATAGGTTCAAACAGAGCACCAATCTGATACTCAGAACACAAGATATAAATTTTCAAAGTTATCCGAAAATACGAACACCGACGTCATGTAGCGACAAACTAATACACACCTCACGATAACATCATAACAAAATTTATTTGTACCAGTACCAACACTTTCCATTCTTATTTCTTGAAATAGTACTCATCTCCTCGCATTTCCGACTCCGACTCGCAATTCAAAACATTCTAAAAACTTCAACAACTTTTACAATCACTCACAAGGATCCCACGACAAGGTCTACAACAATTTGTCACTCTATCACCGTTTAAACATCGACATCTTACGCAAGGTCTACTCAAACCGACAACATCACAGCCCACCAGCAGCTCTGAAATATCACAACTCGTATATCAGCAACTGTTACATTGCTCCTCATCCTTCGATAAGTAAACATCAACAATGTCTGGTCATCCTCCCTCAGACTTTCCAACTTGATTAACAAACAAAATCTTTAATCCATGTCACCTTCAGATTCGGGAAATAACTAAAATTCAACGATACTCACACTGTCGCCATCAACAGCATTTTGAACTAACGTATTACAACCGAAACATATCCGAGAAGCAAATCTTCTCCCCCACTTATCTTCAAACTAACTCCTACATACAATAGATTAGAAAACCAAGCAAGGACCGACAGTGTTTCACACACTTGTCGCGTACTAAGGAAAAAACAACATTAGACAACTTGGACGGACGAACCGACTTGCTCTGATACTATTGTATCCCAAAATTTTCCCTCCCATATTTACTCAAAACATGTTCCTAGATGTCCTCAATTTCTTAGGGTTGACCAAGAATTGACCAGAAAAGTTATCCTCTTAAGCAATGAACCTCTAACTAGGGTTTCACTTCTCATCAAGATGGGTGAGATCCAAAGGTCTCAAATGTTTTCCAATTTCCAAAATGCCTTCAATATTGTCCATGACAAGTTTCATGCCTTGCACTACACGTTTGCTCAGTCAATTGCTCAAATGTTGGAAAATCAACCATGCTAGGTCAAAAGTCATCTATGGCCCAAATATAGTCAAACTTTATGATTTTTGGTCAACATTGGAATTTTGAAGTGATATCCATCATTTTATCAAGGGTTGATCATGATTCCTCAAGAAATGTCCCTAATCCATCAAAAGTCAAGAATTGCTAAATTAGGGTTTCTATAGGAAAAGTCAACTGAACTTTGACTAGACATAACTTCCATATACTTCATCCATTTTCAAGAAAAGTGGATTGAGCAAATTTGAAGTTATAAGGCAAGGGATCAATTTCTTAGAATTCAAACATCTTCCTAAGATTATAGAGGACCTCCAAAAACACTCTTACCATGCCTTGCATTATTTGAGCTGATGTTTTGGTTTGCCTTGAAGCCCATGATTTCGTGCAGCATGTCTAAATTCATTCAAATTTTTTTAAAAAAGGACAAGTTTCCATGTTTTTGGCCAAAGTTACAAATCTTTATGCATGGCTTTAAAACACCTGATCATGGTTGTTTAATTCCTTGCTCTCTTGTCCCTTCCTTCTACTCTATATAAGCAGCATGCTTGCAAGCCAATAACACCCAGACACAACCCCAAAAGTCACACGAAATTGCAAAATTTTCAAAGTTGTTAAAATTCAAAAACACAATTACAGCCTCCCTCAGCCCAAACAAAGGATCCAAGAACATTCCTGGAGATTCCCTGAAGCTGTTCCAGCCATTACCAAGCCGTGAAGCATCATAAAATGTTGCAACTAGCCTTCACAGTTTGCATCCATTTTTCAATTTTTTTTATTCAATTCATGCAATTTAAATCCATTTTGACCATGCATTTCTGTTCATTTGAGTATTTGCAAGCTACCTGCATGGTTGGATTGAAGTTTTGATGCAAGAATCGCATTTGGCCATGGTTAGGGTTTGAACCTTCGAAATGGGGTTTTTCAAATCAGCCAAAATTGGACCCAACCAGTGGTACCATTGTGTTCAGGAGGTTGAGGACAATCGACCCATGGCCACAAAGTTAATTTTTGTTACGTATTATGGATGTTGTAAAATGCAGGTGCTATAGTGACAAGCAAAAACTGTCACTATAGGTCCAATGTCTAAGACGACAGAAGGAGGAAGGGGATGACGCGTGGAAGCCTTCCATTAGCCAGTTCAAATCCTCGCGCGTTTTTTTATTTTTAATATATCTGACCAATTTTCTTATATTATATTTTTGTTTTGTTTTATGCACCGATTGAGTTGCCAGCATAGTTGGTAAAGCAGCGCGCATGTGAGGGAGAGGACCTGGGTTCGTTTCCCAGGTCCAACATTTTCCTTTTTTTTAAACAATATATCATGCAAAATCTAATACTCCTAAGGGCCTATTTCCCATCATGCACCATCAGATCACCATCAATCCGGATCCAAGACTCTTGATTAGAGATCCACCATGTGCCCTCATAGTTTTCACCTCACCTGATCCAGCGATTGGACTGGGCTTAGCTTTCATTTGGGCCTAACCCTTTTCCAAATTGCACCCCCATTCTACTTAAGCCATCAAGCCAAATTTCTAATTCTTTTTGCTTTAATTAATTATTTCATTTCTTAATCATTTTTAATTATAATCATAAAAACAAATCATAAAAAAATCAAATAAATAAATAAATAGATTTTGGTTTTCTAAAATTATTTAATTATTTTAATTTTATTTTATTAACTTTAAAATCAATTAGACTTAGGTTATTTCATTCAAATATTTTCTTAAATAAAAAATGCAAAAAATGTTAGGTTTTTGTTTAGAATTTAATTTTTATCAATAACTTTCTTTTTATTTTAATTAATTAAATTTAGGTTTAATTTAATTTAGTATTTTTCTAAATAAACAAAAACAATCAAAAATATTTTTACTTAGCAATTCCCTAGGTTTCTTTTAGACATAATATTCGTTTCGCGCGCATTATTTTGTTCTTGCATTTTTTTATAATAATGTAACTGTATACTGGTATGTAATAGGCTAAGTAGGACTTTTTATCGCTTTCTTTATTTTACCTTTCCCCCAGTGTTGTATATTGTAAATACCCCTCTCCTCCAAAGCCATGTAATAGTGTAGGTTTATACTTTCGCACTTTATTTCCTGCAAAATATTACTGCTAGTAACTAGGCATGTATGGCAAGACTGAATTTAAAACGTTAGCAAACCCTAAATGCGCAATATAAATAACATGAATCAAACACAATTGCACATGCGCACCTCTAGGGTATCCCACTTTGGTTGCCTTTGGAAATAAAGCAGTCATGTCCCTCGTGATGGGGAAGCTTTAGTAAAGACTCATAAATCAAAAAGATCATAGTCCCTCGATGACCCCACACTTGCCTCTCGGTAAATGATCTAGTCCGTAAACAAAATTGCAAAATCGTCTCCGTTGTTACCTTCGTGATAGTAACGTCCCTTCGAATGTCCCTTATAATTCCAATGACAAGGCTACCTACTCACTAATAGTAGGATAGTGTTGTTTAAAGGAAAAGAGGAAAAGAACGGCCTTTTTCGAGTACAAAAGTAGATACTTGTTAGAAGTTTGCTCAAAACATTTTCGCACTTACACAAATTCTACTTTTCAAAAACAATTTCAAATCACTTTGTATACTTTCTCCACTATCCCGAGAAACATTACAAAGTTCGCCATACTAAGGCACAAAGGTATTTCAAATGGAAATGGTGCTAACACCTTCCCTTTCCATAATCTACCCCCTTGTTGTACCCCGATTTTTTCCCCTAAGATCCCTTCATCATACCATAGAGATTCAATCACAACAATATGACATTAGGGCTTTTGGTCCTCCTCCCTATCTTTAGTTTTTCTCTTTGAGGAATCACCAAGAATCTTAACATGTTTTCTTTTGTGATCATGGATGTTTTGTCTTGATTTTCTTTCTAATTAATGAAATGCAATGTTGGATGGTCTTACTTGTTAATAATGTAGGTAAAGTCAATGTGGCTTAGGAAGTTGATCCATGGGTTCATGAGTTTATTTCCATGCCCTAGTCAATAAAGCTTGAGAACTACAAACCTCACACTTGAAGTTGTTTTGGAATAAATGGAATGGCAAAGTTTATTTTGGTTTATCACATTTCAAAGTTATCAAATTGATTCAAAGGTACAAGGGGTTAATGGAAGAAGTTGTAATGATTGGACAAAGTCTTGTTCCCATTGATCACAAGTGCATATTTCTCTAAATTCTAAAGATATGGAAGTGGTTTTAATGGCTATGAGTTCTCATTATCATCCTCAATAACTTTTATTTACAAAGCAAGAGTGTTGGTACAAGAATGTTGGTCAAAATTATCAAAGTTCCTCAAAGCATTTTCTTGGTCTAGGATCTAGGGTTTTGAACTTCAAAGAAGTATATCTTGCTCATATTTTGGTATTTTTGAGTGATTCCAAAGAAATCCCTCTCTTCAAAGGGTTATTAACAAATAACTTCAAAATTTTCAAGGATTTTTCATGTGGAAGAAACATGATGATGAAGAAATATTACAAGTCCTCCAGATGAACCCCCAATTTCTCATGTGTGACTTCAAATGATCATAACTTGGTCAGTTTTTATCACCTTGAGCCCACTATTTTTTCATAATGATCTTGAGGATGTGAAATTTATTCCTTCTTTTATGTTCAAAGTGATAAAATGGATGGAAGATGCCCTAAGGATGCAAAATATTATAGGTCATTTCATGATGTTTTGCCAACTTCAACAATTCATAACTCTCTCAATTTTTGGAGATTTTGAATGGTTCAAGTTTTAAAATGTCATTCAAGAGGTCTATTTCATTCCATATTTTTGGTCAAGAGCAAATTACAAGTGGAAGGACATGATTGGATGCAAAACATTATAGGTCACTTTTGAAGAAAAATTTGAAATATTTCTAAGTATGGAAAGTCAACCCTTTTTCTCCAACTTTGACTCAATGTAACTTTCAGCTCAAGTATCCATTTGATCCCATTATTTTTCCATTGCAAAGCTTGTAACCTCATCTTTCTAAAGCATCTAGAATTATACCCTAAGACCCCTTCAGTTGAAAATGCCATTGTTTTGAAATTGGTAGCTTGAAACAGAAGTTTCATCACAAGTCAGATTTTGAAATCTTTTTTTTGGCTTCTAATCACAAGTTTTCCACGCGTTTTTGTTTCTAATCATGTTTAGAAACTTTACAAAGGTGCGTAGCATCATGAAACACACGATTTAGATGAGTTTTGATGCTACACAAGTCACACTTTGTTCATGTTGCAGACCCCCCATAATTTCCCTCCAAACTTCATCATTTCACACGCTTGAGGATCCCATTCATTCTCCTATAAATAGAGGGTCATCCCCCATTAATTTCTTCAAGCTTGGATAGCCAGAATCACCCTGCCAAACTTGTTCCATAACTCAAATTTCTGTAACTTCAAAATCAGTGTTTAAGCCTTTTTCAATCCAATTTTTCTATCAACTTACCTTCCTTGATCTTCCCTGAAGCTAACCATACAATTACCTTCAAGAATTGTACCCTATATTGCTCCATAGAAGTCCAGTTTCAGAGTTCTGCAACTCAACTTCAATAGGTAGATTTCTCCATCAATTCTTCAAAACTTTTATATCATTGTGATGCTCTCATTTCCCTGGTTCTAGTCGCAACACTTACTTTTATCTGGAAACACGTTATGACCATGAAATTTCAAATCCCTTTTCAAAACTTTCCTTCAAAATTGCTTGAGCTGCAATTTATATAAATTTGTCGCGAAGGTGTGGTTGTCTTCGTCTTGAAGAGACGAAGCGAATAGCATAGGTCTCGTGCTCTAATTTTACAGATTGAGCAACCTTGTTTTGGGATTGGCTGGAGCTTGAAGATGACCAACATGTCATCTTCCAACCAATGATGGCGCGCCATTTATTTTTTTTTTAAATCTGATTTAATTAATGATTCAATACTTTATTCACTAATGACTGTGATATACACAGCGCGCCAGATCCCTTGGATTTGATTACTAACGCGTTTTGACTCTCATCCAATGGTCCACGTATTTTTGACTTTATTTTTCTTTTCTGATTTTTATATTTAATTTTTTTAAATTTTAAAAAATCATAGAAAATTCATTTTTAGTCCAAAAAATCTGAAAAAATTATGAAAAATATTTTTGATTTTACTCTTTCTGATTTTATTTTTTCACAATTTTATTTTGTGTTTTGATATTTTTTATTCATTTTCACTTTATTTGAATTGTTTTAAAGGTTTAAAAATACTTTTATGCATTTTTAAATTCTGGAAAAATTATGGAATGATCCAATGATATTGTGCTAAATATTGGTGACCTCATTTATTTTTTATTTCTGACATTTGTTATTTTTTTTATCATTTTTGGTTTATTTTACTCATTTCTTTTAATTTTTAAAAATAGTTTCTGACTTTAAAAAATTACCAAAAAATTTGTAAAAATATTTGAGTCCTTTTCTGATTTTTCTGTGGTCTTACTTTTTATTTCTTGATTAATTTGAACATAGTTGATATTTTTCTCTCTTATTTCTATTTTAAAACATTTTTAAACCCTTTTTAATGTATATGTTAAATGTAATATTATTTTGTGATTATTTTCTGGCTGATCTTGGGTTGAATTTTTTATCGTGAACTTTGTTAACATCATTGGATCCATGGTGTTGAGTTTAACTCCATAAAAATGGATGAATGATTTTAATAATAGTTTGATTAAAATTTTATTCAAATGTGGTTTGTATATTCTTCTCACCCCCCTTCATCTTATCCCTCTCTTATTGCACTAAGTGTTATTGGAGCATGATCACAACATCATGTCTCAAAACAAATGGTGCATAGATTGCTATTGACCGGCCTCAAAATAGGTGTGACTTCTATATAAGTCCACTTACCATTGCTTAACATAGCGCTAAAGTTTTGTCCCGATTCGAATAAATGATCATTCGTGGCCCAAACTTATGTTTACAAGCCAAAGTATGTTAATTTGATCCCTTTGATCCAATAACTTTGAGATTCATTGTATGGGGGCTTTGGTTCTACCAATCCTCTAATGGATCTATAACACTTTTGGTCAACGCGGATCACTTAAACATCATTGATCATTAAATGATACTTATGAGGATTCCAAATGAATGATATACTTGACAAAAAGCAAATGCAACTTGTTGTGTGGAGGCTTTGGTTTTACCAATCCTCTAATGAGTTCCAAATGCAAGTTTTAAGATGGTCGTCCAACTGACCACTAATTATTAATTTGTTTCATTTTATGCTTTTATCTTTTTATGCTTTATGTACGACTTACTTTAGCATTTACATTTCATGCTATTTTTCATCTTTGTTCACTTGAGCTTTTCTTTTCTTTTTGAAGATACTTAATAATCAACATAAACCATAAAAAACATTAATGGTACTTGGACTATTTGGTTACTATCCTTGGCATTATGGAGCATGGGATTTCTCGGACTTAGGATTAGAAACCTTGACCTATGTTGGAGACCTTGTGACCTTAATTGATATTTTGTCTGCAGTTCTTGAGTTTTACCTCAAGACATTGGGTTGTTTGTTTGTTTTGTGGGCAGATTATTGTGGTTACGTTCTTTGTTTGTAATCTGGGATTCACCCGTATACAGCCGTTACTCTGCCCAATTTTTGCGAAGACTTAATACATTTGAAGTTTAGTTCTCTCAAGAGGTCTAATATCTTTGCTTGCTTGGTTTCAATCCAAAGAATGAGAATTCTATCTTGACTCATAATGTCAAGTATTGGCTTCTTGTTGGTTAGATGGTTCTTTTCCCTAGCTTTTACCTTATACTTTAGGATAGTCTCTTCTTCTCCTCCCATCTTCTTTAATTTCAAAAATATACTCCCTCCTTTTGAATACTCTTCTTGTTTTTTTAAACTTGAATCAATTTCATAATAAACTTGGACTTATGTCCATGCATTTTCAAAACATTTTCATAAATAAACTTCAATCAATTGAATAATACCTTGACATTTTTTGTGAGAAGACTAAAAGTCAATCAATCTCATTTAAAACTATTTTTCCACTTTGGCTTTTATTTTAAAACTCTATCTAAAAAGATTAGACTCTTGTCAATCCTTGTAGTGATACAAACAACTATACTTCTACAATATATAGTGAAGAGAGATTTTTCCACTTGGGTGTTGAGTGAGGCATTGTTGATTATAAAATCCAAGCCATATCCTCAACTTTGAGATGATGCAAATTCTCCTTTCTCGTGATTGTGGATAGTAAGTATGTTTTCCACATGGACAATGACGATGATGTCTTATCTCATTAAATTAACCAACACACTTGTGTTTTAAAATTTTTAAAAGAGGAACTATGTGTACCCTGATCCCATATTGCACGAAAGGTGGTACGTAGACACTAAAGGTTTGCAACTGCGGCGGGTGAAAAAACCATAAAAAATATATTTCTTTTCTCACCTCCACCATCTATTTTACCTACAACATTTTATAGTCAAAATATACAGATTTTACAAAGAGGTTCCTACAGAGTACCGTAGATGTTTAGGGTTCTAATACCTTCTCTTTGCATAACCAACCCCCTTACCTTGAATCTTTCCCCCTCTTTCTGGGTTATTCGCTCTTTTCCCATTCCTTTGGAAACAATAAAGCACGGTGGCAATTTTTATTTTGATCTGTATAAGTCTAGTCAATTCGATGGCTTAGTCTTAAACATTTATACGGCTACAAAAAAAAATGGTGACTTCACTGGGGAAAGATTAATCTCTTGTTGGTCTATCCCTAAGTGGGTTGAGCGTATCTTTGTTTATATCTGTATATGTGCTATTTTTGTTTATGTGTTACATGTTGTATATACATTTATCTGGATTTTCCTAGTTTCCAGGGTGCTTGGTGGTTACTCATAAGTCCTATACCCGGACTTGGGTAAACTTTAACATAGGACGGGCGGTATAGTCATGTTAACTTTGAGGGAGTAATCCCAAAAAAGGAGACATAAGATCCCCCACTCAGGGGAGGCCACTTTGACTGTGGTGTCGTTTACCGAGTAATCAAGAAGACGTACTACTTTCGACCTGGGAGCCTGCTGAAGTTGAGGACTGTAGAATACCTAACCCATCTTGGCCTTTTAGGTGTAGTGCCGAAGCTATGACAGAGTAATCCGAAAATATTTGTCACGCGATACTACGCTCGGACAAGTTTTTCTTGAGAATATTACTAATCACCGAGTTAATCGAGAAGTTGGTAATATCGGAAGGAAGGATGTAGACTCTGGGAACCTCTAAAACCTTGTTCGGAAGGTGATAACTTTTAGACCATACCTTATGGGTATTACCTTCGACCTCATGCTTGTGACGTTGAACCTATGAACCCTATATGTGTGATTTTGTGTGTGATTGTTGCACCATGCATCCATGCACTCATAAGCATCTTTTGAAGGAATTTCATTTCAAGGGACTTAAAAGTTAACCATTTGTGAATATCTCAGGTGCTTTTTGACCATGGTTTCTGGAAAAAGAAAGATCGGAAAATAAAGTTTCAAGGATCCCAAGATAGATGAGTTGATCAGTCTAATTCCTGAGATTGAGTGTTCTGCAGATTTTCGGAAGAAGTATGGATCCATCATTCCTATCATAAAGCTAAGGATGAAGGAGAGAATTCTCTTACCTTGTTCCAGTTCTATGATACGATGTATCATTGCTTTACTTTCCCTGACTATCAGTTGATGCCTACAATGGAGGAGTATTCTTATCTGTTGGATTTACCCATTACCGATCGTGTTCCTTTTACTGGTTTAGAGGGTGAGCCAAAACCACACGAGATTGCTGCTTTGATCCATCTGGGGAAGTCTGAGGTTGAAGCCTATATGACTACTAAAGGAGGGATTAGAGGATTACCAGCTCAGTTCTTATTGGAGAAAGCTTGTTATTTGCTAGGATGAAGAGTACAGTCGCTTTTGAGGCCATATTTGCTCTAATTGCTTACGGGTTGTTCTTATTTCCTAATATGGATAAGTTTGTTGATGTTAATGCTATCAGGATCTTCATGATAAAAAACATAGTTCCTACATTGTTGGGTGATGCTTATTACTCTATTCATCTTCAGAATTCTTATCATGGGGGGATGATCATCTGTTGCACGCCTCTGTTGTACCAGTGGTTTCTTTCTCATATGCCTCAGTCTGATGTTTTCTGGGATGTCAGGAAGGAACCCCGTTTGGCTCCTAAGATAATGGCACTTACTTAGTCAAACATTGATTGGTACCATCGGGCTTACCACGATGTAGAGATTGTCGACAGTTGTGGTAGTTTCCCCAATGTACCTCTTATTGGTACAAAGGAAGGAATTAACTACAACCCTGTTCTTGCACGATGATAACTTGGTTATCCGATGAGGGATAAACCAAATATTATTCATTTGAGTAGTTTCTTCCTGAAGGAGAGAGAAGACCATAAGGAAGCTAGAGAGCAGATTGCAAAGGCCTGGCGTCACATTCATAGGAAGAGTAGGAAACACCTGGGACCTACAAGGGTGGTTTCTTTGGAGCCTTATCTTCAGTGGGTCCAAACAAGAGCTATTCAGTTGAAGATTCCGTATTCCCGGGAAGCACCTATGCCAAATTTGTTTGTGAATACCACTCCTCCCTTATTGGATGATATAGAAGAGATACAACTTGCTTTTGTAAGGATGCAGCAAGAAAAGGATGCTTGGAAGAATAAGTGCCAAACTTTAGAGATTTCCTATAGAGAAGACTTGAAGGAGAAAGACGACTTGATTGAGATCCATGAGAGTCGGGCTGTAGAGATGATGGAGAGGCAAGGGGATTTATTTTCTCCTAAGCCTCAGTCAGTTGATAGTTACTCACTTCCTGATTCATGTGATTGGAAGGAAGTTGCCGCCAGATATGCTGAAGAAAACTAGAGGTTAAAGGCTCAGATTTCCAGGCTTAAAGGGAAGCGCCATCGTATAGAGTGATCTCCATCAGCTTTTCTTCTTAGGGTTTTAGACTTTACTTTCATCTTGTACTTGGGATTGTTGAAACTTGTAATCCATTTCAAAGTTATTATAATAAACTTTTCAGTATTTCGAATGTGTTTTACTTTGATATTTGCAATATGTCTATAAATCTTTAAGTCCCTTGAAATATTAATAATAAAAATTAATCATCTTCATTGCATATCATGCATCATATTTCATATATTTCTTGCATTTGTTATGCATATCCAGGTGTCTTACCAAGATTCTTTACTTCATTCAGCAAGCTGACTCACCACTACAACACTCGAGCTAATTTCAGAAGGAAGATGGATAACTTAGAACAAGAGAGTCGCGAGCTGCGCGAGGAGGTTTCTGCTTTGAAGGTTGGCATGGCAAATCTTACTACTCTGGTGGAATCTCTGGTGGCTGCTCTGAATCATCCACCGAGTGTTCAACCTCAACCAACAAGGGCTACTGTTGAAGCTCCGACTGTTCCTGTGTCTGCTACTCCAGCTGTCGTTCAGGATCGCATGCCTCAAGGTTATTCATGGGGAATGCCAGTGCTTGAAGGTTTCAATCTTGGTCCTCAAGAAGCTCCAGTTGTTCAGACTACTGTTACTCCTACACCTCATGTGGTGCATGTTACTCCTACTGCACCTTTTTTAGTGAATATGGTTTCATTTGCTAATGATGATATGTATCGTCCTTTTCCTCTACCAAGTGAAGACTTGGGTCTTTATGACAAAATGGATGATTTTCAAGAACAGTTTGACAAGATGCAGAGGGAGATGAAGGCCCTCAAGGGAAAGGAGTTATTCGGGAAGAACGTGAATGAATTATGCTTGGTCCTGAATGTTAAGATACCTGCAAAGTTTAAGTTCCCGTGCTCATCTTGTGATGTATGTAAGAAGAATGTCTACCCATACTGATGATCCGTGTCTGCTGATTCACTTTTTCAGGATAGTTTGACCGGTGTTGCGCTGAAGTGGTATATGAGTTTGGATAGCGTCAATATCCATACTTTCAATGACATGGGAGAAGCATTTATCAGACAATACAAATACAACATGGACATGGCACCTGACCATGATCAACTCAGGGCCATGGTCCAGAAAGACAGGGAATCATTCAAAGAATATGCACAGAGATGGCGTGAGGTATCCGCCCAAGTGATTCCTCCCATGGAAGAGAAAGAGATGACTAAGATTTTCTTGAAAACTTTGGGTGCTTTCTACTATGAGAGGATGGTAGCGAGTGCGCCAAGTGACTTTACTGAAATGGTAGGCATGCGTATCCGCTTAGAAGAGGCTGTAAGAGAGGGTCGTTTAATGAAGAGTGAAGGTTCTGGAAGTGCGAAGAAGACATCCTATGGGTTTACCAATAAGAAGGAAGGAGATACAAATGCTGTCATCCAAGAAAGAAGAGTTAATCCTCCTAGAAGAAATTATCATCATCAGCAGCAAGTCACCTCAGTTACTCTGGTTATTGGTGTAGCTCCAACCACCGTTGCTTATCAGAGACCACCCCAGCATGGGAATCAAGGGTATAATCAGGGAAGGGAGAGTTATGACCCTATTCCTATGAGTTATACAGAGTTACTCCCGGCGTTAATTCAGAAGAAGTTGGTTCATACCCAACCATCTCCCGTTGTACCATCCCCATTGACTTGGTATTACAAAGCAGACCAAACATGTGCTTTCCATCAGGGAGCACCGGGGCATAATGTTGAGAACTGCTATCCTTTGAAGACTGAAGTACATAAATTGGTGAAGTCCAGTATTCTATCTTTTAAAGATATGGGCCCTAATGTGAAAGACAATCCTCTGCCCAAACATGGGGGAGCAAATGTTGTGAATATGGTGTCCGGTTTGTAGCGGTAGAAATGTTTAAGACTAAGCCATTGGATTGACTTAACTTATACAGATCAAAAATAAAAATCGCCACCGCGCTTTATTATTTTCAAAGGAATGGGAAAAGAGTGAATAACCCAAAAGAGGGGGGAAAGATTCAAGGTAAGGGGATTGGTTATGCAAAGGGAAGGTATTAGCACCCTAAACATCTACGGTACTCCGCAGGAACCTCTTTGTAAAAATCTGTATATTTTGGCTATAAAAATGTTGTATAAAAATAGATGGTGGAGGTGAGAAAAGAAATATATTTTTTTATGATTTTTGCACCCTCCGCGGTTGCGAACTTTTAGTGCCTACATACCACCTTCCGTGCAATAGGGGATTAGGTTACACGTAGTTCCTATTTAAAAATTTTAAAACGCAAGTGTGTTGGTTAATTTTATGAGATAAGACATCATCGTCATTGTCCATGTGGAAAAACATGCTTACTACCCACAATCATGAGAAAGGAGAATTTGCATCATCTCAAAGTGGAGGATATGGCTTGGATTTTATAATCAACAATGCCTCACTCAACACCCAAGTGTAAAATATCTCACTTCACTACATATTGTAGAAGTATAGTTGTTTGCATCACCACAAGGATCGACAAGAGCCTAATCTTTTGAGAAAAGTTTCAAGATAAAAGCCAAAATGGAAAAAATGATTTGAAATGAGATTGATTGACTTTTAGTCTTCTCACAAAAAGGTCAAGGTATTATTAGATTGATTAGGGTTTATTTATAAAAATGTTTTGAAAATGCATGGACCTAAGTCCAAGTTTATTATGAAAGTGGTTCAAGTTAAAAAACAAGAAGAGTTTTTAAAAGGAGGAAGAAGATTTCTGAAATTAAAGAAGATGGGAGGAGAATAAGAGACTATCCTAAAGCATAAGGTAAAAGCTAGGGACAAGAGCCATCTAACCAACAAGAAGTCAATACTTGAAATTATAAGCCAAGGTAGAATTCTCATTCTTTAGATTGAAGCCAAGCAAGTAAAGATACTAGACCTCTTGTAAGAACCAAACTTTAGGTGTATTAAGCCTTCACAAAAATCTGGCAGAGTAACAGTTGTATATGGGTGAATCCCAGATTACAAACAAAGAGTGTAATCACAATAACCTGCACACAAAACAAACAAACAACCCAATGTCTTGAGGTAAACCTCAAGAGCTCCAGACAAAATATCAATTAAGGTCACAAGGTCTCCAACATAGGCCAATGTTTCTAATCCTAAGTCCAAGAAGTCCAATGCTCCATAATGCCAAGGATAGTAACCAAATAGTCCAAGCTTCATTAAAGATTTTATGGTCCATATTGATTATTAAGTATCTTAAGAAAAGAAAAGAAAAGCTCAAGTGAGAAAAATAAAGATGACAAGAAAGTAAATGCTCAAATGAGCAAAGATGAAAATGGCATGAAACGTAAATGATAAAAGTAAATAGTGCATAAAAATAAAAAGGCGTATAATAAAAATACAAGATAAAGTCAATTATTAATGATTAGTGGTTAGTTGAATGATCATCTTGAAACTTGCATTTGGAACTTGTTAGGGGATTGGTAGAACCAAAGCCTCCACACAATAAGTTGCATTTGCTTTTTTTCAAGTATATCATTCATTTGGAATCTTCATAAGTACCATTTAATGATTAACAATGTTTAAGTGATCCGCGTTGACCAAAGGTGTTTTAGATCCATTAGAGGATTGGTAGAACCAAATCCTCCACACAATGGATCTTAGGGTTATTAGATCAAAGAGATCAAATTAACATACTTGGGCTTGGAAATATATGTTTGGACCACGAATGATCATTTATTCGAATTGGGACAAAACTTAGCGCTATGTTATGCAATCCGTAAGTGGACTTATATAGAAGTCACACATATTTTGAGGCCGATCAATAGAAATCTATGCACCATTTGTTTTGAGACATGATATAGAGATCATGCTCTAATAACACTTATTGCAATAAGAAGGGGATGAGATGAAGTGGGGTGGGAGAGAAAATATAAACCACTTTTGAATTAGATTTAATCAAACTATTATTAAAATCATTCATCCATTTTGTGGAGTTAAACTCAACACCATGGATCCAATGATGTTAATAAAGCTCATGATCAAAAATTTAACCCAAGATCAACCAGAAAATAATCACAAAATAATATTGCATTTAATATATACATTAAAAAAGGTTTAAAAAATGTTTAAAAATAGAAATAAAAATAAAAAATATCACTATGTTCCAATTCATCAAGAAATAAAAAGTAAGACCATAGAAAAATCAGAAAAGGGCTCAAATGATTTTATAAATTTTTTGATAATTTTTTTAAGTCATAAATTATTTTTAAAATTAAAAGAATTGGGTAAAATGAACCAAAAATGATTAAAAAAATAGAAAAGTCAGAAACAAAAATAAAATAAGGTCACCAACATTTGTCACAATATCATTGGATCATTCCATAATTTTTTCAGAATTTAAAAATGCATAAAAGTATTTTTAAACATTTAAAACAATTCAAATAAAGTGAAAAATTTATAAAAAATACCAAAACAATAAATTAAATTGTGAAAAAATAAAAATCTGAAAGAGAACAATCAAAAATATTTTCCATAATTTTATTCAGATTTTTTGGACTTAAAATGAATTTTCTATGATTTTTGAAGTTTAAAACAATTAAATATAAAAAAATCAGAAAATAAAATAAAAGTAAAAAACATGTGAACCATTGGATGAGAGTCAAAACACATTAGTAATCAAATCCAATGGATTTGGTGCGTTGTGCATATCATGCTCATTAGTGAATAAAGCACTGAATCAATTATTAAATCAGAATTAAAAAAAAACAAGTGGCGCGCCATCATTGGTTGGAAGATGACATGTTGGTCATCTTCAACCTCCAGAAGCTCAGACCTATGTCATTCGCTTCGTCTCTTCAAGACGAAGACAACCACACCTTCGCGACAAATTTATATAAATTGTAGCTCAAGCAATTTGGAAGGAAAGTTTTGAAAGGGGATTTGAAATTTCATGGTCAAAACGTGTTTCCAATTGAAAGCAAGTGTTGCGACTAGAACCAGGGCAATGGGAGCATCACAATGATATCAAAGTTTTGAAAAATTGATGAAGGAATCTACCTATTGAAGTTGAGTTGCAGAGCTCTGAAACTGGACTTCTATGGAGCAATATAGGGCACGATTGTAATTATATGGTTAGCTTCAGGGAAGATCAAGGAAGGTGAATTGATATAGAAATTGGATTGAAAAAAGGCTTGGGAATAGATTTCAAAGTTGCTTAATTCTGAGTTATGGAACAAGTTTGGAAGGGTGATTCTTGCTATCCAAGTTTGAGGAAATGAATGGGGAATGACCCTCTATTTATAGGGAATCAAATGGAATATCCAAGCGTGTGAAATGATGAAGTTTGAAGGGAAGTCGTGTGAAGTTGCAAACAAGAAAAGTGTGACTTCCAGTTTGATCAAAACTCATCCAAAACGCGCGTTTTCCTATGCTAATCACTTCTGGAACATCATTAAACATTTTTAGAGGCATAAACATGCAGAAACAAAGTGTTTAGAAGCCAAATCAAGGATTTCAAACTTCCGACTTGGTGAAAAATTCAGTTTCAAAATGCCAACTTCTGACCAATGGAATTCTCAGCTCAAGAGGTCTTAGGGCATGATTCTTGATGTTTCAGAAATATGAGGTTACAAGCTTTTCAATGGAAAAAGAATGGAATTAAATGGATGCTTGAGCTGAAAGTTGTGTTGAGTCAAAGTTGAAAAAAATGTTGACTTTCCATACTTAGAAATATTTCAAATTTTTTCTTCAAAAGTGACCTATAATGCTTTGAATCCAAACATAGCCTCCCACTTGGAATTTGCTCTTGACCAAAAAATATGGCATGAATTAGATCTCTTGAATGACATTTTGGGACTTGAACCATCCAAAATCTCCAAAAATTGAGAGAGTTATGAATTGTTGAAGTTGGCAAAAAATCATGAAATGACCTATAATCTTTTGTATCCTTAGGGCATCTTCCATCCAATTTCTCACTTTGCATATAAAAGAAGGAAAAAAGTTCACATCCTCAAAACCATTATGGAAAAATAGTGCGCTCAATGTGATAAAAATTGTCCATGTTATGATCATTTGAAGTCACACATGAGAAATTGGGGGTTCATCTGGAGGACTTGTGATCTTTCCTTATCATCAAGCTTCTTCCACATGAAAACTCCTTGGAACTTTTGAAGTGATTTATAGATAACCTTTTAAAGAGAAGGATGTTTTTGGAATCACTCAAAAATACTAAAATATGAAGAAGATATGCTTCTTTGAAGTTCAAAACCCTGGCTCCTAGATCAAGAAAATGCCTTGAAGAACCTTGACAATTTTGAACAACCTTCTTGTACCAACATTCTTTCTTTGTAAATAGAAGTTGTTGAGGGTGATAATGAGAACTCATAGCCATCAAGACCACTTACATATCTTGATAATTGAGAGAAATATATACTTGTGACCAATGGGAACAAAGCCTTGTCCAAGCAAGCCAGCTTCCAATCAACCCCTTGTATTTTTGAACCAAATTTGATAATCTTGAAATGTGGTGAACCAAAATAACCTTGCCATGCCATTTCCTCCAAAACAAATCCAATGTTTAGGTTTGAACTTCTCAAGCTTTATTTACTAGGGCATGGAAATAAACTCATGAACCCAAGGAGCAACTTGCTGTATCTTATTGCCTTTACCTACATTATTAGTAAGATAAAACAATATTGCACTTTATTAATTAAAAGGAAATTCAAAACAAAACATGCATGATCACAAAAGAAAAACAAGTCAAGGTGATTGGTGATTCCTCAAAGAGAAAAGTTAAATATAGGGAGGGGAACCCAGAATCCTAATGTGAACTTGCTGTGATGGAATCAACATGGTATGATGAAGGGATCTTAGGGGGAAAAATTGGGGTACAACAGCTGCCCTTATTTAAGTTTCTTCTATCCGGAGATACAAAGGTTAAAAATCTTCGTGTCGGCGCGACCGAAGATACTTAAATATAAAACAAACCTTATTTTTGGCCCTAAGATGCCATGCAATGCCAATGAGCATGAATGCACATGGACAACTCTAAAGGGACGCAAAACACCACTTGGGATGTAACAAAAATAAAGAAACAAGAGAGTAACCCAATCAGGAAAATAAATCACTGGTGGATCAAAAAGACCTGAATTAGAGAGGATGGTAAAATGGTCAAAGGATACACCAACTTCTACTGAAGGTGAAACTACCAACGTTTAATGTAGGTAGAAAGAGGAAAGAAATGACAACACCGACGTTCACTGAAGGTGAGCTACCAACGTTCACTGAAGCCAGCGAGAAAGAATCATCGATGTTCACTGCCGATGTCCTACCAACTTTCACTGAAGGTGATCTACCAACTTTAACTGAAGGTAGAAGGAAGAGAAATATCATAGCATCGCTGTTCACTAACAATGAACTACCAACGTTCACCGAGGGTAGCAAAAAGATAACAATCACCAACTTTCACTGAAGGTGATCTACCAACTTTCACTGAAGGTAGAGAGAAAATATATCATAGCACTGCCGTTCACTGACGATGAACTACCAACATTCACTGAGGGTAGAAAAAAGATAACAATCATCGACGTTCACTGCCGATGACCTACCAACTTTCACTGAAGGTAGGAAGAGAATATATCATAGCACCACCGTTCACTGATGATGAACTACCAATTTTCACTGAGGGTAGCAAAAAGATAACAATCACCAACTTTCACTGAAGGTGATCTACCAACTTTCACTGAAGGTAGAAGGAAGAGAAATATCATAGCATCACCATTCACTGACGATGAACTACCAACGTTCACTGAGGGTAGAAAAAAGATAACAATCACCAAATTTCACTGAAGGTAATCTACCAACTTTCACTGAAGGTAGAGAGAAAATATATCATAGCACCGCTGTTCACTGACGATGAACTACCAACGTTCACTGAGGGTAGCAAAAAGATAACAATCATCAATGTTCACTGTCGGTGATCTACCAACTTTCACTGAAGGTAGAAGGAAGAGAAATATCATAGCATCACCGTTCACTAACGATGAACTACCAACGTTCACTGAAGGTAGCAAAAAGATAACAATCATCAACGTTCACTGTCGATGACCTACCAACTTTCAGTGAAGTTAGGAAGAGAATATATTATAGCACCGCCGTTCACTGATGATGAACTACCAGCGTTCAATGAGGGTACCAAAAAGATAACAATCATCAACGTTCACTTTCGATGACCTACCAACTTTCGCTGAAGGTAGGAAGATAATATATCATAGCACCGCCGTTCACTGACGATGAACTACCAACATTCACTAAGGGTAGCAAAAAGATAACAATCATCGACGTTCACTGCTGATGACCTACCAGCTTTCACTAAAGGTAGGAAGAGAATATATCATATCACCGCTGTTCACTGATGATGAACTACCAACGTTCACTAAGGGTAGCAAAGAGATAACAAGTTTCCCCAAAATTCTGGTGTTTCGCCTAAAATGAGTCTCAACTTCTTCTTTAACCGAGGCACTTTGCCTGGAAAGGGTAAGTTGTCTCAAATAAAGAGACTTCCACCTGCCAAGATTTCACAACGAACTGTCTCCGTGAATTTTGAAAGTCTTGCCACCCGCTGGCATAAACTGACGACGGACTGCAAACTATCCACTCGTAGAGGAGATAGCAAAAAAAGTTACGTTGACTTTTACAAGGAAGCACAAGTTGCTCAAATAAAGACACCTGCTACTCGTTGTTTTGGAGGATTGTAAAAAGAATGACTTTCTAGGGAGAATAATATGGCTTCCTAGGGAAATGCCAATATATTCCTGCTGAGGAGATAAAGTCTTCTCGTGCAAAATAAATTCACATTCTCAAACCAAGGCTCGAAGTCTGAAAACATCATAAGTAATAATATTGTTGGGAAACAAAGATTCAAACCAGAAATAAACTGGAGTAAAACAGTCAACCAAAATAAATCCTTTGAGAAATAAACTCAAGAGGTAAATCCAAATCATTCAGACAAAGATCTGTAGAGGAAAGCTAAAGCAAAAATCTTCCAACGATGGATAACTCGGTGGGGATGTTGAAAGAATATACACTTTCTGTTTAAGGTTGACACTCTATTGGAGAGAGGAAAACACAACTCTGTAGAACAGGGTAATATGTCAACAAACAAAATTAATGAATGCAAATGAGCAATGATTTGCTAAAATTAACTATGCATGATGTATGTATGAATGTATGAGTGTTATCATGTATATGCTGACAAAACTGACATATAACACAGGGAGTTACCAGGAAAAACCAACTCGGGCACTAATAGCACTCGGCTAAATCACATCCGAAGTGAACAATCTCAGAAAAAGTAAATGCCAACTGAGGAAACAAAATCTACCGCCTACTTTAACTTTACAGGGGAGAAACGAAATTCGGAGGTAGACAAATCAAAGTGATAAAATAGTACAAATATAGGGATAAAGCATCCTTCTTCAGGCTTCACCGGGGAAACAAATGTTTTCAAAAGTAACACTTCTACTGGGGATTGCAAAATCAATCTCAAGTAAAGAAGATGGACACCACATCATCAAAACACTCATTGGGGAATTCAATTCCACTTCATCGAGGAGGTTAACACCATATCCTCAAAGGAAAAACCACAATACGTTCTTCACTAGAGAAAACGGAGACCTGCGTTCTTCAAGAGTGATTATGATACCAACTTCTCTGGAAAAAGAACTTTCATTAGACCGAACGAAAACTTCACTGGAGAAATCGCAGATTGAATCTTCACCTCATGAAAACTCAGGAAAGTGGAGAAATAAATCCAAGCTTGACCAAGGATACCGAAGTCACAAACCATATACGATGAATCATCCTGAGTAAAACTTCCGGAGGGGAAAAAAACTTCTTAAAACAACTGGAGTTTGTCCATTCCTGGGATCACCATTTTTGTTGTTGTTGTTTTTTTTTTGCATCACAAATTCTAAAGTAAAAGAAAATTATAAATTCTTTTTTTTTTTAAATCGATTTTGTTATTTAATCTTTTTTCTTTGAAAGTTATTATCAATAATAAATGGAGTCTTTGCAAGATAAATAAAATAAGAAACACAAAGAATTGGGTAATATCTCAAACTTTATTAATAGAGTGGTAGTCTGTGAATGGTGAGACTCCATGGATGATTGCAAAGTTTGGAAAATGGTAATATATAATGGAAAAGATACATTGAGATACAAAGACCATTATCCCCTCTAACAGCTTTTGAAATCCTGAGCAGCAACTTCTGTCAAAGTATGATGAGGATTCGAGAAGATTGTTGCTTCCATGATCAGATCTTGCATGATGCAGTTACTTGCCAAGAAAGTTCCTAACTTTCGCCTAAGCTGCCCTTGCGGGTTTTCAACTTAGTGGGAAATTTATTCTGTTTATGTCTAATTTTTGCCTAGACCTCCCTTTCGGGTTTTTGACCTACCGAGACACTCTTTTTTTCCTAAGCCGTCCTTTCGGGTTTTCAACTTAGCGAGTTGTTCTTTTATTTCTTTAGGTGAAGTATTTCTTGACTGCATCAGCATTCATGGGACGTGGGAACTCCTCGCCATCCATAGTTTCAAGAATTAATGCACCACCAGAGAAGGATTTCTTGACAACATATGGACCTTCAAAATTGGGAGTCCACTTGCCCCTAGAATCAGCGTTAAAAGACATGATCTTCCTGAGCACGAGGTCTCCTTATCTGAATTCACGAGGTTTGACCTTTTTATCAAAAGCTTTCTTCATCCTCATCTGATATAACTGTCCATGACACAAAGATGTCATTCTCTTCTCTTCGATCAAATTCAATTGGTCAAACCTGTTCTGGACCCATTCAGCCTCTGACAACTTGGTTTCCATTATCACACGCAAAGAGGGAATCTCAATCTCGACTGGGAGTACAACTTCCATTCCATACACCAGCGAGAATGGGGTTGCTCCCGTTGAAGTGTGAACAAATGTTCGATATTCATGCAAAGCAAAAGGGAGCATTTCATGCCAGTCCTTATAAGTAACGACCATCTTCTGGATAATTTTCTTGATATTCTTATTAGCAGTTTCAACAGACCCATTCATCTTTGGCCTGTATGGAGATGAATTATGATGGACAATCCTGAACTCTTCACACAACTCTATCATTATCTTATTGTTCAAATTCGAGCCATTGTCAGTAATAATTTTGCTCGGCACACCATACCGTCATATAAGATTATTCTTGATGAAGCGCACAACCACCTGCTTAGTAACATTGGCATATGAAGCAGCCTTCACCCACTTGGTGAAGTAATCAATTGCTACCCAGATAAAAATGTGTCCTTTCGAAGCTTTGGGTTCTATCATCCCAATCATGCCAATACCCCACATGGAGAAAGGCCACGAGGAGGAAATCATATTGAGAAGTGTCGGAGGCACATGGACCTTATGTGCATAAATATGACATTTATGACACTTCTTTGCAAATTTGTAACAGTCAGATTCCATTGTCATCCAATAGTAACATGCCCTTATTATATTTTGGCCATCGAATGTACATTGGCACGAGTGCCAAATGAACCTTCATGAACCTCATGCATCAACATGTCTGCTTCGTGTCTATCCACGCATCTGAGTAAGACCATGTCATAATTTCTTTTATACAACACATTTTCACTGAGGAAGAAACTGCCAGCCAATCTTCTCAATGTCTTTCTATCCTTCTTCGATGCATCGATCGGGTATTCCTGAGTCTGAAGAAAATGCTTGATGTTACAATACCAAGGTTTTTCATCTGCTACCTCTTCTATTGTAAACACATGAGCGAACCTATCCAGTCGTCGAACCATAATTCAAGGTATATCATTCCAAGTATTAACTTGGTACATAGAAGCCAAAGTTGCCAGAGCATCCGCCATCTGATTTTCATCTCTAGGAATGTGATGGAATTCAAATTTATTGAAGAAGGGTAACAATCTTCTAGCATAATCTTTGTAAGGGATCAAGTCGAGGTGACGAGTATCCCACACTCCTTTAATCTGATTTATTACCAAAGTTAAATCGCCATACACATCAAGAATCTTAATTCTGAGATTAATAACTTCCTCGAGATCCATGATGCAAGCCTCATATTCTGCCATATTATTAGTACAATCAAAGGTCAACCTTGCAGTAAAAGGAATGTGTGACCCATGTGGAGTGACAATCGCAACACCAATCCCTTTACCATAAGCACTCACAGCTCCATCAAATATCAAACTCCAACGAGATTCAGGATCAAGACCTTCCTCGGGCAATGGTTCATCACAATCTTTCACTTTCAGGAACATCACATCTTCATCAGGGAAATCATACTCCACAGACCGATGATCCTCCACTGGTTGGTGAGCAAGATAATCTGCCAATATGTTACTTTTAATAGCTTTTTGAGTACGGTATTCAATGTCATATTCAGATAACAACATCTGCCAGCGGGCAATTCCCCCAGTGAGAGCAGGCTTTTCAAAAATGTACTTGATTGGATCCATTATAGAGATCAACCAAGTGGTGTGATTCACCATATACTTCCATAGACGTTTTGCCGCCCAGGCCAGAGCACAACATGTCTTTTCCAGCATGGAATACCGCGAATCACAATCAGTAAACTTTTTACTGAGATAATAAATGGAAAACTCTTTCTTCCTTGTTTCATGTTGTTGTCCCAGAATACAATCCATGGGATCATCTAACACTATCAAATACATAATCAACGATCTTCCTTCGACAGGAGGGAGAAAGATAGGAGGTTCAAGAAGATATTCTTTAATACTTTCAAATGCCCTTTGGAAGTCATCCGTCCATACACAACCTTGATATTTCTTTAACAAGTTAAAGATCGGTTCACATGTTGCACTCATATGGGAAATGAATCTGGAAATATAATTCAAACGCCCAAGGAACCCTCTGACTTGCTTTTCAATTCTTGGTGCTGGCATCTCTTGAATTGCTTTGACTTTATCGGGGTTAACTTTAATTCTTTATGGATAACAATGAAACCCAACAATTTCCCCCATCGGACACCTAAGGTACACTTATTTGGATTCAAGCGGAGATGATACTTCCTCAAATGCTAAAACCATTTCAAAAAATCTTCTACATGCCCTTCTTCAGTCTGGGATTTAGAAATCATATCATCAACATATACCTCGATTTCCTTGTGCACCAGATCATGGAATAGGGTTGTCATAGCCCTCTGGTACGTTGCACCAGCGTTCTTCAACCCAAAGGGCATCACTCTGTAACAGAATGTTCCCCAGGGTGTGATAAACGTTGTTTTTTCCATGTCCTCAGGATCCACCCTTATTTGATTATACCCGGAAAATCCATCCATGAACGAGAATACCTTTAATTTTGTTATGCTATCCACTAACATATCACTGTGTGGTAATGGAAAATCATCTTTTGAACTAGCTTTATTTATATCTCTGTAATCTACGCACATGCGGAATTTTGTCTTTTTTCGATACTGGGACAATATTGGAAATTCATTGAGGATACACTGACGTCACAATAAAATCGGCATCAATCTGCTTTAGAACCTCCTCTTTGATCTTCACTGCCATATCTGGGTGAGTTCTTCTCAACTTCTATTTGATTGGTGGACACTCTAGCTTCAACGGCATACTGTGCTCTACAATATCTGTATCTAAACCAGGCATGTCTTGGTAAGACCAAGAAAAAATATCCACATATTCTTTCAACAGCTCAATCAACCTACTCTTCACATCAAGATGCAATGATGCTCCAATCTTGACTTCTTTTGGATCTTCTTCTGAACCCAAATTGATTACTTCCAATGGCTCTTTATATGGCTGAATGGCATTTTACTCGTGCTCAAGCAACCGTGATACCTCTTCTGGAATCTCATCATAGTCTTCTTCTTCGGCCCCATACACAGGACATTCAAAGTTGGGAGAGGGTTCAGGGTCATTGTGTTCAACGGGTTTTTTAATTAATCTGCACATATGATTTATGATTGCATTTAGAAACTGACACATATAACAAGTGATCATGCAGATTAAATTTCAGTTATTATTTATTTTGAAAGGTTTTTTCTGATTACCATTTTCCAAGAAGAAGCAGAAAATAAAGACACAATTTGGGAAACAAAGACAACTTTTATTATGGATTTTAAAAGTCACAGCAAACAGATAAGCCCTACAACATT
The DNA here is from genome assembly GCA_948472305.1 of Vicia faba. Classification (NCBI taxonomy): domain Eukaryota; kingdom Viridiplantae; phylum Streptophyta; class Magnoliopsida; order Fabales; family Fabaceae; genus Vicia; species Vicia faba. The sequence continues at coordinate 94,230,780 of OX451735.1, read as the reverse complement.
AGTACTTCCACCTTGGGCAGAGTGAAAGCTTTTCAAGAAGATTTAACAAATTAAATTACTTTGAAACATGTATGAAAGAGGGAACATCAATGGTAATCCAGTTCTGAACCCTAACTCTGTGCGTCACATAATTCGGCATTTCATGTTCTTCTTCATCTTCCACAATGGCGTTAATCCCGGAAACAGTTGGATAAATATAACCTCCTTTATGGAATATGCCTTGATAGTTTCCTGCAGCAGACTTCGGCTTCATGCTCTTACCTTTTTCATTCTTCGTAGAGAACCCCAATCCGACTCTGTTCCTCTTCACAGGTGGATCCACAATCTCTCCCCATACCTCGCTATGACCCTTACACACAACCTGCTGCGCATCCTTAAGTGAAACCATGGAATTATCATTTCCTTTTATGTTGTTAGTGGATAAAGCTTGGAACTGGGTTCCAACAGCAGCTTCATCCGCCTCTACAATTCTGAACGAGGAAAAATGAGATATCAATAATGCATGTTCCCCATTTATGATTACTACTTTCCCTTCACGTACAAATTTCAGTTTCTGGTGTAGAGTTGAAGTGACAGCCCCTTCCTCATGTATCCACGACCTTCCTAGAAAACATCTATAAGCGGGTACAATATCCATGACCTGGAAAGTAATCTGGAAAAAATGTGGTCCTATATGAATAGGAAAGTCCACCTCACCAATAACAGATTTCCTTGATCCATCAAACGCTTTCACAATGATGCCACTCAGGCGCATGGGCGTTCCCTAATATTTCAACTTCATAAGAGTTCTCCTCGGTATAACGTTCAAAGCGGATCCATTATCAATCAGTACATTGGATAATGAATCTTTCTTTCAATTCATAGAGATGTGTAGGGCCAGGTTGTGATTCCTTTCTTCATCTGGCAATCCATCATCGCAGAAACTCAAGTTATTACATAACGTAATGTTCCCTACTGCACTGCTGAACTGGTCTACAAGCATATCACTCTCCACAAAATCTTAGTCCAATACCCTCATTAAGGACTCTCTGTGAGCAGATGAGTTCATCAATAAAGCCAAAATAGATATTTTTGAAGGAGTTTGCAGTATCTGATCTATATTTTTGTAGTCTCTTATCTTGATTATCTCCAAAATATCATCCACTTCTTTCTCTATCATAGCTCTACTAGTCTCACCCGTAGCCTTCTTGGGTTCAACGTTCTCAGTAATTTTCTTTCTAGTACTAAAATCTCCTCGAACAACTGGTGCAAATACATGACCTCTGCGGGTCACTCTACTATTGTCAGCAATATTTCCAACATCAGGCATTGGCTGGATGGGAACTTCCACAATATCCTCTAAGATTGTAGCGTTATACTTGTAGGGTACAGCCTTATCCATCTTGTAGGGAATAGGACCCGGCAAACTAATCACCAATGGTGTAACAGCTGGCTTGCTATAATACTTGACTTCAAAATGGACGGGTGCACCAAAACAAGGTACAATGACATTTACCCCTTCTTCAACACAATCAGTCATCATTGAGTCATCTATAGAAAATAAATCCTCATCTGAGGAGAAATACTCATTTGTAGAGGCATACTCTTCATCCGAATCTTCTTCAACCAAACAAACCTCAATCATATCAATTTCATGGTAATCATCTCTTTCACCTGTAACCTTGATAGTTCCATCATCTAAAAACAACTGAACACCCTTCTTCACGATTGAACATCCTCGGGAATCTCGACAGCAAACTTGGCAAGATCCATATTGGTGTTCCTCCTGACCAGCCAAGTGGCAGAAAGTAGCATGAAATTGCACAAGGTCGTCATTCATATACTCTACATAAAAAATTCTGAATTCTCCAGGACATCCAGAAACCATATTCACTTCCTCTTCATACTATGCCCTAGGCCTGGTTATGTGGATGAGGCCCTCATCCATCATTTCTTACAGATCAACTTTTATCTTATCGCAACCCTGTATGCCTGTACTGCAAATAGCACAACCGGAATGGTCATGCGTATAGTAACTAAATTCACAAAGGTCTGCATTAATTTTCACCAAATCTCCTCTAACCAGATTAGTATCAAAAATCCGAAAGTCGTCTGGACAACCGGCCACCATATTCACAGCATTTACTCCCCCATGCTTGGGTAGAGGATTGTCTTTCACATTAGGTCCCACATACTTGAAAGATAGAATACCAGATTTCACCAATTTCGGCACCTTAATCTTCAAAGGATAACAATTCTCAACATTATGCCCTGGTGCTCTCTGATGAAAAGCACATGTTTGGTCTGCTTTGTAGTACCAAGGAAATGGTGATGGTACAGCGGGAGGTGGTCGGGTCTGAACCAACTTCTTCTGAATCAATGTTGGTAGTAACTCTGTATAGCTCATAGGAATAGGGTCATAACTCTCCCTTCTCTGATTATACCTTTGATTCCCCTGCTGGGACGGTCTCTGATAAGCAACGGTAGTTGGAGCTGCACCCACAACTAGAGTAACTGAGGCAACTTGCTGATGACACTGTTCATTTTAGGAGTATTAACCCTCCTCACTTGCATAACAACATTTGCATCCCCTTCCTTCTTCTTGGTAAACCCATAAGATGGCTTCTTCACATCTCCAGAGCTTTCACTTCTCGTTAAACGACCCTCTCTTACAACCTCTTCTAAGTGGATACCCATTCCTACCATTTCAGTAAAGTCACTTGGCGCACTTGCTACCATCCTCTCATAGTAGAAAGCACTCAAGGTCTTCAAGAAAATCTTAGTCATCTCCTTCTCTTCCATGGGAGGAATCACTTGGGCGGCTACCTCACGCCATCTCTGTGCATATTCTTTATATGATTCCCTGTCTTTTTGAACCATGGCCCTGAGCTGATCACGGTCAGGCGCCATGTCCACATTGTACTTGTATTTTCTGATAAATGCTTCTCCCAAGTCATTGAAAATATGGATGTTAACACTATCCAAACTCATATACCACTTCAGCGCAGCACCGGTCAAACTATCCTAAAAAAAGTGAATCAGCAGACACTGATCATCAGTATGGGTAGACATTCTCCTTACGTACATCACCAGATGAGCACAAGGGAAAGGATTTCCCTTGTACTTCTCAAACTCCGGGACCTTAAACTTAGCAGGTATCTTAACATTCGGGACCAAGCATAACTCATTCACATTCTGCCCAAATAGCTCTTTTCCCCTGAGGGCCTTCATCTCTCTTTACTTCATGTTGAATTGCTCTTGAAAATCATCCATTCTGTCATAAAGACCCAAGTCTTCACTCGGTGGTGGGAAAGGGCGACACGCATCATCATTAAAAAATGGAATCATATTCACCGAAGGAGGTGCAGCGGGAGCAGCATCCACCAAAGGAGGTGCAGGAGTGACAGTAGTCTGAACAACTGGAGCATCTTGAGGATCGAGATTGAAACCTTCAGGCGCAAAATTCTCTGGCATTCCCCATGGATAACCTTGAGGCATGTGATTCTGAACAATAGCTGGAGTAGAAAATACAAGAACAGTAAGAGCTTCAGTAGTTGCCCATGTTGGTTTAGGTTGAACACTCGGTGGCTGATTCTAAGCAGCCACCAGAGATTCTATCGGAGAAGTCAGATTGGCTATGTCGGCCTTCAAAGCAAAAAATTCCTCGCGCAGCTCACGATTCTCTTGTTCTAAGTTGTCCATCTTCTTTTTGAAATTAGCCAGAGTGTTATAGTGATGAGTCAACTTGCTGAATCAGAGTAAAGAAGCTTTGTAAGCCACCTGGATATGCATACCAAATGCAAGAAATATGTGCAATATGATGCATGATATGCAATTCACATGATTTTATTTTATTATTTAATATTTCAAGGGATTAAAAATTTATGGACATATTGCAAATATCAAAGTAATAACGCATTTGAAATACTGAAATTTTTTATTATAACAACTCCAAAATGGATTACAAGTTTCAATGATCCGAAGTACAAGATGAAAATAAAATATAAAACCCTGAAAAGAAAAACTGATGGAGATCACTCAATATGCTGGCGCTTCCCTGTAAGCCTGGCAATCTGAGCCTTCAACCTTTAATTTTCTTTCGCATACCTGGTGGTGACCTCCTTCCAATCACCTGAATCAGGAAGTGAGCAACTAGCATCTGATTGAGTCTTAGGAGAAAATAAATCCCCTTTCCTCTCCATGGTCTCTACATCCCGACTCTCAAGAATCTCAATCAAGTCGTCTTTCTCCTTCAAATCTGCTCTATAAGAAATCTCTAAAGTTTGGCACTTGTTCTTCCAAGCATCCTTTTCCTGTTGCATCCTGACTAAAGAAAGTTGTAGCTCTTCTAGATCATCCAATGAGGGAGGAGTGGTCTTCACAAACAAAGCATTCATAGGTGTTTCCCGAGAATACCACATCTTCAACTAAATAGCTCTCGTTCAGACCCACTGAAGATATGGCTCCAAAGAAACAGCACCCCTAGGTCCCAAATCCTTCCTACTCTTCTTATGAATGTGACGCCAGGCCTTCGCAATCTGCTCCCTAGCTTCCCTGTGGTCTTCTCCCTCCTTTAGAAAGAAACTACTCAAATGAATACTGTTTGGTTTATCCCTCATTGGATAACCAAGTTGTCGTCGTGCAAGAACAGGGTTATAGTTAATTCCTCCCTTTGTACCAAGAAGAGGTACATTGGGGAAACTACCACAATTGTCAATAATCTCTATATCCTGGTAAGTTCGATGATACCAATCAATATCCGAGTGAGTAAGTGACATGATCTTAGGATCCCAACGGGGTTCCTTCCTGACATCCCAAAAAGCAACAGCCCGAGGCATATGAGAGATAAACCACCGGTACAATAGAGGCGTGCAACAAATAATCATACCCCCATGATAAGAATCTCGCAGATGAATAGCGTAATAAGCATCGCCCAACAATGTAGGAACTGGGTTTCCAATCATGAAGATCCTGATAGAATTAATGTCAACAAACTTGTCCATATTAGGAAATAAGAATAACCCGTAAGCAAGTAGAGAAAAGATGGCCTCAAAAGCGATTGTACTCTTCATCCTGGGAAAGTAACGAGCTTTCTCCAATAATAACTGAGCTGGTAATCCTCTAATCCCTCCTTTAGTAGTCATATGGGCTTCCACCTCATACTTCCCCAAATGAATCAAAGCAGCAAGCTCATGTGGTTTTGGCTCACCCTCCAAACCAGTAAAAGGAACACGATTGGTAACAGGTAAATCCAATAGATTAGAATACTCCTCTAGTGTACGCATCAACTGATAGTCGGGAAAAGTAGAGCAATGATACATCGGATCATAGAACTGGACCAAGATCGAGAGAATACCCTCCTTCATCTTCAGCTTCATGAGAGGAATGATGGATCCATACTTCTTCCAAAAATCTGCATAACACTCGATCTCGGGAATTAGACTAATCAACTCATCTATCTTGGGATCCTTGAAACTGTACTTCCCGGTCTTTCTTTTCCCAGAATCCATGATTACCTGAGATATTCACAAATGGTCAATTTTTAAATCACTTGAAATAAGATCTCTTCAAAAGATGCTTATGAGTGCATTGATGCATGATGCATCAATCACACACAAGATCACACATATAGGATTCATAGGTTCAACGTCAAGATCATGAGGTAAAAGGTACTACCCATAAGGTATTGGTCTAAAAGTTATCACCTGCTGAACAAGGTTCTAGAGCTTCCCAGAGTCTACATCCTTCTTTTGGATATTACCAACTTCTCGATTAACTCGGTAATTAGTAATATTCTCAAGAAAAACTCGTTTGAGCGTAGTATCGCGTGACAACTATTTCTGGATTACTATGTCATAGCTTCCTCACTACACCTAAAAGGCCAAGATGGGTTAGGTATTCTACGGTCCTCAGCTTTAGCAGGCTCCCGGGTCAAAAGCAGTACGTCATCCTGATTACTCGGTAAACGACACTACATTCAAACGGGCCTCCACTGAGTGGGGGATCTCATGCCTCCTTTTTTGGGATTACTCCCTCAAAGTTAACATGACTATACCGCCCGTCCTATCTTAAAGTTTTCCACAAGTCCAGGTATAGGGCTTATAAGTAATCACCAAGTACCCTGAAAACCAGGAAAATCCAGATAAACATATATACAACATATAACATGTAAACAACAATAGCACATATACAGATATAAACAAAGATAGGCTCAACCCACTTAGGTATGGACCAGTAATGTAAGTACGAAGTGCGCCTAAGAGGGGGTGAATTAGGTACTTTAAAAAATTCTGGTTTTAGTGATGATGGATATTATTTTTCTGAATTATGGTGAGTTTATGAAATAGTAAAGTGAAGAAAAATAAAGAGACACAAGTGATATATCCTGGTTCCCCTCACAGTACGAGAGTACTCCAGTCCCCTTTCAACATGAAATAGATTTCCTTATTATGGTGAACTTAAACAAGAACTACCCAAAACCAAGAACAATCCTCTTGGACCAAGAACAATCCTCTTGGATTTTCACTATGTCAACAATGAGAAAAATCCTATCAAAGTGACTTCACTTGTATCCAACAATCCTGGAAAGACAAGATTTATAAAACCACTTAAACTTATTTCCAACAATCCTGAAAAATAAGTAAGTATTTATCAATATTTGATTTGAGTGAGTTTGAGTAGTAATGATCACTTTGAGTGATTTAATCAATGAATTGGTCTTCTCTTCCAATGATAATAGTATACAATGACTCAAGATATATAATGCGCAAAGTTTTCTGGTTAATAATATGTGAAAATGTGCAGAAAACTTGTGTATGAAAATGTATATGAGCTTGAGTTTAATTTTTGAAAATTCAGAAAATATAATTGGAAGAGGTGCAGAAAGTGATTTTGAAAATGAGTATTTATATGTTCATAGCACCTTTTTGAAACAACATAAAGTTCTGTAAATGAATCATGAACAATTGCCAAGATTGAGTGAAAGGTTTCCATGAAATGGTGTTATGAACATGCATGTGCAAAGCTGTTGTTTTTCAAAATCGTGCAGCATGCAATCGATTGCACCCTTTGTGTAAATCGATTGCACGGGGTTTAAACAACTAGAATTTCAAAAGTTTTGAGTGTGAAATCGATTGCACAAGAGTGTAAATTGATTGCATGTGAAGTTAGTAGCAAAAATTGATTGAGTGCAATCGATTGCACAAACATGCAAATCGATTGCACTGAGAAACAGTAGCAAAAATTGATTGAGTGCAATCGATTGCACAAACATACAAATCGATTGCACTGAGAAACAGTAGCAAAAGATTTGAAAAAATTGAAGCACGCAATCGATTGCACTCAAGTTAAAAATGATTTTTAGCTTAGAAAAACTTGAGTAAAGGTTTGGACAATATAAAATATTTATTTTTACCATTGACCATCTATGTCTTAAGTTCAAAGTAAGGATTATCATTATACCTTTAAATTTTTCTAAGTGCTTGAACTGAAGACTTTATTCACAAATTCTTTTAGCTGAGTCAAAAATCTTTGCCTTCTTTGACAATCATGGTTTGTCTTCATCAAAACAAAAGTGCGTTTGAGAAGGTTGCTTTTACATTCTCCCCCCTTTTGATGATGACAAACGATCTTGATTGATGCGATGTAATTTACGGAAAGAGCTTCCCCCCCTAAGATGCATAACTCCCCCTTTGTATGAGAAGGTTAGAATCCTTTGAATTTGTTCATCTTGGTTGAAGAGTACCTTAAAAAATTAAGACAAGGAAATATACAAAAAGAAGGGAAAGATGCAAAAAAAAAGTAATAAAGTAATATTGAGAGGAAAACTTAATTAATCATGCATCACAAATAGTCTAACGGTTACAAAGAAATTTAACAACAAACAAAACGTAGAATAACAGAACAAGGACATAACATAAAATAGTAGACATAATAAAGTTGGACATAACTTTATGGTTGATTCATGTCCCAGTTGTTATAGAACCAAGATCCTTGATTTGGAAATTGTTGTTGTAGAGGAGGTTCTGTGTAATGTTGTGGAGGTGCAGCTGGATTATTTGGGCCATATGGTGGATTGTAAAGATGAGAGTAAATGTAAGAAAATTATTGATTCACATCTGTGCGGAAGTCATTAATCCGGGTTGTTGTAGAATCATTGATAGCATTCCATTGGTTGTTGATGTTGGTGTTCATGGAAGCAAATTGTTGAGACATGAAATCCATAAGATCTTGATTGCTTGGACCAGAGGGAGCAGTAGGTGGAGGAGGTATAGCTTCACCACCTCCGACTTCTTGATGGTTCCCTTCATCACCAACCACATCTTCACCAATGTAAGTTATAGTTTTTGTTTCCGGATTATAATAAACACCCATTATTGAGTCAACATTCTTGATTGAAATCTTATGCAGATTTGGATCCATATTGACTTTCTCAAACCCAGCAAAATCAACTCCAAATTCTTCCATAATTAATGTAACAAAGTAAGCATATGGTAGAAATTTCGATTTTGCATCGACTCTCAGCATATGAACCATTATGAGCCTTTCCGAATTAACACTTATTCCTTTCTTTCTTGCATAAATCAGCTGCATTTCCAAGTCAATCACAGTGCAGTGGTTTCCAGCCCTTGGAAACATAATATAGACCATAAAGTAATGAAATAGTCGATAGTCTATATAAAAGTTACCCGCACTCCATGAGTCTCTAGATGGAATAACTCCTCCTAAACCACGAATCCTTTTGGCACGGAATTGAGCTTCACTTAATCTCCCAATGCTGTAATAAAATTCCTTTTTTCCTGTAGTCATCCCATGCCTCGTTTTCAGGGTCGTACAAAGAGCTTCCAGTGTAGGGAATATGAAGAATCTCACCAACAATCTCAGGGGTTAGAGAGATTCGAGTACCCAACACATATGTCACCACCCTGCCTTTGTGGGGAGTTAAATTGCTGAAAAATACTCTTACCAGATCCGGATAATATGGACCAAATTATGAAATTAATGGTTCTAGTCCATAAGCAGTTAAATCATTTTGAAAAGAGAAACATTCCTGAGGAAAGGATGATAGCATACCATATTTAAGATTGGACACTATCTTTCTTTGAAAGTCCTTTGTGAATCTTACTTCTTTTTCTTCGGTGAGAGATAAAAGTAATGGATTCACAGAGGATGAATTAACCTTTTTCTTCCGTTCCTCTGAAGCTGACACCTTTCGTTTTTTCCTTGAAGCCATGGGTAAGGTATTTTTAGGGTTTTGAAGGTTTTAGGTTTTTGAGAGAAGGGTGTTTGATGAGCTGAAGTTTGGATATGATTTGTGAGTATATAGAAATGAGTGTGTTGTATTATATGTAATGAAGTTTAATTGGCTTGGGAATATGAGAGAGAGAGAGAGAGGAATTCTGACCAACAAATATTTCTGTCATAAAAGCATGTTACAGTAGGTGCAATCGATTTGCATACAGATGCAATCGATTTGCACATAAAACATAAGCAAAATAAAACTGAAACACACAGAGTGCAATCAATTTTCACTTATGGTGCAATCGATTTGCACTGAAACATAAAGGTCAAAATTAAAAACACTCAGTGAACAATCGATTTACACTATTGTGCAATCGATTTGCATCAACCAAAAAAGACCAAAAACAGATTTTTCTTAAACTTAAACACCACTTAACATATATATTCACATATAGCATGGTTAAAAACATATATATATAAAATCATAACAAGGATAGAAATCATATTATATGTCGTGTTCATAAAGAATGCCAAGCTCTCGTCGAATCTTGTAAAACGGTTCTCTTGCCAAAGGTTTAGCGAAGATATCGGCAAGTTGATTATGAGTATCTACAAATGTTACCTCGACATCTCCTTGAAGTACATGATCACGAAGGAAATAATGTCGCATATCTATGTGTTTGGTTCTTGAATGCATGATCGGATTCTTCGTAATGTTTATTGCACGTTGTTGTACCCCAAAATTTGCCCTCTCATTTCTCAAAGGATCATCCTGGACTTCAGGTTTGCTTCTATCAAGTTTCAAGTCTTGAATTACAACTTTTCAAGAAAATCATCCACACAGGCAAAATGGTCAAAAGCACACTGAAAAATCAAACTTTGACTTTTTGACCAAATTTGAGTCCCAAAAATCACATGGCATCAAGACGTCCAAAAGATGAAATTTGATCATAAAAAATCAAGAGAATAAAAAAATCCAGCTTTTGCAAGATTTTGAAATTTTTCTAAGTATTTTCTATACTTGTTAATTTCATTTGCTTCATGACATTATTTTACTACAATTCCAAATAATTTAAAATGAGGCAATTAATTCAAGTTATTACAAAGTGACATTTTTTTGCAAGTTTACAAACCCTAAACTTGGTATTGCTTGGACTTTTCCCTTTGACTCAAAACCTTGTCACAATGTTTTGTCATTGATACAATGTGCATAAAATACTCCACAAGACCAAATTTGTTTCATACTACAAATTTTGCTACCCAGGTTGAACAAAGCATGATATGCTGCATTATCCCAACACCCCAAAAGCCTGCTCCATTTCTTTCGTGCAAAAAACCTTGTGCTATGCTGCACCACAAATCTGCATATGCTGTCCTATACAGTCCAAAACTGCTCTATGCAGTCTGCACCAACCTGCATCACAACAACCCCAAAATTGCACCAAAATGGCAAAGGAAAATTGTGTGAATAAAGTATCAAAACAGTAGGCAAAAAAAATTCAAAATGACTTATTCTGTTTCCCCGCTAAACCTCAGTCAAGGGTCTACAAAAGGGACTGTTTCATAAGACATAGGGGTTGGAATTTTTGGAGAGAGGAGAGAGTTTTGAACAGAAAAATAGTGTTATTTGTAACTTTGACTCATTCAGAAAGAAACCAGCTCTAATCTCATTCAAAACAGAACTTTAATCCATTTTACAAACTCTCCCATAAACCAAACACCTTAGCACATAGAGAGTGTAAAAACACTAAAACAGTTTCTGTTAGTGCCACTATCCTCACCATCCAAACATAAAAATACTGTACAACTTGGCTGGGTTTCAACAGTTTGGAACAAGCCTTGACTGGGTTTCAACAGTTTGGAACAAGCTTCCTGGAGATTCATTGGAGCCCTCACAATATCTTGAAAAGTATTCGGATTTCAAACACCAAGTGTAGTCTCCAGGTAAGTCTTCTTGACTTGGTATTTTTTCATACATCATTAATGATTTATTCTTGAAGATAAGATGTAGTAATCGTTGCCCCATTTTAGCTAACCGTTTTCTTGTTGTTATATTTATCAATCATATGTTATAAACTGCCATGTATGGACAATAAAACATTGTTTAAGGCAAAAAAACGCAGTATGTATCGACACATACACACATGTGTTGACTCATCCTAGTAAAAAAACAAGGTATGAATCGACACATAAACCCCATGCATCGACTCATACTGATCCCAGGTCCCAAAACAGAAGGTTGAATAATCCATGAATCAATACAAAATGCGTATGCATCGACACAAAGAAAGTGTATGAGTCGACACATCCAATTATGTGTCGACTTATACTGAGCTGATTTTTCTTTACAGGAGCAAGGAAAGGTTATGTGTCGATGCATAATAGCATGTGTCGACACATAATTGTTCAAAAAGCAGTTTCTCCCATTTTCTATACTGTTTATGCATATACTTTTCATTACTGCCCATTAGTTCGATGTGGTTGTAATCAAAAAGCAGCTTCTCCCATTTTCTATACTATTTATGCATATACTTTTCATTACTGTCCATTAGTTCGATGTGGTTGTAACTCTTAAATACAAGACAAAAATGTATGCAATCAAACACACTTTCACACTAGCACCCTTAGGGTAATCCCACCTTGTTGCCTATCAGAAAAATAGTCATGTCCCTCTAATATTGGCGTTTTAGCAAAGACCCACGATAAAAGATCATAGTCCCTCGATGACCCTCGATGTTGCCTTTGGTAAACAATCTAGTCCCTAAACGACATTGCTAAAACGTCCCATAGGTTGCCTTCTATGACTATACAAACGTCTCGCGCCGGTCCCTTCACATCCAATGATGGGGCTTCTTACAAAAACAATGGTAAGATAGAAACGTCTAAAGGAGGAGGAAAAGAACACCTAAGACCTTTCGAGTAGGTAGATTCGCCCCTAGTTGCTTGCTTGCTTACAACAAAAACATTCTCTACACCAACACTCTCACTTTGAAATATTTTAAAAAGACAACACTTTGTATGTGTTCTTATAGAGACGAGAATCATTACAAAGACACCTTTTCAAAATCACTTTCAAAAACACATCTTTCAAACTTGAAAACATTTTCAAAAGATCAACACTTTGTATACATTCTTACGAACGAGAATCATTACAAAGTTTGCCTAAACGATGGCGTCTTTACAAAATACTTTCAAAAACAACACAAAGCATAATTTCAAACAAAAGCAAGTGATCTATAAAGTAACTAAGAGCCCATGGAAAACCATGGATGAAAAGGGTGCTAATACCTTCCCTTTTCATAATCTACCCCCCGAACTCAAGAAAACATCTCTAAAGGCCTTTCCTGTGCTTTTTCACCTTTCCTTGTTGGATAAAAGAAAAGTCGATGGCGACTCTTGCTATCCGCGACATTTGCGATCAAACGTGAAACAAAAAGTCAGTTCTCCCACCGTATCACAGAACTGGCGACTTTGGTGGGGAAAATTTTAAAAGTGGGGTTACCTTAGGGCTAGATCACATTTACTTGCTTTCATTGTTTGATTTGTTTGCTTTACATTTTGGTTCTTTGTTTGGGTTTGGATCCTCTACCCGGATTTGGGATACCTTATAGGTAAGTAGCAATACATTGTGGAAACTGTGCGGGGTATACCGACACGGTCTAAGCAATAGCTATGTTAGTGCGACATATTTGTGGGTACCGGTAGCCCTTGAGTAGTCAAGGAGAATACGGGGCTGCTGAGCGATGCCATGAAGCATTAATGAACTTTTATAACCTTTACTTGACCAACTTGGCCATTAGGACGTAGTGAGAAGATCGGCTTTGGTGCAGTCCAAAGTTGGTAGATACTCGATACTACACTCATTGAGGTTTGGTTTCTTGGCATATTTCGGTCGCCATTAAAGAGGCTTGCGCTGAAACAATGACCAAGGAAACAAACCAATGATATTGAGCTCCTTAGAACCCGGTTACTATTACTAGGACAGGTTTGAGCCAACTAAAACTTCAAGACGGTACTTACCTATGAGACTCCATGCAAGCCTAAACCTAAGGACTTGTTTTCTTTGTTTGTATATACATACTTGTACATAACATCATGAACATCATGAACCTCATATACATCCACTATCCATTTCAAGGATTTTTGGATTCATCTTTGTTCTTATTTTGTAGGATATGGATTCACTTCGCAGGAAAACTATTCAAGTCAACCTTGTAAGGATCCCTCCATAACTTAAAGAGCTAGCTTCAAGGATTCCTGAAAACTCTCCATTCACCGAGAGACATGGTCGCCTACTCAACTTCGTCACCTCCAACACAGATGAGGATATGATGAAGGTTCTCTTTCAGTTCTTTGGTCCTTTACACCATTACTTCACATTTCCCGACTATCAACTCGTGACTACTTTGGAAGAATTCTCCCAACTCTTAAGGATTCCCATTCTCAATCAACTACCTTTCAACGATATGGAAAGAGATCCAAAGCCAGAAGAGATTACTCAAGCTCTACACTTGCACTCATCTGATGTCACAACTCATTGGAACTCTTGGAACTCTTTGGATTTGTAAGCCTTCGAGGAAATTGTGGCTCTCCTCATCTATGGGATGGTTTTGTTTCCAAATCCTGACCAACTCATAGATGTGAATGCCGTCAAAATCTTCATATCTCGCAACCCGATGCCTACTTCGCTAGGAGATATCCTACACTATTTTCACACTCGCACAATGAGGAAAAGAGGTGTCCTTATGTGTTGCACTCCTCTCTTGGCAAGGTTGTTTATTTCGCATCTTCCCCAATCTGTATTAAAAAATGAGCAAGGTTCAAGGTGGTCACAAAGGTTGATGACGCTCAAATATTCAGACATTCATTGGTGCTCCCGATCCAAAGAGAATGTTATCATTGTAGACCTTTGTGGAGAATTCCCTAATGTCCCTTTACTTGGCATTAGGGGAGGTATCACCTACAACCCTTGTTTAGCCTTAAGACAGTTTGGTTATGCCTGAAAGGATAGCCATCACGAGATGCTGATTCAAGGTTTGGTATTTGACTACGATAGCGATGATCAAGGTCTTCGCCAGAGATTTATCCGAGCTTGGAGGATGTTAAACAAGGTGGATAGCAAGACTTTGGGGCACAAGAATTCAATCCCTCTTGAGCCTTACCTCAAATGGGTAAGAACTCGTGCTCAGAGTCTTATGATGCCTTAGCCCTCCATTCTCCTGGTAATCATTGAGCCTGTCATGGAGGGAGATGTTCCATACACTATCCTACATCTTGATATGCCCACCTCTCTTGAAGACCTACAAAGGGATTGGATACAACTCAAGGGGGAGCGAGATACCTTCGAAGCCCAATTCTATGCAAGAGAGAAGAAGGCTTTAGAACTCACTAAACTACTTCATGAGGAGCAGACTCTGAATGCCTACATCACACCAAAGAGGATGTGAACTACCTTTTTATCTTAGAGTTTTTGTATTATTTTGCCCAAGGGGAATTGATGTACTCAAAGCTTTAACTTATTAATATAACATGTGTTTCCTTTTTGTCTAAAACAAATTTGAATCTTTGAAATCCTTGAAATCATTACATATGCATTTATCATTCATCATAACATAAGCAGGTCTTTTGCAACAAGTCTCCTCATCTCTCTACTGTTTATTCCAGTAAGATGGATCTTGATCAAACAGTGAAGGAACTCCAAGCTCAGAATACACAGTTTCAACAGTTGCTCTTGACCGTAGCCAAAGGACAAGAAGAGTTGAAGACTTTTCTATCTGAGGAGAAGAAAAAGGAAACAAATAAGGAAACAGGAGTCCTAAACATGGGAAGAAGATTTCATGGGCAGACAAGAAGGACTTTAGACTTTGCAACGACATCTGGTGAAAGAGACAACCAAGATGGGAAAGGCAAGGAAACAGTTGTCCCATTAGAATCGGAAGAGGAAGAGGAAGAAGAAGACTATTTTGAATAACAATACCCTTCGGCTGATGACAAGTATAAACATCTCGAAGAGCGGTTGAGTGCGATGGAAATCCAAAAAGTTCCTGGCTTGGACTTTGAGGAATTGGGGTTAGTATCGGGGATTTCCATTCCTCCGAAATTTAAAGCACCTGTGTTCGCCAAGTATGACGGAGTCTCATGCCCTAAAAAGCATCTCCGTTCATATGTAAGGAAAATCCATCCCCATACCACTGACAAAGACTTATGGGTACACTTCTTCCAAGACAGTCTGTCTGGAACTCAACTTGACTGGTTTTACCAACTAGAAAGAGCCAACTTTCACAACTGAGAAGATCTTGCTGCAGCCTTCTACAAACAATACCAATACAATGTTGATCTTGCGCCTACCCGTACTCAACTCCAGAGTATGGCCATGGTTTCCAATGAAGGTTTCAAGGACTATGCGCAAAAATGGAGAGATTTGGCCGGAAGAGTTCAACTCCCTCTATCTGAGAGAGAATTGGTAGACATGTTCTTGGGCACCTTGTCTGGTCCCTTCTTCAATCATCTAATTGGGAGTTCATCGGCCGATTTTACTGAATTGATACTGACTAGAGAAAGAGTAGAAGCCGGGATAAAGAATGGAAAGATCCAAAAAGATGCATCCTCTTCCGCAGTTGTAAGAAAGACATCCATCGGAAAGAAAGAAGTGGTTGCTGTTTACCCTCAGAGAAATCAAGATAGGGTCGAACGCCGACCAATGGTGGCGGCTGTTATGATTCCTAAATCGGCGCCTGGTCAGCAAAGAAATAACCAACCAAGGATGGAAAGGCCAGTCAGGTAATTCACCAAAATTAACATGACCCCATCTCAGGTATTACCGCATCTACTAAGATCCAATTTGGTGACCTTGAAATAAGCTCCAAAGAACCCTAACACAATATCTCCTCACTATCATCCCAATGCCCATTGCGCATATCACTCCGAAAGTCCCGACCATGACACTAATAACTGTTGGGCTCTAAAGAACAAAATACAAGACCTCATTGAAGCAAAAGAGATTGAATTCGATACGCCCGAAAAGCCAAATGTCATTTCTACCCCTAGGCCCAGACACGGCCATAATACCAATGCCATTGAAGAAGAAATGTTTGTTACTTCAGTTGATGAACTTATGACCCCACTCTTGACTATTAAAGTGAACTTGTTGAATGCCGGTGTGTTTCGGGGCTGTGATGAAGTGTGCCATTTCTGTTTGTCCTCACTAACCAGTTGTCCTTTTTTAAAAGCAGGCGTTTAGTGCCTAATAGATAACAAAGAAATTTTATTCGAGAACACTTCTGTTCCACCTGTTCCTTTTGAAGATGTTTCTATCATTACCATTTCCGCCAATTCTTCTAGGGTCTCCACTAAAAGACCCGTTAGAATTACATCAGTTCCAAAAGAAACTCATTTAATAATTACAATGCCTGGACTAGTCCCATATTCGTCAGACAAAACCATACCATGGAATTATGGAGGGGATGTCTAATACCATGTTATCAAGCAGGACTGGCCAGTCGCCAAAGATTCAAGCTGAGAAAGTCAACCCTGACATCAGTAATATTGCAGGAACTAGCAAGATTACCCGAAGCGGTAGGATCTTCTCTCCAGAAATTTCTCCCCCAAAAGCAGTTTCTGGACCCGTAATCATTCCTATTGTTGCTGCTCCTCCAAAGGCTATTCCCGATCCTACAATCATCTCAGCCAATACTCCAACTAACAAACCTGTTACAACCCATGTTATCATTCCTACTGACACTCCTGCTGTCAAATTAACCGAGACTCGAGGAAAGGGTGTTCTTTTTGAGTTTGTCAAGACGAAGACACAATCATTGGCTATCCCTGAGACCTCCCGGAAAGAGATGGATGAAATTCTGAAGCTCATAAAAATAAGCGACTACGATGTAGTTGAACAACTAGGGCAGACTCCCTCTAAAATTTCCATGCTGGCATTACTACCATGTTCTGAGGCGCATGCAAAAGCCTTGGTAAAATTCCTGAAAACTGCCCATGTACCCCAAGAGACATCTGCTGATCAGTTTCAAGACTGTGTAGCCAGCCTAATTACAGATAATAGTCTAGGTTTTTCAGATGCTGATTTAACGCCAAGGGGAAGGAAGCATAATGAGGCATTGCATGTCTCAGTTGAATGTAGGGGCACAACCTTGGCTCATGTTTTGGTGGACACTGGCTCATCTCTGAATGTATTGCCTAAAAAATCTCTTGATAGGCTTGACTGTGAGGGGTTGACATTAAAGCCAAGTAACATAGTAGTAAGTGCTTTTGACGGCTCGAAAAGGATGGTACATGGGGAGGTAGACATTCCCATAAAAGTTGGAACACAAACATTTGATTCAACTGTTTACGTAATGGATATTTGTCCCTCATATTCCTATTTTCTAGGCCGACCATGGATTCACAATGCTGGAACTGTCACTTCTATGTTGCACCAAATGCTAAAATATTCGATTCAAGGGAAGATTATAACCGTGCATGGAGAAGAAGAGTATATGATCAGCCATCTCAATTCCTTCAGATATGTGGAATTAGATGGTGAATTTATTGAAACTCCATTTCAACACTTTGAAGAGGTCCCGCAAGATGTGGCAGTAACCAAGGCTGTTCCCAAGATTACAAGGCCTCCACTCCGGATGTCATCTCTAAAGGATGCCAAAGAAGTGGTAGAAGAAGGTGGGTGCACTATCTGGGGAAAACTCCCAGATATCCCATATACGTCTGACAAGTTTGGCCTAGGTTTCACTTCAAGTGCTCAGAAGGTTGTACGCCGCGCTCGTGTCAGAGGACCACCCCTGAAGATCAGTAACCGCGAGGTCAACACTGTAGAAGATGATGAAGATAGCTGTGACTTGGAAGACTGGATATTCCCAACTATCAATGGAGGGCTCAGCAACTGGGAGGCTAGAGATTTTGTCCCAATCACTTTTATCCCACAGTAATTTGTCTTTACATTTTGTTGGACCTGTAATATTAAAACAATTCGCACTCTTAAAACCTTGTGTCTTACCTGAGGCACAATGGTCCATTTGTATGGGTTATTATCTCATTTTCATATGACATCAATGAATCATGACGTTTTCGCATACAAACTTTTGTACTCATTGTTTTTTTTTCATTTTTATTTCTTTCAAGGATAGCTATACCCTTACATACACTCACACTCACAATGCAGGTATACATCCATTCAGGATCCCATGGGTAATGATACTGCTATGGCCTTTTGTGACTCTGAGAATCTAATCTACCAAGCCAAAGAAGAAGGTGAGGAAGATTGTGAAGTACCAGGGGAACTTGCCAGACTACTACAACAAGAAGAGAGAACCATTCAGCCTCACGAAGAACCCGTGGATACAATCAACCTAGGTATCAAAGAAGACAAAAAAGAGGTCAAGTTGGGTGCCAATATGGAACCCAGTATCAAGGAGCGTTTGATTCAGTTGTTACACGATTATGTCGAAGTTTTTTCTTGGTCGTATGAAAACATGCCAGGACTTGATGGAGATATTATGGTACATCGTCTGCCTACAAGAGAGGATTGTCCGCCAATAAAGCAAAAAGTTCGCCGCATGAGGCCTGATATGTCAAAAAAGATTAAAGAAGAAGTCATGAAGCAATTCAACGCTGGATTCTTGGCTGTCACCTCTTATCCCCAATGGGTTTCCAATGTTGTTCCTGTGCCCAAGAAGGATGGAAAAGTGCGAATGTGTGTGGAATACAGAGATTTGAATAGGGCAAGCCCTAAGGATGATTTCCCACTTCCCCACATTGACATCCTAGTTGACAATACGGTACAACACAAAGTGTTTTCCTTCATGGACGGTTTCTCAGGTTACAACCAAATCAAAATGGCGCCTGAAGACATGGAGAAGACAACTTTTGTCACACAGTGGGGCACTTTCTGTTATAAAGTGATGCCATTCGGACTGAAGAATGCTGGGGCAACCTATCAGCGTGCCATGGTAGCTCTATTTCACGACATGATACATCAAAAAATAGAGGTCTATGTAGACGACTTGATAGCCATACTTCAAACAGAAGAAGAGCATCTTGATCACTTACAAAAATTATTTGAGAGACTGAAGAAGTACAAGCTGAGGTTGAATGCAAACAAATGCACATTTGGGGTACGGTCTGGTAAACTCCTAGGCTTTATCGTCAGCAACAAAGGTATTGAAGTAGATCCTGCCAAGGTAAAAGCAATACAAGAGATTCTTGCTCCTCGTACTGAGAAGGAAGTCAGAGGATTCTTAGGGCGTTCAAACTACATTGCCAGATTCATCTCTCACCTGACAGCTACTTGTGAACCAATCTTCAAATTGTTGAAGAAAGATCAAGTAGACAAATGGAATGACGAGTTCCAAGTTGCTTTTGACAAAATAAAAGAATACTTACAAGAGCCTCTTGTGTTGATGCCACCAGTCGAGGGAAGACCATTAATCATGTATCTGACTGTTTTAGAAAACTCAATGGGGTGTGTATTGGGGCAGCATGACGAGTCTGGCCGGAAAGAGCATGTTATTTATTACCTGAGAAAATTTTTTACCGACTGTGAAACCAGATATTCACTGCTCGAGAAAACTTGCTGCGCTCTGGCATGGGCCGCGCTCTGGCATGGGCTGCTCGTCGTCTAAGACAATATATGCTGACTCATACTACTTTTATGATATCTAAAATGGATCCGATAAATACATCTTCGAGAAACCTGCTCTCTCCGGGAGAATAGCGAGATGGCAGATGATCCTGACAGAATATGACATACAGTACACTACCCAGAAAGCAGTAAAGGGCAGTGTACTAGATGATCACCTTTCTCACCAAGCTGTAGAAGACTACCAGTCCATGAAGTTCGAATTCCCAGATGAAGATATCATGATGGTAAACAACTGTGAAGAATTCAGGCCATATGACGGACCTAAACAAAGATCCCGATGGACCCTGGTTTTTAATGGGGCATCTAACGCACTCGGTAATGGTATTGGTGTTGTACTCATATCTCCTGAAGGTTGTCATACTCCATTTACGACAAGACTCTACTTCAATTGTACAAATAACATGGTGTAATACGAAGCATGCATCTTTGGTCTTAAAGCTGCCATAGACTTGGGGATCAAATCCTTGAATGTATTCAGAGACTCAGCTTTGGTCATTAGCCAGATCAAAAGGGATTGGGACACCAAACACCCTAACCTTATCCCTTACAAAGAACATGTTTTGACATTGCTCCCACATTTTGAGAAGATTACCTTCGAGCATTTCCCGCGAGAATAAAATCAGCTAGCAGACGCACTAGCCACGATGTCATCTATGTTTAAACTTAAATGGGATAATGAGGCTCCCCAGATCACCATTGAACGAAGGGATGAGCCAGCACACTGTCACGAGATTAATACTGAAGAAGTAGTGGACCATCCTTGGTTTCACGAAGTCAAGAGGTATCTCGAAATCCAAGAATATCCAGAAGGAGCTTCATTAAACGATAATAAGTTCTTAAGGAGATTCTCTGCTAAATTCTTCCTTAGTAATGGTATTCCTTACAAACGCAATCATGACTATGTGTTACTTCGGTGTGTAGATAAGGTTGAAGCTGAAAGGATCATGGCTGAATTACATGAAAGCACTTTTGGCACCTATTCCAGTGGGCATACGATGGCAAAGAAAATCCTACGGGCAGGCTATTAATGGTCTACCATGGAAGCAGATTGCTATCAACATTCTCGAACTTGCCACAAATGTCAGATTTATGCTGACAAGGTGCACGTAGCCCCGGTTCCTCTAAATGTCTTAACATCTCCTTGGCCCTTTGCTATGTGGGGGATTGATATGATTGGGGAAATCAAGCCAACAGTCTCCAATGGACACCGCTTCATCCTAGTGGCCATTAACTATTTCACAAAGTGGGTGAAGGCAACTTCTTTCGCTTCCGTCACCAAGAATGTTGTCGCCCGATTCATCAAGCAGAATCTCATCTGCCGATACGGTATCCCGGAGAGGATCATTACGGACATTGTTACGAACTTGAACAATACCATGATCACTGCTTTGTGCAAGCAGTTCAAGATCCAGCATCACAATTCTTCCCCTTACCGGCCAAAGATGAATGGTGTTGTCGAAGCCGTGAATAAGAACATTAAAAATATTATACAAAAAATGAAAATCACATACAAAGACTGGCATGAGATGCTACCATTCGCTCTCCACGGGTATCGTACCATAACGCGCACATCGACTGGGGCAACACCCTACTCTCTGGTATACGGCATGGAAGTCGTCTTGCCTATTGAGGTCTAGATCCCCTCTCTAAGAATTATGAAGGATGCAGGGCTGAATGAAGAAGATTGGATCCAGACTCGACTTGATAAACTAAACTTAATTGATGAGAAAAGACTTGTTGTTGTTTGCCATGGTCAAATGTATCAAAAATGGATGATCAAGGCTTTCAACAAAAAGGTCAGATGCCAAGTGTATCAAGTTGGAGATCTGGTGATTAAACGTATCATACCTCCGCAAGGTGATCCTAGAGGAAAATGGACTCCTACATACGAAAGACCATTTGTAATCAAAAACATATTCTCTGGTGGAGCAATGATCTTGACTACCATGGATGGCGATGACCTGCCGCACCCTACGAACGTAGACACAGTCAAAAGATACTACGCATAAGAGACCCGCTAGATTGACACACCTAGGAAAAACAAGGGCATCCCGGCGAACCAAAAAGGTTCGGGAAAAAATTAGGGATAAAACAAAAAAATCTGTACACCCGACAAGCTAAAAACCCGAAAGGGCGGCTTGGGAAAAAAAGGATATCCCGGTGGACTGAAAACCCGAAAAGGAGGTCCAGAAAAAAGTTAAGGAATTAAAAGCGTATGACTATGTCCCGTTGGATCACCGTACGGACAACCTTTGGCTTCCAAATTCAAACTCATAGGATCTGATCAATTCAATCATCTTCGGACGGGGCAACAAATAGACAAGATGCTCAGAGATACGGAGGCTACAGCAGGATGGGAACCCCATGGGATTATTGCAGATAGCTATCTTTTCTTTGTATCAAAATTTTCATCTTTTATGACGGTATTCTCTTACTAGAATGTTTGTTTCATTGTACAAAAAAAAACTTACTCAAATTCAAATACAAAGATATCCCTTTGAAAGTGCAAAACTATCTATTTTTCTTTACTCTATTGTTTTGTTTACAAAAACGTCCAATGATTTATTTTTGAACATATGCATTTGAACATAATTACTGTTTACAAATAAAAAAAATAGAAAGACAATCACTGATGGCCTTAAGAGGCAGGGGAATCTCTCTAAGCTATTCCCATAAATCCCCCACAGTGTACAGTTTAATCCCCAGCGGAACAAACTTCCAATTATCAATCCCCAGTTGAAGTCGTTCGATTTCTCAGGATGTCCCAATAGGATTTTAAAAGCAATACACAGCGTTTCCCTTACAACAAAGTTTATTTCTCTAAGCGGAAACTCATGAACACTTCAACTTCACAAACATTAAGAGTTACACTCTACATTCCCAGCAATAGTCATAGATTTATTTTCCCCAATCCAACAACAGTGCAACCGATTAGTTCACACACGCATACATCACATCCATATATCATCGTTAACACGAATGCATATATCACAATCTAATTGTACCATGCATTTCATACATCATGACATTGTATACAGTTAATGTTTTTACCCTTTTCATGATAAGATTAATCAATGACTATCAATAACAAATTACAAAAGTCAGAAATTGATACCTAAGACAATCCAGGACAATTATCTACACGACCAACTGAAGCAATCCAGTACGGGTTCCTTAAATTCAACTTTTGATATAGTTTAGCTATGCTCCCAACACGGATGCCATCCTGATACTCATTCAAAGACAGCTTTTGATACAATTCAGATACGCTCTCGACACGGATGCCATCCTGATACTCATTCAAAGACAAATTTCAGATATAGTTCAGATACGCTCCAAATACGGATGCCATCCTGATACTCATTCAGATTCAGCTTTCAGATACGCTCCAAATACGGATGCCATTCTGATACTCATGCAGATTCATCTTTCAGATACAGTTTATATACGCTCCAAATACGGATGCCATTCTGATACTCATTCAGATTCAGCTTTCAGATACATTTTAGATACGCTCCAGACATGGATGCCATCCTGATACTCATTCAGATTCAGCTTTCAGATACAGTTCAGATACGCTCCAAATACGGATGCCATCCTGATACTCATTCAGATTCAATTTTCATATACAGTTCAGATACACTCCAGACACGGAGGCCATCATGATACTCATTCAAATTCAACTTTTGATACAGTTCAGATACGCTCCAGATATGGATGCCATCCTGATACTCATTCAGATCCAAGCTTTCATCTTGAAGTAACCCTACTATCCAGGTTCCTTCCCATAAGCCCTACTATCCAGGCTTTCATCTTGAAGTAACCCTACTATCCAGGTTCCTTCCCATAAGCCCTACTATCCAGGCTTTCATCTTGAACTAACCCTACTATCCAGGCTTTCATCTTGAAGTAACCCTACTATCCAGGTTCCTTCTTATAGCCCTGCTATCCAGGCTTTCATTTAGAAGCAACCCTACTATCCAGATTCCTTCTCTCTTATATCCAGACAACAATTTACAACACTGTAAGGCCCAGACCTGTCCAGATACGATCAATTTCACATTCCCCCAATAAGTCATTGTACAGCCTGGACCCTAACCACATATGTGTTCTACTTTCACCTCCTCGATCAAGAGTTAATTCCCCAGCAGAGTAATGGACAATTGAAGCTCTTAGACTCTACTTCCCAGGACATAAATCAACATTCCCCGGTGAAGTTCTCCTTAACAGCAGGTACTGGAATTCTCGCCAAGGAATCTCTTATGCAATTGATCTTTTTTGGATGGCATCTTTAAGCCCATCTCCGACGATTCTCCGTCGCCTTCCAAATGGCATCTGCAAGCCCATTCCCGATATCACTAATCAGTATTACTTCATGCGAGTGCAAATTTCTGGGCACTTTAGTGTTCAATCATCTTCTACCTTCAGATCACGAAAGGCAGACCAACCAATCTACATCCTTAGGCTTAAGAAGATTGAACAGGGGCAGTTGTTGTACCCCAAAATTTTCCCTCTCATTTCTCAAAGGATCATCCTGGACTCTCAGGTTTGCTTCTATCAAGTTTCAAGTCTTAAATTATAACTTTTCAAGAAAATCATCCACAAGGGCAAAATGGTCAAAAGCACACTGAAAAATCAAACTTTGACTTTTTGACCAAATTTGAGTCCCAAAAATCACATGGCGCCAAGATGTCCAAAAGATGAAATTTGATCATCAAAAATCAAGAGAATAAAAAAATCCAGCTTTTGCAAGACTTTTAAATTTTTCTAAGTATTTTCTATACTTGTTAATTTGATTTGCTTCATGATATTTTTTTATTACAATTCCAAATAATTTAAAATGAGGCAAATAATTCAAGTTATTACAAAGTGACATTTTTTGCAAGTTTACAAACCCTAAACTTGGTATTGCTTGGACTTTTCCCTTTGACTCAAAACCTTATCACAATGTTTTGTCCTTGATACAATGTGCATAAAATACTCCACAAGACCAAATTTGTTTCATACTACAAATTTTGCTTCCCAAGTTGAACAAAGCATGATATGCTGCATTGTCCCAACACCCCAAAAGCCTTCTCCATTGCTATCCTGCAAAAAACCTTGTGCTATGATGCACCATAAATCTGCATATGCTGTCCTATACAGTCCAAAACTGCTCTATGCAGTCAGCACCAACCTGCATCACAACAACCCCAAAATTGCACCAAAATGGCAAAGGAAAATTGTGTGAATAAAGTATCAAAACAGTAGGCAAAAACAATTCAAAATGACTTATTTTGTTTCCCCCCTAAACCTCAGTCAAGGGTCTACAAAAGGGATTGTTTCATAAGACATAGGGGTTAGAATTTTTAGACACAGGAGAGAGTTTTGAACAAAAAAATAGTGTTCTTTGTAACTTTGACTCATTCAGAAAGAAACCAGCTCTAATCTCATTCAAAAAAGAACTTCAATCCATTTTATAAACTCTCCCATAAACCAAACACATTAGCACATAGAGAATGTAAAAACACTAAAATAATTTTTGTTAGTGCCATTATCCTCACCATCCAAACATAAAAACAATACTGTACAAGTTGGATGGGTTTCAACAGTTTGGAACAAGCCTTGACTGGGTTTCAATGGTTTGGAACAAGCTGCCTAGAGATTCATTGGAGCCCTCACAATATCTTGAAAAGTATTCATATTTCAAACACCAAGTGTAGTCTCCAGGTAAGTCTTCTTGACTTGGTATTTTTGCATACATCATTAATGATTTATTCTTGAGGATAAGATGTAGTAATCGTTGCCCCATTTTAGCTAATCGTTTGCTTATTGTTATATTTATCAACCATATGTTGTAAACTGCCATGTATGGATAATAAAACAATGTTTAAGGCAGAAAAACACAGTATGTATCGACACATACACACATGTGTCGACTCATCCTAGTAAAAAAACAGGGTATGAATCAACACATAAACCCCATACATCGACTCATATTGATTCCAGGTCCCGAAACAGGAGGTTGAAAAATCCATGAATCGATACAAAATGCATATGCATCGACACAAAGAAGGTGTATGAGTCGACACATCCCATTATGTGTTGACTCATACTGAGCTGATTTTTCTTTACAGGAGCAAGGAAAGGTTTGTC
Source organism: Vicia faba (assembly GCA_948472305.1). Classification (NCBI taxonomy): domain Eukaryota; kingdom Viridiplantae; phylum Streptophyta; class Magnoliopsida; order Fabales; family Fabaceae; genus Vicia; species Vicia faba. The sequence goes on along the minus strand of OX451735.1, from coordinate 94,204,775 downwards.
GATGCATAACAGCATGTGTCGACACATAATGGTTCAAAAAGCAGTTTCTCCCATTTTCTATATTGTTTATGCATATACTTTTCATTACTGCCCATTAGTTCGATGTGGTTGTAATAATTATACATTTATTTCATCCATATTTGCAAATTGAACCCCCATCCCCCTCAATATGTAATAACTTAGGATTTTATTTTCCGCATTTTATTTTTGCTTTCATATATTGCTAGTAATTAGAATGTATGGCAAGATAAAATCAACAAATAGATAACGATTAAATACAAGACAAAATGTATCCAATCAAACACACTTGCACACTAGCACCCTTAGGGTAATCCCACCTTGCTGCCTATCGAAAAAATAGTCATGTCCCTTAAATATTGGTGTTTTATTAAAGACCCTCGATAAAAGATCGTAGTACCTCGATGACCCTCGATGTTGCCTTCGGTAAACAATCTAGTCCCTAAACGACATTGCTAAAATGTCCCATAGGTTGCCTTCTATGACTATACAAACATCCCACTCCGGTCCCTTCACATCCAATGATGGGGCTTCTTACCAAAACAATGGTAAGATAGCAACATCTAAAGGAGGAGGAAAAGAACACCTAAGACATTTTGAGTAGGTAGATTCGCTCCTAGTTGCTTGCTTGCTCACAACAAAAACATTCTATACACCAACACTCTCACTTTGAAACATTTTCAAAAGACAACACTTTGTATGCGCTCTTATATAGACGAGAATCATTACAAATACACCTTTTCAAAATCACTTTCAAAAACACATCTTTCAAACTTGAAAACATTTTCAAAAGATCAACACTTTGTATACATTCTAACGAACGAGAATCATTACAAAGTTTTCCTAAACGATGGGGTCTTTACAAAATACTTTCAAAAACCACACAAAGCACAATTTCAAACAAAAGTAAGTGATCTAGCAATTAACTAAGAGCCCATGGAAAACCATGGATGAAAAGGGTGCTAATACCTTCCCTTTTCATAATCTACCCCCTGAACTCAAGAAAACATCTCTAAAGGTCTTTCCTGTGATTTTTCACCTTTCCTTGTTGGATAAAAGAAAAGTCGATGACGACTCTTGCTATCCGCGACATTTGCGATCAAACGCGAAACAAAAAGTCAGTTCTCCCACTGTATCACACACTTGTATTGTCGCACCGTCGAGGAATACATCCTAGATCGATTCCATAGTCACAAAGTTGTTGTTTGAGCCATAACATTTAAGCGTAACTACTACCCGCTGCAATATATTCTACTTCTGTCGTGCTAAGAGCAACGCATGCTTGTTTCTTGTAGGCCCGTGATACTAATGCATTTCCAAGGATGTGACAAGTACCACTTGTGCTTTTTCTATCAGTTTTACAACCTGCATAATCCGCATCAGAATAACTAACTAAGTTGCAAAAACTACCTTTGGGATATCATAATCCGACATTTGTTGTCCCTTTGAGATACTTCATGATCTTTTCACCGCTGTGAGATGAGATTCCTTTGGATTTTCTTGAAAGCGAGCACATAGACAAACACTAAACATTATGTCAGGACGGCTTGCCGTCAAATATAATAAGGAGCCAATCATACCTTGATACTTTGTAATGTCGATGGAAACACCTAATTCATCTTGATCAACATATGTACCGGAACCCATTGGTGTAGACATTGCCTTACAGTTATCCATGTCAAAGATTTTCAAGAGTTCCTTGCAATACTTGGATTGGTTGATGAATATGCCATCTTTTAATGGTTTGATTTGAAGTCCAAGAAAATAATTCATTTTACCCATCATGGACATCTCAAATTCTCCTTGCATCATTGCTGAAAATTCTTCACACATTTCTTGGTTTGAAGATCTGAAAATGATATTGCCAACATAGACTTGAGCTAGCAAAGGTTCATCTTTGATTTTCTTGATAAATATAGTCTTGTCAACTTTTCCCTTTTCAAAACTTTGTTCGCATAAGAAGTTGCTTAAATGATCATACCATGCCCTTGGTGCTTGTTTCAACCCATAGAGAGATTTTCTCAATTTAAATACATGAGATGGATTCTTGAAATCTTATAACCCCGGAGGTTGCTTAACGTAGACTTCTTCAGTGATATATCCATTCAAGAATGCGCTTTTGACATCCATTTGGAAAAGCTGAAAATTTAATGAGCAAGCATAGGCAAGTAAGAGACGAATAGCTTCTAACCTTGCAACCGGAGCGAAATTTTCTTCAAAATTTATTCCTTCTTCTTGATTGTAGCCTTGTGCTACCAACCTTGCTTTGTTCCGAACAATTATTCCATTTTCGTCAAGTTTGTTTTTAAACACCCATCTTGTTCCAATAATGTGTTTGTTGCTTGGCCTAGGGACAAGTTCCCAAACTTGATTCCTTTCAAATTGATTTAATTCTTCTTGCATAGATATAATCCATTGGTCATTTCCTAAGGCTTCATCAACTTTGGAAGGTTCAATTTGAGAGACAAACGCCATGTTTAGGCAAGCATCTTTGAGATTTAATCTTGTTGTCACACCTTGACTTATATCACCAATTACTTTATCGATAGGATAATCTCTATGAGTTCTCCATTCTTTTGGTAGATAATTGAGATTTGATTCTTGTCGGGGTGATTCTTCGTGTTGATTTGGTTGATCTTTGGAAGTATTTTCTTGAGGACCTTCTAGTATTTCAACATCATCATCATCATCACAAACAATATTATCCTCCTTGGAGGGGTTAGATTCATCAAAAGATATATGCATTGATTCTTCAATTTTTAAAGTTCTTTTGTTGTAGATTCTATATTCCTTACTAGAAAGAGAGTAGCCAAGAAAAATACCTTCATCATATTTTTCATCAAACTTACCAAGGTTATCTTTGTCGTTGTTTAAGACAAAGCATTTGCATCCGAAAATGTGAAAGAAGGAAATGTTTGGTTTCCTCCCTTTGAAGAGTTCATATGGAGTTTTCTTCAAGATCGGTCTTATGTTAACTCTATTGCTAACAAAACATGACATGCTCACCGCATCCGCCCAAAATTATTTTGGAATATTTGAATCGCTAAGCATCGTTCTAGCAAGTTCCACAAGAGACATATTCTTTCTTTCTACCACTCCATTTTGTTTAGGAGTCCTTGGTGCATAGAAGTTGTGAGATATTCCATGTTCTCCACAAAATTCTTCAAATAGAGCATTTTGAAATTCTCCGCCATGATCACTTCTTATGGAGGCAAGTGTTAGAGACTTCTCATTTTGAATTTGTTTAGCATACTTCTTGAACGCCTCGAATGCATCACTTTTCTGCACTAAAAATAATGTCCAAGTATATCTAGAGAAATCGTTAACAATAACCAAAGCATATACATTACCTCTAAAACTTCTTGTTCTTGATGGACCAAATAAGTCCATATGTAACAATTGTAGTGGCCCTGCAGTAGACACCACATTCTTAGATTTGAAAGTTGATTTTATTTGTTTCCCTTTTTAACAAGCATCACAAAGTCTATCTTTGACGAAATTTCTCTTAGGAAACCCAATGATAAGATCATGCTTGATTAGTTTATTCAAGTGTTCCATGTGAATATGAGAAATTCTGTTGTGCCACAGCCATGAATCATCGTTGTTTGCCATGAGACATTTTACCTTCAAAGATGGATCATCAAGGGAAATAATGAATATATTATTGATTCTTTTACCTTTAAGTATAACCTCATGTGTGACTTCGTCTTCAATCAAGCATTCATCCTTGGTGAACTTGATTTTGAAGCCTTTGTCACAAAGTTGGCTAATACTAAGAAGATTGTTCTTTAGTCCTTCAACATAAAGAACATCTTCAATGGATGTGAAAGGTTAAGCACCAACTTTGCCTTTGCCAAGAATTCTTCCCTTATTATTGTCTCCATAAGTGACAAAAACCTTTGCCTTTAGAACAAGATTTGAAAATTGGTTTATGTCTCCCGTCATATGTTTGAACAACCACTATCAAGATACCAAAGATTGCATGTGGTATTCAAGCATACCTGCAAAACAAATTAGGCTTTGTTAGGTACCTAAGTTGCTTTGGGTCCTTCGTAATTAGTGCCTTTCTTTACCCACACATAATGCCCACTTGCCACACTAAAGTTTCTAACATAGCAAGCATTATATGTATGGACTTTAATAACACAATAAAAACAAGTAGGTTCAAAGTTACTTCTATATCTAGAAGGATAAGATTTCTTCTTAGGAAATGTTTTCTTTTTAGGATAGTGATGAACTACCTTAGATTTGTTCAATTTCTCTTTGGATGATTTATCATCATCCTTAACAAAGATAGTTTTATGAGAACTTGGTTTTGAAAACTTTGAATATCCAAGTCCACTTTTATCATTGGAGTATCTTTGTTGGCTAAGAACACCTTCCAATCCAATTTGGCATTTTTCATATCTTTCAAGGACTCTTTTTAATTGGACAATTTGGAAAGAGAGTGATTCATAATTTTTGCATACAAAATTTTGTTTTTGTTCATCACTTAATTTTTGTTTTTCTTCTTTGAAATCTTTTTCCATAGATTCACATTTTTCTTCTAAGGATGAAATTTGTTTCTTTTGAGATGAAATAGTTTTATACTGAATTTTGCATTCATTCAATAGTTCATCTATAGCACCTTATGCATCACTATCAAAAATAGAAAATTCATTACTAACCTCATTGTCTTCATCATCGGAATGGTGTGAGGCCATCAATGCTAGATTTGCACTTTCATCACTATCGGAATCGGATGAGGAACTTATTTCATTATTCTCCCATGCAACATAGGCCTTTTTGTTCTTGAATCCCTTTTTCCTTTTGTAGCCACCTTTCTTGGATAGTTTCGGACAATCCGGCTTAATATGACCTTGCTTACCACATTCATAACATGTGACTTCTTGTGTTGATGTGGAAGCTTCCTTTTATTGAATTGTTTCTTTCCTTTTGAATGAGAAAAGGATTTGTCATTTCTACCAAAGAACTTACCAAGACTTTTAATAAGAAGTATAACATTTTCATCTTCTTTCGGATTTTCTTCCTTTTTAACTTCCTTGGAATCTATCTTCAAAGCAATATTCTTGGATTTCTTCTCTTGATTTTCATGTTTTTCAAGTCTTCTGAGTTCCGTTTCATATTCTTGAAGTTTCCTAAACAATGTTGTGGACGTCATGGAGGAGAGGATTTTCTTTTCTGAAATTGTCGTTACCTTTGGTTGCCATTCCCTAGTTAAGGACCTAAGTACTTTCAGATTTAGTTCATCATTCATCAAAGTCTTACCAAGAGCAATTAGATGATTTGTCAAGTGCACAAATCTCTTTTGTAGGTCAAGAATGTTTTCTCCTGGCTGCATTCGAAATAATTCGTATTCTTGACTCGGGGTATTTAGTCTTGATCTTTTAGCTTTAACAGTTCCTTCATGAGTTTGTACCAAGGTATCCCATATTTATTTTTTTGTTTTGCATGCCGAGACACAGAAGAATTCATCCATGCTAATTGCACCTTGAAGAAGGTTTATTGCCTTTTTATCATAGAGAACCTTCTTCTTATGATCTTCGTCCCATGCAGTTTTAGGCTTTGATGAGCCAACACCATTGATTACCTTTATAGGGATAAATGGACCATTCTCGACGACATCCCATATTTCTTCTCCTTGTGCTTCTAGATGTGCCTTCATGCGTATTTTCCAGAAGTCAAAATATTCACCACAAAATAGAGGAGGCTTGTTGTTACTGCCACCATCTCCCAAAACGGGATTTTGATTTGCGGAAGCTATTCTAGATCTTTTAGGAACACGTTACCTATAACCTGCTCTGATACCAATTGTAAGTACGAAGTGCACCTAAGAGGGGGGTGAATTAGGTACTTTAAAAAATTTTGGTTTTAGTGATGATGGATATTATTTTTCTGGATTATGGTGAGTTTATGAAAGAGTAAAGTGCAGAAAAATAAAGAGACACAAGGGATATATCCTGGTTCCCCTTTCAACATGAAAGAGATTTCCTTATTGTGGAAAACTTAAACAAGAACTACCCAAAACCAAGAAAAATCCTCTTGGACCAAGAACAATCCTCTTGGATTTTCACTATGTCAACAATGAGAACAATCCTCTCAAAGTGACTTCACTTGTATCCAACAATCCTGGAAAGACAAGATTTATAAAACCACTTAAACTTATTTCCAACAATCCTGAAAAATAAGTAAGTATTTATCAATATTTGATTTGAGTGAGTTTGAGTAGTAATGATCACTTTGAGTGATTTAATCAATGAATTAATCGTCTCTTCCAATGATGATAGTATACAATGACTCAAGATATATAATGCTCAAAGTTTTCTGGTTAATAATATGTGAAAGTGTGCAGAAAACTTGTGTATGAAAATGTATAGCAGCTTGAGTTTGATTTTTGAAAATTCAGAAAATATAATTGGAAGAGGTGCAGAAAATGATTTTGAAAATGAGTATTTATATGTTCATAGCACCTTATTGAAACAACATAAAGTTCTGTAAATGAATCATGAACAATTGCCAAGATTGATTGAATGGTTTCCATGAAATGGTATTATAAACAGGCCTGTGCAAAGCTGCTGTTTTTCAAAATTGTGCAGCATGCAATCAATTGCACCCTTTGTGTAAATAGATTGCACGGGGTTTTAATAGCTAGAATTTCAAAAGTTTTGAGTGTGAAATCGATTGCACAAGAGTGTAAATCGATTTCATGTGAAGTCAGTAGCAAAAATTGATTGAGTGCAATCGATTGCACAAACATGCAAATCGATTGCACTGAGAAACAGTAGCAAAAATTGATTGAGTGCAATCGATTGCACAAACATGCAAATCGATTACACTGAGAAATAGTAGCAAAAGATTTGAAAAAATTAAAGCATGCAATCGATTGCACTAATATGCAAATCGATTGCACTCAAGTGAAAAATGAATTTTAGCTTAGAAAAACTTGAGTAAAGGTTTGGACAATATAAAATATTTCTTTTTACCATTGAGAATCTATGTCTTAAGTTCAAAGTAAGTATTATCATTATACCTTGAAATTTTGCTAAGTTCTTGAACTGAAGACTTTATTCACATATGCTTTTAGCTGAATCAAAAATCTTTGCCTTCTTTGAAAATTATGGTTTGTCTTCATCAAAACAAAAGTGCATTTGAGAATGTTGCTTTTACAAGCAAAAGGTCAATCTTTCCCCAGTGAAGTCGCCGTTTTTTCTGTAGTGGTAGAAATGTTTAAGACTAAGCCATTGGATTGACTTGACTTATACAGATCAAAAATAAAAATCGCCACCGCGCTTTATTGTTTCCAAAGGAATGGGAAAAGAGAGAATAACCCAAAAGAGGGGGGAAAGATTCAAGGTAAGGGGGTTGGTTATGCAAAGGGAAGGTATTATCACCCTAAACATCTACAGTACTCCGCAGGAACCTCTTTGTAAAAATCTGTATATTTTGGCTATAAAAATGTTGTATAAAAATAGATGGTGGAGGTGAGAAAAGAAATATATTTTTTATGATTTTTGCACCCGCCGCGGTTGCGAACCTTTAGTGCCTACGTACCACCTTCCGTGCAATAGGGGATCAGGGTACACGTAGTTTGTCATTAAAAATTTTAAAACACAAGTGTGTTGGTTAATTTTATGAGATAAGACATCATTGTTATTGTCTGTGTGGAAAAACATACTTACTACCCACAATCATGAGAAACGAGAATTTGCATCATCTGAAAGTGGAGGATCTGGCTTGGATTTTAAAATCAACAATGCCTCACTCAACACCCAAGTGGAAAATATCTCACTTCACTATATTTTGTAGAAGTGTAGTTGTTTGCATCACTACAAGGATTGAAAAGAGTCTAATCTTTTGAGAAAAGTTTTAAGATAAAATCTAAAGTGGAAAAAATAATTTGAAATGAGATTGATTGAATTTTAGTCTTCTCACAAAAAGGTCAAGGTATTATTAGATTGATTAGGGTTTATTTATGAAAATGTTTTTAAAATGCATGGACCTAAGTCCAAGTTTATTATGAAAGTGGTTCCAGTTAAAAAACAAGACGAGTTTTCAAAAGGAGGAAGAAAATTTCTGAAATTAAAGAAGATGGGAGGAGAAGAAGAGACTATCCTAAAGCATAAGGTAAAAGCTAGGGATAAGAACCATCTAACCAACAAGAAGCCAATACTTGACATTATGAGCCAAAATATAATTCTCATTCTTTGGATTGAAGCCAAGCAAGCAAAGATACTAGACCTCTTGTAAGAACCAAACTTCAAGTCTATTAAGCCTTCACAAAAATTGGGCAGAGTAACGGTTGTATACGGGTGAATCCCAGATTACAAACAAAGAGTGTAATCACAATAACATGCACACAAAACAAACAAACAACCCAATGTCTTGAGGTAAACCTAAAGAGCTCCAGACAAAATATCAATTAAGGTCACAAGGTCACCAACATAGGCCAAGGTTTCTAATCCTAAGTCCAAGAAGTCCAATGCTCCATAATGCAAAGGATAGTAACCAAATAGTCCAAGCTTCATTAAGGATTTTATGGTCCATATTGATTATTAAGTATCTTAAGAAAAGAAAAGGAAAGTTCAAGTGAGCAAAATAAACATGACAAGAAAGTAAATGCTCAAATGAGCAAAGATGAAAATGGCATGAAATGTAAATGTTAAAAGTAAATAGTGCATAAAAATAAAAGGGCATATAATAAAGATAAAGTCAATTATTAATGATTAGTGGTTAGTTGAATGATCATCTTGAAACTTGCATTTGGAACTTGTTAGAGGATTGGTAGAACCAAAGCCTCCACACAACAAGTTACATTTGCTTTTTGTCAAGTATATCATCCATTTGGAATCTTCATAAGTACCATTTAATGATCAACGATGTTTAAGTGATTTGCATTGACCAAAGGTGTTGTAGATCCATTAGAGGATTGGTAGAACCAAAGCCTCCACATAATGGATCTCAAGGTTATTGGATCAAAGAGATCAAATTAACATACTTGGGCTTGCAAACATAAGTTTGGGCCATGAATGATCATTTATTCGAATTGAGACAAAATTTAGCGCTATGTTAAGCAATCGTAAGTGGACTTATATAGAAGTCGCACCTACTTTGAGGTCGGTCAATAGCAATCTATACACCATTTCTTTTGAGACATGATATAGAGATCATGCTCCAATAACACTTAGTACAATAAGAAGGGGATGAGATGAAGTGGGGTGGGAGAGAAAATATAAACCACTTTTGAATTAAATTTAATCAAACTATTATTAAAATCATTCATCCATTTTTGTGGAGTTGAACTCAACACCATGGATCCAATGATGTTAATAAAGCTCATGATCAAACTATAACCCAAGATCAACCAGAAAATAATCACAAAATAATATTGCATTTAATATATAAATTAAAAAAGGTTTAAAAATGTTTTAAAATAGAAATAAAAAGAAAAAATATCAACTATGTTCCAATTAATCAAGAAATAAAAAGTAAGACCATAGAAAAATCAGAAAATGGCTCAAATGATTTTATAAATTTTTTGGTAATTTTTAAAGACATAAACTATTTTTAAAATTAAAAGAAATGGGTAAAATAAACCAAAAATGATTTTAAAAAATAGCAAATTCAGAATAAAAAAAATAAGGTCACCAACATTTGTCACAATATCATTGGATCATTCCATAATTTTTTCAGAATTTAAAAATGCATAAAATTATTTTTAAACATTTAAAACAATTCAAATAAAGTGAAAATTTATAAAAAATACCAAAACACAAAATTAAATTGTGAAAAAATAAAAATCAGAGAGAGAATAATCAAAAATATTTTCCATAATTTTTTCAGATTTTTTGGACTTAAAATGAATTTTCTATGATTTTTTGAAGTTTAAAACAATTAAATAAAAAAATCAGAAAAGAAAATAAAAGTAAAAAAATATGTGGACCATTGGATGAGAGTCAAAACGCGTTAGTAATCAAATCCAAGGGATCTGACGTGATGTGCATATCATGGTCATAGTGAATAAAGCACTGAATCAATTATTAAATCAGAATTCAAAAATAATAAGTGGTGCGCCATCATTGGTTGGAAGATGACACGTTGGTCATCTTTAACCTCCAGCCAACGTGAATTGCAGGTCTCTCAAACTGTAAAATCAGAAGCTCGGACCTATGCCATTCGCTTTGTCTCTTCAAGACGAAGACAACCACACCTTCGCGACAAATTTATATAAATTGTAGCTCAAGCAATTTGTAAGGAATGTTTTGAAAGGGGATTTGAAATTTCATGGTCAAAACATGTTTCCAGTTGAAAGCAAGTGTTGCAACTAGAACCAGGGCAATGGGAGCATCACAATGATATCAAAGTTTTGAAGAATTGATGAAGGAATCTACCTATTGAAGTTGAGTTGCAGAGCTCTGAAACTAGACTTCTAAGGAGCAATATAGGGCACGATTCTTGAATGTAATTATATGGTTAGCTTCAGGGAAGATCGAGGAAGGTGAATTGATAGAGAAATTGGATTGAAAAAGGCTTGGGAATAGATTTCAAAGTTGCTGAATTCTGAGTTATGGAATAAGTTTGGCAGGGTGATTCTGGCTATCCAAGCTTGAGGAAATGAATGGGGAATGACCCTATATTTATAGGGAATCAAATGGAATGTCCAAGCGTGTGAAATGATGAAGTTTGGAGGGAAATTGTGTGAAGTTGCAAACAAGAAAAGTGTGACTTCCAATTTGATCAAAACTCATCCAAAACGCGTGTTTTACTATGCAAATCAATTCTGGAACTTCGTTAAACATGTTCAGAGGCATAAACATGCAGAAACAAAGTGTTTAGAAGCCAAATCAAGGATTTCAAACTTCTGACTTGGTGAAAAATTCAGTTTCAAAGTGCCAACTTCTGACCAATGGCATTCTCAGCTCAAGAGGTCTTAGGGCATGATTCTTGATGTTTCAGAAAGAAGAGGTTACAAACTTTTCAATAGAAAAATAATGGAATCAAATGGATGCTTGAGCTGAAATTTGTGTTGAGTCAAAGTTGGAAAAAAATTTGTCTTTCCATTCTTAGAAATATTTCAAATTGTTTCTTCAAAAGTGACCTATAATGTTTTGTATCGAAACATAGCCTTCAACTTGGAATTTGCTCTTGACAAAAAAAGATGGCATGAAGTAGATCTCTTGAATGACATTTTGGGAATTGAACCATCCAAAATATCCAAAAATTGAGAGAGTTATGAATTGTTGAAGTTGGAAATAAATCATGAAATGGCCTATAATCTTTTGTATCCTTAGGGCATCTTCCATCCATTTTCTCACTTTGCATATAAAAGAAGGAATAAAGTTCACATACTCAAAATCATTATAGAAAATGAGTGGGCTCAAGGTGATAAAACTTGACCAAGTTATGATCATTTGAAGTTACACATGAGAAATTGGGGGTTCATCTGGAGGACTTGTGATCTTTCTTCATCATCAAGCTTCTTCCACATGAAAACTCCTTGGAACTTTTGAAGTGATTTGTTGATAACCATTTGAAGAGAAGGATGTTTTTGGAATAACTTAAAAATACCAAAAGATGAGCAAGATATGCTTGTTTGAAGTTCAAAACCTAGCTCCTAGATCAAGAAAATGCCTTGAGGAACCTTGACAATTTTGAACAACCTTCTTGTACCAACATTCTTGCTTTGTAAATAGAAGTTGTTGAAGATGATAATGAGAAATAATAGCCATCAAAACCACTTCCATATCTTGAGAATTGAGAGGAATATACACTTGTGACCAATGGTAACAAAGCCTTGTCCAAGCAAGCCAACTTCTCCAATCAACCCCTTGTATTTTTGAACCAAATTTGGTAATCTTGAAATGTTGTGAACCAAAATAAACTTGTCATGCCATTTCCTCCAAAACAAATCCAATGGTGAGGTTTGAACTTCTCAAGATTTATTGACTAGTTCATGGAAATAAACTCATGAACCCGTGGAGGAACTTTCTGAATCTTATTGCCTTTACCTATATTATTAGTAAGACAAAACAACATTTCACTTTATTAATTAAAAGGAAAGTCAAAACAAAACATGCATGATCACAAAAGAAAAACAAGTCAAGGTGCTTAGTGATTCCTCAAAGAGAAAAGTTAAATATAGGTAGGGGAACCAAGAATCTTAATGGGATCTTGTTGTGATTGAATCAACATGGTATAATGAAGGGATCTTAGGGCCAAAAATTGGGGTACAACACAGTTGTCCAGGTGACTTCCAGATTTTTAATGTTAATTTGGTAGGGGAGATTTGGTGAAAATGCACGCAGACCTCTGTGAATTTAGCTACTATACGCATGACCATGTCGGTTGTGCTATTTGCAGTACAGACATACAGGGTTGCAACAAGATAAAGGCTGATTTGTAAGAGATGATGGATGTGGGCCTCATCCATATAATCAGGCCTAGGGCAGAGTAGGAAGAGGAAGTGAACATGGTTTCTGGATGTCCTGGAGAGTTTAGAATTTTTGATGTGGAGTATATGAATGAGGATCTTGTACAATTTCATGCTACTTTCTGCCACATGGCTGGTCAGGTGGAACATCAGTATGGATCTTGCCGAATTTGCTTCCAGGACTCCCGAGGATGTTCAATTGTGAGAAAAGGTGTTCAGTTGTTGTTAGACAACAGAACCATCAAGGTTATAGGTCAAAGGGGTGATTACCATGAAGTTAATGTGATTGAGGTCTATTTGGATGAAGAAGAGTCGGATAATGAGTATGCCTCTGCAGATGAGTATTTCTCCTCATATGAGGATTTGTTTTCCAGAGATGACTCCATAATGATTGATTGTGTTGAAGAAGGGGTAAACGTCATTGTGCCTTGTTTTGGTGCACCCATCCATTTTGAAGTTGAGTATCATAGCAAGCCGGCTATTACTCCATTGGTGATTAGTTTTCCAGGTCATGTCCCCTACAAGTCAGATACGGTTGTACCCTACAAATATAATGCTTCAATCTTAGAGGATGGTGTGGAAGTTCCCATCCAGCCAATGCCTGATGTTAGAAATATTGTCGAGACTAGCAGAGTGACCCACAACGGTTGTTTATTTGCACCAGTTGTTCGTGGAGATGTTAGCGTTGGAAAGAAAATTGTTGAAAATATTGAACCCAAGAAGGCAGTGGGTGAATCTACTAGAGCTACACTAGAAAAGGATGTGGATGATATTTTGGTTGATAATTAAGATGAGCGACTACAGAATTGTAGATCAGCTACTGCAGACTCCTTCAAAAATATCTATCTTGGCTTTACTAATGAATTCCTCTGCTCACAGAGAATCTTTGATGAGGGTGTTGGACCAAGCCTTTGTAGAAAGTGATATTCATGTAGACCAATTCAGCAGTGTAGTAGGGATTATTTCATCATGTAATAACCTGAGTTTCTGCGACGATGAACTTCCCGATGAAGGAAGGAATCACAATCTGGCCCTCCACATCTCTATGAACTGCAAGAATGATGCATTATCCAATGCGTTGATTGATAATGGATCCGCGTTGAATGTTATACCGAGGAGCATGATTATGAAGTTGAAATATCAAGGAATGCTCATGCGCCCAAGTGGCATTATTGTGAAAGTGTTTGATGGATCAAGGAAATCAGTTATTGGTGAAGTGGACTTGCCTATTCACATATGCCCATATTTGTTTCAGATTACTTTCCAGGTTATAGATATTGTACCCGCTTATAGCTGCTTGCTGGGATGGTCGTGGATACATGAGGCAGGGGCTGTCACGTCGACTTTACACCAAAATCTGAAGTTTGTACGTGAAGGAAAAGTGGTAATCATAAATGGAGAACAAACATTATTGATATCTCATTTGTCCTCTTTCAGCACTGTGGAGGCGGATGAAGTTGCTGTTGGGACCTAGTTCCAAGCTTTATCCATTGACAACATAAGGGGAAATGAGAATTCTATGGTTTCACTTAAGGATACGCAGCAGGTTTGCGTAATTGCCATAGTGAAGTTTGGGGACAGATCGTGGATCCACATGTAAACAAGAATAGGGATGGCTTAGGGTTCTCTATGAAGAATGATAAAGGTAAGAGCATGAAGCCAAATTCTGCTGCAAGCAAGTATCAAGACATCTTTCGTAGAGGGGGTTCTCTTTATCCAGCTGTTTTCGGGATTAATGCCATTGTGGAAGATGAAGCAGAGCTAGAAATTCTGAATTTTGTGACGCACAGAGTTAGGGTTCAAAACTAGATCTCCATTGATGTTCCCTCTTGCATACATGTTTCAAAGTAATTTGTTTTGTTAATCTTTTTGAAAAGCTTTCACTTTGCCCAAGGTGAAAGTATTAATATTGTATGGGCTTATCTGTTTGTTGTGACTTTTAAAATCAATAATAAAAGTTGTCTTTGTTTCCCAAGTTGTGTTTTTATTTTTTGCTTTTTCTTGGAAAATGGTAATCAGAAAGAAAAAAACCTTTCAAAATAAATAATAACTGAAATTCAATCTGCATGATCACTTGTTACATGTGTCAGTTTCTAAAAACAATCGTATGTGCACATTAATTAAAAACCCGTTGAATACAATGACCCTACACCCTCTCCCAACTTTGAATGTCCTGTGTATGGGGCCGAAGAAGAGGACTATAATGAGATCCCAGAAGAGGTCTCACGGTTTCTTGAGCGCGAGGAGGATGTCATTCATCCATATAAAGAGCCATTGGAAGTAATCAATTTGGGTTCAGAAGAAGATCCGAAAGAAGTCAAGATTGGAGCATTGATGCATCCTGACGTGATGAGATGGTTGATTGAGTTTTTGAAAGTGTATGTGGACATTTTTGCTTGGTCTTACCAAGATATGCATGGTCTAGATATAGATATTGTAGAGCACCGTTTGTCGCTGAAGCCTGAGTGCCCGTGAATCAAACAGAAGTTGCAAAGGACTCACCCAGATATGGTAGTGAAGATCAAATAAGAAGTTCTAAAGGAGATTAATTCTGGTTTTCTTGTGACATCAGTGTACCCTCAATGGATCGCCAATATTGTCCCAGTACCTAAGAAAGATGGAAAAGTTCACATGTGCGTAGATTACAGAGATCTAAATAAAGCTAGTCCAAAAGATGATTTTCCATTGCCACATATTGATATGTTAGTGGATAGCACAACAAAATTCAAAGTTTTCTCGTTCATGGATGGATTTTCTGGGTATAATCAAATAAGAATGGCTCCAGAGGACATGGAAAAAACAACGTTTATCACACCCTAGGGAACATTCTGTTAAAGAGTGATGCCCTTCGAGTTGAAGAACGCTGGTGCAACATGCCAGAGGGCTATGACAACCTTATTCCATGACCTAATGCACAAGGAAATTGAGGTATATGTCGATGATATGATTCCTAAATCCCAGACTGAAGAAGTGCATGTAGAAGATTTGTTGAAGTTATTTCAGCGTTTGAGGAAGTATCGCCTCTGCTTGAGTCCAAATAAATGTACCTTCAGTGTTCGATCAGGGAAATTGTTGGGTTTCATTGTTAGCCAGAAAGGGATTGAAGTTGACCCTGATAAATTCAAAGCAATTCAAGAAATGCCAGCGCTAAGAACTGAAAAACAAGTCAGGGGGTTCCTCGGGCGTTTGAATTATATTTCCATATTCATTCCCCACATGACTGCAATGTGTGAACCGATCTTTAAGTTGTTAAAGAAAGATCGAGGTTGTGTGTGGACAGATGACTGCCAAAGGGAATTTGAAAGTATTAAAGAATATCTGCTTGAACCTCCTATCTTGCTCCCTCCTATTGAAGGAAGACCATTGATTATGTATCTGACAGTGTTAGATAATTCCATGGGCTGTATTCTGGGACAACAAGATGAAACGGGGAAGAAAGAGTATGCCATTTATGATCTCAGTAAAAAATTTATTGATTGTGAGTCGCGGTATTCCATGCTGGAAAAGACATGTTGTGCTCTGACCTGGGCAGCAAAATGTTTGCGGCAGTATATGTTGAATCACACTACTTGGTTGATCTCCAAAATGGATCCAATCAAGTACATTTTTTAAAAACCTGCTCTTACTGGGAGAATTGCCCGTTGGCAGATGCTGTTATCGTAATATGATATCGAATACCGTACTCAAAAAGCTATTAAGAGCAGTATGTTGGCAGATTATCTTGCTCACCAACCAGTGGATGATTATCAGTCTGTGAAGTATGATTTCCCTGATGAGGATGTGATTTTTATGAAAGTGAAAGATTGTGATGAACCATTGCTTGAGGAAGGTCCTGATCCTGAATCTCACTGGAGTATGGTATTTGATGGAGCTGTGAATGCTTATGGCAAAGGAATTGGTGCTATGATTGTCACTCCACATGGATCACACATTCCTTTTACTGCAAGGTTGACATTTGATTGTACTAATAATATGGCAGAATATGACGCTTGCATCATGGGTCTTGAGGAAGCTATTGATCTCAGAATTAAAATTCTAGATATGTATGGTGATTCAGCTTTGGTAATAAATCAGATTAAAGGAAAGTGGGATACTCGTCACCCCGGCTTGATCCCTTATAAAGATTATGCTAGAAGATTTTTACCCTTCTTTAATAAAGTTGAATTCCATCACATCCCCAGAGACGAAAGTCAAATGGCGGATGCTCTGGCAACTCTGGCTTATATGTATCAAGTAAATACTTGGAATGATATACCTTGAATCATAGTTTGGTGACTGGATAGGCCCACTCATATGTTTACAACAGATAAGGTAGCGGATGAGAAACCTTGGTATTATGATATCAAGAATTTTCTTCAAACTCAGGAATACCCGATTGGTGCATCGAATAAAGATAAAAACACATTGAGAAGATTGGTTGGCAGTTTCTTCCTCAGTGAAAATGTGTTGTACAAGAGAAATTATGACATGGTCCTGCTCAGATGCGTGGATAGGCACGAAGCAGACATGTTGATGCATGAGGTTCATGAAGGCTCATTTGGCACTCACGACAATGGACATGTGATGGCTAAAAAGATGCTAAGGGCAGGTTACTATTGGTTGATAATGGAATCGGATTGTTACAAATTTGCAAAGAAGTGTCATAAATGTCATATTTATGCGGACAAGATTCATGTGCCTCTGACACTTCTCAATGTGATCTCTTCCCCGTGGCCTTTCTCTATGTGGGGTATTGACATGATTGGGATGATAGAACCCAAAGCTTCAAATGGACACCGTTTTATCTTGGTAGCAATTGATTACTTCACCAAATGGGTGGAAGTTTATTCCTATGCTAACGTTACCAAGCAGGTGGTTATGTGCTTCATTAATAATAATCTTATATGCCAGTATAGTGTGCCGAGCAAAATTATCACCAACAATGGCTCAAATCTGAACAACAAGATGATGACAGAACTTTGTGAGGAATTCAAGATTGTACATCAAAACTCATCTACGTACAGGACAAGGATGAATGGGGTTGTTAAAGCTGCTAATAAGAATATCAAGAAGATCATCTAGAAGATGGTTGTTACTTAAAAAGATTGGCATGAAATGTTCCCTTTTGCTTTGCATGGATATCGGACATTTGTTCGCACTTCAACAGGAGCAACCCCCTTCTCTCTTGTGTATGGAATGGAAGCGGTACTCCCAATCGAGGTTTAGATTCCCTCTTTGCGTGTGATAATGGAAACCAGGTTGTCAGAGGCTGAATGGGTCCAGAACAGGTTTGACCAATTGAATTTGATCGAAGAGAAGAGAATGACGGCTTTGTGTCATTGGCAGTTGTATCAGAATAGAATGAAGAAAGCTTTTGATAAGAAGGTCAAATCTTGTGAATTTAGAGAAGGTGATCTCATGCTCAGGAAGATCATGTCTTTTAACGCTGATTATAGGGGCAAGTGGACTCCCAATTTTGAAGGCCCGTATGTTGTCAAGAAAGCCTTCTCTAGCGGTGCATTAATTCTTGAAATTATGGATGGAGAGGAGTTCCCACGTCCCATGAATGCTGACACAGTCAAGAAATACTTCACCTAAAGAAATAAAAAGAACAACTCGCTACGTTGAAAACTCGAAAGGGAGGCTTAGGCAAAAAAGAGCGTCTCGGTAGACCGAAAACCCGAAAGGGCGGTCTAGGCAAAAATTAGGGACATAAACAGAATAAATTTCCCGCTAAGTTGAAAACCCACAAGGGAAGCTTAGGAAAAAGTTAGGGATTTTCTTGGCAAGTAACTACATCAGACAATACTTGATTATTGAAGAAACAATCTTTTTGGATCCTTACCATACTTCAACGGAAGCTGCTGCTCAGGATTTCAAAATTTGTTAGAGGGGATAGTGGCCATTGTATCTCAATGTATCTTTTCCATTATATATCACCATTTTCCGAAATTTGTAATCATCCATGAAGTCTCGCCATTCGCAGACTACCATTCTATCAATGAAATTTGAGCTTTTTCGCAATTCTTTGTATTTCTTATTTTATTCAGCTTTCAAAGACTCCATTTATTATTGATAAAAATTTTCAAAGCAAAAAGATTAAATAACAAAATTGTTTTTCAAAAAGAATTTACAATTTACTTTTACTTTAGATTTTTTGATTCAAGAGGAAAACAAAAGTAGTGATCCCAGGAACGGATGAACTCCAGTGGTTTTGAGAAGTTTTGTTTCCCCAGGGAAGGTTTTCTCAAGACGTTGTCGCTATATTGGTTTTGTGACTCCAGTGTCCCCAGTCAAGTCTTGGTTCATTTTTCTTCTTTTCTGAGTTTGCATGAAGACTCAATCCAAGATTTCTCCAGTGAAGGTTTCACTTATTGGATAGAAGTCCTCTTTTCCCATAGAAGTTGGTACAATTATTACTCTTGAAGAACATGTATCATCGGTTTCCCCAGTGAAGAACGTATATTGGTTCCCCCTTTGATGATATGATGTTTGATCTCCTCAATGGAGTCATCATAAAGTCCCCAATAGATGTCTCGATGATGAGGCGTTATATGCCTTGGTGAAGTCTGTACATTTTTCCTCCTTCAAAATGGGCATGAATTCCCCAGTGAATGATTTGATAATTTAGTGTCCATCTGCTTTATTTGAAATTAGTTTTGCAATCCCCAGTAGAAGTGTTACATTTGAAAATATTTATTTCCCTGGTGAAGCCTGGAGAAGGATGTTATATCCATGTATTTGTACTGTTTTGTTACTATGTTATGTTTCTCCCCAGTAAAGTTAAGCCATGCAGTAGGACTTTGCTTCCTCAGTTGGTGCTTATTTTTCTTTTGGTATGTTCATCTTGGATGTGATTTAGCCGAGTGTTGTGTGTGCCCGAGTTGGTTTTGTTCGTTTATCCCCAGTACTATATGTTTGTTTTGTCAACATATGCATGATGGCACTCATACATTCATACATACATCATGCATAGCTAAACTTAGCAAATCATTGCTCATTCATATCCAATAATATTTTGTTGAGATATTATCATGTTTTGCAGATTTGTGTTATCCTCTCACCAATAGAGTCTCAGCTTTAAGCATAAAGTGTATATTCTTTCAATTCCCCCCACTGAGTTATCCCTCGTGGAAGATTTTTTGCTTTAGCTTTCCTGTACAGCCCTTGGTCTGGATGATTTGGGTTTCCCTCTTGAGTTCATTTCTCAAAGAATGTATTTTGGTAGACCGTTTTACTCCAGTTTATTTCTGGATTGAATCTTTGTTTCCCAACAATATTATTACTTTGGATGTCTGAAAGCTTCGAGTTTTGTTTTGATAATGTGCATTTATTTTGCACAAGAAGACTTTATCTCCTCATAAGGAAGTCATGACATTTTCCCCAGGAAGCCATTTTGTTTTCCCCAGGAAGCTATACTGAATTCCCCGTGAAGTCATGATTCATTCCCCAGGAAGTCATGACATTTTCCCCAGGAAGTCATTTTTACAATTCTCCATTACAGCAAGTAGCAGGTTTCTTTATTTGAGCAACTGGTATTTCCCCGTAAAAGTCGAAGTTACTTTTTTGCTATCTTCTCTATGAGTGGATACTTTGTAGTTCATTGTCAAATTACTCCAATGGGTGGTTATCCTTGCAGTATCACAGACATAGTTCATTGTGAAATCTTTGCAAGTGATAGTCTCTTTATTTGAGACAGCTTATATATTATCCTTTCCAGGCGGAGCGCCTTGGTTAAAGAAGAAGTTGAGACCCATTCTAGGTGAAACGCCAGAATTTTGGGAAAAACTTATTATCTTTTTGCTACCCTTAGTGAATGTTGGTAGTTCATCGTTAGTGAACAGCGATGCTATGATATATTTTCTCTCTACCTTCAGTGAAAGTTGGTAGGTCACCTTTAGTGAAAGTTGGTGTTTGTTATCTTTTTGCTACCCTTAATGAATGTTGGTAGTTCATCGTCAGTGAACGGTGATGTT
Organism: Vicia faba; assembly: GCA_948472305.1. Taxonomy (NCBI): domain Eukaryota; kingdom Viridiplantae; phylum Streptophyta; class Magnoliopsida; order Fabales; family Fabaceae; genus Vicia; species Vicia faba. The sequence continues at coordinate 94,184,375 of OX451735.1, read as the reverse complement.
ATGATATATTTTATCTCTACCTTCAGTGAAAGTTGGTAGGTCACCTTCAGTGAAAGTTCGTGTTTGTTATCTTTTTTCTACCCCCAGTTAATGTTGGTAGTTCATCGTCAGTGAACGACGATTTTATGATATATTCTCTCTCTACCTTCAATGAAAGTTGATAGGTCACCTTCAGTGAAAGTTGGTGTTTGTTATCTTTTTGCTACCCTCAGTGAACGTTGGTAGTTCATCATCAGTGAACGGTGATGTTATGATATATTCTCTCTACCTTCAGTAAAAGTTGGTATGTCACCTTCAGTGAAAGTTGGTGTTTGTTATCTTTTTGCTACCTTCAGTGAATGTTGGTAGTTCATCATCAGTGATATGCGATGATATGACATATTTTCTCTCTACCTTCAATGAAAGTTGGTAGGTCATCGGCAGTGAACATCGATGATTGTTATCTTTTTGCTACCCTCATTAAACTTTGGTAGCTCACCGTCAGTGAATGTTGGTGGTGTTATTTTCTTTCCTTTTTCTACCTTCGGTGAACGTTGATAGTTTCACCTTCAGTTGAAGTGGGTGTATCCTTTTACTTTTTATCATCCTCTATAAGTCGGGTCTTTTGATCCACCAAGTGATTTAATTTTCTGATCAGGTTTCTCTCTTGTTTCTTTATCATGTTACATCCCCAGTTGTATTTTGCGTCCCTTTGAAGTTGTCCATGTGCACTCATATTCATAAGCATTGCATGGCATCTTAGGGCCCAAAATAGGGTTTGTTTTATATTTAAGTATCTTCGATCGCGTCAACGCGAAGATTTTTTACCTTCGTATCTCCGGATAGAAGAAACTTAAATAAGGGCAGCTGTTGTACCCTAATTTTTCCCCTAAGACCCCTTCATCATACCATAGTGATTCAATCACAACAAGATCACATTAGGGCTTTTGGTCCTCCTCCCTATCTTTAGTTTTGCTCTTTGAGGAATCACCAAGAATCTTGACTAGTTTTCTTTTTTTAATCATGGATATTTTGTCTTGATTTTCTTTCTAATAAAATGCAATGTTGGATGGTCTTACTTGTTAATAATGTAGGTAAAGGCAATATGGCTTAGCAAGTTGATCCATGGGTTCATGAGTTTATTTCCATGCCCTAGTCAATAAAGCTTGAGAACTAAAAACCTCACCCTTGAAGTTGTTTTGGAAGAAATGGAATGGAAAAGTTTATTTTGGTTCATCACATTTCAAAGTTATCAAATTGATTTAAAGTTACAAGAGGTTGATGGAAGAAGTTGTCATGATTGAACAAGGTCTTGTTCTCATTGATCACAAGTGCATATTTCTCTAAATTCTCAAGATATGGAAGTGGTTTTGATGGATATGAGTTCTCATTATCATCCTAAATAACTTCTATTTACAAAGCAAGAGTGTTCGTACAAGAATGTTGGTCAAAATTGTCAAAGTTCCTCAAAGCATTTTCTTGGGCTAGGAGCTAGGGTTTTGAACTTCAAAGAAGTATATCTTGCTCATCTTTTGGTATTTTTCAATGATTCAAAAGACATCCCTCTCTTCAAAGGGTTATTAACAAATCACTTCAAAAATTTCAAGTAGTTTTCATGTGGAAGAACTTGATGATGAAGAAAGATTACAAGTCCTCCAGATGAACCCCCAATTTCTCATGTGTGACTTCAAATGCTCATAACTTGGTCAATTTTTATCACCTTGAGCCCACTCTTTTTCCATAATGATCTTGAGGATGTGAAATTTATTCCTTCTTTTATGTGCAAAGTGATAAAATGGATGGAAGATTCCCTAAGGATGCAAAATATTATAGATCATTTCATGCTTTTTTGCCAACTTCTACAATTCATAACTCTCTCAATTTTTGGAGATTTTGAATGGTTCAAGTTTAAAAATTTCATTCAAGAGGTCTATTTCATTCCATATTTTTTGGTCAAGAGAAAATTACAAGTGGAAGGACATGATTGGATGAAAAACATTATAGGTCACTTTTGAAGAAAAAATTGAAATATTTCTAAATATGGGAAGTCAACCCTTTTTCTCCAACTTTAACTCAATGCAACTTTCAGCTCAAGCATCCATTTGATACCATTATTTTTCCATTGAAAAGCTTGTAACCTCATCTTTCTAAAGCATCAATAATCATTCCCTAAGACCCGTTGAGTTTAAAATGCCATTGTTTTGAAATTGGTAGCTTGAAATTGAAGTTTCATCACAAGTCAGATTTTGAAATCTTTGTTTTGGCTTCTACTTACATGTTTTCCATGCATTTTTGTTTCTAATCATGTTTAGAAACTTTCCAAAGGTGTTTAGCATCATGAAACGCACAATTTAGCTGAGTTTTGATGCTACACAAGTCACAATTTGTCATGCTGCAGACCCCCCACAATTTCCCTCCAAACTTCATCATTTTACATGCTTGAGGATCCCATTCACTCTCCTATAAATAGAGGGTCATCCTCCATTCATTTCTTCAAGCTTGGATAGCCAGAATCACCCTGCCAAACTTGTTCTATAACTCAAATTTCTGTAACTTTGAAATTCGTGTTCAAGCCTTTTTCAATCCAATTTTTATATCAACTTACCTTCCTTGATCTTCCCTGAAGCTAACCATACAATTACTTTCAAGAATCGTGCCCTATATTGCTCCATAAAAGTCTAGTTTTAGAGCTCTACAACTCAACTTCAATAGGTAGATTTCTCCATCAATTCTACAAAACTTTGATATTATTTTGATGCTCTCATTGCTCTGGTTCTAGTCGCAATACTTACTTTTATCAGGAAACACATTTTGACCATGAAATTTCAAATCCCTTTTCAAAACTTTCCTTCCAAATTGCTTGAGCTACAATTTATATAAATTTGTCGCGAAGGTGTGGTTGTCTTCGTCTTGAAGATAGGAAGCGAATGACATAGGTCTCGTGCTCTAATTTTACAAATTGAGCAACCTGGTTTTAGGACTGGCTGGAGGTTAAAGATGACCAACGTGTCATCTTCCAACCAATGATGGCGTGTGTGATACGGTGGCCAAAACCGAGACGTGTTTCCCTTTTTAAGGAATTGCTGGTTTGCGTTTTGCGTTTATGTTCGCAAAATCTCGCAGTAATCAAGAGTCGCCACTGACTTTTATTTTATCCAACAAGGAAAGGAAAAAAGCACAGAAAAATTCCTTTTTCGAGATATTTCTGAGTACAGGGGGTAGATTATAGAAAGGGAAGGTATCAACACCCTTTCTATCCGTAGTTACCTACGGGCTCTTAGGTACTTGCTCATCATTTTCAAAATTGCTTCTTTGTGTTTGTGTGCTTTAAAAAGTTTTTGTTTTGACTTCGATTTAACTCTTGCTTCTGTCTTCAAGAGTGTAATGAAGTGTTTTTGAAAACTTTGTTTGTAAAGGAGTGTAAGTGTGAAAAAGGTTTGTTTTGTTTGAGCAAGTACTTAAGAGCTAATCTACCTACTCGAAAAAAGAATTGTTCTATGCTTGTTTCCTTTAGACAATGCTATCCCACTATTAGCGAGTAGGTAGCACCGTCGTTGGAGTTTTGAGGGTCAATTTGAAAGGGACGTACGGTCACAAAAGCAATGTTAGGATGTCTTAGTAATAACCCCAATGTCTTAGATCAATTATTCGAGACAACAATTCCGAGGCAACCGTTCCGAGGCAACTTTTCCGAATCAGGACTTTGATCTTTGTTTAGAAAAAAGGACGACCACTAAAGCATCATATACTCAATGACCATTTACCGAAGGCAACCAAGTGGGAGTGTACCCTAGGAGTGTGCATGTGCGAGTGATTCAATTTAAGATTATTTATCTTTGCACATTTTAGGGTTATCTAACTGTTTTAAAGTTTTACATACATTCTTGTCATGCATCCTAATATCATACATCTAATAGTTTAATATTTTGCGGAATTTTAAAATGCGAAAATTAAACTACGCTATTACAAGGCTTCGGGTATTTACATAGCCAAAAACAAACCCTTTGAAAATAAAGCGATAAATGAAAGTAAAGACCTAATTATGCTATTACAACTTGTGAGCAGATACAATAATTGGGTAAAAATAAAATAATAAAGCGCGCGATGAAAATTAGAACGAGTGCGAACTAGGGTTTTGACCCTTTCTAACCTAATTAAAAGAAAAATTGTTTTTTTGTTGTTTTTAATTATTTTTTTAAGAAAAAGAATTAGGTTTTAAATTAAACACTAAATTAATTAGTTAATTAAATTAATTAATAAAAATAATTACATGGCCTATTTTTGGTTTTTGGCTATTTTTTAAGAAAAAGAAAATATAATTAAATTTAGACGAAACCCTAATTTTCTAATTATTTTTTTAATTATTTACAAAAGGAATTAAAGTTATCTAATATTAACAACCTAATTAAATTAATTAAATTTTTGATAAAAAATAAATATCCTAAGTTTAATTTGGTGAAAAATATTATTTTTATGATTTTTTGATAAAAAAAATAATTAATTGTGTTAGTAGAATAAATAAATAAATTAAATAAAACAAATATGAAAAATAATAGAGAAAGGAATAATGGGCCTGAGAGGGATTTTTTGGGGTGCAAATAGCATTTTTGGGCCCAAGAAGAGTAAGGTCCACGTTGACCTTTTGCATCCAGTGCATTGGTTTGACTAGGCCCCATGGTGGTCTCTCACATGCTGGCCTTCAGATCTAGCTTCCAAGAGGTCCAATGGCTGGATGATGAGGATGTATGGTAGTCCCCTAGCTTGCAAGTGCGCTGGATTACCTGGAAGGAAAAAATATAAAGAAATATAGGGGACCTGGGATTCGAACCCAAGTCCTGCTGCATTATCCAACCACTCCACTACCACTGCGCCACTTGCTTCTGTTTGTATATACAATAAATAATAATGATAATATATGAAAAGCAAAAACACTGAATTCAAAACGCGCAAAAATTCAAATACGCAAATGAGAGGTTGCCAAGTTGGTTGTCTTCTTCCTTGGATCTGTTGGTAAAAGTTCCAAACTTTTAGCTACGGACATTTGGTCGTAGCTACAGCCTGCGTTCTCTTAACATCCACCATTAGCAAGATAAATGACTTCTAATACCATGGTTGGATTCGTCTGGACCTGTTGAGTATCATGATGACCTTTTTATGGGCCAATTTTGCCTGCACATAAAACTCCTAATTCGAAGCTACAAACCCTAGCCATGGTGAAATTTTATACAAGCCATATAAATGCAATTAAACAATATAGAAAGCTTGCAAATGTTCCATGGTTCAAGAATATGTGGTTAATTCATGCTATCACTGCCTAAATCATGCAAACCGAATTCAAGAATACATGGATGTCGTGATGGACTTACAGCGTGATATAGGGCTTGGAAATGCTTGCTTTTGATTGCTTTTGCTTGCTGGGGATCCCAGGAAGCGATTGGAATCGTCCAAGGGTCTTGAATTGGCCTCTAAGTAGGAATTCGATTCACCTCTTTTTCTTGTTTTTTTTTAAGTTTTGTTCTTGATCACATGCCTCCTTCTAACCTAATTTTAGGTCTGCATTCCTTCTATATATATTGAGGAATGAACTAGGGTTGAAAAATTGATCTCAATCTTCCTACATCAATGAGTTTGATTTTGATTTGATACACCTTGAATATCTTTCCAAAAATGGCCTAATTCAATCTTATTTTGCACCTCATGCCTTTACACGAATTTGATCTGATGCTAGCTGGATATTAAGACCTGAAACAAGCACAAGATCTTTGAATTTCAATGTTTTGGATTTTATATGATTTGTTTTGATTTAAAATGATTTAATTCAAATCAAAATCAAAATAAATAATATAAATAAGATAATGACAAGTGGCAAAGGCTAGGGCTCGTGGACCATGTTTCCAACTTAAAACAAGTGAAAAAGATTGGGCCCATTTGGCAAAAATTGAAGTTTTAGGCATAGTTGACTTTTGAACATTTTACAAAAAAAGGTCAACTTCACCAATGCATAACTTCCTCAATTGTGACTCTTTAGAGGTGTTATTGGACTTTTTAGAAAGCTTGAGATGTCCTCTAAGAAACCCTGTTGGTCTCATCTTAATTTGATATTCCATGCTCATGTATGAATCTTTGACAAAAAAGGTGTGTTTGTTGACTTTTCAAAATGACCTATAATGTCCAAATTCATAACTTCTTGTAGGTGCATATTTTGAACTTGGGAGATGAAGATGGATTGTATAGCATGGAATCCTCTTCAAAATGAGCTTTGGATGGGTCATTTTTCATAAAGTATGAGAAAGTTATGCTTGGTCAAAATTGAGTTGACTTTTCCTACAAAACCCTAATTTAGCAACTTTTGGTCCTTGATGAATTGAGAGCAATCCTTGATGAATAATGATCAAAACTTGATCAAATGATGAAATATACTTCAAAATGAGGATGTTGACCAAACATATTGAAGTTTGACTGTATGTGGGCCACAGTTGACTTTTGCCCTAGCATAGTCGATTTTCAGGCCTTTGAGCAATTGACTGAGCAAACTTCCTCTGCAAGGCTTGAAACTTGACATGGATGATCTTGAGAACATATTAGGACATTGGTGAGCATTTGAGATCCCTTGGACTTAAGTATCTTGATGCAACATGAAACCCTAATTTGAGGTAGACTGCCTTATGAGAGAGCTTGTCTAGTCAACCCTTAGACTACCTTGAGCAACTTGAGTATCATTCTTGAAATGTTTTGAGAAATATGGAAGGGAAAATTTTGGGGTACAACAACTTCCCCTGTTCAATCTTCTTAAACATGAGGATGTAGATTGGCTTTCGTGCCTTTCGTGATCCGAAGGTGGAAGATGATTGAACACTAGAGTGCCCAGAAATTTGCACTCGCATGAAGTGGTATCCGTCTTGTGATATTGGGAATGGGCGTATAGATGCCATTTGGAAATTGCTGACGAGGGATGGGCTTAAATATGCCATCGGAAGGAGTGTCGATCGCATACGAGATTCCTTAGCAAGAGCTTGTATACCTGTTGTTGAGGGAGATTCCACTGGGGAATACTGATCTCTATCTTAAGAGAAATAGAATTTTAGGAGCTTCAGTCGTCCGTTATTCTACTGGGGTATCACCTCTGTTGATTTTTAGGAACTTTGGTCGTCCGTTATTCTTGTTGAGGAATCATCTCTGTTGAATTTTAGGAACTTCGGTCATCCATTATTCTACTGAGGAACCATCTCTGTTGAATTTTAGGAACTTCGGTCGTCCGTTATTCTTGTTGAGGAATCATCTCTGTTGAATTTTAGGAACTTCGGTCGTCCGTTATTCTACTGAGGAACCATCTCTGTTGAATTTTAGGAATCTCGGTCATCCGTTATTCTACTGAGGAATCGCCTCTTAGCCGAGGAGGTGAAAATGAACTATTATCTGGTCGTGATCCAGGCTTCATAGTGATAAGACCGACTGTTATCTGTCGTAATCCAGGCTTTACAGTGACTTACTGGGGAGGTGAGATTATACTTGCTATCCGGTCGTAATCCAGGCTTCGCAATCTCTCAATTCTTATCTGGTCGTAATCCAGGCTTCAGAAGGAATTAAGTTGTTATCCGGTCGCGTCCGGGCTTCAACTTGAATTTAGGGCACACTAATATCCGGTCAACTTCGGGCTTCTTAGTAATTGTCCAGGTAAACTGCTATTTGGTCATAATCCAAGCTTCGCAGCGTCTTGTACTGTTATCTGGTCATAATCCAGGCTTCACAATACCTTACTTCTTATCTGGTCGAAATACAGGCTTCAGAAGAGATCAAATGGTTATACGGTCGTAATCCGGGCTTCCCTTTGGCTTTGGGCCTACTAATATCCGGTCGTAATCCGAGCTTCATAGTATCTGGCCGGGTAAACTGCTATTTGGTCGTAATCCAAGCTTCACAGTGTCCCTCACCGTTATCTGGTTGTAATCCAGGCTTCACAGTGTCTTAACCGCTATCTGGTCGTAATCCAGGCTTCGCGACGTCTCATACCACTATCTGGTCGAAATCCAGGCTTCATGGTGTTCGGAGAAAATCAAGATACTATCTGGTCGTAATCCGAGCTTCATAACTTGTGTTAAAGATATACCACTATTTGGTCGTAATCCAGACTTCGTAATGTTCTTGGTTGTTATATGGTCGTAATCCAGGCTTCACAACGTCTTCCACCATTATCTGGTCGTAATCCAGTCTTCATGGTCTTGTATTGTTATTTGGTCGTAATCCAGGCTTCACAATAACTTGCTGAGCTGTTATCCGGTCGTAATCCGGGCTTCACGGCTCGCTGGGGATTAAACTATTATTCGGTCGAATTCGGGCTTCATAGCTTGTTTTTAAGAGATACCACTATCTGGTCATAATCCAAGCTTCGCGGTAGTCTGATACTGTTATCTAGTCGTAATTCGGGCTTCACAATATGCTGTAGAAATCAAGATACTATCCGATCGGATCTGGGCTTCATAGCTTGAACCTTGTGAGAATTTAATTGTATCTTTCCTGAAAGGTAAAGGTTAATTATATGTAATGCATGATATGTGTCAAGCAATGATGTTCTCAAAATAAATGATATTTGTGTTGTATGATGCGCATGTGTATGTCATGATGTATGAACATGTAATGTTTTTTATGACAATCTCTAGCTGGGGAAAATAAATCCAGGGTTGCTGCTGGAGAGTGCAAGAAGTTGAACTCTTCGTTTCTGCTGGGGATAGTGAATGAAGATGATTATGAGCATATTCCTGCAGGAGAGAACAACTCCGATGGGGAATAAAATGACGAGGAAATGAATCTGTGGGGAAGAGATGTTTCTGCCAGAAGATCCGTTGATTTGGAGGAATAAACTTAGCTGGGGATGAATCACCGTTGATGGCGATGATAAACTCTGTTGGGAAATGAGTTTCTGTTTGTGAAAGGAATGAACTCCGTTGGGGATGATTTTCCAGTTGCGACTTTGTTAGGCATAATTTTTTAGACTCTACTGGGGACAATCCCCCAGACTCTACTGGGGATAATTCTACAAACTCCACTGGGGATAATTTTCTAGTGCTGATGATAGATAAACTCTTCTTGGGGAGAATATTGCCGACTCATTCGTGGTTGCGACCCTCAGCTGGGGAGAATTAACACCACTGTCTTTCTCTTACTCTGCGGGGAGTGAATGTACTTTCAATCGTTTCCTCCAACTAGGTCTATCCTTATACCTGGTGGACAGAGCAACTGTACGGTTTGGATATTTCTTGTTTTCCCCTGTTTATGATATTACGAGTATTCGTCTTTTGTTTCGCATGTAAATATTTATGAGTAGCAATTATTGTCAAATGCATATATCAAAAATAAAACATTGGACGTTCTTGCAAAACAAAACAGAAAAAGAAAACAATTTGAAATTTCTTTGTGAAAATGAATTGTATTAACTTTGAAGTTAGCCGGAAAATAGGCGTTTTTGTACATGAGGCTAATGTCCTAGTAAGAGAACACCGCCGAACGATATAATTTACACAATTTGTGAAAAAACAAGGAAAAACAGCTATGTGAACAATCCCACTGGGTTCCAACTCTGCTATTGCCTTTATATCCTCAAGCATCTCGTCACTTTGCTATTTGGTTGAAGGTAGATCAGATTGATTAGCGCCGTCCGAGCTTGATAGTCGATACCGAAGTCTAATTGCAAGGTGATCTAATGAGACATAGTGTTACGCTTTAATCCCTAATTTTTGCCTGGACCTCCCTTTCGGGTTTTCAGTCCACCGGGATACCCTTTCTTTCCCAAGCCGCCTTTTCAGGTTTTTGACTTGCCGGGTGTACAGATTTTTTCATTTTCATCCCTTATTTTTGCCCGAACCCTTTTGGTTCGCCGGGAAGCCCTTATTTGCCTAGGCCAGTCAACCTAGCGGGTCTTTAATTATGCGTAGTATTTTTTCACTATGTCTGCATTGACGGGGTGAGGAAGGTCGTCACCATCCATGGTGGTTAGAATCATAACTCCTCCTGAGAAAATATTCTTAACCACAAATGGCCCTTCGTACGTAGGGGTTCATTTTCCCCTGGGATCACCTTGCGGAAGTATGATGCACTTGATCACCAGATCCCCAACTTGATATTCTTGTCATCTGACTTTCTTGTTAAATGCCTTGATCATCCGCTTTTGATACATCTAACCATGACAAATAACAGTAAGTCTCTTTTCGTCGATTAAGTTCAGCTGATCAAGCCGGGTCTGGATCCAATCATCTTCTCTCAAACCTGCATCTTTCATAATCCGAAGCGAGGGTATCTGGACCTCAATGGGTAAGACTGCTTCCATGCCATACACCAAATAGTAGGGTGTTGCCCTTGTTGAAGTCCGTGTTGAGGTTCGGTATCCATGAAGAGAAAATGATAACATCTCGTGCCAATCTTTGTATGTCACCATCATCTTCTACACAATCTTCTTGATGTTTTTATTAGCCACTTCAATAGCCCCGTTCATCTTTGGCCGATAAGGAGAAGAGTTGTGATGCTGTATCTTGAACTGCTTGTAGAGCTTGATGATCATCGTATTATTGAGATTTGTACCATTGTCCATAATGATCCTCTTTGGTACGCTGTATCGACAGATCAGATTGTGCCGAATAAACCGTGCCATGACGTTCTTGGTTACTGTAGCAAAGGAAGCTGCTTCAACCCACTTCGTAAAATAATCAATAGCTACCAGGATGAAACGATGCCCATTGGACGCAGTAGGTCTAATCTCGCCAATTATATCGATGCCCCACATTGCAAAGGGCCAAGGAGCCGTCAAGACGTTCAGAGGAACCGAAGGTATGTGCACCTTATCAGCATAGACTTGGCACTTATGACAGGTCAGGGAATGCTGATAACAGTCGGCTTCCATGGTAGACCAATAATATCCTGCCCGTAGGATCTTCTTTGCCATGGTATGTCCACTGGAATGAGTTCTGAAAGTACCTTCATGCAACTCCGCCATGATCCTTTCTGCCTCGTTCTTGTCCATACATCGCAGTAAGGTTGAATCATGGTTACGCTTGTAAAGGATACCATTACTGATGAAGAACTTCACCGCGAACCTCCTCAAGAACTTCTTATCATTAACAGATGCACCCTCAGGGTATTCTTGAGCCTCAAGATACCTATTTACCTCGTGAAACCAGGGTTTATCTTCTACCTCTTCAGTCTCAATGTCACAGCAATGTGTAGGTTCGTCCAACCTCTCAATGGTAATCTGGGGAGCTTCATTGTCCCACCTGACTTTGAACATAGAAGACATGGTAGCTAGCGCGTCCGCTAACTGATTCTCCTCTCTTGGGAAGTGTTCAAAGGTTATCTCCTCGAAGTGTGGAAGCAACATCAATACATACTCTTTGTAAGGAATAAGATTTGGGTGTTTCGTATCTCACTCGCCTTTGATCTGACTGATCACGAGAGCGGAATCTCCGAACATACTCAAGAACTTAATCCTTAGGTCAATGGCTGCTCGAAGGCCCATGATGCATGCTTCATACTTCGCCATATTGTTGGTGCAGTTAAAACATAATCGGGCGATAAACAGAGTATGGCCGCCTTCAGGAGATATGATCACGGCACCAATGCCATTACCCAAAGCGTTTGAAGCTCCATCAAAATACATAGACCATCGGGATACTTCCTCATGTCCTTCATCCGGTCCAGGTATTTCACAGTCAGTCACCAACATGATGTTCTCATCCGGGAATTCGAAGTTCATAGACTGGTAATCGTCCACTACCTGATGAGCCAAATGATCTGCCAACACACTTCCCTTGATTTCCTTTTGGGTTGTATACTGGATATCATACTCAGTCAAGATCATCTGCCATCTCGCTATTCTTCCGAACAAGGCAGGCTTCTCGAAGATATACTTGATTGGATCCATTTTTGATATCAATAGAGTAGTGTGAGTCAGCATATACTGTCTCAGCCGGTGAGCAGCCCATGCCAAAGTGCAGCAAGTTTTCTTAAGCAACGAGTATCGGGTCTCGCAGTCGGTAAACTTTTTGCTAAGGTAGTAAATAGCATGCTATTTTCGGCCAGACTCATTATGCTGCCCCAACACGCACCCCATTGAATTGTCGAGTATTGTCAAGTATAAGATCAAAGGTCTCCCTTCAACTGGAGGCATCAGAATAGGTGGCTCTTAGATATATGCTTTGATCCTTTCGAAAGCGGCCTGACATTCATCGTTCCATCTTACCACTTTATCTTTCTTCAATAACTTGAAGATTAGTTCACAAGTAGCAGTCAGGTGTGAGATGAATCGGGCAATGTAATTCAACCGTCCCAAAAAACCTCTGACTTCTTTTTCTGTTCGGGGAGCCGGCATCTCCTGTATAGCCTTCACCTTTGCAGGATCCACCTGAATACCTTTATCACTAACGACGAAACCCAGCAGTTTACCAGACCTCACCCCGAAGGTTCACTTGTTCGAGTTTAACCTCAGCTTGTACAACTTCAACCTGTCAAATAGCTTCTGAAGATGGTCAAGATGTTCTTCCTCATTCTGGGACCTTGCAATCATGCCGTCAACGTATACCTCAATCTCATGATGAATCATGTAGCGGAACAAAGCGACCATGGCGCGCTGATACGTTGCCCCAGCATTCTTCAATCCGAAAGGCATGACTTTGTAGCAAAAGGTACCCCCACTGTGTAACGAAGGTTGTCTTCTCCATGTGTTCGGGAGCCATCTTAATCTGATTGTAACCAGAAAAACCATCCATAAAGAAGAAAACATTATGTTGTGCGGTGTTGTCAACCAAAACGTCGATATGAGGCAGAGGGAAATCATCCTTGGGAGTTGCCTTGTTCAAATCCCTATAGTCCACACATATCTGAACTTTACCATCTTTCTTCGGCACTGGAACCACGTTGGCAACCCACTGCGGGTAAGAAGTAACTGCTAGAAAACCGGCATCAAACTGTTTCATAACCCCAACTTTGATTTTCTCAGACATCTCTAGGCGCATACGGCGAACTTTCTGTTTCACTGGAGGATAATCTTCTTTAGTTGGCAAGCAGTGAACCACGATATCAATATCCAACCCAGGCATATCTTCATAAGACCAGGCGAAGATTTCAACATAATCACGTAGCATTTGTATCAACCGTTGCTTAACACTAGACTCCAGATTTGCATCGATCTTGACCTCTTTCTTGTCTTCTTCTTGTGATCGGTGGGAATGAGAACTGACTGTTTTGGAATGCTGGTTCGTGTTTTGCGTTTGTTTTTGCAAAATGTCGCGGTAAGCAAGAGTCGGCACCATATTTTATTTTATCCAACAAGGAAAGGACAAAAGCACAGAAAAATTCCTTTTTGAGATGTTTCTCTGGTTCGGGAGGTAGATTATAGAAAGGGAAGGTGTTAGCACCCTTTCTATCAGTGGTTATCCACGGGCTCTTAGGTACTTGCTCAAAGTGTTTTCAAAATTGCTTTTCTTTGTGTTTGTGGGTTTGAAAAGAGTTTTTGTTTTGAAGAGAGTGTAAGTGCAAAAAGTTTTGTTTTGTTTTAAAAGGAGCAAGTACTTAAGAACCATCTACCTACTCGAAAAAGGAATTAAACTGTACAAATGTCCTTTAGACAATGCTATCCCACTATTGAGGAGTAGGTAGCATCGTCGTTGGAGTTTTCGGGTCAATTCGATTAAGGGACGTGTGGTCACTAAAGCAACGTTAGGATGCCTTAGCGGTAACCCTAATGTCTTAGATCATTTTTCCGAGGCAACCATTTCGAGGCAACTATGATCTTTGGACAAGAGGGCGACCTCTAAAACCTCATATACTCAATGACCACGTTCGAGGCAACCAAGTGAGGTGTACCCTAAGAGTGCGCATGTGCAAGTGTGTTATTTCGGTTAATTTTATCTGTACATGTTATGGGTGAGCTATGTTGATTTTAAGTTAAAGATTGATCTTGTCATGCATTGCCTATTTATCAAACATCTAACAATTAATATTATGCGGAAATTAAATTGCGGGAAATTAAATCTAAGCTATTACAAGGCATCGGGTATTTACATCGCCAAAAACAAACCCTTTAATTTAAATTGCGGAAAGTAAAAATAAAGCGGTAAATAAATAAAGTCCTAAAAAAACTATTACATACCGGGAAACAATTACAATATTGGAAATATAGATCGCGTGCGAGAAAATTAAATCGACGTATTTTTTAGGGTTTTGACCCTTTTTGAAAGAAAGCATGTTTTTTGTTATTTTATGAATTAAAAGGAATTAAACCTAAACTAATTATTAATTAATAAAAGGAGATATTTTTTAATTTTTAATATTTAAGGAAATAGAATAAAAATGATTAAAAGTTAATTAAAAACCTAATTCTACATTAATTTTAATTTATTGCAAAAATATTAAATGTTTAAACCTATTTAAAACTAAGTCAATTAATTAATATTTATTTACAAAAATAAAATAATGAAATTAGTTTTAATAAATAAAAATAATATTTTTGTTTTTTTCTGATTTTATGAAGAAAATTATTATTTGGTTAGTAATTAAAAATAACAAATAAATAACAATAAATAAAAATAAGAAAAATAATGAAAGAAATAAAAAAAGAAAAACAAACTCAGGGGGGTTTGGGCCCTAGATGGAGGTATGATAGCATATTCAAGGCCCATTTTCGTTCAGCCTTGTTTGACTTTTCCCATCCAATGCATGCTGGTTGACTTAAGTATATGGTGGTCATCCAATCTTGGCCATTGGATTTGGTTTGCAGGCCATCTGGCGCTTGGGATTTGGAGGCACATGGTATGTTATGCTTGCTGAAATCACATGTAATCACCTGAAGAAAAAATGCAACAAATATTGGGGGACCTGGGATTCGAACCCAGGTCCCAATGGACTATGCACGCCTTCCCTGGCCCCTGTGTATTTTCCTGCGGATTCTTATCCACAGCAAAATCCGTTGCTTTCTCCTATAGTGAGTTTTAGGCCACAAAAATGCTAGCCAAAGCCATCATCTTGTTCGTCTAGTTCTCCTGAATCCATCCATGGCCATGGCTTGTTCCATTTTTTCCTGAAATCAAAATGCCTAAAAACAAGAGACCCAAACCCTAGTTTCGGGTAGGGCTTTACAGGCTACGAAAATCCAATTGAATAATGCAAAAATGTTGGAAATTGGACGTTAAACATGAATGCACAAACGATTTGTTCAGAAAATGCCAAAATATGGAATCACGATCTCATGTTCAGAGCTATGTTCGTGGACACTTACAGCGAGTTTGGGGCTGCTTCAAGGCTTGATTTTGATCCCTTTGGCTTCAGTGAATGTCAGGCAAGAAGGCTATGTGGAGATTTTAGACTGAATCGTGCTCTAATATTGATTTCAGATTCAAAGTTTTCAAGCTTTTTCTCAAGTTTTATCTGGCCATTTCTACACTTCTTAGCTCGTGTTCTTGATGTGTACAGCTTGTGTATGTATATTGGAAGCAATTAGGTTAAAAACTTGGGCTTGAATCCATAGGAATTAAAGAATTGAGATATGATTTGATCTTCCATTATCAAGTTTCCAAAAATGCCTCAAATCAAATATTTTGTGCACAACAATGCTTGATACGAATTTCATTATGTGAATCATGATAATTGAAAGCTGTAATGATCACAAAAATCTCATTCCATCAATTTTTAGATTTTATTTGAATTAATATTGATTTAAAATGAATTAAATCAATAAAAATTAAATAAAATAGAAAAATAAATGATTGGTCATGAAATTGAATATGGGACACGTGTGTGGTGTGATAAGACCAAATCAAGTGGAAAAAAGTGGGCCCTTTTGTCAAAAATTGGATTTTGGAGGATAGTTGTCTTTTGGCAATTTTGAAAATTTCCCAACTTAAACAATGCATAACTTCTTCAATTTTGAACTTTTGGAAGTGTTATTGGACTTTTTAGAAACCTTTATATGTCCTCTAACCAACCCTTTTGGTCTCATCTCATTTTTAATATTCCATGCTCAAGTTATAAGCTTTGGCAAAAAAGGTGTTTTTGTTGACTTTCAAAAATGACCTATAATGTCCAAATTTGTAACTTTTTGTGATAGAATTTCTTGATCTTGGGGTGTGAATATGGATTGTAGGAGATTTCATCCTCTTAAAAATGAGCTTTGGATGGGTCATTTCTCATGAAGTATGAGAAAGTTATGCTTGGTCAAAGTTGGGTTGACTTTTCCTGCAAAACCCTAATTTAGCAACTTTTGAATCTTGATGAATCTTGAGCAATCCTTGATGAATAATTATCAACCCTTGATAAAATGATGAATTATCCTTCAAAATGATAATTTTGACAAAAAATCTTGAGGTTTGACTGTATTTGGGTCACAGTTGACTTTTGCCCTAGCACAGTCGATTTTTGGACCTCTTGAGCAATTGACTTACCAAACTTCCTCTGCAAGGCTTGAAATTTGACATGGATGAACTTGAGAACATATTAGGACATTGTGGAGCACTTGATGTCATTTGTATGTAAGTACCTTGATGCAACACAAAACCCTAATTTTGAATTGACTGCCTTAGGAGATGATTTGACTGTCCAACTCTTGAGCAATCTTGAGCCATTTGAAGATTATTCTTGACATGTCTTGAGAAATATGGGAGGGCAAATTTTGGGGTACAACACTTCTGTACCCAGATTTACTATTTCCACTGGCTCTTCATGGGGCTGTATGGACCTCTCTTCCTGTAGTAACAGTCTAGCAAGTTCCCCAGGTACCTCACAATCATCCTCACCTTCATCCTCGGCTTGGTTGATCGGACTTTCAAAGTCATAGCTGGCAGTAGCAGAGTCGTTATCAGTGGGATCTAGAGTGGATGTAGACCTGTATATGTGAGTGTGTGTAAGATAAATAGTTGTTTTGATAAAGTGCAAGATAGAAAAGAAAAACAAGGAGCGCAAAATTTGTAATGCAAGAAAACGTCCAATGCTTTTATTGATGATATATGGAAATGACACATAATAAGCCCTCGAACAAAGCCACAGTGTCTCGGGCAAGGCACTGGTCCGTAAAGTTTTAAACTGTCTGTTACAAATCTCAAAACAAAATTCTATTACTGTTTAATAAAATAAACGGGCACGAAGTCTTTCGTCGTCCAATTGTTCAAGCCACCGTCGGTAGTCGGGTAAATCCAGCTGTCGAAATCTGACTCTTCATCATCATCTTCAATTACATTCACTCCCGGATTACTGATACACAGGGGAGGTCTTCTAATCCGCGCATGCCGAACAATCCTTTGTGCTTTTGCAGTAAAACCCAAACCAAACTTGTCAGTCTTGTGTGCAAAGTCAGGGAGTTGGCCCCAATTCGCACACCCACCTTTTTCAATAACAGCCCGGGAATCCTTGAGGGAAGCCATCTTCATTGGAGGATCTTCAGCAACAGTTTCAGTCGACGCCAGCATCTGGGGGACTTCCTCAAAGTTCTGACACGGGGTTTCAATGAATTCCCCATCCATCTCCACATACCGAAAAGAGTTAAGGTGGCTCACCATGTACTCCTCTTCTCCTCGTACTATAACAATTTTCCCTTTCACTGGATATTTCAACATCTGATGGAGCGTGTAAGTCACTGCCCCGGCCTTATGAATCCACGGGCTACCCAGAAAACAGGAATAAGATGGTCGAATATCCATCACATAGAATGTAGACGTGAAAGTCTGGGAACCAACCTTAACAGGAAAATCCACCTCTCCATGTACCATCCTTTTGGACCCGTCAAAGGCCCTAACCACAATATTGCTTGGCTTCAGAACCAACCCTTCACAATCCAACCGATCTAATGCTTTCTTAGGTAAAACATTTAACGAGGACCCAATATCCACCAGCACGTGGGCCAAAGTAGTGCCCCTGCACTCGATCGAAACATGCAAAGAGTCATTGTGATTCTTTCCTTTGGCAGTCAGATCTGCGTTGGAGAAACCCAACTTGTTGTCAGCGGTCAAACTAGCCACACAGTCTTTGAATTGATCAGTAGATGTTTCCTGTGGCACATGCGCAATTTTAAGGAAAGCAATCAAAGCCTTTGCTTGGGCTTCTGAGCACAACAATAAAGATAGCATGGAGATCTTCGACGGGGTTTGCCCCAGCTGTTCGACTACGTTGTAGTCGCTTTTCTTGATGATTTTCAAAATCTCCTTTATCTCTTGTCTAGAGGTTTCAACAATAATCTTCTTCCGTGCCTCTGTCCGGGCAGGCTCACCGGTGATCTCTTTTCCCCGAGCGTCAGATGACTCAACGACAGGGGTAATGATTGGAACATAAATCGGGACAGTAGCGGATGTACTTGCAGGTGGGATAGCAACAGGTTTCCAAAGAGTTGGTGGGGAAATCTCAGGAGAGAAGAGTCTTCCTCTTCAGGTGACCTTGCTAGACCCAACAATATTGCTGACATCAATATCAGCCTCTTCAACCTTCAAGTCTTGTTTGATCCCATGATAATACACATCGGCCCCATAGTTCCACGGGACAGCCTTATCCGAAGTGTAAGGGATAGGTCCAGGAATAGTAATGATCAATGGAGCAACTCTCGGAACAGATGTAATCCTAACAGGCTTTCTCGAGGAAGCCTTGGAAGAATTGGCGGAAATGGTGATTATGGAAACATCTTCAACAGGAATCAATGGAACCAAAGTTTTCTCAAACAAGATCTCTTTGTTATCCATCAGGAGTTGAACACCTGACTTCAATAGATGGCAACCAGTAGGCAGGATGGAACACAGGTGGCAACCTTCGCCACATCCCGGAAATAAACCGGCCAACAATAGGTTCTTCTTAACGGTCAACAACGGAGTAGCGATGTCTTCCACGAAGGTCACAAATGAATCATCATTCACAGCATTTACTCCATGCTTGGGCATAGGAGCAGTCATGACATTAGGCTTTTCTGGTGCGTCAAATTCAATCTCTTTAGCTTCAATCAAATCTTGCACCTTATTCCTCAAGGCCCAGCAGTTATTCGTATCATGCCCTAGGTTATCGGAGTGATAAGCACAGCGAGCATTCGAATTATACAGCGGAGAGGTGGTACTGGGATTCTTCAGAGCTTCCCTTAGGGTTACCAGGTTGGTTTTCAATAACTGCGGCAGAATTTGAGACAAGGTCATACTGAGCCGAGTATACTGTCTTTGCGGTCTCTCTGCTCTTTGATGATTGTTGCATTGTGGGGCGACAGTTGGTCTTGATATTACTACCACATTAACTGCTTGGCGGCGTTCGGGTCAATTCTGGCTCCTCGAGCTGTAAACTGCACTAGCTTCATTTTTGAAAGGCTTCTTTTCTGTACTTGACGAAGCACCTTTCTGTATATTGACACTTTTGATACCAGCTTCAACTCTCTCCCCAGTCAAAATCAATTCAGTGAACCCCGATGATGAACTTCCAATCAAATGATTGAAATACGGGCCAGCCAAAGTCCAAAGAAACATATGCACCAACTCCCTGTCAGACGGAGGGGGTTGGACTCTTCCTGCAAGATCTCTACATTTCTAAGCGTAGTCCTTAAAACCTTCGCTCGCACCCATAGACATACCTTGAAGTTGGGTACGGGTGGGAGCAAGGTCGGCATTATACTGGTACTGCTTGTAAAAAGCAGCAGCAAGGTCCTCCTAGTTGTGGACATTATATCCTTCCAGTTGATAGAACCATTCAAGTTGTGTCCCTGACAGACTATCTTGAAATAAATGAACCCACAGGTTCCTATCAGCAGTATAGGGTTGAATCTTTCTAACGTACGAGCAGAGGTGGAGCTTTGGACAAGATACCACGTCATACTTAGCAAAGATAGGTGCTTTAAACTTGTGTGGGATCACCACCCCAGATGCTAGTCCCAAATCTCCAAAGTCCAGACCAGGAACCTTCTGAATCTCCATTGCACTCAACCGGTCTTCAAGTTATTTATACTTATCCTCAGTAGGAGGATACTGGTCTTCATCAAAATCTGTGTCATTGTCAGAAACCACAGGACTAGGAGCCTTCCTTTCCTCTTGATTCTCTCCCCCTCCAGATGAATGGGACAAATCAGTTTCCCGTTGCAACCTATTCCCAAATCTGTGACCCATATTCAGCAGGACCACCTTCTTATTCTTCTTCTTCTTGTCCTTCAAGATAAGAGACTTCAAATCTTGCTGCCCTTTGGCCAGGTTCAAGAACATCTCCTGGAATTGAGCATTTTGTGCTTGAAGAGCCTTTATGGCTTGATCAGTAGGTGTTTCAGAAGACATGATTGCTGAAATAAACAGCGAAGAAGATGAGAAACCTGTAATGGTACCTGTAATGAGGTGCATGGGAATGGAATGCGTATGAATGATTTCAAAGACTTTGGGAGATTCAAATTTGTAAACCAAAATAAAATACACTTTATTAGATTAAAACTTGTAACAATGTTTAACAAATGCCTTTAAGGAGTTACAAAAGAAATACTGAAAAGCAAATCTAAACTAGAAACAATAAAAAACATCAGAAATCCCATGGTTATTTTCCCTTCATGCTGACATAATCGTTGATTGTCCTCTCATTCTCAAGATGCCTTGTAAGCTTCAAGATCTTTCGCTCCTGCTCGTGATACTTCTCTTTGTAGGTATCCCTTTCTTCCTTTAGCTGAATCCAAGATCTCTTTAATTCCCCAAGATCTGTAGGCATATAGGGATGGAGGACAGTATAAGGAACACCTTCTTCATCAGTATGTTCTATAATCACCAGCAAAACAGCTTCATATGGCATCCCTAGCTTTTGAGCACGGGCTCGAACCCATTGGAGATACAGTTGCATCGGGAGAGAAGTCTTCATTCCTAGCTCATGGGGGTCAGACTTGTTCACCTTGTCCCAAGCTCGTATAAACCTGCGGCGATGTCCCTCAACATCCCCCTTGAAGTCAAAGACAATGCCTGTAAGCAGCAGCTCATGAGGACCGTCTCTCCGAGCTCGTCCAAACTGCCGTAAAGCCAAACAAGGATTATATGATATTCCTCCTCGAATTCCAAGCAACGGAACATTAGGGTATTCCCCACAGCGATCAATGACAACTACTTTTTCCATATCTTTAGTACTCCAAAGGATGTCCGTATGAGTAATGGACATGATTCTGTAAGCCCAACCTACACCTTCCTCATTCTTCAATACAGATTTGGGGAGGTGCGAAATAAACCACCTCGCCAACAGCGGTGTACAACACATGAGAGTTCCCCTTCTCACAATACGGGTATAAAGAGCATGTAGAATATCACCTAAAAGAGTAGGCACGGGGTTACGAGACATGAAGATCTTGACTGCGTTCACATCGATGAAAGAATCTGGATTTGGGAACAGAACCAAGTCATAGATGAGGAGAGCCAGGACGTCTTCAAATGCTTGAAAGTCCAAACTATCCCAGAACTGTTAAGCTTGATCAATCAAAAACTTAGCCAAGAAACCTTTAACCCCACTCCGAGTCTCCCAGTTAGATACTACATCAACCATTTTTAGATGTAGGGCTGAAGCAATATCCTCTGGCCTAGGAGCTATCTCCAAACCTGTAAAAGGTGTCTTCTCTAGAATAGATATACCCAGCAAATCAGAAAACTCCTCCAAAGTAGGGACTAACTGATAGTCCGGGAAGGTGAAACAGTGATGCAATATATCAAAGAACTGGAACAACACGCTCATCATTTGCTCATCCAACTTAGAAGTGACTAGGCTAAGGAGATGACCATGTCTTCTAACAAAGGAAGAAGTATCAGGAACTTTTGAAACTAACTCTTTGAGATGAGCAGGGATTTGCACGAAGTTGACTCGAATGGTATTTCTGCGCATAGAGGCCATGATCTGCAAAACAGAACAAAGATGAATCCCCTCGGTCTTTGAAATGGTTAGTCTAATGAAATATGCATGCGATGTCATGATTCATGATGTCATGATAAAAACACACCACATGTATCACGGATAGCAAACATGGTAAAGGCGAATAAGTCACACAAGAGCCCTTAAATTTCAGGTTGGCATGGAGTTTAGATACTACGCTCTTGCAGTTTAGTTGGTTCAACCTGTCCTAGTAATAGTAATCGGGTTCTAGAGGTTCTTAATATCACTGACCATCCTCCATCGATCATAATTCCAATCACACAATC
This sequence comes from Vicia faba, assembly GCA_948472305.1. Lineage (NCBI taxonomy): Eukaryota > Viridiplantae > Streptophyta > Magnoliopsida > Fabales > Fabaceae > Vicia > Vicia faba. Next base: position 94,162,257 of record OX451735.1, on the reverse strand, counting down.
TTTTCTTGCAGCCGGAACCATATCGAGAGTACGGTCTCGATGAGTGTAGCATTATGCTACTTCCTATGGCCAAGTTGGTCAATTATAGGTTCTAAGGTCAGTTGATGCTTAATGACCCATATAGCAGCCCCATACTCTTCTTGTTCCTCTACAAGGGATATCGGTACCAACTAATGTGCCACATCAACGTATCTACTGCTTCAGCCGTATCTTTCTACACCGTACAATTCCCTTATAGTCTATTGCTACTTACCTAAAAGGTATCCCCAGATCCGGGTTAGGATCTATAGTAACTCCGATACAAAGCCCACGAAGATAAAGCAAACAAATCAAACAATCTGAAAACAATATGATGAACTAATCCTAAGGTACACCCCACTTATTTATTCCCCAGCAGAGTCGCCAGTTCTGTGATACGGTGTCCAGAACCGGGACGTGTTTCCCTTTTTAAGGAATTGCTGGTTTGTGTTTTGCGTTTGTGTTCGCAAAATGTCACGGTAAGCAAGAGTCGCCACCGAATTTTATTTTATCCAACAAGGAAAGGAAAAAAGCATAGAAAAATTCCTTTTTCGAGATATTTCTGAGTACGGGGGGTAGATTATAGAAAGGGAAGGTATCAGCACCCTTTCTATCCGTAGTTACGTACGGGCTCTTAGGTACTTGCTCATAATTTTCAAAATTGCTTCTCTGTGTTTGTGTTCTTTGAAAAGTTTTTGTTTTGACTTCAATTTAACTCTTGCTTCTGTCTTCAAGAGTGTAATGAAGTGTTTTTGAAAACTTTGTTTGTAAAGGAGTGTAAGTGTGAAAAAGGTTTGTTTTGTTTGAGCAAGTACTTAAGAGCTAATCTACCTACTCGAAAAAAGAATCGTTCTATGCTTGTTTCCTTTAGACAATGCTATCCCACTATTAGTGAGTAGGTAGCACCATCGTTGGAGTTTTGATGGTCAATTCGAAAGGGACGTACGGTCACTAAAGCAATGTTAGGACGTCTTAGTAATAACCCTAATTTCTTAGATCAATTACTCGAGATAACAATTCCGAGGCAACCGTTCCGAAGCAACTTTTCTGAATCGGGACTTTAATCTTTGTTTAGACAAAAGGACGACCACTAAATCATCCTATACTCAATGACCGTTTACCGAAGGCAACCAAGTGGGAGTGTACCCTAGGAGTGCGCATGTGCGAGTGATTCAATTTAAGATTATTTATCTTTGCACATTTTAGGGTTATCTAACCGTTTTAAAGTTTTACATACATTCTTGTTATGCATCCTAATATCATACATCTAATAGTTTAATATTTTGCGGAATTTTAAAATGCGGAAATTAAACTACGCTATTACAAGGCTTCGGGTATTTACATAGCCAAAAACAAACCCTTTGAAAATAAAGCGATAAATGAAAGTAAAGACCTAATTAAGCTATTACAACTTGTGAGCAGATACAATAATTGGGTAAAAATAAAATAATAAAGCGCGCGATGAAAATTAGAACGAGTGCGAACTAGGGTTTTGACCCTTTCTAACCTAATTAAAAGAAAATTTGTTTTTTTTGTTGTTTTTAATTATTTTTTTAAGAAAAAGAATTAGGTTTTAAATTAAACACTAATTAATTAGTTAATTAAATTAATTAATAAAAATAATTACATGTCCTATTTTTGGTTTTTGGCTATTTTTTAAGAAAAAGAAAATATAATTAAATTTTGACGAAACCCTAATTTTCTAATTATTTTTTTAATTATTTACAAAAGGAATTAAAGTTATCTAATATTAACAACCTAATTAAATTAGTTAAATTTTTGATAAAAAATAAATATCCTAAGTTTAATTTGGTGAAAAATATTATTTTTATGATTTTTTGATAAAAATAAAATAATTAATTGTGTTAGTAGAATAAATAAATAAATTAAATAAAACAAATATGAAAAAGAATAGAGAAATAAATAATGGGCCTGAGAGGGATTTTTTGGGGTGCAGATAGCATTTCTGGGCCCAAGAAGAGTAAGGTCCACGTTGACCTTTTGCATCCAGTGCATTGCTTTGACTAAGCCCCATGGTGGTCTCTCACATGCTGGCCTTCAGATCTAGCTTCCAATGGCTGGATGATGAGGAAGTATGGTAGTCCCCTGGCTTGCAAGCGCGCTGGATTACCTGGAAGGAAATAATATGAATAAATTTAAGGGACCTAGGATTCGAACCCAGGTCCTGTTGCACTATCCAACCACTCCACTACCACTGCACCACTTGCTTCTGTTTGTATATATAATAAATAATAATGATAATATATGAAAAGAAAAAACATTAAATTCAAAACGCGCGAAAATTCAAATACGCGAATGGGAGGTTGCCAAGTTGGTTATCTTCTTCCTTGGATCTGTTGGTAAAAGTTCCAAGGTTTTACCTACGGACATTTGGTCGTAACTACAACCTGCGTTCTTTTAAAATCCACCATGAGCAAGATAAATGACTTCTAATGCCATGGTTGGATTCGTCTGGACCTGCTGAATATCATGATGACCTTTTTATGGGCCAATTTTGCCTGAACATAAAACTCCTAATTCGAAGCTACAAACCCTAGCCATGGTGAAATTTTATACAAGCCATATAAATGCAATTAAACAATATAGAAAGCTTGAAAATGTTCCATGGATCAAGAATATATTGTTAATTCATGCTATCACTGCCTAAATCATGCAAACTGAATTCAAGAATACATGGATGTCGTGATGGACTTACAGCGCGATATAGGGCTTGGAAATGCTTGCTTTTGCTTGTTGGGGATCCTAGGAAGCGATTGGAATCGTCCAAGGGTCTTGAATTGGCCTCTAAGTAGGAATTCAATTTACAACTTTTTCTTGTTTTTTTAAAGTTTTGTTCTTGATCACACGCCTCCTTCTAACATAATTTTAGGTCTGCATCCTTCTATATGTATTAAGGAATGAACTAGGGTTGAAAAATTAATCTCAATCTTCCTCCATCAACGAGTTTGATTTTGATTTGATACACCTTGAATATCTTTCCAAAAATTGCCTAATTCAATCTTTTTGTGCACCTCATGCCTTTACATGAATTTGATTTGATGCTAGCTGGATATTAAGACCTGAAACAAGCACAAGATCTTTGAATTTCAATGTTTTGGATTTTATATGATTTGTTTTGATTTAAAATGATTTAATTCAAATAAAAATCAAAATAAATAATATAAATAATATAATGACAAGTGGAAAAGGCTAGGGCTCGTGGACCATGTTTCCAACTTAAAACAAGTGAAAAAGATTGGGCCCATTTGGCAAAAACTGAAGTTTTAGGCATAGTTGACTTTTGAACATTTTGCAAAAAAGGTCAACTTCACTAATGCATAACTTCCTCAATTTTGACTCTTTGGAGGTGTTCTTGGACTTTTTAGAAAGAATGAGATGTACTCTAAGCAACCCTTTTGGTATCATCTCAATTTGATATTCCATTCTCATGTATGAAGCTTTGACAAAAGAGGTGTTTTTGTTGACTTTTCAAAATGACCTATAATGTCCAAATTCATAACTTCTTGTAGGTGCATATTTTGAACTTGGGAGCTGAATATGGATTGTAGAGCATGGCATCCTCTTCAAAATGAGCTTTGGATGGGTCATTTCTCATAGAGTATGAGAAAGTTATGCTTGGTCAAATTTGAGTTGACTTTTCCTACAAAACCCTAATTTAGCAACTTTTGGTCCTTGATGAATTGAGAGAAATCCTTGATGAATCATGATCAACCCTTGATCAAATGATGAAATATACTTCAAAATGAGGATGTTGACCAAAAATCTTGAAGTTTGATTGTATGTGGGCCACAGTTGACTTTTGCCCTAGCACAGTCGATTTTCAGGCCTTTGAGCAATTGACTGAGCAAACTTCCTCTGCAAGGCTTGAAACTTGACATGGATAATCTTGAGAACATATTAGGACATTAGTGAGAATTTAAGATCCCTTGGACTTAAGTATCTTGATGCAACATGAAACCCTAATTTGAGGTAGACTGCCTTAGGAGAGAGCTTGTCTAGTCAACCCTTAGACTACCTTGAGCAACTTAAGTATCATTCTTGAAATGTTTTGAGAAATATAGGAGGGAAAATTTTGGGGTACAACAGCGCGCCATCTATTTTTTTTAAATCTGATTTAATTAATGATTCAGTACTTTATTCACTAATGACCATGATATGCACAACGCGCCAGATCCATTGGATTTGATTACTAACGCGTTTTGACTCTCATCCAATGTCTACATATTTTTGACTTTATTTTTCTTTTCTGATTTTTATATTTAATTGTTTTAAATTTCAAAAAATCATAAAAAAATTCATTTTTAGTCCAAAAAATCTGAAAAGATTATGAAAAATATTTTTGATTTTTCTCTTTCTGATTTTTATTGTTTCACAATTTTATTTTGTGTTTTGATATTTTTTTATAAATTCTCCTTTACTTGAATTGTTTTAAAGGTTTAAAAATAATTTTATGCATTTTTAAATTCTGAAAAAATTATGGAATGATCCAATGATATTGTGACAAATTTTGGTGACATCATTTATTTTTTATTTCTTACTTTGTTATTTTTTATCATTTTTGGTTTATTTTACTCATTTCTTTTAATTTTTAAAAATAGTTTCTAACTTAAAAAAATTACCAAAAATTTTGTAAAAATATTTGAGTCCTTTTCTGATTTTTTATGGTCTTACTTTTTATTTCTTGATTAATTTGAACATAGTTGATATTTTTCTCTATTATTTCTATATTAAAACATTTTTAAACCCTTTTTAATGTATATATTAAATGTAATATTATTTTGTGATTATTTTCTGGCTGATCTTGGGTTGAATTTTTGATCATGAACTTTGTTAACGTCATTGGATCCATGGTGTTGAGTTTAACTCTATAAAAATGGATGAATGATTTTAATAATAGTTTGATTAAAATTTAATTCAAATGTGGTTTGTATATTCTTCCCACACCTTCATCTTATCCCTTTCTTATTGCACTAAGTGTTATTGGAGCATGATTATAATATCATGTCTCAAAGCAAATGGTGCATAGATTGCTATTGACCGGCCTCAAAATAGGTGCGACTTCTATATAAGTCCACTTATGATTGCTTAACGTAGCATTAAATTTTTGTCCCGATTCGAATAAATGATCATTCGTGGCCCAAACCTATGTTTGCAAGCCCAAGTATGTTAATTTGATCCCTTTGATTCAATAACTTTGAGATTCATTGTGTGGAGGCTTTGGTTCTACCAATCCTCTAATAGATCTACGACATTTTTTGTCAATGCGGATCACTTAAACATCATTGATCATTAAATGGTACTTGTGAGGATTCCAAATGGATGATATACTTGACAAAAAGAAAATGCAACTTGTTGTGCGGAGGCTTTGGTTCTACCAATCCTCTAATGAAATCCAAATGCAAGTTTCAAGATGGTCATCCAACTAACCACTAATTATTATGTACCACTTACTTTAGCATTTACATTTCATGCTATTTTTCATCTTTGCTCGCTTGAGCTTTTCTTTTGTTTTTGAAGATACTTAATAATCAACATAAACCATAAAAAACTTTAATGGTACTTGGACTATTTGGTTACTATCCTTTGCATTATGGAGCATGGGATTTCTCGGACTTAGGATTAGAAACCTTGACCTATGTTAGAGACTTTGTGACCTTAATAGATATTTTGTATGAAGTTCTTGAGGTTTACCTCAAGACATTGGGTGGTTTATTTTTTTTGTGTGCAGGTTATTGTGGTTACATTCTTTGTTTGTAATCTGGGATTCACCCGTATACAGCCGTTACTCTGCCCAATTATTGTGAAGACTTAATACACTTGAAGTTTGGTTCTCTCAAGAGGTCTAGTATCTTTGCTTGCTTGGTTTCAATCCAAATAATGAGAATTCTAGCTTGACTCATAATGTCAAGTATTGGCTTCTTGTTGGTTAGATAGTTCTTTTCCCTAGCTTTTATCGTATGCTTTATGATAGTCTCTTCTTCTCCTCCCATCTTCTTTAATTTCAAAAATCTTCTCCCTCCTTTTGAAAACTCTTCTTGTTTTTTTTAAACTTGAATCACTTTCATATTAAACTTGGACTTATGTCCATGCATTTTCAAAACATTTTCATAAATATACTTCAATCAATTTAATAATAACTTGACATATTTTGTGAGAAGACTAAAAGTCAATCAATCTCATTTCAAACTATTTTGCCACTTTGGCTTTTATTTTAAAACTTTTTATCAAAAGATTAGACTCTTGTCAATCCTTGTAGTGGTGCAAACAACTATACTTCTATAATATGTAGTGAAGATATATATTTTCCACTTGGGTGTTGAGTGAGGCATTGTTGATTTTAAAATCCAAGTGATATCCTCCACTTTGAAATGATTCAAGTTTTTCTTTCTCATGATTGTGGGTAGTAAGTATGTTTTTCCACACGGACAATGACAATGGTGTCTTATCTCATAAAAATAACCAACACACTTATGTTTTAAAAATTTTAAAGAGGAACTACATGTACCCTGATCCCCTATTACACGGAAGGTGTTATGTAGGCACTAATGGTTCGCAACCGCAGCGGGTGCAAAAATTATAAAAAATATATTTCTTTTCTCACCTCCACCATCTATTTTACATATATCATTTTATAGCCAAAATATACAGATTTTACAAAGAGGTTCAGTACCGTAGATGTTTAGGGTGGTAATACCTTCCCTTTGCATAACCAACCCCCTTACCTTGAATATTTCCCCCTCTTTTTGGGTTATTCGCTCTTTTCCCATTCCTTTGGAAACAATAAAGCGCGGTGGCGATTTTTATTTTGATCTGTATAAGTCTAGTCAATTCGATGGCTTAGTCTTAAACATTTCTACCGCTACACCCCCTTACTCAGAAAACTATCGAAAAGGTCTTTTCCTATTCTTTTCACCCTTTCCTTAATTTGGATAAAAGAAAAGTTGGTGGCGGCTCTTGCTTACCGCAACATTTGGGAACACAAATGCAAAACCAGTATTAAACAGTCAGTTTTGCCACTGTATCATATATACCAACTTGTAACACCCCAATTCTACCCGACAATTATTATAAAATTAGTTATAAAAATTCAACAACTAAATCATGATGCTACAATTTAAACTTAAAACAACGACATTCATTACAGATACATAACTATAATACGGTGGGAGAACTGACTTGGGTTGTTTTGTGATTGATCGCAATTGTCGCGGTTAGCAAGAGTCGCCACCGACTTTTCTTTTATCCAAAGGAAAGGTGGAAAAGAACAGGAAATACCTTTGAGATTATTTCTTGAGTTCGGGGGGTAGATTATGAAAAGGGGAGGTATTAGCATCCTTTTCATCCATAGTTATCTATGGGCTCTTAATTGCTGGCTAGATCACTTGCTTTTGTTTGAAAATATGCTTTGTGGTAGTTTTTGAAAGTATTTTTGGAAAGGCGCCTTCGCTTAGGCGAACTTTATAATGGTTCTTGTTTCGTAAGAACGTATACAAAGTGTTGGACTTTTGAAAATATTTCATGTTTTGAAAGGGTTTGGTGTTTTTTTTTAAAGTGTTTGGTGTGTGTTTGTTTTTGAAAGTTAGCAAGCAACTAAGAATGTTTCTATCTACTCAAAAGTCTTTGTTCATTTCTTCCTTCCTTTGATATTGCTATCTCACCATTGATTGGTAAGAAGCCTTATCTTTGGATGTAAAGGGACGGGCGTGGGTCATCGTATAGTCATGATAGAAAATTTGTGAGATATCTTAGCATTTCTTTTTGAGGGACTAAGATCATTTGAAAGGCAACATTTGTAGCGTCATCGAGGGACTATGATCTTGTATTTTTGATTGTTTTTGCTAAGACATCCCACATGCATAACATGACCATTTTTAGGCAACAAGTGGAGTTAACCTTAAGGGTGCATGTGTGAATGGTGTGTTTGATTTGCATGCATTTAATCTTTGATTAGGGTTATCTACTTGTTGATTTTTATCTTTCCATACAAACTCTAATTACTAGCATTTATATGAGCGATAAATTGCGAAAAGTAAATTTACTATGCTATTACATCTTTGGGGATGTGGTATACAAATTTACAAATGGGGATTGCAATAAATTAAACCTAATTATCTATTTAAACCATATTGAATAATGGACAAGAATTGAAAGGAATATAATGTACAAGGATATAAATGGAAAAAAATGGATTTCGTTTGGTTTTTGAGGAAAGGGTTTTAACCTAATTATCTAAAAGAAAATAATTAATTAAATTAAGAAAGTTAAACCTAAATTAATTAAGAAAAGAAATTAAATTAGAAAGAATTTTTGGGATTTTTTAGAAAAGGTTTTAAGTTTAATCAAAAATAGTATGTGAATTAATTAATTAAAAGAAAGCCTAAATTCTAAGTTAATCTTAATTAAAAAAGAAAATAACTAAACCTAAATCTAATTATTAATTTAATAGAAAAATAAATTAAGTTTTTTATAAGAAAAATGTTATTTTGTATTTTTTTTAAAGGAATAAAATATATAGAATGCAAATAATAAACAAAAAATTTTTTTTGGAATTTTTGATTTAATAAATAATAATAATAATAATAATAATAAATTAAAGAAAATAAAATAAAATATGAAAAATAAAGTCAGGAGGTGAAAATGGAATTTAGGGTGTTTTTTAGAAAAACAGTTTTTGTTTGAAGCCTGGCCCATTAAGGGTTTTTGTTAATCAGAAAAATAAACAAAATAAAAAGAAAGAAAGTTGGGCTTGCGCTGTCAAAAGGAAACAGGGGGGTTAGGAGAAGAAATGTGCAAAGGCCCAGTGTACTAAGCCCAGCGCGCTTGCTTGCTTGCAAAAAAGAAAGAAAATGTTGGAAAAATGAAAAAGTGGCAGCGCTGGGGCTTGAACCCATGCCCTCTGCAATAAACGCACGTTGCCTTACCACTGGGGTGGCTATATATTCGTTAACTTAAACAAAACTATAAATATATAATGCAAAACAAGTTTTAGCCCTGAACTTCATCTTCTTTCATGCGCGCGTTTACAGTGAGAACAACAACATTTTTTGAATTTGTGAACTCAGCCATTTCTCAATCATTTTCAAAACTTCAAACACCAAACTTGTTAGAAATTTCACCATGATTCTAAATATGTAAATAACTTAAACTAATTCTCAAAGATGAGCATGAATTTTTGTTGGTACCAAATCTAACCTAATATTTTCATAAACTTCAACTTCAAAATTCTCCCTACTCAATCAATATAAATGAAAACTATGGACATGGGCAGTTTCAGGGCAATGATATCTACATTTTATCTTTGAAAATGCAGGCCTAAAACAATGACTATATGAAGAGATGAAAGTTCATAAAAATACTACCAAACTGGAAATCGTGAAATGAGTTTGAGCTTGTTTCAAGTGATGGGGATGATCAGGTTAGCTTCCTCAACTTTCCAGGAAGCTAATGCAATGATTAGTTTGTGCTGAGGATGGTTGGAATGGTCTGGAGAAGTCAAGATGCAATGCCCTATTTTTGAAAATGGAGGTTGGTGAAGATGGAGTTAAATTTGGATAACATGTGTTGGGATTGTTTATGTGTGATGTTTAGAAGCTTTAGGAACCAAAAAGCCAAGAAACACACGAGTGGATTTTGATTTTGGGATTTTTTGGCCAGAATATGCAACAATGGAGGTTTGTTATTCAATTCTGTCTTTGGGGGTGTTTGAGGGCTTAAGAACTTGTGTCCTAGATTGAAAATAGTGTATATATTTATAGGCAAGAGGTTTCAAGTGTTACAATAACTCAAAATTTGAATTCTCAAGTTGTGGCAACTTTACTTGTTTTTGAAGCAAACATGACAAACATCTTCCCAAATCTTGTACCATGCTATTGTAGAGTGGTTGAACTTTAAACAAGCTTGCTTATGACTTCTAGATGTTGTGTGTGCATAAGGATCCATTGAGAGGCTCAAGAAGGGTTGACATTTGCAAAAGCATACTTTTCCAAAATGGAAGTCTTGCCTTTCTTCCAAAAATGGAAACTTAACTTAGACAAAGCTTGGATTTAATGGATAATAGCCATAAAATTTATGTAATCTTATGATTAAAGATAGATACACAAGTTAGAGGGCCTGAAAAGTCAGATTATGCAGCATGGTTATGGATTTGGTTCATGTTCATCACAAAATATGTCTTGCAAAACAAGTTTGAAACCATAACTTCTTGCCCTCGATTCTCTTAGCTCAAGTATGGTCTTGATGAGTTCTTAGACATTTTGGAAATCTTGTAACATCCTCTACAACATTTATGTTGGACATTTTTTAATATTCAATTTTGAACTAGGTGAAAAGTTGCCATGAAGTTAGGTCAAAATCATGACTAGCTAGGGCAAAATTTGACCAAGTCTTTTTAGTTTCATGGACATGTCTTCATAAATTCATAACTTGAGATCCAAGCATTTCTAGAAAAAGTTCTGCCCTACAATGTTTTATATCTCATTGAGATATACAACTTTCATGTTGGAAGTTTTCTTTGAATCATCTTGCATCATGGTGGAAATTTGGCACAAAGTTATGAAAAAATATTAACTTTCCAACACTTAGAAAAATTTCTAAGTCTTGGAAATTTTGACTTTCCAAAAATGAATTTTGACTTTTTGATTTCTTGATGAAAAAAACTTCATATTTTGACATGTCTTGATGAAATATGATTTTTGAAACTTGATTTTGATCAAAAAGTCAAAGTTTGACTTTTCAGTGTACAATTGACTTTTCATCAGTTGACTGAAATTCATCTGTCAATCCAATGATCTTGAGGGGTGATTTGAACTATGCAATTAGGTCAAGATGGTGCATTTGAATCCTTTAGATCATGTCTTAAACCAATAAGTCATTTGTTAGGTCAAAAGTCAAAAATTGAACCTCCTCAATCAAAACCCTAATTTTGACCATTTTGCCCTTTTGATGATTTGATCAAATTTCTTGAGGAATTGTGATCCAAACTTGAGTTCATGATGTTGATATGGATCGAAAATTATGAAGTTTGACTGCAAATTGACCACAGTTAACTTTTTATCCAATACAGTTGATTTTAGGTCATCTGATCAAATGACTGAGCAATTTTGTGATCCAAAGCTTGAAGCTTGACATAAACAATCTTGATGGTTCCTAATGATCCATGAAAGTCATTTAAGGCCTTGAAAGTCCAATTTTCCTTGTGAAAACTCAAACCCTAATTTTGAGTTGTCAATGCTTTGAGGAGGTGTCTTGAGTTGATCAAACCTTGTGTAGTCTTGAATCAATGGAGATTTTATGAGAGATTTCTTGAGAAATGAGAAGGCAAATTTTGGGGTACAATAGCTGCCCCTGTTCAATCTTCTTAAACCTGAAGAGTTAGATTGGTGGATTAGTCATTCGTGACTTGAAGGTGAAATATGATTGAACACTAAAGTGCCCAGAAATTTTCACTCGAAGATGTATTAGGAATGGGCTTATAGATTCCATTTGGAGGAATGATGGTAAATACTGGAAGAAGTATCAGCACAAATCTTTGGTCGATTTATACTAAAAATTGATGTTTTACCTGTGGGAAAAAGGGTTAGTTAAATGCAGATGTATGCATGGTGTTGTACCCCAAAATTTTCCCTCTCATTTTATCAAGATTCTCCTCACAAGACTCTTTGGACTCAAGACCAGACTAGGGTTTTGCTCAGCTCAAGACATCTCCTTGCACTGTTGACCTGAAATTAGGGTTTGAGTTTGCACAGGGATTTTTGGATTTCCAATGCCTCATGTGACTTTCATACTTCATGTTGGACCTCTAAGATTGTTCATACCAAGTTTCAAGCCTTGAATCAAATTTTTGCCCAGTCAATTGGACAATTGACCTAAAAATCAACTGCATTGGGGTAAAAGTCAATTGTGGCCAATTTACAGTCAAACCTTATAATTTTTATCCACATCAACATTATAGACTCATATGAACCATTTGATCAAGTTTGGACCATAACTCCTCAAGAAATTTGATCAGATCATCAAAAGGGCAAAATGGTCATTTTTAGGGTTTTGACTGTAGAAAGGCAATTTCTGATTTTCAACTAGCCAATGGAAAATTGGGTTCAAGAATTGTTTCAAGGACTCAATGGCATCATATTGACCGAATCACAAGGTTCAAAAGATCTCAAATGCATTGGATTGACAGATGAATTTTCCAGTCAACTGATCAAAAATCAACTGTACACTGAAAAGTCAAACTTTGACTTTTTTGGTCAAAATCAAGTGCCAAGGGTCATTTTTTATCAAGATGTGTCAAAACATGAAACTTGTTCATCAAGAAACCTAATTTTGGAAATTAGGGTTTAAGATTGAAAATTTTCATAACTTAGAAATTTTCTAAGTTATGAAAATTTCTTATTTTTTCCCAACTTTTCCCAACTTTTTCACCATGATGCATTTGGATTCAAAGAAAACTTCCAACATGAAAGTTGTAGTCCTCCACAAAATCTACAACTTTGAGTTACAAAGTTTTCCCAAAAGATGCTTGAATCTCAAGTTATGATTTTGTGAACAATGGTCCATGAAACTTTTAACTTAGTGAAATTTTGCCCTAGTTTAGGCAGGATTTTGACCTATCTTCATGGCAACTTTTCACCTAGTTCCAAGTGGAATCTCAAAATTCATTTCAAAGATGGATTTTAGAACATGTTAAAAGCTTTCTAAAATATCCAAGAACATTCCAAGATCATTTGTGGTTAGGGAGAATCAAAGGATTGCAAATGGCAAATCATCACTTTTGTCCAAGGCATTTTGCACCATGTTACAACTTGCAAATCTGTCCTAAGCATGCTTGTACTTGGTTTACAGATTCTAATCTCTTATACACTCAAAAATTAAATGCAAATACAATGGTTAATGGCATTGTTTTTGTCTTGGAAGCTTTGTACAAAGGTTTAATCCAAAAATGGCATAAAGGTAACATTGCCACTTTGATAAAGCATGCTTTATGTCAAATTGTTTATCTTGAGCATTGGACCAAAGCTTTTTCTGCAAACCAACTCCATAAATATCAGGAAAGGTGTACCAACTAGATGCATACCTTGAGCTAGCTTGTACAACCTTGGCCTTTGTCATTTCAACTTTTGCTTCAAAAACAAGTCAACTTGCAAAAGGTCCATAAATTTGGTATCTGATAAAAACAAGTGGTGTGTTCATTTCAAAGGAGTTCAACACATTGTAGCAAGCAGAATACACGATTTACAAGCCTCTCAAACACCCAAATACACCAAAACACCAACTTCTGCCCAAAACATGACATTTTCTACAAACACCAAGCCAAAACATATTTGCCTCGTGCGTTTTGTCCCAAACCACTTCAGACACATTGATACATCCCATCCAAGCGACCCAAGCCCTTCTCAAGCAATTGTAACTTCATTTTCAAGCTTCACCATTTTCAATTTCTGAGTTTGCAGTTTGAGTTCTATAGGGACATTCAGGCCATTTCAAAGCAAGCTAAGCATTGGGAAAGGTCAAAGGAACATCAAGCAAGCTCAAAAGTCCTTCAGGCCTCATTCAAAGTTGCTGCATTTCCATATTCGAACTTGACTGAAACAGGTAATTTTTCAAACTTCTATCTCCTTATTTAGGAATCATTAGGCTTAGGTTTGTGTAGCAAAAATGTAGTCCTTAAATTGCTTGAACTGTACATATGTATGGCTTCCATTTATATTGACTGATCTAGGAGTATTTGATAGTTGAACTTACTGAAAAAACTAGGTCATAAATTAGGGGCTATGAAATTCTCTCTGGTCTTTGAGAGTTAGATCAAGTTTTTAATATCATTAGAATTATGTGATGATGAGCTATAACTTTCATGTTATGAGTTTTTGATTTCAAACAAAGAACAGAGAGAACAGGCTTCAAGTACAGAACCATGGCACGCACGTGTTCTGAGGACAGGGAAGAAGTGTATTTGGGCCAGGCGCCTTGGGCCTCTTACTTTTGATACCCCCATGCTTGCTTTCTGCACCCCTTGGCCCATTTGTTTTATTTTTGTATATTTTTTATTTCTTTTATATTTTCTGACTTTATTTATTTTTTCTAAATATTAAAAATCACCAAAAATATTTTCTTAATTTTTACATTTTTATTTTATTATTTTTATTATTTTTTATGACAAAAAAAATAGTTTATTAGGTTAAATACTTTTATTTTCTTAAATAAATTTGTAAATAATATTAAAATATTTACATACTTTTATTTTATTATTTATACACTTAAATTAATATTTCCATACAATACTTATTTTTTTAACATTGTTGTATATATTTTATTTATTTTCTTATACATAAAAATGAATAAATAAATCATATAATATATTTTCTTCTAAAACCAAAAACTAGGGTTTCCACCCTTTTCAAAAATAATCATTTTTATTTTCTTACTTTTTTAGGCCATAAATAAACTTATTTTTACATACATAAAATAATTACAAAAACAGTTTGCATATTTATATTTTATTGTATATTTAAATAATTGTCTATTTATTTATTTGTGCAATATTTCAATTTGGATGTAATAATAGTTTTAGGGTTTTATTTTGTGCAAATATCTCCCTATTCAAAATTGTATCCCCCTCCCCATAATAATGTTGTAATAGTCTTAGATTTACTTTTATGCATTTTATTGCTTTTATATGCATGATAGTAAGATTAGGGTTTTGTATGCAAAGACCAAAATCAAACAGATAGCATGACTAAACACAAGACAAAAATGCATGAAAATGACAACACAATACACACAAGCACCCCTAGGGTTCCATCCACTTGTTTCCTTAAAAATGGCCATGGTACGCATGCTAGGTATCTTGGCAAAACCAATCAAAACAAAAAGATCATAGTCCCTCGATGACGCTATCTTGGTTGCCTAAACAAAAATGATCTAGTCCCTCAAAAACTTGCTAAGATACTTGGCAACATTGTTATCATGGTCATACGATGACCCACGCCCGTTCCGTTTAACATCCAAAGATAGGGTTGTTTACCAAATGCAATGGTAAAACAACAATGTCAAATGAATAAAAATATGTAGGAAAGATTTTTGAGTAGGGTAGACAACTCCTAGTTACTTGATCAAACTTGCAAACATCCTTGCTATTTTCAAAAACACACAATACAATTTCAAAACATTTTCCAAACAAACTTTCAAACATTTAAACATTTTTTAAAAAGACAAACACCTTTGTATACATCCAAACAAGAATCATTACAAAGGTTGCCTAGACAAAGGCCTCTTTTCAAAATACTTTCAAAACCACACACAAAAGCACCATTTCAAACAATTGAAAAGCAAAAGCAAGTGATATAAAACAAGTAACTAAGAGCCCATGGAAAACCATGGATGAAAAGGGTGCTAGCACCTTCCCTTTTCATAATCTACCCCCCGAACCCAAAAACAATCTCAAAGGTCTTTCCTGTGCTTTTTTACCTTTCCTTTTGGATAAAATAAAAGTCGGTGGAGACTCTTGCTAAAACGAAACATTTGCGAACACAAACGCAAAACCTCAAGTCAGTTCTCCCACCGCATCACAGAACTGGCGACTCTATTGGGGATAAATCTAAAAGTGGGGTTACCTTAGGGTTTAGATCACCTTTACATGCTTATCTTGCTTGACTTGATTGCTTTACATTTGGTTCTATTGTTTGGATTTGAATCCTCTACCCGGATTTAGGAAACATTCATAGGTAAATAGCAATACATTGTGGAAACTGTGCGGGGTATACCGACATGGTTGAAGCAATAGCTATATTAGTGCGGCATATTTGTAGGTACCGGTAGCCTTTGAGTCAATCAAAGAGAATACGGGGCCGCTGAGTGATGTCATGAAGCACTAATGGACTTTTAGAACCTTTACTTGACTAACTTGGCCTTTTTAGGAGTAGTGAGATGATCGGCTTTGGTGTAGTCCGAAGTTGGTAGATACTCGATACTACACTCATTGAGGGTTGTTTTCTTGGAATATTTCGGTCGCCAGTAAAGTGGCTAAACTGAAACAATGAACACAGAAAATAATCCAGTGATATTGAGCTCCTTAGAACCCGGTTACTATTTATAGGATCTTGTGTGATTTGTTTGTACATATATACTTGTGCATAACATCATAAACATCATGAAGCATCATATGCATCCATTAACCATTTCAAGGATTTGGATCTTCATCTTTGTTCTTGTTTTATAGGTAATGGAATCACTTCGCAGGAAAACTATCCAAGTCAACCTTGTAAGAATTCCTCCTCAACTCAAGGAGCTAGCTTCAAGGATTCCTGAGAACTCTCCATTCACCGAGAGGCATGGTCGTCTTCTCAACTTAGTCAACACCAACACAACGACTGATGACTCTTACACATTCAGATGTTCATTGGTGTTCTCGATCCAGATAAAATGTTATCATCATTGATCATTATGGGGAATTCCCTAATGTCCCTCTACTTGGCATTAGGGGAGGCATTACCTACAACCCTTGCTTGGCTCTGAGACAGTTTGGGTATGCCCGAAGGGATGGCCCACATGACATGCTGATTCTAGACTTGGTTTTCGACTTCGACAACGACGATCAAGGACTTCAACAAAGGTTTATCCGAGCTTGGAGGATTCCCAACAAGGTGGACAGTAAGACCTTGGGACACAAGAATTCCATCCCCCTTGAGCCTTACCTTAAGTAGGTACCAACCCATGCCCAAAGTCTTATGATGCCTTACCCCTACATTCTTCCTGTCATCAAAGAGCCTGTTATGGAAGGAGAGGTTCCATACACCCTCCTACATCCTGAAATGCCAACATCACTAGAAGATTTACAAAGGAGTTGGATACAGATCAAGGGAGAGCGCGATACTTTTGAAGCCCAATTCTACGCCAGTGAGAATAAGGTTTTAGAACTTACTCGCCAACTTCACGAAGAGCAGACTCTCAACACCTACATCGCGCCAAAGAGGATGCACAACGTCTTTTTACATTAGAATTTTGTATTATTTTTCCCATGGGGCATTGATGTACTAACAAATTCTATCTTATTAATATGACGTGTGTTCCTTTTTTGTTTAAAACAAATTTGAATTTCTGAATCCTTGAATGCATTACATGAATACATATTATTCATCATATGCATAAACAGGTCTTCACACTAGGTTTCCTTATCTCTCTGTTGTTTATTTCAACAACATGGATATAGAGCAGACGGTCAAAGACTTACAAGCGCAGAATTCACAGTTCCAACAGCTACTTATGACCTTGGCAAAGGGGCAGAAGGAGCTCAAAACTCTACTGGAAAAGGAAAGGGAGAAAAAGAAAAAGAAGAGGGATGGTATGGCTACCATGGGTAGAAGATTCAAAGGTCAAGCTAGAAGGGTCCTGGATTTCCCCTCAACATCTGATGAAGGAGTGAGAAAGGGTAAAGAGACTGGAGTGTCATCTGACTCTGAGGAAGAAGAAGAGGAAAAGGATGAAGACTATTATGAACAGAAGTACCCTCCTGCAGACGACAAATACAAGAATCTGGAAGAGCGTCTGGCAGCCATGGAGGTACAAAGAGTGCCTGGGCTGGACTTTGAAGAGTTAGGGCTGGTTGCTGGGATTTTCATCCCCCCTAAATTTAAAGTACCTCTATTTTCTAAATACGATGGGTTGTCTTGTCCCAAGATGCACCTACGGTCTTACGTCAGAAAAATCCAACCATATTCTTCTGACAAAGACCTGTGGGTTCATTTCTTCCAGGACAGTTTTTCGGGGACGCAGTTAAATTGGTTCTACCAGCTAGAGAGGTCTGATATGCACAATTGGGAGGATTTGGCGTCCGCCTTCTACAAGCAGTACCAATATAATGCGGACTTAGCACCAACCTGTACTCAATTATAGAGTATGGGCATGGTCTCAAATGAAGGTTTCAAAGAGTATGCCCATAAATGGAGAGACTTGGCGGGACGAGTTCAACCACCTATATCTGAGAGGGAGCTGGTAGATATGTTCTTGGGTACACTGTCAGGCCCCTTTTTCAATCACCTGATTGGAAGTTCGTCTGCGGGGTTCACCGAGTTGATTCTGACTGGTGAGAGAGTTGAAGCCGGAATCAAGAGCGGGAAAATTCAAAAGGATGCATTTGCTTCTGCTGCCATCAAAAAACCTTTTCCAGCAAAGAAGGAAGTCTCAGATGTCTACTCCCAAAGGGGTCAAGGAAGAGTTGAGCGCCGGCCAGCGATGGGGGCTATAATGATTCAGAAGTCAGCAGCTGATCAGCCTTGAAACAATCAGCCCAGAACCAACCAAGCAAGGGTGGAAAGGCCTGCACATCAATTCACCCGGATCAATATGACTCCCGCTCAGGTTTTACCCCATCTCTTGAAGTTAAACCTTGCAAGTTTGAAAGAATCCCCGAAGAATCTGAATACATCTTCTCCTTACTACCATTCAAATGCCAAGTGTGCTTATCACTCAGACATCCTGGGGCACGACACCAACAATTGTTGGGCCCTCAAGAATAAGATTCAAGATTTGATAGATGCTAAAGAAGTTGAATTCCATGCCCCTGAAAAACCTAATATGATCTCTGCTCCAATGCCAAAGCATGGCCACAATGCCCATGTTGTTGAAGAAGATCTTTTTGTTGCTACTGTTGATGATTTGATGACTCCGCTACCGATAATCAAGTTGAATTTGCTGAAGGCTGGGATTTTCAGGGTTGTAAAGAAGATTGTTGCCTTTGTTCATCCTTACCAACCAACTGTCCATTGTTGAAGTTAGGCATCCAGCGCCTAATGGATAACCAAGAAATCCTTTTTGAAAAGACTCATGTTACACCGACTCCTGTCAATGATATTTCAATAATTACCATATCCGCCAATCTTTCCAAGGTCTCCAAAATACCTGTTAAGATTACATCTAATCCGAAGATTTCACCTTTGAAGATAACCATGTTGGGGCCCGTCTCATACAAGTCCGACAAATCAATATCGTGGAACTATGGGGGAGAGATCTTCTACCACGGTGTTAAACAAATTGAATCAACTGAAGAGAGTTCTGATGAAGATACTTCCGACATTGGAAACATTGCCAGAACGAGTAAAATCACCCGCAGTGGAATAATTTTCTCTCCGGAGATTGCGCCTCCAAAGGCAATCTTCGGACCCTCAGCTGCTCCTAAGGTAACCCCTGTACCGGTCAACATATCTGCAAGAACTCCGATTATTGAAGAAGTTGTAACTTCTGTGGTTGTCCCCTCTGCTGTTGCTGATGATAGAGGGAAAGGGATCCAAGAAGAGCCCGTCAGGACGAGGGCTCAGCCATTGATCATCCCTGAAACCACTCAAAATGAAATGGAAGAGATTTTGAAAATAATCAAGAAAAGCAATTATAATGTTGTGGAGCAACTGGGGAAAACCCCCTCAAAGATCTCTATGTTGGCCTTGCTACTTTGTTCAGAAGCTCATGCCAAAGCTTTGATCATATTTTTGAATATGGCCCACGTGCCACAGGAAACCTCCGCGGATCAGTTCCAGGAATGTGTAGCTAGCCTAACAGCAGACAATGGTTTAGGATTCTCCGATGCTGATCTAACAATCAAAGGGAGAAAACATAATGACGCTTTGCATGTCTCGGTGGAATGCAGAGGGACTACTCTAGCACACGTACGGGTAGACACTGGTTCATCGCTTAACGTCTTGCCAAAGAAAGCATTGGATAGGCTAGACTGTGAAGGCCTAACTTTGAAGCCCAACAACATTATTGTCAGAGCCTTTGATGGTTCTAAAAGGATGGTCCACGGGGAGGTGGACATCTCGATCAAAGTGGGAACTGAAACCTTCAACTCCACATTCTATGTGATGGACATCCGTCCTTCCTATTCTTGCTTGTTGGGAAGACCCTGGATTCACCATGCTGGAGTTGTTACTTCCATTCTACATCAAAAGCTCAAATACCCTGTCCAGGGGAAAATTTTAACCGTTCACGGCAAAGAGGAATACATGATAAGCCATCTAAATTCTTTTTGCTATGTGGAATTGGATGGTGAATTCATCGAAACCCCCTTTCAGCATTTTGAAGAGGTAGCTCAGGAGATTGCAGCAACCAAGACAGTGTCTTCTGTGCCCATGATCACTAGACCTCCGCCGCGGATGTCGTCTCTCAAAGATGCAAGGGCTGTGATTGAAGAAGGAGGAAGCATAATCTGGGGGCAGCTTCTCGACTTTCCCTTTAAATCTGATAAATTCGGCTTGGGTTTCACTGCTTCTGCTTAAAAGGTTGTGCATCGTTCCCGGGCTGAAGGGCCGCCAGTAAAGATCACCCATCATGGAGTCAATACTTTGGAGGATAGTGAAGAGGAGAGCAACTTGGAAGACTGGATTTTCCCTACTGTGGATGGAGGACTGTGCAATTGGGAGGCAAAGGACTTTGTTCCCATTACTTTCATAAATCAGTAATTTATCTTTCAAACATTTCTGTTGGTTTGTAATAATTCTTGAACAATTCGTACACTTTTAACCTTGTGCCTTACCCGAGGCATATAGGTCCATTTGTAAGGGTTTGATTTTTCATCTTCATATGCCATTTTAATGAATCATGGACGTTTTCACATATAAACTTTTGTGTTCATTGTCTTTCTTTTTACATTTTATTTGTTTAAAGGTGGATATCCCTTACACACACCCACACTCACAAATGCAGGTACCCTTCCATTCCGGATTCCATGGGTAACAATTCTGCTATGACCTTCAGTGACTCTGAAGATCTGGTCTACCATGCCGAATACGAAGGTGAGGAAGACTGTGAGGTGCCGGGAGAATTGGCTAGACTGCTACAACAGGGAGAAAGGGCTATTCTACCTGATGAGGAGTTGTTAGATACAATCAACTTGGGAACTGAGGAAGACAGAAAATAAGTTAGAGTGGGTGCCAACCTAGAGCCAAGTGTCAAGGAGCGCTTAATTCAGCTGTTGAATGAATATGTTGAGATCTTCGCCTGGTCATACGAAGACATACCGGGACTCGATACAGATATTGTGGTGCACCATCTACCCACAAGAGAAGATTGTCCACCAGTTAAATAGAAAGTCCGCTGCATGAGGCCCGACATGTCTGAAAAGATCAAAGCTGAAGTTATGAAGCAGTTCAATGCTGGATTTCTTGTTGTTACTTCCTAACCACAATGGGTTTCTAACATTGTGCCCGTGCCTAAGAAGGACGGAAAAGTCAGAATGTGCATGGATTACAGAGACTTAAACAGGGCCAACCCTAAAGACGACTTTCCACTTCCGCACATCGACATCTTGGTTAACAATATAGCTCAGCACAAGGTATTTTCTTTCATGGACGGATTTTCAGGTTACAACCAGATCAAAATGGCACCTGAAGACATGGAGAAAACTACTTTTGTTACACAGTGGGGTACGTTCTGCTACAAAGTGATGCCATTCGGACTGAAGAATGTCGGGGCAACCTATCAACGCGCCATGGTGGCTTTGTTTCATGATATGATACATCATGAGATAGAGGTCTACGTAGACGACATGATAGCCCATTCAAAAACTGAAGAAGAACACCTCGACCATTTGCAAAAGTTGTTTGTCAGGTTGAAGGAGTACAAGCTCAGACTGAACCCTAACAAGTGCACTTTCGGAGTCAGGTCCAGTAAACTCTTGGGTTTCATTGTCAGCAACAAGGGCATCGAGGTTGATCCTGCCAAAGTCAAAGTTATACAAGAAATGCATGCTCCTCGCACAGAGAAGGAGGTCAGAGGTTTCTTGGGATGCCTAAACTACATTGCAAGGTTCATTTCTCACCTAACATCTACCTGTGAACCAATCTTCAAGCTGTTGAAGAAAGATAAGGTGGTTAAATGGAATGACGACTGTCAAGTTGCTTTCGATAAAATCAAGGAGTATTTGCTAGAACCTCTTATCTTAATGCCACCCGTCGAAGGAAGGCCGCTAATCATGTATCTGACCGTCCTAGAGAATTCAATGGGGTGCGTACTGGGCCAACATGACGAGTCTGGCCGAAAAGAGCATGCCATTTATTACCTTAGCAAAAAGTTTATCGACTGTGAGACCCGATACTCACTGCTCGAGAAAACTTGCTACGCTTTGGTATGGGATGCTCATCGGCTAAGGCAGTATATGTTGACTCATACCACTTTGTTGATCTTTAAGATGGATCTCATCAAGTACATCTTTGAGAAGCCTGCTTTATCTGGAAGAATCGCTAGATGGCAGATGATCCTAACAGAATACGATATACAGTACACGACCCAAAAATCTATAAAGGGGAGTGTGATAGCCGATCATTTCTCATATCAAGTTGTCGAAGATTACCAATCCATGAGGTTTGACTTCCCCGACGAGGATATCATGACATTGGACAACATTGAAGAGAACAGACCGTATGACGGACCTGAACAAGGATCCCGATGGACCCTGTACTTTGATGGTTCTTCTAATGCACTTGGCAACGGTATCGGCGCAGTACTTATCTCTCCAGAAGGTTGCCATACACCTTTCACTGCCAGACTCTGCTTCAGCTGCACCAACAACATGGCCGAGTATGAAGCTTGTATCTTTGGTCTCAAGGCTACAATAGACTTGGGAATCAAATCCTTGATTGTGTTTGGGGACTCAGCTTTGGTCATCAGTCAGATCAAAGGAGAGTGGGATACTAAACATCCAAAACTCATCCCTTACAAAGAACATGTCTTGACATTGTTACCACATTTCGAGCAGATTACCTTCGAGCACTTCCCGCGAGAAGAAAATCAACTAGAGGATGCTCTAGCTACAATGTCATCCATGTTTAAACTTAACTGGGATAATGAGGCTCCCCAAATCACCATTGAATGGATGGATGAACCTGCACATTGTCAGGAGATTAATACCGAAGAAGTAGTGGACCGACCTTGGTTTCATGAAGTCAAAAGGTATCTCGAGGCGCAAGAATATCTTGAAGGAGCTTCAGTCAACGACAAAAAGTTCTTGAGGAGGTTCTCAGCTAAGTTCTTTCTGAGAAATGGTATCCTATACAAGCGCAATCATGACTGCATTCTGCTCCGTTGTATGGACAAGATTGAAGCTGAACAGATCATGGCTGAACTGCACAATGGTACATTTGGCACTCACTCTAGCGGACATACGATGGCTAAGAAGATTTTACGGGCAAGCTATTACTGGTCTACCATGGAAGTTGACTGCTATCAACATTCTCGGACTTGTCACAAATGTCAAATCTATGCGAACAAGGTACATATACCTCCAGTTCCTCTCAATGTCTTAACAGCTCCTTGGCCATTCGCTATGCGAGGAATCGACATGATAGGAGAGATCAAGCCTACAGCATCCAATGGACACCGCTTTATTCTAGTGGCCATTGACTACTTTACCAAGTGGGTCGAAGCAGCTTCCTTCGCATCTGTCACAAAGAATGTTGTTGCCCGCTTCATCAAGCAGAACCTTATTTGCCGGTATGGTATCCCTGAAAGGATCATCACTGACAACGGTACAAACCTTAATAACACTATGATCACAGCCTTGTGCGAGCAGTTCCAGATTTAACATCACAATTCATCTCCCTATCGGCCAAAGATGAACGATGCTATCGAAGCTGCGAACAAAAATATCAAGAAGATCATACAAAAGATGACAGTCATCTACAAGGATTGGCATGAGATGTTACTGTTTGCTCTGCACGGGTACCGTACCACGACACGTACTTCAACTGGGGCAACACCCTATTCTTTGGTATACGGCATGGAAGTTGTTTTACCTATCGAGGTTTAGATTCCCTCCTTGAGAATCATGAAGGATGCTGGTTTGAGTGAAGACGATTGGATTCAGACCCGGCTTGATCAACTTAATTTGATTGATGAGAAGCGACTTACTGCTGTTTGTCATGGTCAGACATATCAAAAATGGATGATCAAGGCATTCAACAAGAAAGTCAGGCGCCAGGTATATCAAGTCGGGGATCTTGTAATCAAGCGGATCATCTTGCCGCAAAGTGATCCTAGGGGAAAATGGACTCCTACTTAGGAAGGACCATTTATGATCAAAAACATATTTTCTAGTGGGGCAATGATTTTAACCACCATGGACGGCGACGACCTGCTGTACCCTGCGAATGCAGACATGGTCAAAAGATACTACGCATAAACGACCCGGCAAGTTAAAAACCCGAAAGGGAGACTTGGGCAAAAAATGGGCATCCCGATGAATCGAAAACCCGAAAGGGCGGTTCAGGCAAACATTAGGAATAAATAAAAAAATATGTATACCCGGCAAGTTGAAAACCCGAAAGGGCGACTTGGGCAAAAAAGGGTTTCCCGGTGGACTGAAAACCCGAAAGGGCGGTCCAGGCAAAAGTTAGGGAATTAAAGCGTATGACAATGTCTCGTCGGATCACTTTAAGGACAATCTCTTCACGGACAAGCTCCGGGCTTCTGATCAATCCGATCATCTTCGGATGAAGCAACGAATGGACAAGATATTCAGAGTTGTTAAGACTATAGCAGAATGGGAACCCTATGGAATTTTTTACACATAGCCATCTTTCTTTGTGTAAATTTTTCTCATTTTTTATGACAACATTTTCTTACTAGGATGTCTGTCTCCTTTGTACAAAATACTTACACAAAGTTAATACAAAGATACTTCAAAGTGCAGAAGATTATTTGCCTTTTCTTTTTTCTTTACACTTGTGTTTTATTTGAAAAAGTCCAATGATTTATTAATGAGCATATGCATTTGAATATAATCACATGTTTACAAATAAACGAAATGGGAAAGAATAATTACTGACAGGTTGAAAGTATAGGAAAACGTCTTTAGAAATCCTCTGCAGTACATCGTCCAGATCCCCAGCGGAGCTAAAACCATTGAAATACATATCCCCAGCGGAATTAAATTTCAAAATCCCCTCCAGAGTTAAACTTCAAACTCCCAATCCCCCGCGGAGTAAAAACTTTGAACCACAGACCCTCAGCGGAGATGAAACCTTCTTCCCCAGTCAAGTCAAATTTCCAACTACCAATCCACAGCGGAAACCATCCAAATTTGCCAGCAAGTTGTCTTAAAGTCTGAGAATCAACCAGATAACAGTTAACTTTTATCCCCAACCTAGGATAATTCCCCAGTAGATTGGCTTACAGCCCAAGTTCCTGATCTCCCCAGAAGGATAGCTACTCCCTAGCAGTATAGTTATTCCCCACAGAGTTTTTACTCCCCAACAGAAGGAAGATTTTCATTCTTGACTCCCCAGCTTGAAGTCCATAAGGATTCAAATTCCCCTAGCAGATTGAAGATTCTCATTCTTGGTTCCCCAGTGAAGTTTCCAGAGTCTTCATTACTCCCTAGCATGAATTTGTCAGAATTTTTAATCCCCTACAGATTGAAGATTCTCATTCTTAATTCTCCGCAGACACCATCAGAGTCTTCCTTATTCTCCAGCAGGTCAACGATTTCCTTTGTTTGATCCCCGATAGAAATCATCAGAATTTCCTTATTCCCCAGCCGAGTAAGGATTCCCATGGTGTAATCCCCAGCCATAGTCATCAAAGTTCTCGGGATTCCCCAAGCAGATTTTTCAAACAACACTTGACATTATTCTCACAATAGAATGTTTATCATCCTCCAACTCCAAAGACTTGAAGGATCCCTATCCCCAGGAAAGTCGTGAAGGATTCTCACATCCCCACAGAAGTTGTCAAAGTTTTTGATAATCCCCGCGAGTTGCCAAGGATTTTATATCCCCAACAATAGTCAGCAAGGATTTCTCATCCTCAACAATCAAAGATTTTGAATCTCCAACAGCGGTCAAGGATTTATTTTTCCCGGCAGCAATCAAGGATTTTATTATCTCCAGCCATCAAGGATTTATTTTCCTCAGCAAGACAGCTAATCATCTTACATGCGCATACATTACATTCATATATCATGAACATTGATAAAGAACATTTTATTGCATCATACATTTCATGCAACATAACTTTGTGTTTTAGCTAACATTTTACCCTTTTCAGGATAAGATTAAAAGTTATCTTTAACAAATATTCAAAGATTCCAGATACAGTACGAATACACTCCAGACACAGAAGTCATTCTGCTACTGATTCAGATCTCTTATTCAGATACAGTAAAGATACACTCCAGACACGGAAGTCATTCTATTACTCATTCAGAATTCAAAGTCAAGATACAGTACGGATACGCTCCAGACACGGATTCCATTCTGTCACTCATTCAGACTTCAACAATCAGATACAGATTAGATACGCTCCAGATACGGAAGCCGTTATATTTCTCATTCAGATTCAACTATCAATTTCAAGTTCGGATACACTCCAGACACGGAAGTCATTCTGCTACTCATTCAGATCTCTTATTTAGATACAATAAAGATACACTCCAGACACAAAAGTCATTCTATTACTCATTCAGAATTCAAAGTCAAGATACAGTACGGATACACTCCAGACACGGATGCCATTCTGTCACTCATTCAGACTTCAACAATCAAATACAGATTAGATACGCTCCAGATACGGAAGCCATTTTATTTCTCATTCAGATTCAACTATCAATTTCAAGTTCAGATACACTCCAGACACGGAAGTCATTCTGCTACTTATACAGATCTCAACTTCAAGATACAATCCAGATACGCTCCATACATGGTTGCCATTTTGTCACTTATTCTGACTTTTTTCCCAGCCCAGAGATGCTCCAGACACGGATACCATTCTGTCGCTTATTCAAATTCCAGATTCAGATATAATACAGATACACTCCAGACCCGGAAGTCATTCTGTTATTCATTCAGATTCAAATACAGTTACAACTCGGATATGCTCCAGACACGAACGCCATTCCCTTTCTCATACAAATCTAATCTCCAGATACAACTCAGATACGTTCCAGATACGGATACCATTCTGATTTTCATTCTCCTGCAATTCAACAAACGTTCTTGGATGGCATCTTTAAGCCCATCTCCAACAAGATTCTACCATCTCCAAATGACATCTTTAAGCCTATTTCCTCAATTACATTTTGACGAGTGCAAATTTACGGGGACTCTAGTGTCCAATCATCTTTTACCTTCGAGTCACGAACGACAAACTCGCCAATCTAACTCTTCAGGTTCAAGAAGATTGAACAGGGGCAGCTGTTGTACCCCAAAATTTTCCCTCTCATTTTATCAAGATTCTCCTCACAAGACTCTTTGGACTCAAGACCAGACTAGAGTTTTGCTCAGCTCAAGACATCTCCTTGCACTGTTGACCTGAAATTAGGGTTTGAGTTTGCACAGGGATTTTTGGATTTCCAATGCCTCATGTGACTTTCATACTTCATGTTAGACCTCTAAGATTGTTCATACCAAGTTTCAAGCCTTGAATCAAATTTTTGCCCAGTCAATTGAACAGTTGACCTAAAAATCAGATGTATTGGGGAAAAAGTCAATTGTGGCCAATTTACAGTCAAACCTCATAATTTTTTATCCACATCAACATTATAGACTCATATGAACCATTTGATCAAGTTTGGACCAAAACTCCTCAAGAAATTTGATCAGATCATCAAAAGGGAAAATGGTCATTTTTAGGGTTTTGACTGTAGAAAGGCAATTTCTGATTTTTCACCTAGCCAATGGCAAATTGGGTTCAAGCATGGTCTCAAGGACTCAATGGCATCATCTTTACCTAATCACAAGGTTCAAAATATCTCAAATGCATTGGATTGACAGATGAATTTTCCAGTCAACTAATCAAAAATCAACTGTACACTGAAAAGTCAAACTTTGACTTTTTTGGTCAAAATCAAGTGCCAAGGGTCATTTTTCATCAAGATGTGTCAAAATATGAAACTTGTTCATCAATAAACCTAATTTTTGAAATTATGGTTTAAGATTGAAAATTTTCATAACTTAAATTTTCTAAGTTATGAAAATTTCTTATTTTTTCCCAACTTTTTCACCATGATGCATTTGGATTCAAAGAAAACTTCCAACATGAAAGTTGTAGTCCTCCACAAAATCTACAACTTTGAGTCACAAAGTTTTCCCAAAAGATTCTTGGATCTCAAGTTATGATTTTGTGAACAAGGGTCCATGAAACTTTTAACTTAGTGAAATTTTGCCCTAGTTTAGGCAGGATTTTGACCTATCTTCATGGCAACTTTTCATCTAGTTCCAAGTGGAATCTCAAAATAAATTTCAAAGATGGATTGTAGAACATTTTACAAGCTTCCCAAAATGTCCAAGAACTCTCCCAGATCATTTGTGGTTAGGGAGATTCGAAGGATTGAAAATGGCAAATCATCACTTTTGTCCAAGGCATTTTGCACCATGTTACAACTTGCAAGTCTGTCCTAAGCATGCTTGTACTTGGTTTACAGGTTCTAATCTCTTCTATACTCAAAAATTGAATGCAAATACAATGGTTAATGGCATTGTTTTGGTCTTGGAAGCTTTGTACAAAGGTTTAATCCAAAAATGGCATAAAGGTAACATTGCCACTTTGATAAAGCATGATTTATGTCAAATTGTTTATCTTGAGCATTGGACCAAAGCTTTTGCTGCAAACCAACTCCATAAAT
This sequence comes from Vicia faba, assembly GCA_948472305.1. Lineage (NCBI taxonomy): Eukaryota > Viridiplantae > Streptophyta > Magnoliopsida > Fabales > Fabaceae > Vicia > Vicia faba. The sequence goes on along the minus strand of OX451735.1, from coordinate 94,133,618 downwards.
ATCAGGAAAGGTGTACCAACTAGATGCAGACCTTGAGCTAGCTTGTACAACCTTGGCCTTTGTCATTTCAACTTTTGCTTAAAAAACAAGTCAACTTGCAAAAGGTCCATAACTTTGGTATCTGATAAAAACAAGTGGTGTGTTCATTTCAAAGGAGTTAAACACATTGTAGCAAGCAGAATACACGAGTTACAAGCCTCTCAAACACCCAAATACACCAAAACACCAACTTCTGCCCAAAACAAGGCATTTTCTGCAAACACCAAGCCAAAACATATTTGCCTCGTGCGTTTTGTCCCAAACCACTTCAGACACATTGCATACATCCCATCTAAGCTACCCAAGCCCTTCTCAAGCAACTGTAACTTCATTTTCAAGCTTCACCATTTTCAATTTCTAAGTTTGCAGGTTGAGTTCTATAGGGACATTCAGGCCATTTCAAAGCAAGCTAAGCATTGGGAAAGGTCAAAGGAACATCAAGCAAGCTCAAAAGTCCTTCAGGCCTCATTCAAAGTTGCTACATTGCCATATTTGAACTTGACTGAAACAGGTAATTTTCAGACTTCTATCTCCTTATTTAGGAATCATTAGGCTTAGGTTTGTGAAGCAAAAATGTAGTCCTTAAGTTGCTTGAACTGTACATATGCATGGCTTCCATTTATATTTACTGATCTAGGAGTATTTGATAGTTGAACTTACTGAAAAAACTAGGTCATAAATTAGGGGCAATGAAATTCTCTCTGATCTTTGAGAGTTAGATCAAGTTTTTTATATCATTAGAATCGTGTGATGATGAGCTATAACTTTCATGTTGTGAGTTTTTTATTTCAAGCAAAGAACAGAGAGAACAGGATTCAAGTACAGAACCATGGCACGCGCGCGTTCTGAGGACAGGGACGAAGTGTATTTGGGCCAGGCGCCTTGGACCTCTTACTTTTGACACCCCCATGCTTGCTTTCTGCACCCCTTGGCCCATTTGTTTTATTTTTGTATATTTTTTATTTCTTTTATATTTTCTGACTTTATTTATTTTTTCTAAATATTAAAAATCACCAAAAATATTTTCTTAATTTTTACATTTTTATTTTATTATTTTTTATGACAAAAAAATAGTTTATTAGGTTAAATACTTTTATTTTCTTAAATAAATTTGTAAATAATATTAAAATATTTACATACTTTTATTTTATTATTTATACACTTAAATTAATATTTCCATACAATATTTATTTTTTTAATATTGTTGTATATATTTTATTTATTTTCTTATACATAAAAATGAATAAATAATATAATATAATATATTTTCTTCTAAAACCAAAAACTAGGGTTTCCACCCTTTTCAAAAATAATCATTTTTATTTTCTTACTTTTTTAGGCCATAAATAAACTTATTTTTTACATACATAAAATAATTACAAAAACATTTTGCATATTTATATTTTATTGTATATTTAAATAATTGTCTATTTATTTATTTGTGCAATATTTCAATTTGGTTGTAATAATAGTTTTAGGGTTTTATTTTGTGCAAATATCCCCCTATTCAAACTTGTATCCCCCTCCCCAAAATAATGTTGTAATAGTCTTAGATTTACTTTTACGCATTTTATTGCTTTTATATGCATGATAGTAAGATTAGGATTTTGTATGCAAAGACCAAAATCAAACAAATAGCATGACTAAACACAAGACAAAAATGCATGAAAATGACAACACAATACACACAAGCACCCCTAGGGTTCCATCCACTTGTTGCCTTAAAAATGGCCATGGTATGCATGCTAGGTATCTTGGCAAAACCAATCAAAACAAAAAGATCATAGTCCCTCGATGATGCTATCTTGGTTGCCTAAACAAAAATGATCTAGTCCCTCAAAAACTTGCTAAGATACTTGGCAACATTGTTATCATGGTCATACGATGACCCACGCCTGTCCCGTTTAACATCCAAAGATAGGGTTGTTTACCAAATGCAATGGTAAAACAACAATGTCAAAGGAATAAAAATGTGTAGGAAAGATTTTTGAGTAGGGTAGACAACTCCTAGTTACTTGATCAAACTTGCAAACATCCTTGCTATTTTCAAAAACACATAATACAATTTCAAAACATTTTCCAAACAAACTTTCAAACATTGAAACATTTTTTAAAAAGACAAACACCTTTGTATACATCCAAACAAGAATCATTACAAAGGTTGCCTAGACAAAGGCCTCTTTTTAAAATACTTTCAAAACTACACACAAAAGCACCATTTCAAACAATTGAAAAGCAAAAGCAAGTGATCTAAAACAAGTAACTAAGAGCCCATGGAAAACCATGGATGAAAAGGGTGATAGCACCTTCCCTTTTCATAATCTACCCCCCGAACCCAAAAACAATATCAAAGGTCTTTCCTGTGCTTTTTTACCTTTCCTTTTAGATAAAATAAAAGTCGGTGGCGACTCTTGCTAAACCGAAACATTTGCAAACACAAACGCAAAACCTCAAGTCAGTCCTCCCACCGCATCACACATGGCATTCTCAAGATAAATGAGATTGTGTAAATGCGTTTCGAATGTATATGCTATGATGTATGAATGTGAGATGCATTTTTGTCCGAGAAAATAAATCTCTGAATACTACTGAGGAGTTCTGGGAAGCTGAATCCCAGATTGCTGTTGGGGATGAAGAATATACATATATTCAAATTTTGTTAAAAGAATGCTTCCGCCGAGGATTATCTCTTGAATGTTAGCTATTATCTGGTCGGATCCAGGCTTCACAACAACTTGCTGAAGATGAGGAAGTCAACTGCTATCTGGTTGGGTTCCAGGCTTCATAGTAACCTTCTGGGGAAGAATAAATTAACTGTTATCTGGTCGGATTCCAGGCTTCGCAGAAAATTTCTTGAAGTTGAACTATTATCTAGTCTGATCTAGGCTTCACAAATTTTTGAGGTAGATGAAGTTAATTGCTATTTGGTCGGGTCCAGGCTTCACAATAGCTTGTTGGGATAGAGGCAGACTCTATTAGGGAAAATAATTTAAACCCTTGTTTGGTTGAGTCTAGGTTCTTCAATATCTCGAAGAGTTAAACTATTATTTGGTCGGGTCCAGGCTTCACAACAACTTACTGAAGTTAAAACTGTTATCTGGTCAGATTCCAGGCTTTACAACAACTTTTGGAGATGGCAATGACTTTGTTGGTGACTTCACTGGGGATTAGGGGTTATGGCCCTCTGATTTGTAATAGTCTTAAAGGTAAACTCAAGCTGGAGAGGATAGACTATGCCGGGGAATTTTGTTGTTCGTTGTTTGTTGTATGTTGTATGTTGTTTGTTGTATGTTGTTTGTTGGGGAAATAAACCCTGTTGGGGAAATAAACCTTGTTGGGGAAATAAACCTTGTTGATGAATACTTGATGAAATGCTGACGAGGTGAGTTCTTTTGGGAAGAGATCCACAAGGCTTCTTCTTTTAGGACCAACTTAGCTGGAGAGAGAGTTTTCAAGAGATTGAGACTCTGGTTGGGGATCAACCTATGCAAAGAGACTTTGTGGGCAACTCCGTTTGGGAAAGGTTCATTGTAGTTGTCCTTGTGGGGATAATGCTAATGAAATAACTTTGTGGGGATATTCCATATATATTAAAGATATGTTTGTTGCTTCTTAGAAGGACCCATGTGCCAAATAGTTTTAATCATGTTCACATGCATATGTTCGTTCAATTTTAGTCATTGGACATTTTTGAATTCAAAAGAAAAACATAAAGTTTTCACTTCAAAGTATATTTGTATTGATATTTTCCCATGAATAGGCGTTTTTGTACAAAGAGACGGAGATCCTAGTAAGAGGAAATCGTCGAAAGGAAAACAAAATTGAAAACAAAGATAATAGCCATGTGGAAGTGATCTCATTGCATTCCAACTCTACTATTGCCCCAATTTCTTCGAACGTCCCTTGCCGTTGACAGAAGTTGATTGGATTGATCTTGGACCATTTGAACTCGGACCTTGGTAATAAAGTCGATTGTGATGATTCCACGGGACATAGTCATACGCTTTTAATCCTTAACTTTTTCCTGGATCACCCTTTCGGGTTTTCAGCCCACCAGGATACCCATTTTTGCCCAAATCACCCTTTCAGGTTTTCAACTTGTCGGGTGTATAATCTTTTGCATATATCCCTAGTTTTTGCCCAAACCTTTTGGTTTGCCGGGATGCCCTTATCTTGTCTAGGTGTGTCAACCTAGCGGGTCTCTTATGCGTAGTATTTTTTAACTATGTCCGCATTCACAGGATGTGGGAAGTCTTCACCGTCCATGGTAGTCACCATCATGGCACCACCAGAGAACACTCTCTTGACAACAAATGGCCCTTCGTAGGTGGGAGTCCATTTGCCCCTAGGGTCTCCTTGTGGAAGAATGATGCGCTTTATCACCAAGTCACCAGCTTGATATACTCGAGGCTTGATCTTTTTGTTGAAAGCCTTGATCATATGTTTTTGGTACATCTGACCATGACAAACAGCAGCTAGTCGTTTTTCATCGATCAAGTTCAACTGATCCAATCTTTTCAGAATCCAATCGTCTTTGCATAGGCCTTCTTCATTCATAATCCTTAGTGAGGGAATCTGAACTTCCACTAGCAAAACAACTTCCATGCTATAGACCAAAGAAAAGGGAGTTGCCTCAGTTGAAGTCTGAGCTGAAGTACGGTAGCCATGAAGAGCAAACATTAACATCTCTTTCCATTCCTTGTAGGTCACTACCATCTTCTGCATAATCTTCTTAATGTTTTTGTTGGCGGCTTCCACTGCGCCATTCATTTTAGGTCTATAAGGAGAAGAATTGTGATGCTTGATTTTGAACAGAGTACAAAGTTCTGTAATCATTGCATTGTTGAGGTTAGTCCCATTGTTGGTGATGATCCTTTCGGGGATACCATAGCAGAAGATGAGGTTATGTTTGATGAATCTGGCTACCACGTTCTTGGTGACTAAGGCAAATGAGGCGGCTTCGACCCATTTGGTGAAATAATCGATAGCAACAAGAATGAAGCGATGTCCATTAGAAGCAGTGGGTTTGATCTCTCCAATCATGTCAATGCCCCACATTGCAAATGGCCACAGAGCGATCATGACGTTCAGAGGAATAGGAGGCACACGGACCTTGTCAGCATAGATTTGGCATTTGTGGCAAGTTCTTGAGTGGTGATGGTAATCAGTCTCCATTGTTGACCAATAGTAACCATCTCTCAGGATTTTCTTGGCCATAGTGTGTCCATTAGAATGTGTCCACTAGAGTGTGTCCCAAAGAGACCATCATGCATGTCTTCCATAATTTCCTCTGCCTCCTTCTTGTCCATACATTAGAGTAGAGTAGAGTCATGGTTGCGTTTGTACAAGATTCCATTACTTAGGAAGAATTTGGCTGAAAATCTTCGTACGAACTTTCTGTCATTGATGGATGCTCCTTCAGGGTACTCTTGTGATTCAAGGTATCTCTTCACCTCATGGTACCATGGCTTTTCTATATCAGTGTCGAGCTCACAGCAGTGCACAGGTTCGTCGAATCTCTCAATTGTAATCATAGGAGCTTCGTTGTCCCATTTGACCTTAAATATAGAAGACATTATGGCCAATGCATCGGCTAGCTGATTTTCTTCCCTAGAGAAGTGTTCAAATGTGACCTCGTCGAAATAAGAAATCAGAGATAGCACAAGCTCCTTGTAAGGGATGAGATTAGGGTTCTTAGTGTCCCAATCTCCTTTTACTTAGCTAATAACTAGAGCGGAATCCCCGAACATATTCAAATGCTTGATCCTCAAATCAATGGTAGCCTTCAGACCCAAAATGCATGCCTCGTACTCAGCCATGTTGTTCGTGCAATTGAAACATAATCTGGAAGTGAAAGGAGTGTGGCAACCTTCAGGGGATATAATCACAGCACCAATTCCGTTACCCAAAGTGTTGAAAGCCCCATCGAAGACCATAGTCCATCGAGATCCTTGTTCAGGTCCGTCATACGGTCCAGGTTTCGCCCAGTCGGTCACTAGCATGATGTTCTCATCTAGGAAGTCAAAGTTCATAGAATAATAATCATCAACATCTTGATGGTCCAAATGATCTGCTAATACACTTCCTTTGATGGACTTTTGCATTGTGTATTGAATATCGTACTCATTCAAGATCATTTTCCATCTAGCTATCCGTCGTGAAAGAGCGGGTTTCTCGAAGATGTACTTGATAGGGTCCATCTTAGAAATTAGTAGAGTGGTATGAGTCAACATATATTGTCTTAGTCGGAGAGCAGCCCATGCCAGAGCACAACAATTTTTCTTGATCAGTGAATATCTGGTTTCACATTCGGTAAACTTTTTGCTCAGGTAGTAAATAGCATGTTGTTTTCGGCCAGACTCGTCATATTGGCCCAAAACACACCCCATTGAATTCTCTAGCACTGTCAAGTACATGATCAAGGGTCTTCCTTCAACTGGAGGCATGAGAATAGGAGGTTCTTACAGATATTCCTTGATTTTGTCGAAGGCATCTTGGCATTCATCATTCCATTTGACCACTTGTTCTTTCTTCAAGAGTTTGAAGATTGGCTCACAAGTAGCAGTTAAGTGAGATATGAAGCGGGCGATGTAGTTAAGACGACCCAAGAATCCTCTAACTTCATTTTCAGAGTGGGGGACTGTTATTTATTGGATGGCCTTTACCTTGGCAGGATCGACTTCGATTCCTTTACCACTGACAACAAAACCTCAAAGCTTTCCAGATCGTACTCTTAATATGCACTTATTAGGGTTCAATCTCAACTTGTATTGTTTCAGCCTCTCGAATAGCTTGGATAGGTGACTAAGATGTTCTTCCTCTGTTTGTGATCTTGAAATCATACCATCCACATAGACCTTTTATTTCATGATGGATCATATCATGAAACAAAGCTACCATAGCTCTTTGATATGTTGCCCCTGCATTCTTTAATCTGAACGACATGACCTTGTAGCAAAAGGTGCCCCATTGTGTAACGAAAATGGTCTTCTCCATGTCTTTGGGAGCCATCCTAATTTGATTATAGTCGGAGATACCATCCATGAAAGAGAAGACTTTATGTTGAGCAGTGTTATCGACCAAGACATCAATATGTGGTAGAGGGAAATCATCATTGGGACTTGCCCTATTCAGATCCCTATAATCTACGCACATGCGAACTTTTTCGTCTTTCTTCGGTACTGGAACCACATTTGCAACCCATTGGGGATAAGATGTCACAGCTAGGAATCCTGCGTCAAATTGTTTCATCACCTCAACTTTTAACTTTTCAGACATGTCAGGCCTCCGCGATGAACTTTTTGTTTGACAGGAGGACAATCTTCCTTTGTTGGCAGACGATGGACTACAATGTCGGTATCTAATCCTGGCATATTTTCATATGACCAAGCAAACACTTCCACATAGTCATGCAACATCTGAACTAATCTGCTCTTGACACTGCTTTCCAGGTTAATGCTAATCTTGACCTCTTTCTTGTCTGTCTCGGTACCTAGATTGATGACTTCAACTGACTCTTCGTGCGACTGAATAGCTTTTTCCTCTTGTAATAGAAGTCTGGCTAGTTCTTCTGGTACTTAACAATCTTCCTCTCCTTCGTCTTCGGCTTGGTTAATTGGATGTTCGAAATCATAGTTGGCAATAGTAGAGTCATTGGCAATGAGATCCAAAGTGGATGAGGACCTGCAAGAGTGTGTGTGTGTGTGCATGTAAGATACGTGGCTAAAAATGTATTTGAAGAAAAATAAAGACAATGAGCACGAATATTTGAATGCAAAAGTGCAATGATTTGTATTGAATGATCATATGATAAAATGAACATAAATAAAACCCTTTAGAAATGGACCATAGTGCCCCGGGCCAAACAAATGGCTTAAAAGTCATTGTTTAATATTACAGACAAAATGTTCTTGAATTAATAGAAAGTAATAAACAATTAATTACTCCTCAATGAAGGAGATGGGGACGAAGTCCTTTGTGTTCCAATTGTTGAGCTCCGTTGTAGTAGGATATACACAATCTTCAAATGAAACCTCATCATCAGAATCACCCACAATGTTAACTCCATGACTTCTAATACAGAGAGGGGGTTTCCCTGCACGAGCGCGCCTCACTTATTTCTGAGCCTTGATAGTGAAACCCAAACCACATTTGTCTGCTTTGAATGGGATATTGAGGAGTTTCCCCCAAGTGTCACAGCTTCCTTCTTCGACTGCGGCACAAGCATCTCTAAATGAAACCATCTTTGGCACGACCTTAACAGCTTTGGACACATCAGAGGAACATTTGGCAGTAGTAATCATTGGTGGCACAACTTCAAAAGTCTGACATGGGGTTTCTATAAATTCACCATCCATCTCCACATATTTTAAAGAATTGAGGTGGCTTACCATGAACTCCTCCTCACCACAAATAGTGACGATCCTTCCTTTGACCAGATACTTGAGCTTTTGATGAAGGGTTGATGTTACTGACCGTTCTCCATAGATCCAAGGGTGACCCAGCAAATAAGAGTAAGCTAGACAGATATCCATGATGTAGAAAGTAGAGTTGAAAATATGTGAGTCCACCTTGATCGGGAGATCTACCTCTCAATGAACTGTCCTTTTGAACCCATCGAAAGCCCTCACAATAATATCACTTGGTTTCAAAACTAGTCCTTCACAGTCTAAACGGTCCAAAGCCCCTTTAGGTAGCACGTTTAAAGAAGAGCCAGTGTCAACCAGAACATGTGCTAGGGTAGTCCCCTTACATTCAACAGAAACATGCAGAGCTTTGTTATGGTTCTTTCCAAGTGGTGTCAGATCCGCATCCGATAACCCCAAACCATTGTTGATCGTCAAGCTTTCCACATAATTTTCAAACTGGTCAGTTGTGGTCTCATGAGGGACATGATCCTTCTTAAAGAATTTGATTAACGTCCGAGCATGAGCATTGGAACAGAGTAGCAAAGATAACATGGAAATCTTGGAAGGGGTTTGCCCCAACTGCTCCACTATCTTGAAATCACTCCTTATTATAATTTTCAAGATCTCATCCATTTCTCGAGCGGAAGGTTCCTCAGTGGTAATGTCTTTTGCGGGTATTTCTGTCTCAACGAGTTCAACTACTTTCTCCTTTCCCCTTGTGTCAGCACTAGGCTTAGCAGTGGTGATACGGACGGGTGCCTTTGTAACGGTTGGTGGTGAGATGTTGGGTGAAAAGATTCTCCCGGTTCTGGTCACCTTACTAGAGCTAGTAATGTTACCAATGTCATCAGCTTTTCTTTCTTCAATCCAAGCATCCTTCTTTATTCCATGGTAAAACACCTCAGCACCATAGTTCTATGGCACTGCTTTGTTGGAAGAGTACGGGATTGACTCGGGGCGGTAATTATCAGAGGAGTAACAGTCGGTTCATTTGAAATCCTGATAGGACCCTTGGAGGAGATCCTAAGAGGCTTGTTTGAGATTGTTATGATGGAGAGGTCTTCAATCTTATTGGTCAAACTTTTGGCGGACGAAGTCTTCTCAAATAGGATCTCATGGCTATTTATCAGGCGTTGAATGCCTTCCTTCAGCCATTTGCATCCATTGAGTTGTTTGGCGCAGCAAACGCAATCCTTCAAACATCTAGGGAAAATCCTGGCTTTCAACAGATTATTTTTTATAATGTTTAACGGAGTAGTCAAGTCTTCGACGGAGGAAACAAAAATGGTATCTTTAACAGCATTGACACCCTTGCCATGATATGGCATAGGCGCGGTGTTTACATTCGGAGTTGGAGGAGGATCAAATTCAATGGTCTTGTTGTCTATTAAGTCTTGAATTTTATTCTTCAATGCCCAGCATTGGTCAGTCTCATTTCCAGGACTATTCGAGTGATATTCACACTTGGTATTCAGATTGTATTTGGGTGAAGAGGTATCTGGATTTGGTGGAGGATCACGCAATGTCATTAAATTAGCCTTTAATAGGTGTTGTAAGGCTTGGGATAGCGACATGCATATCCTTGTGAATTGTCTTGGTGGAGCCTGAAACCGCTGACGATTGGAGGATTGTCTTTGAACAGGTGGTGGGTTGGAAATCTGAACAGCATTAACGGAAGGACGGTCATCCTTCTTGGTATGGGGCCTTACCCCATACACAACATTCGTTTCTTTCTTCCCGGTGAAGGGTTTCTTCACGAGATTGGAGGTGGAAGCAGATGCTATGGGAATCTTACCGCTTTTGATATCGCTTTCAACTCTTTCACCGGTTAAGATTAGCTCGATGAAACCGAATGAAGAACAACCAACCAATAAGTTTAAAAATGGACCAGATAAAGTGCCCATAAACATGTCAATGTGTTCCCTATCAGTTTATGGCGGTTGGACCCTAATGGAAAGATCCCTCCGCTTTTGGGCGTACTCTTTGAATCATTCATTCTTCCCCATTGTCATGTCTTACAATTGAACTCTTGCCGGCGCCAGGTCATCTTTATACTGGTATTGGTGGTAGAAAACGGTGGCTAAGTCTTCCCATGTATGGACACGGGAACCCTCCAATTGGTAAAACCACTCTAGTTGCGTCCCAACCAAGCTTTCTTGAAAGAAGTGAACCCAGAGTTTCTTGTCAGCGGTGTGCGGTTGTATCTTGCGCACATAAGATTTTAGGTGAAGTTTTTGGTAGGAAACCTCATCGTATTTAGCGAAGATTGGTATCTTGAATTTGTGGGGAATGACAACCCCAGATATTAAACCCAAATCATCAAAATCCAAATTGTGGACGGCTTGAATCTCAACAGCTTTTAATCTGTCTTCTAGCTTCTTGTACTTGACATTAGCAGGAGGATATTGCTCGTCAAAATAATCTTAATCATCATACGCTTGATCACTGATACACCCATCCTGGGTACTCTTTGCTTCTCCAATTTGATTCTCGTCTTCCTCAAACGAATCTTCCCCTACCGGTATCTGATGGATCAACTCTCTGAATCTCTTAGCCATATTGACTAGGGCTTTCCTCCTTGGTTTCTTTTTGACTGCCAGCAATGTCATCAACTCTTGTTACCCCTTGGCCAGGGTCAGCAGAGTCTCTTGAAATTGGGATTTTTGTGCTTGTAGGTCCTTCACTGTTTTCTCGATATCCATCTTGCTGAAATAAATAGCAGAAAGATAAGGAAACCTGCCGTGGAAAACATGTTATGTTATGATGCATGGAAGATGTGTATGCAAATGATTTCAAGGATTTATGAAATTTAAATTTGTATAGACAAAGAATGAACAAACGTTAAATTTCAGTAATTAGTTCAAAATGATTACAACACGCCTCTTGGGCTTACAAAATAAATCTCTAAGATAAAAAGGTCGAACGCATCCTCTTTGGTGCAAGGTAGGCATTCAAGCTGCGTTCTTCACGTAGTTGCTTTGTAAGCTCCAAAACCCTTTTCTCACTCGCATAGCACTGAGCTTCGAAAATGTCTCGTTCTTCCTTTAGTTGAATCCAACCTTTTTGCAAGTCTTCAAGAGAAGTAGGCATGTTGGGATGGAGGACAGTACACGGGACTTCTTCTTCAGCAACAGGCTCCATGATAACTAGTAGGATGAAAGGGTAAGGCATCATGAGTTTTTGAGAACGAGCTCGCACCCACCTAAGATTAGGTGCAAAGGGAATAGAGTTCTTGCGTCCCAGTGTCCCACTATTCGCTTCATTTACCATCATCCAAGCTCTCACAAACCTATGACGGTAGCCTTGATCATCGCTCTCGTAATCAAATACCACTCCTTGGATGAGCATATCATTAGGACCATCTCTTCGGGCGTAACCAAACTGTCGCAAGGCTAAGCAAGGGTTGTAAGTGATACCTCCCCTAATGCCAAGCAAAGGGACATTAAGGAATTCCCCACAATGGTCAATGATAGAAGTATCCGCCAAGGATCTCTAACACCAATAGATATCAGAGTGGGTGAGGGACATCATCCTTTGAGACCATGTCAATCTTTGCTCGTTCTTCAATGTCAATCGAGGTAAGTGGGAAATAAACAACTTGGCAAGTAAGGGAATACAACACAAGAGAGTACCTCTTTTCTTCATGGTGCGGTTATGGAAACAATGTAAGATGTCTCCTAGCAAGGTAGGTATAGGATTACGAGATAGAAAGACTGTAATGGCATTCACATCTATGAATTAGTCCGAGTTGGGAAATAGAACCAAACCATAGATGAGAAGGGCTAGGACATCCTCAAAGGCGTGAAAATCCAAATCTTCCCAAAATGAACGAGCCTTCTCCAATAAGAACTTGGCTATGAACCCTTGAACTTCGCTTCTTGTCTCAAAATTTGCTACAATGTCGGCTCTCTTCAGATGCAGGGCTTCGACAATGACTTCAGGTTTTGAAATACCTTCTAAACCGGTTAATGGTGCTTGATCAAGCACAGACACTCCTAATAGAAAAGAGAATTCTTCTAGTGTTGGCACTAACTGATAGTCGGGGAAGGTGAAGCAATGGTGCATGGGATCGAAGAATTGGAAGAGCACGCACATCATCTCTTCTTGGAAATTGGAGGTAGCCAAATTGAGGAGTCGGCCATACTTCTTGGTGAAAGGAGAGTCTTCAGGTACCTTTGACGCTAACTCTTGGAGTTGAGGGTGTGCTTTCACAAAGTTGATTCTAATGGTATTTCTTCGGACGGAGTTCATGGCCTACAAAACAAAGACAAAGATAAATTCCTAAATCCTTGAAATGGTTAGTGAGAATGTGTAAGATGTTATGATGTTTATGATGTTATGTACAAGTAAGGATATACACACAAGGCAAACAAGTCCTTAGGTTTAGGCTTGCATGCAGTCTTATAGGTAAGTACCCTCTTGAAGTTTAGTTGGCTTAAACCTGTCCTAGTAATAGTAATCGGGTTCTAAAGGGTCTCAATATCACTGACCTTTCTTTTAGGCATTGTCTCAGCATAATCAATCTTTTCTTGCGGATGAGATATCCCAAAAGTCCAATCTCTATGAGTGTAGTATTGAGTATCAACCAATTTTCAGCTTTCCACCGAAATTGGTTATCTCACTACGTCCTAATGGCCAAGTTTGTTCAATTAAGATTCTAAAGTCAGTTAGTGCTTCATGACGCCACTCAGTGGCCCCGTATTCTCCTCGATTTAAGACAAGGGATATCAGTACCCACAAATGCGTCACACTAACGTAGCCATTGTTTCAACCATATTGGTCTACACCGTAAAGTTTCCACAATCTATTGCTACTTACCTAAAAAGGTGTCCCAGATCCGGGTAGAGGATCAAAGCAAGCCCAAACAAGGAACCAAAATGTAAAGCAAGCAAGTCAAACAATGAAAGCAAGTAAAGGTGATCTTAGCTCTAAGGTAACCCTACTTTTAAGTAATTCCCCAGCAGAGCCGCCAGTTCTGTAATACAGTGGGAGAACTGACTTGGGATGTTTTACGTTTGATCGTAATTGTTGCGGTTAGCAAGAGTCGCCACCGACTTTTATTTTATCCAAAAGGAAAGGTGGAAAAGAATAGGAAAGACCTTTGAGATTATTTCTTGAGTTCGGGGGGTAGATTATGAAAAGGGAATGTATTAGCATCCTTTTCATCCACAGTTATCTATGGGCTCTTAGTTGCTTGCTAGATCACTTGCTTTTGTTTGAAAATGTGCTTCGTGGTGGTTTTTGAAAGTATTTTTGAAAAGGCTCCTTCGTTTAGGCGAACTTTGTAATGGTTCTCGTTTCGTAAGAACGTATACAAAGTGTTGGACTTTTGAAAATATTTTATGTTTTAAAAGGGTTTGGTGTTTGTTTTGAAAGTGTTTGGTATGTGTTTGTTTTTGAAAGTGAGCAAGCAACTAAGAATGTTTCTACCTACTCAAAAGTCTTTGTTCATTTCTTCCTTCCTTTGATATTGTTATCTCACTATTGATTGGTAAGAAGCCTTATCTTTGGATGTAAAGGGACGGGCGTGGGTCATCGTATAGTCATGATAGAAAATTTGTGAGATATCTTAGCATTTCTTTTTGAGGGACTAAGATCATTTGAAAGGCAACATTTGTAGCGTCATCGAGGGACTATGATCTTGTATTTTGATTGTTTTTGCTAAGACATCCCACATGCATAACATGACCATTTTTAGGCAACAAGTGGAGTTAACCTTAAGGGTGCATGTGTGAATGGTGTGTTTTATTTGCATGCATTTAATCTTTGATTAGGGTTATCTACTTGTTAATTTTTATCTTTCCATACAAACCCTAATTACTAGCATTTATATGAAAGCGATAAATTGCATAAAGTAAATTTACTATACTATTATATCATTTTGGGATGGGGTATACAAATTTATAAATGGGGATTGCAATAAATTAAACCTAATTATCTATTACAACCATATTGAATAATTTACAAGATTTAAAAGGAATATAATGTACAAGGATATAAATGGAAAAGAAATGGATTTTGTTTGGTTTTTGAGGAAAGGATTTTAACCTAATTATCTAAAAGAAAATAATTAGTTAAATTAAGAAAGTTAAACCTAAATTAATTAAGAAAAGAAATTAAATTAGAAAGTATTTTTGGGGTTTTTTAGAAAAGGTTTTAAGTTTAATAAAAAATAATATGGAAATTAATTAATTAAAAGAAAGCCTAAATTCTAAGTTAATCTTAATTAAAAAAGAAAATAACTAAACCTAAATCTAATTATTAATTTAATAGAAAAAGAAATTAAGTTTTTTATAAGAAAAACGTTTTTTGTCTTTTGTTTTTAAAGGAATAAAATATATAGAATGCAAATAATAAACAAAATTATTTTTTTTGGAATTTTTAATTTAGTAAATAATAATAATAATACTAATAATAATAATAATAATAATGAAAAATAATAAATTAAAGAAAATAAAATAAAATATGAAAAATAAAGTCAGGAGGTGAAAAAGGAATTTAGGGTGTTTGTTAGAAAAACAGTTTTTGTTTGAAGCCTGGCCCATTAAGGGTTTTTGTTAATCAGAAAAATAAACAAAATAAAAAAAAAGAAAGTTGGGCCTGCGCTGTCAAAAGGAAACAGGGGGGTTAGGAGAAGCAAAAATGCAAAGGCCTGGTGTACTAAGCCCATCGCGCTTGCTTGCTTACAAAAAAGAAAGAAAATGTTGGAAAAGTGAAAAAGTGGCAGCATTGGGACTTGAACCCACGCCATCTGCAATAAACGCGCGCTGGCTTACCACTGGGGTGGATATACATCTGTTAACTTAAACAAAACCATAAATATATAATACAAAACAAGTTATAGGCATGAACTTCATCTTATTCCCTGCGCGCGTTTACAGTGAGAACAACAACATTTTTTGAATTTGTGAACTCAGCCATTTCTCAATCATTTTCAAAACATCAAACACCAAACTTGTTAGAAATTTCACCATGATTCTAAATATGTAAATAACTTAAACTAATTCTCAAAGATGAGCATGAATTTCTGTTGGTACCAAATCTAACCTAATATTTTCAGAAACTTCAACTTCAAAATTCTCCCTACTCAATCAATATAAATGAAAACTATGGACATGGGCAGTTTCAAGGCAATGATATCTATATTTTATCTTTGAAAATGCAAGCCTAACAATGCCTATATGAAGAGATGAAAGTTCATAAAAATACCTCTAAAACTGGAAATTGTGAAATGAGTTTGAGCTTGTTTCAAGTGATGGTGATGATCAGGTTAGCTTCCTCAAGTTTCCAGGAAGCTAATGCAATGATTAGTTTGTGCTCAGGTTGGTTGGAATGGTCTGGAGAAGTCAAGATGCAATGCCCTATTTTTGAAAATGGAGGTTGGTGAAGATGAAGTTAAAGTTGGATAACAGGTTTTGAGATTGTTTATGTGTGATGTTTAGAAGCTTTAGGAAACAAAAAGCCAAGAAACACACGAGTGGATTTTGATTTTGGGATTTCTGGCCAGAATATGCAACAATAGAGGTTTGTTATGCAATTATGACTTTGGGGGTGTTTGAGGGCTTAATCATTCGTGTCCTAGCTTTTGAATAGTGTATATATTTATAGGCAAGAGGTTGCAAGTGTTACAACAACTCAGAATTTGAATTCTCAAGTTGTGGCAAATTTACTTTTTTTTGAAGCAAACATGACAAACATCTTCCCAAAGCTTGTACCATGCTATTGTATAGTGGTTGGACTTTAAACAAACTTGCTTCTGACTTGTAGATGTTGTGTGTGCAGAAGGATCCATTTAGAGGCTCAAGAAGGGTTGACATTTGCAAAAGCATACTTTTCCAAAATGGAAATCTTTCCTTTCTTCCAAAAATGGCAAGTTAACTTAGACAAAGCTTGGATTTAATGGATAATAGCCATAAAGTTTGTGTAATATTTTGATTAAGGATAGATACACAAGTTAGAGGGCCTGAAAAGTGGGATTATGCAGCATGGTTATTATTGTACCCCAAAACTTGCCCTCCCATATTTCTCAAAATATGTCAAGAAAGATCCTCAAGTTGCTCAAAGTAGCCCAAGGGTTGGCCAGACAAGCTCTCTCCTAAGGCAGTCTACTTCAAATTAGGGTTTTATGTTGAATCAAGATACTTGAGTCCAAGTGGTCCCAAATGCTAAACATTGTCCTAATATGTTCTCAAGATCATCCATTTCAAGTTTCAAGCCTTGCAGAGGAAGTTTGCTCAATCAATTGCTCAAAGGCCCAAAAAAATCGATTGTGCTAGGGCAAAAGTCAACTGTGACCCACATACAGTCAAACTTTAATATTTTTGGTCAACATCCTCATTTTGAAGTATATTTCATCATTTGATCAAGGGTTGATCATGATTCATCAAGGATTGCTCATAATTCATCAAGACTCAAAAGTTGCTAAATTAGGGTTTTACAGGAAAAGTCAACTCAACTTTGACCAAGCATAACTTTATCATACTTTATGATAAATGACCCATAAAAATCTCATTTTTAAGAGGATGCAATTCCATAAAATCCATCTTCAGCTCCCAAGTTCAAAATAGGTCATTTTGGACATTATAGGTCATTTTGAAAAGTTAACAAAAACACCTTTTTTGTTAAAGCTTCATACATGAGCATGGAATATAAAAATGAGATGAGACCAAAAGGGTTGATTAGAGGACATATCAAGCTTTCTAAAAAGTCCATGAACACCTCCAAAGAGTCAAAATTGAGGAAGTTGACCTTTTTTGCAAAATTGCCAAAAGTCAACTCTTCCCAAAACATCAAATTTTGCCAAATGGGCCCATTCTTTTTCACTTGTTTTGAGTTGGCAACATAGCCCACGTGCTCTATCCTTTTCCACTTGTCCATATCTTATTTTTATTATTTATTTTGATTTTTATTTGAATTAATTGGATTTAAATCAAATAAAATCAAATAAAATCGAAAAGCATTGATAACAAGGGATTTTGTGTTGTTTCAGGCTTCATTGAACAGCTAGCATCATTCCAAATTCGCATCAAGCCATATGTGTACAAAGAGATTGGATTTGGACCAATTTTGGAAAGGTTTAAAGAAGCAAATCAAATCAAATCAAAAAGGATTAAAGGAGGGATATTTGGATCAATTATGGACTTGGATTCATTCTTTGTTACATAAGGAGTGCGGCCAGACCTAGAAAGAGGTTGAAAATCAAGCGTTAGAGAAAGAACAGAATTTGCAAAAACAAGCAAAAATTGTGAGATCGAATTGGTGGTTAGAGGCGTCCTCAAGGCTTGGTATCTGTCCCAATCGTTTCCTGGCAGTCTCCACACCCTAAAGCAATCAAAACCAAGTGCTTTCAAGCCTTCCCATGCACTGTAAGTCTATGGCGGTATCACCCTTTTCTTGAATTCGAATAACCTTGTTCTTGCATCCATAGTGTGAAATAATTGCATATTCTTAACCTATGAAGCATTTGTAAACTTTCAGCAATATTTGATTTCATTTATATAGCCCGTGGCATTACTCACCATTGTTAGGTTTTCAAGCTTTGGTTTAGGGCTTTTTGTTTCAGGAATAATTAGCCTTCATGATGGGTATGGTTGTGATCAGGAGAGTGAGATGAACTCAACCATGGCGTTGGTTTCCATTTATGTGGATTGTAGAGGATTTTGGATGAACCCCTGTTTGTAGCGACGGACATTTGTCCGTAGGTATAGGTGGTTCAACTTTTAGCCACGGTCTAAGAACAAGGATGAAGGCGTGTCACTCCCCCATAGGCTTATTTGAGTCTGGCGCGTTTTTTGTTACAATTGTTCACTAACTTTTTTTTCTTATATTATATTTGATTATTGGCATATTGTTGGCTCCTAAATTCGACACCCTTGTTTTATTAATATCAGCCATTAAAGCTGAAGGATGTTTTCGACCAGCTGGGTCTGTCGAAATGCCCATCGAAAGGTGGCAATGTACTTAGAGGATTTCTTCCAAGGGAGAAGTTGGTTGCCTTCGACGTCGAAGGTGTTTCTCGTCGAAAATGCTTCTCGACGAAGGTGTTCGATGGTTCAGAGTGGAACGGTTTGAAATTCAAGCATTTGGAGGGAAAACGGTTTCCAGCGGTTACCAAGTGCAACGTGCAAAGATCTGGAGCATCGAACACTGAGAACGTGCCAAGTGGAGTCATCTCGAAGCAGCGTAACTGCCCGACGGTTACTTGGGATGTTTTAGTATAAATAGTAGTAGGTCACGCAGTTTTTCGCGTGTGTTCACAATTATATACAAAGTCACTCATATAGATTCGAGTACCCAGCGTGTGAGAAAGAATTGTTGAGAATGTATGTGTGAAACACCACTTTTATTAATCAAAGTCATTTACTTTCCAGAAACTTTACTTGCTTTCTTCTTTACTTTTCATGTCGAAGCCTTTTATTTCAAGCCTTCATTTATTTTATCAAGCCCATTTCTTCATGCAATTTACTTAAAGCCTCTTTATTTTCTTGTCATTTAACCATTATCCAACTTAATCAAAACCTCAAAATCAACCATGTCTTAGGATCAATCTGATCGATCCTGCGAGTAACCAAATAAGTAACCATTTGGAGGATCAGCGGTTGTTTACCAATAACCACGGTAAACAAATTGGCACACCCGGTGGGACTGTGTGTTGATTGTTGAAGTTTAACCTTTTAAACATAATCTCATCTTTTTCGAGGAGTGTTGTATGTTATTGAGAAGTGGTAGAATATACACTAACGATACCAATACTGCCAGAAGAAGAGAAGAGATGGCGAATCCGCCAAACAATAACGAAATCCCACAAACGAATGTGGGAGAAACGGTTATCCCGACCGTAAGTGAAGCGATAACCGCTGGTTCAACACCAGCAGTAACGGTCACAACAACGGGACCATTACCTCCGTTCACAGGCCCCAGAGTGCCTTTGGGAACTCCCCCACCAAGGGGAAATTTAGGCACAAGGCCTTATGTTCCCCCAGGATTTATGACAGGCGGTCATAATCGAGAACCACTCTATGGCATGCCAACTTCGACTTGGCTAGCCTGACGAATGCTGCGTCCACTTTTTCAGACCCTTTAGTGAGCGCCTCTTTGCCACTCCAAGGTTCTGGAGTAGGTATGGCGAATAGAAATAGGACCCAACTCTTAGGAGGAACGTCCCAAGTAGCACATGGCCTTACTAATGCCTCGACAGCAGTCTTGAGGCAACAAATGGACGAAAGCAACCATGATATGGTTCAAATGTTGGCACAAACTTTAAGTACAATGCTGAACCCTCTAATACAAAACACTACTCAATCGAATCAGCAGATGACAGCGCAAATGACGCGTTTGGCTGATTTCTTTGGAGTACCCCAACCTATTCGACAGCCCCAAAGGGCGCAAATAAGGGGAAACCAGGGTGTATTCTTAGAGGAAGAAACCACTATCAACCAAGTCCAACAGCCTGTCGAAGAAAACCTTAGGGCACGATTGGAGCAACTTGTCGAGGAACCTAGGGTAATAACCCCGGAGGTAAGGTTAGTTAACAGAAACCAAAATGCTGACGAAGTAGTTCAGCATATCCAATACCAAAACATGGGTTTGGAAAATAATCTGGCAACCATGATCGAAAGGATCATGACTCAAAATGGGATGAACATGGGCTTTCGAAGGCCCAACTTTACATCCCCGCTGTCAGAATACGTGTTACAAACAGACTTACCTCCTAGATGTAAAGTCCCTAAATTCACTAAGTTCTCTGGGGACACGACAGAATCTACTGTCGAACATGTGGCGAGATACTTGATCGAAGCAGGAGATATTTTGAACAATGAAAACCTGAGGATTAAGTACTTCCCAAGTTCTTTAACAAAGAACGCTTTTACTTGGTTTACAACTCTCCCCCCCAATTCGATCCATCATTGGACCCAGTTGGAAAGATTGTTCCATGAACAATTC
The DNA here is from genome assembly GCA_948472305.1 of Vicia faba. Classification (NCBI taxonomy): domain Eukaryota; kingdom Viridiplantae; phylum Streptophyta; class Magnoliopsida; order Fabales; family Fabaceae; genus Vicia; species Vicia faba. The sequence goes on along the minus strand of OX451735.1, from coordinate 94,113,228 downwards.
TACATGGGGCAAACCAAGATAAGCCTGAAAGAATTGGCCAGTGTAAAGAGACGTTTCACTGAACCTATAGACGAATATATAAATAGGTTTAGGTTGCTCAAAGCAAGATGTTTTACACAAGTGCCAGAACATGAGTTAGTCGAAATAGCCGCAGGCGGTTTAGACTATTCCATTAGGAAGAAGTTAGACACTCAATACCTGAGAGACATGGCCCAACTGGCCGATAGAGTTCGACAGGTAGAACGCCTCAAAGCTGAAAAAGCAAAGGCAACGAAAACTCATAAGAGAGAGAGGATAGCGTATGTTGAGATGGATGACGAAGATCCAGAATCCTTCGACGATACTATAACTGTCGAAGAAGGAGAAGTCGATTTAGCGGAACTAAAACAAGGGCCACCATACTCTTGCAAACTATTAGTCCCCTCAAGTGGGAAAAACCCCACTGGTCCAGAAAGGACCAACGATAGGTTCCCCAAAAAGACTTATAGTTTTGATATTACAAAATGTGATGAGATCTTTGACTTGCTTGTAAAAGATGGCCAAATGATAATACCCCCAGGGGTAAAAGTGCCTCCTCTTGATCAAAGGAAGAAGAGAGGCTTTTGTAAATATCATAATTTTCTGGGCCATAAAACGTCTCAATGTTTTCTTTTCAGGAATCTTGTGCAAGACGCTATCGAAGAAGGGAGGTTGAAGTTTGTTGACAAGACCCCCATGGCTGTGGATTCTAATCCGTTGCAGGCTGAAGCCCACTATGCTGAACCTTCAGAGGTGAACGTGATCGAGGCATCCAGAAGCCAGTCGAAGAGGCCAGGAATCACAATGGTCGAAGTCTCAAAGGACCATGTCAACATGCCAATCTTTGGCAGTTTTTCTGGGAATCTATACAGAAAGACAATTGAAGCGGTTCAGAAAGCGGTCGAAAGCCCAAAGCTGGAGACAGTTGGAGCCCAAAAATATGGACCAAAACCCAGTTCTCACTTGGCCACAGTTCAAGGCCAGACAGAGGACTTGGAGATTCAAATGAAGCAGTTGACTCTTGCCAACAAAGATACCATGAATGTCAACATGGTCGAAGTCTCTGAACCAAAAGCATCAGAGGAGGCCATGAGGTAAGAACAAGCTAACAAGACTGCTTTCCCTCGGGAAAATGAAAATCTGGCAGATTTCCTGCAAAGATGCCAGAAAAAGAAGTCAGAAGTGATGCTGTGTCCAAGATGCAGTTCAATCTTTGACAAAAAAGCTGCTGAACATATTCAAGGCGTAAGAGCAGCAAATAAGAGAAGGGAAAATGTTGATCTTTGACATGATCCCAGAAGAGCCTCCCAAAGAGGTCCAAACCAAGAAAAGAGGCCATTGACTTTCAGGCCTCCAACTAATGTGCCAGTAGATACATGGTACAAAACATCTGGTCGAAAGAGGCCTAGCGAAGAAAGATGGCACTCTTTCGACGTGCCAAGGGGTTCATCTTTAACACAAAAGAAAGAGCCTCAAGTTGCTGCCCCTAAAGTTACACAGGTGTCAAGCAACTACAAAGGGAAAAATACCATGTCTCGATCTCAGTGGAGGAGATACCAGAGGCGACGAAAAGCTGAGAGGGAGGCTGCCAATGAACCAAAGGCAGAAACCAATTCAAATGTTCCTCTAAGGAAGCAAAGGAAACCTCTAGAAAGAGAGCCAGTAACCAACAGGCTAGTTTGGCCTAACCAAGGTGAAATTGAAGACGAAGATGGTTCTGAGTCTGATGATACTTTGGACATCATGGTGAATATAGTCTCAGTGCTGTCCAGAGAATTCAACCGACAGGTGGAGGTCGAAACAAGTGATTGGGAAGTGGAGCAAGAAATGGCCAAACATAGGCCAGTGTGCTATTTCGTCATGGACAATGGCACTACTGAGGAACAAAATGGGTTCTTCGAACCACCTACAGAGGCGATGAAAAATCACCTTAAGCCTTTATTTATAAGGGCTAAACTCGAAGAAACTACAGTGAGTAAAATCTTGGTGGATTGTGGGGCAACCATCAACATTATTCCTCACTCTATGCTAAGGAAAATAGGCAAAAGGGATGAGGACATCAAGCCTCACAATATGGTCCTGTCGAACTATGAGGGCGGCATAGGGACCACTATGGGAGTGATCCAACTGGATATCAAGGTAGGATCTATCCTTCGACCAACAATGTTTATGGTCATATCGGCCAAGCCTAACTATAATCTTTTGTTGGGTCGTGAATGGATTCATGGTGTTGGAGCTGTGCCATCATCAATGCACCAGAGGTTGCTGCTATGGCGTCCAGATGGGATGGTCGAAAACATAGAAGCAGATCAAAGCTATTACCTGGGCGAAGTGAATCACCTAGGGCTGGTAGATTTCGACAAGAACTTGGCTCACATAGGGCCATGTCCAACACCTGACTTCGACTTGGCGCCAGCGCCAAATACTTTTTGTTCCCTATACCTGCACCCTGAGCATGGTTTTCAATGGGACAGAGAAGACTTGTCCCACATAGACTTCAGTGGGTTAACTGATATCCAACCAACTGGTTGGGGAAGTGAATTCAGTGATAATGACTGAGTCACAATCTTTGAAGCGAATTTCGGCTTATGTAGCCGAAACAAAGATGATAACGGCTCTCGAAGCCGAAGTAAAGTACATGGCCACACAGGCCAATGATCAACAGTTATCTGCTGCAGGTCCTGGAAAGGATTTCGATCCAGAACCCCCTGATATCATGCCAGAAGGAATGCAGGAACAGAGGCTCGACGCCATCTATGACGATGAGCCTTTGGGCTTCGAAAAGGACCCCTTGGCGAATAACATTAAAATGTTAGCACAAGATCCTTTAGAAGAAATCAACTTAGGCGAAGGGTCAGAGAAAAAGCCAACTTACATCAGCGCCAAAATTGACCCAGAACTTAGGTTGGAAGTAATCCAATTGTTGAAAGAGTTCAAGGACTGTTTTGCATGGGATTACGACGAAATGCCTGGTCTCGACAGAGGATTGGTAGAACTTCAGTTGCCAATCAAACCTGGGAAGAAGCCAATCAAGCAAAGTCCAAGACGCTTCGCTCCAGAAATACTGTCGAAGATAAAAACGGAAGTCGAAAGACTGCTGAAGTGCAAATTCATACGCGTTACGAGGTATGTCGAATGGATTGCAAACATTGTGCCAGTAATTAAGAAAAATGGTACATTGAGGGTGTGCATAGATTTCAGAGATTTGAATGCTGCTACACCCAAAGATGAATATCCTATGCCTGTGGCGGAAATGCTAGTCGATTCTGCCGCTGGCTACGAATACCTGAGTATGCTCGATGGTTATTCAGGATATAATCAAATATTCATTGCTGAAGAGGATGTGTCGAAAACAGCTTTTCGATGCCCTGGGGCTCTAGGCACTTACGAATGGGTAGTGATGCCTTTTGGCCTAAAGAACGCTGGGGCAACATACCAGCGAGCAATGAATTCTATCTTCCATGATTTTATTAACACTTTTATGCAAGTATATATTGATGACATTGTCATAAAATCTGTTTCCAGTAAGAATCATATTGACCACCTTCGACAATCATTCGAAAGAATGAGAGAACATGGTCTGAAGATGAACCCTTTGAAGTGTGCATTCTGTGTGAAAGCTGGAGATTTCTTGGGCTTCGTTGTCCACAAGAAAGGAATCGAAATCAACCAGAACAAGACGAAGGCTATTCTGGAAGCGAAAGCACCATCGAATAAGAAGGAACTGCAATCTCTGTTAGGCAAGATAAATTTCTTAAGGAGATTTATATCTAACCTAAGTGGGAAAGCTCAAGCCTTTTCACCCTTACTTCGATTGAATAAAGAGGGATTCGAATGGGGGCAAGAGCAACAAGAAGCCTTCGACAAAATCAAAGGGTACCTCACCAAGCCACCTATTTTGGTGCCTCCTTGTAGCAATAGGAGTATGAGATTGTACATAGCTGCATCCGACAAAACTTTGGGAAGCATGTTAGCCCAAGAAGATGAGAATGGAGTCGAAAGACCCATTTACTATCTTAGTAGAGTTTTGAACGATGCAGAAACTAGATATAGCGAAGTTGAAAAATTGTGTCTATGTCTGTATTTCTCTTGTACAAAACTCAAGTAATATATAAAACCAGTTGATGTGTATGTTTCGTCTCATTTTGATGTTTTCAAGTACATGTTGTCGAAACCCATCTTGCACAGTCGAATTGGCAAGTGGGCACTAGCATTAACTGAATACTCCTTGACCTTTATGCCTCTTAAGGCAGTAAAAGGACAAGTGGTTGCAGACTTTATAGTCGACCACTCAATTCAAGTTGAGAATGTTAATTATGTAGAGATAGAACCTTGGAAATTCTACTTCGATGGTTCCAGCCATAAAGATGGAACAGGAGTAGGAGTCTTGATCATTTCTCCAGAAAAAATTCCAACAACATTCAAGTACAAGATATCAGGTTCTTGTTCGAACAATGAGGCTGAGTATGAAGCTCTAATTACTGGCCTTGAGATATTGTTGGAATTGGGGGCAACTCGAGTCGAAATAATGGGAGACTCAGAGTTAGTCATTAAGCAAGTCACAAAAGAATATAAATGCATAAGAGAAAATCTCATTATGTACTTTGTGATAGCAAATCGTTTATTGAAAAAATTTGAAATGGTCAATATTCGACACATACCCAGATTGGAAAATCAAATAGCCAACGACTTGGCACAAATTGCATCTGGGTACAAGATTTCAAAAACGAGATTACAAAGAGCAATCGAAGTTCGAGAAAAGATAAAAGCAACTTGTCTATCACCAACAGACATGGAATCGACAAGACTAGGATATGCTGATCAAAGTAACTTCGAAATTTCGTTCATAGATAATTTGTCAGAGCAAGATTGGAGGAAGCTCATTGTGGATTATCTTCAAAATCCAGTAGCTTCGACAGAACGAAAAACAAAGTACAGGGCGTTGAGTTATGTACTCATGGGTAATGAGTTATTTAAAAAGACGCCTGAAGGGGTATTGCTAAAATGCTTAAGTGAAACTGAGGCATACATAGCCCTTTCGACTACGCACGCTGGAGCATGTGGGGCTCACCAAGTAGGCCATAAGATGAAATGGTTGTTGTTTCGACAAGGGCTATACTGGCCCACCATGTTGAAAGATTGTGTCGAGTTCGCTAAAGGTTACCAAGAATGTCAAGTCCATACAGGCATCCAACATGTACCAGCAAGCGAGCTTCACTCGATAGTGAAACCTTGGCCCTTTAGAGGATGGGCGTTGGACCTCATTGGAGAGATTCGACCAGCATCATCAAAGAGTCAGAAGTATATATTGGTAGGCATTGATTATTTTACTAAGTGGATCGAAGCTATCCCTTTAGTCAATGTGGACCAAGAAAATTTCATTGAATTTATTCAAAAGAACATTATCTTTAAATATGGAATCCCTGAGACTATAACAACTGATCAAGGATCAGTTTTCACCGGTCGAAAGATGCAGGAATTCGCTCAGGAAACGGGCTTTAAACTCCTAACATCAACGCCTTATTATGCACAGGCAAATGGTCAAGTCGAAGCAGCGAACAAAGTAGTGATTGGCTTGATAAAAAAGCATGTTGGGAAGAAGCCCAAAAATTGGCATAAGACGTTAGACCATATTTTATGGGCCTGTCGAACGTCCCCAAAAGAAGCCATAGGTACAACGCCATATAGGCTAACTTTTGGCCATGACGCAGTGTTACCAGCAGAAATTTGTCTTCAATCTGCAAGAGTTCAGAGACATTATGATATTCCCTCTGAAATTTATTGGGATATTATGTTAGACGAACTAGTAGATTTAGACGAAGAAAGATTGCGTGCTCTTGACCTACTCAGGCTTCAGAAGAAAAGAGTAGAAGACTCTTATAATAAAAAGGTGAAACCTATGGTATTTTCGCCTGGAGAACTAGTTTGGAAGGTGATTCTTCCCATGGATCGAAGGGATCGAAGCATGGGAAAATGGTCACCCAAATGGGAAGGACCATTCAGAGTTATCCAGACTTTTTCTGGTGGAGCTTATGAAGTCGAAGAGCTAGGTGAAGATAAAAGGCTCTTGAGAGTAAATGGTAAATATTTGAAAAAGTATAAACCCATACTCCAAGAGATAAAAATAAATAACAAGTAACGATTAAATTAACCATAAATAAGCCAAAATGGAAAATTTTTATAAATTAGCCAAAATGGCAATATTGTCGAATACATATTACAATATATGGTTAAAGGGCTGAATCAATCAGAAGGGGATGGAGTCCTTGAGTCGAAGGTATTTAGCTTGCTGCAACTCCAATCTTTTGTTGCACAAGGCATTCGCCTGCGCAAGCTTGGCAATTTGATCGTCGAAGGCTTGAGCTTTCTCAGCAAATTCTAGGCCTTGTGTGATTTCAGCTTGACTTTCAGTGTCTGGAACAGTCGAGAGAAGTTCCTCCTTGCGCTTAGTATTGGCATTCATCTTAGCCTCTAGTTCTTCGATTTGCGCCTTGATGGAAGCATTCTCTCGATCGATGGCATCAACTTCTTCTTGTTTAGATGTTTTTTGCTTCGACAACTCCGCAATTCGAGAAGTTGTCTCTGCTACAGCAGTCCATGCAGAAGAGATTTTGCCATATAACACTTCAAGCTGGCTATTAAAGCCCCTTTGTCACCGATAATCTACTGAGACTTGATCAATAATGGAGTGTAACTCCATGATAAAGCCTGAAACTTCTGGAGGCACAGCTAGCAAGTCTACGGCATTCAAAACAGCCCCCAAGTATGATGGAGCAGTAGGGTCCCCCTCCAAAGCTTTCATCAAATCCTTCTTGAAGAACTGAGCCTTAACCTTCATCAAAGCCTCATCGAGAGGAGAAGTTTCAGTGGACTTCCCCGACAGAGTAGGAGCCTCCTGACTAACATCAGACGAACTTCCCTTGCTCTCGATGATGGCATTCAGATAGCCAACAGGATCAGTTTGCTTCAGGAGTTCTAAGTCTTCTTTCGACCTATGCTTTGTTGAGGTGACAACCTTTGCAACAGCGTTGTCTTGGGTTTGAGGCTGTTGAGTAGCATTTGCCTCGACTTGACTCTCTTCGACTCGGACTGCGGCAGTACCAGCGTCATCATGGTTCCCTTCGCCAGCGTCACCTTGATCCTCTTCGCCAGCGTCACCGCGGTCCCCTTCGTCACGATTTTCTTCCGACAGATCCACCACCTGAATCTCTTTTGGTTGTTGCTCTTCTGTTTGTGGATCTTCTGTTGGTTGTTCTGCTGTCTCAGCATTGGCTTCATTTATTTCAGTATTGGCTTCATCGTTCGCCAAGTCTTTTTCTTGTGGCCTGCTGAGTTCAGCAGAATCCAATGTTTCAGAAGTCCTTGGCGCTGAGCTTTCAGTGGTGTCCTGAAAAGAGAAGAAGAAGAATCTTCTAAATTCGAAAGAGACATAATCGAACGTGGGTATCGACACCTGAGTTACAAAGGGATCAAAGAGATTACCTGCAAAGGAGCTTCAGCCCCAGGGCTGGAATTGTCGCTTTCGACAGGTTTATTGAGAAGAACATTTAGTTCCTCCTCCGTTGGCTCTTCAATGATTACTGGAGGTGGCATGGGCTTTCTCCCAGCAACCTTTATTCTGATTGTTCGAGCCTCAGGAAGAGGAACGTCCTTCTTCAGCTTTCGCCTTTTAAGAGGAGCAGGGGGAGAATCATCTTCTTCGTCACTCCCAGATTCGACCGTCAGTGCTGGCCGTTTCTTGGGTGAAGGTGCCTAAAAAACCAATTGGAGTTCGATTTAGAAGTTGCATCGAAAGTCATAAGTTAAAGCCAGAAGAAAATAATAAAAGTCTGGTTACCGATGCAAAAGGCTTTTTCGAAGGGCCTTCCCCCTGTTGGTTTGTTGTGGTCTTCGCCGGAGCTATAGTCTTCGCCGGTGGTGGAGGTTTTGTTAAGGGGCCTCCTCCCTGTTGGCTTTCTGCAGCCTTCTTGGCTGCAGGCTTTCGAACAACTGAAAGTAGACAAAATAATTAACAGGCTACCAGTCGAAAGGGAAAGACAAAGTAATTTGAAAGGATGAACTTACATTTCTTTATTTTGTCCAAGACAAGGACAAAAGACTTCTGAAGTTCTTCCACGAAGTCCTTCTCGTCGAAAAACTCCTCAGTGTAGTAACTTTTCCACCACTCCTCGAAGGATGGTGAGCAGAGAAAGTTAAGCTGATAGTCAAACAACGAAAGAACTGTTTGACCAACATATCTGCCGATATGCTTAGTGGCAGCGTCTTCAGTGTAGTCGTTGCAGAAGTATAACATAGACTTCTCCCTGGGAAAAATTGGAGAAGGTAGTGTTTGAATAATACCAAACTGGCGAGACACCAGGTTTGGTTGATACGCGATTAGACTCAAGTGAGTCTTGGAGCTCTTGAATCGCAGGGGAATTATTCTTGGTGTGAGAAATGCCTCCCACACTGTTGTATGTTCGTCGACCTGAGGACCACTCGACGCCCTAGGATGTGGCCTTGTGAACCACTCTGGGCCAACCTTTCTTCGAGCAAACGGAGCCATGGTCGAAGCAAACTCTTTCCTTTTAGCAAACATCAAGACGAAGTTTGTAAAAGTTTGTTGAAGCTCCAGCCCATCTTCCGTTGGAGTCAACAGAGCCAATCTGGTGCCTTCGACGCGTCTATTTGCTATTTCTGGAGCCTGCTCATTTATTTGAGTCTTCTGAGGCAAGAAAGACTCGAAGGTGGCATTGAGCCACAGCTGAAGCAGCCAAAAAGGTCCAGCAAGCAGCAGACTGGCTCTGTTCTCGATGATCTTCAGAAGAGTCGCTCCATTGCTAATCGACTCGTACAGACTCGCCAAAATCAATTCTGCCAAACAGATATTTTGGCCATGGTGGAGTTGAGTGGCGAGAGTGACCATCTTCTTGGTCACCTATAGAGACTTGGTGCAAAACACAAAGCGTGTCAGCCATAAGGCTAGAAACGCGATATGTTCTACGTCCGACACAGCGTCCGTCGACTTATCGTGGTAGTGATTGATGAAGGTGGTGTAGGTTAGTTTTGTGGCAGAGAATCCAATCTGATCCTCCGACATTTCCTCCGGGTCGAAGTAGTCCCCAGTGGGTCGAAGGCTAGTGATGGCGGCCACGTCGAAGAGCATGGGAGTCAGCATTCCACAGGGAAGATGGAAGGTGAAATGGGTGTAATCCCAGAAGAGTAAAGAAGCTATCAACATCTCTGGGGAATAGTTAAGACCTGTCTTCGACAGCATAACCAGGTCAAATATCCCCATGTCTTTCCAGATCGAAGCCTGGCGTTTCTCCATTTTTTCCAGCCAAGCACTATAATCAGGAGTGAGGCTAGGGCCAGACCTGAAAGCCCTAACACCTCTATTGAAGAAACGGAGGTTGATTTTCTCCTTAGCAGGATCTTCATTATCCTCTGCATCTTTCTTGGAGCATCCAACCGGTTTGAGTCTTTCGAGTACCGGAAAGTAACTTTTGATCTTCATGGCTTCAGCAATGCTTGGGTATAATGGGCCAGACATGGCAAAGATTTGGTTGGAATATCCAACCAGAATCATGAGGTGGCGTGAATAAGCATCACGTACAGCAATGTCCAAAGGCTCAGGGACCCTTCGTTGGCCCGTGGGAGTCACTACGGGAGCGGTGGAGAAAATCCTAGGTTTGACATTTCCAGAGGGAGTGTTGGCGCTAGGAGCGTTGGAAGAACCAGATGCCATTGTTGATACTAAGTTTGAAGATGAAGTGGAGAACAGGTGGTTTGCAAAGGTTGCAAGAGTTTGTGTGCAATAAGGGATATCTGAAAGCAAGGTAGCGTGAAAAAGTCCCACAATGGGTACTTACCGCTATTTATAATAGTTGGGGAAATCCCCAAATTCGAGGAAATTAAATGCCATTTAATGTTGCAGAAGGTAGTGGGACACGTGGCGTCTCCCTGTTGTTGTAGCCGTTCTGCAAAAATGAAAGGGTGCAGCGTGCGCCCTCGTTTTTGGGAATTGTCATGATGACAATTTGTGAAAAGACGTTTGGCACACTGCACGCCGTACTGAAGTGACGTCTTAGGTACGGATGAAATGATGGCTTTTCCTTGGGATTGTCAGTGGTTGGTAGAAGACAGAAAAAGTGCACAATTTAATTTGTGACTAAGAATGAAAAGATAGGTGTCGAATGGCATTTCAAAGAATGCCTTTTTCTTTCAGAGTCGAAATAAGGCATTCTTGGGGGGCAATTTGTTGGCTCCTAAATTCGACACCCTTGTTTTATTAATATCAGCCATTAAAGCTGAAGGATGTTTTCGACCAGCTGGGTCTGTCGAAATGCCCATCGAAAGGTGGCAATGTACTTAGAGGATTTCTTCCAAGGGAGAAGTTGGTTGCCTTCGACGTCGAAGGTGTTTCTCGTCGAAAATGCTTCTCGACGAAGGTGTTCGATGGTTCAGAGTGGAACAGTTTGAAATTCAAGTGTTTGGAGGGAAAACGGTTTCCAGCGGTTACCAAGTGCAACGTGCAAAGATCTGGAGCGTCGAACGCTGAGAACGTGCCAAGTGGAGTCATCTCGAAGCAGCGTAACTGCCCGACGGTTACTTGGGATGTTTTAGTATAAATAGTAGTAGGTCACGCAGTTTTTCGCGTGTGTTCACAATTATATACAAAGTCACTCATATAGATTCGAGTACCCAGCGTGTGAGAAAGAATTGTTGAGAATGTATGTGTGAAACACCACTTTTATTAATCAAAGTCATTTACTTTCCAGAAACTTTACTTGCTTTCTTCTTTACTTTTCCTGTCGAAGCCTTTTATTTCAAGCCTTCATTTATTTTATCAAGCCCATTTCTTCATGCAATTTACTTAAAGCCTCTTTATTTTCTTGTCATTTAACCATTATCCAACTTAATCAAAACCTCAAAATCAACCATGTCTTAGGATCAATCTGATCGATCCTGCGAGTAACCAAATAAGTAACCATTTGGAGGATCAGCGATTGTTTACCAATAACCACGGTAAACACATATATACAAAAACAACCAACAGCCCAGCTGGTCACAAGCCATTGGAAATTTCCTTCGGGACTTGGGTTCGAATCCCAGGTCCCCCTATTTCTCTATTTCATTTTATTACAGGAAATCCAGTGCACGCATAAGCTTGATGTCCATCATACTCCTTCATCATCCATGCGCCAGATGGCCAGATGGCCAGATCTGGTGGCCACCACTGAAGGCATACCATAGACCAAGTCAACGCCTACGTACTGAATCAAGAAAGTCAAAACGGGCCTCCTCAATTGGGCCGAGAAAACTGCTATTCACACCCTAAAATCAGGCCCATTTCTCACTTTTTATTTCTTTTTTCTATATTTTTCTTTAATTTATTTATTTATTATTTTTACTAACAATTAAAACAATTTTCTTTTTTTATCAAAAATCACAAAAATATTTTTTATGTCCAAATAAATTTAGAATTTTATTTTTCATCAATAAATATTAATTAATTTAATTAGGTTATTTATATTAGATAACTTTAATTGATTTTGTAAATATTTAAAATTAATTAGAATCAATAGGTTTTAACCCTAATTTAATTATTTTATTTCTTTCCTAAAATAACCAAAAATCCAAAAATATGTCATTTAATTATTTTTCATTAATTAATTTAATAACTAATTAATTTAGCATTTAGTTTTAGGATTTAATTTCTTTTCTTAAAAAACATTATAAAAACAACAAAAAAACCATTTTCTTTTAATTAGGAGGGTCAAAACCCTAGTTTCGCGTTCGATTCAATTTTCTCACGCGTTTTATTTTTCATCCAATTATTGTATCTGCTCCCGGTTTGTAATATTTAAATTAGGACATTTATTTATTTTTACCGCTTTTAAATTTCAAAGGGTTTGTTTTTGGCGATGTAAATACCCGACGCCTTGTAATAGTTTAGTTTAAATTCCGCACCTTTAAATTCTGCAAATATTCAATTGTTAGATGTTTGATAATAGGGTTTGCATGATAAGAATGAATGTATAAATTTAAAACGGTTAGATCACCCTAAAATGTGCAAAGATAAAAATAACTGAAATCAACACATTCGCACATGTGCACTCCTAGGGTACGCTCCCACTTGGTTGCCTTTGTAAACGGTCATTGAGTATAGGTTGTTTTAGAGGTCGCCCTCTTGTCTAAAAGATCATAGTTGCCTCGAAATGGTTGCCTCAGATATTGTTCCCTCAGATAAATGATCTAAGACATTAGGGTTACCACTAAGACATTCTAACATTGCTTTAGTGACCGTATGTCCCTCTCTCGAATTGACCCTCAAACTCCAACGACGGTGCTACCCACTCACTAATACTGGGATATCATTGTCTAAAGGAAACAAGCATAAAACGATTCCTTTTTTGAGTAGGTAGATTAGTTCTTAGATACTTGCTCATCCAAAACAAACTTTTTTCACACTTACACTCTTTTACAAACAAGTTTTTAAAAACACTTCATTACACTCTTGAAGACAGAAGCAAGAGTTAAATTGAAGTCAAAACAAAAACTTTTCAAAACCCACAAGCACAAAGAAAACAATTTTGAAAATGATGAGCAAGTACCTAAGAGCCCGTAGATAACTATGGATAGAAAGGGTGCTAATACCTTCCCTTTCTATAATCTACCCCCGTACTCAGAAATATCTCGAAAAAGGGATTTTTCTGTGCTTTTTTCCTTTCCTTATTGGATAAAATAAAAGTCGGTGGAGACTCTTACTTATCGCGACATTTTGCAAAAACAAACGCAAAACGCAAACCATCATTCCAAAAACAGTCAGTTCTTCCCACCGTATCACAGCTATGGATTTGGTTCATGTTCATCACAAAATATGTCTTGCAAAATAAGTTTGAAACCCTAATTTCTTGCTCTCGATTCTCTTAGCTCAAGTATGGTCTTGATAGGTTCTTGGAAATTTTGAAAATCTTGTAACATCCTTTACAACCTTTATGTTGGACATTTTTGAAGATTCCATTTGTGACTAGGTGAAAAGTTGCCATGAAGTTAGGTCAAAATCCTGACTAGCTAGGGCAAAATTTCACTAAGTCTTTTTAGTTTCATGGACATGTCTTCATAAATTCATAACTTAAAATCCAAGCATTTCTAGAAAAAGTTCTTCCCTACAATATTTTAGATCTCATTGAGATATACAACTTTCATTTTGGAAGTTTTCTTTGAATCATCTTGCATCATGCTGGAAATTTGGCACAAAGTTATGAAAAAATATTAACTTTCCAACACTTAGAAAAATTTCTAAGTCTTGGAAATTTTGACTTTCCAAAAATGAATTTTGACTTTTTGATTTCTTGATGAAAAAACTTCATATTTTGACATGTATTTATGAAATATGATTTTTGAAACTTGATTTTGATCAAAAAGTCAAAGTTTGACTTTTCAGTGTACAATTGACTTTTCATCAGTTGACTGAAATTCATCTGTCAATCCAATGATATTGAGGGGTGATTTGAACTATGCAATTAGATCAAGATGGTGCATTTGAATACTTGAGATCATGTCTTAAACCAATAAGTCATTTGTTAGGTCAAAAGTCAAAAATTGAACCTCCTCACTCGAAACCCTACTTTTGACCATTTTGCCCTTTTGATGATTTGATCAAATTTCTTGAGGAATTATGATCCAAACTTGATCGATTGACATATATGAGTTCATGATGTTGATATGGATGAAAAATTATGAAGTTTGACTGCAAATTGACCACAGTTTACTTTTTACCCAATACAACTGAATTTTAGGTCATCTGATCAAATGACTGAGCAATTTTGTGATCCAAAGCTTGAAACTTGATCTAAACAATCTTGAGGGTTCCTAATGATCCATGAAAGTCATTTTAGGCCTTGAAAGTCCAATTTTCCTTGTGAAAAGTCAAACCCTAATTTTGAGTTGTCAGTGCTTTGAGGAGGTGTCTTGAGTTGATCAAACCTTGTGTAGTCCTGAATCAATGGATATATTATAAGAGGTTTCTTGAGAAATGAGAGGGCAAATTTTGGGGTACAATAGCTTCCCCTGTTCAATCTTCTAAAACCTGAAGAGTTAGATTGGCGGATCCCTCATTCGTGACTTGAAGGTGAAAGATGATTGAACATAAAGTGCCCTGAAATTTGCACTCGAAGATGTATTGGGAATGGGCTTATAGATTACATTTGGAGGAATGATGGTAAATACTGGAAGAAGTATCAGCATAAATCTTTGGTCGATTTATACTAAAACTTGATGTTTTACCTGTGGGAAAAAGGGTTAGTTAAATGAAGATGTATGCATGGCGTTCTCAAGATGAATGAGATTGTGCTAAATGTGTTTCGTATGTATATGCTATGATGTATGAATGTGAGATGCATATTTTTCCGGGAAAATAAATCCCTGACTACTACTGAGGGGTTCTGGGAAGCTGAATCCTGGATTGCTGTTGGGGATGAAGAATATACATATCTTCAAATTTTGTTAAAAGAATGCTTCCTCCGGGGATTATCTCTTGAATGTTAGCTGTTATCTGGTCGGATCCAGGCTTCACAACAACTTTCTGAGGATGAGGAAGTCAACTTCTATCTGGTCGGGTTCTAGGCTTCACAGTAACCTACTGGGGAAGAATAAATTAACTGTTATTTGGTCGGATTCCAGGCTTCGCGGAAAATTTCTTGAAGTTAAACTGTTATCTGGTCGGATCCAGGATTCACAGATTTTTGAGGTAGATGAAGTTAATTGCTATCTGGTCGGGTCCAGGCTTCACAATAGCTTGCTGGGTAGATACAAAGTCTAATGTGGAAAAGAAGTTAAACCCTTGTCTGGTTGAGTCTAGGTTCTTCAATATCTCGAAGAGTTAAACTATTATCTGGTCGGGTCCAGGTTTCATAGTGTGTTGAGAAGTTAGCTATTATCTGGTCGGGTCCAGGCTTCATAGTGTCTTGAGAAGTTAACTATTATCTGGTAGGGTCCAGGCTTTATAGTAACTGAAAATTGTACTATTATTTGGTCGGGTCCAGGCCTATAACATCAACAACAATTCAACTTTAATTCAACATTGGTCGTAAGCCTACAATTCAATAATTTAGCTTAGTTCAACATTGGCCATAAAGCTACAACTTAATAATTTAACTTAATTCAACATTGGCCATAAGTCTACAACTTAATAATTTAACTTAATTCAACATTGGTCATAAGCATACAACTTAATAATTCAACTTAATTCAACATTGGCCATAAGCCTACAACTTAATAATTACCAATTATAGATGCAATACAACATAACTCACCACTACTTGCAACTTCAACAATTAATAACAAGAATACAACAACTTACACATGCCAATAATATTATTAACACGATCCTACTAAAATACTTCTACTAAATTATTCTGCCATAAGCCTCATTAATAATTTTCTGCTAAATTAATGAAACAATTATTTTCCTGCTACTTAAATTACCTCTTCTGCTAATATATTTTGGGTACTAATATTTCTATTATTTACTGCTAGTTCTACAACTAAAACTATATCAATTATTAATTCTGCAATTTAATAATTATCCTTGCTAAATATCTACTGTTATTACTTTCTTAAATCACTGCTACCAGAAATTTTCATTACACTGTCTGCTAATTACTAATTTTCGGCTAACATTTACTAACTCTATCACTCATTAATGTTACCTGTTATACTTATGCTAATTCATCAATTTATCACTTATGTTGTTAATAAATAACCTCTAATTTTATTCATTCTTTTTCTAAGCCTGCTACATATATTCCTGCAAAAACATGCTAAGGCAACAGACACCCAGAATAAACACAGCAAAACACCTAAAAGAGATACTGTAATTGGGATCCATGCCCCTCGGCATGAAAACTGTGCCCGTCAGCACAAAAGCATGGTACCGGTCGACACCCTTTATCAACATTATGTATTCACAACAACATAATAACTATACCCACATCAATACATAATAATTTCCTACACTGAATTCATCGATTGAATTACTGCAACGTTAGCACTATTATCACATAAACCAAACAATAATTTGTTCATATAACCATCACATACAGTAACAATTTTAAACAACCAAATTCCTACGTAACATTAATCATATACCAAATTATAGAGTCAGAATCTCACCCTTACCTTGAATTGAAGGTTTCTCTACAATTTTCCGATCGAATCCCGCTTTGCCTCTTTTCTTCTTCTCTGTAACTTCTACGTTCTTTTTCTCTCTTCCAATCCTTATTCTTCTTCTCCTTGACAAAACCTATTTTTCCTAACTGTCAATCTAATTTCTATTATTATAACCAAACTTAATAATAATAGTGTTGCTATTGGGTCTAATTCTCACACCCTCTTAATACTACATACCACAAAAATAAGCCCAGCGACTAATACTAATAATTCCAATGTTATTATTATTATTAATCAACTACTTAATTAATTAATAATCTGACAACTTATATCAACCATTCTCCATATTTCACAACTTCAACAAATAATACAAAAATAATTTAATTAAATAATTAATTAAATTAACACTGCCACTAGTTTTTGGAATTGGAAACCGAATTGAAAGAAAGTAATGAGATTGTTGCAATTTGAAAGAAAAAGATATGGGTTCACGATAGAAAAGATGAAAGAATAAATTTGGCTATTCTGTATTCCTTTTATTTCCTTGGAAGTTTTTGTTTCAATTTTTCTTTAATTTTATTCCTAGTGTCAACATATAAGTAGTTCCTTTAAGAAATTAAAAGAAAAGGAGAAAACAAGAATTGAAAAGGTGGCTGGACGTGTTCCTCTTCTACCATTCTTTTAGGATCATTTTTTTGTTTTTAATATTTATTTTGTTTTATTTTAATTATTATTTTTTGTTTATTATAACTAGTAAGGAGAATCTAGGTTTTTACTCCAATTGGATGTTGGGCCACTTTCTAGCATTTTACTCTTAAATTAGGATATACACCGCATCATTATTCTTGAATTAGTTTTTTTAGTTTAATTTAATTAATTAATTAATTAAGTTTATTAGATTAATTAATTTTGTTTCACATAATAAAATACATTTATAATTCACCAAACGCTTTCTAAATAAATTAATTCCAACACTTTTATAAATAAAAGAATTTCTCATGCTTGAGTGATTAGTCGGTCGACACATTGTCTATCGGTTTAGTATTCAAAATTAAATTAATTCAAACCCACGCGACTAACCAAATACTTCATCCGCGAGCGACACGTGGCTAATATCTGGCCACGTGATGAGGAGACTATATCAGACTCTCCTGCTCTACGTCTTAATATAGCTAATCAATTTCAAACTATTTTTCTACTAACTTAATCAAATCTTCAAGATCATTTTTAAAAAAAGATTAAATAGCATTGTCTTTGAGTCAAACTGCGAACTGCGTTTATGATCACTCAACTTACAACCCAGACAAGGTTCAAGGTTAATTCAAAAGCAATTATACGCGATCTTATAAAAAACACCAACCAAACTGCGAACTACGAAAATGGACTCTAATTCCTCCTAAGAGGATACGTAGGCATAAGATTAAAACCACAGCGAGTCCCCCTAACTAAAATTAAAATCATTTTTCCTAATTATATTTAAAAACCCTATTTCCTAAAAAAAAATATCTTCTAAACCTAGTATCCTTGTTAAGAAGGTAGATAAGGGGTGCCTAACACCTTCTCCTCGTCTAGAACCGAGTCCAAATCTAGAATATCTGAATCTTTAGGGTTATTCCTTTATACTCCCTTCCTTTAGGATACAAATTAGGGGTGTTGACTCTGATTTAAAAACCAGTTGCAACACCATTCAGAAATGCTGATTTCACATCTAAATGAAATGTCGACCAGCCTTGGTTGCATGTCAATGCTACCACTAGTCGAACAATCTCCAATCTTGCTACTGGAGCAAATAATTCAGAGTAGTCGAGTCCTTCTCTTTGAAGAAACCCTCTAGCTACTAATCTTGCTTTATGTCTTGTTATCGAGCCATCAACATTATGTTTCAACTTGAATACCTAATTTACTTCCATAGCTTTTGTATATGCTGGCAATTCGACTAACTCCTATGTGTTGTTTCTTTTGATTGCCTGTAACTCTTTGATCATAGCTAAATTCCACTATTTAGTCTTCAAAGCTTCGCTATAGTTAATTGTTTCAGCACCTACAAGTAAATCAAAATGAACTAATTCTCCATCTGGTGTAACTTCATCATCACCAACCACTTCATAATCATGAATTCTTGTTGGAAGAACTCTATTTCTTTGAGGTATTTGGCTTGTTTCATCCACAAGCTCTTCGACTTCGACTCTGTCGGGAATGTTAGCAACCACTTATTCTTCGACTTCGACTAGATTCTCAATAATTCATTCGAACTCTACTTTATTAGTTTCTTCATCAACATTAGAACTCATCAATGTCTTGTTAATTAAATTGCTAGAATTCCAATCATAAGCATAATTATCATTAATCACAACATCTCGACTCAACACAATCTTCTCATTAATTGGATTGAATAGTCTGTATGCATCAGTTTTATGATACCTTACCAGAATCACAGGTTCACTCTTGTCATCAAGCTTCCTTCATCTTGCATCAGGAACATGCTTGTAACACATAGATCTAAACACCTTCAAATGACTCGCTGATGGTTGCTTGCCACTCCATACTTCTTCAGGAACTTTGTTCTTCAATATCTTAGTAGGACACATATTCAAAATATAAACTGAAGTCGAAACAACTTCTCACCATAAAGACTTTGGAAAATTGTTTTGCTTCAGCATGCATCTCACCATATCTAATATGGTTTTGTTTCTTCTTTTAGCAATTCCATTATGTTGAAGTGTATAAGGAGCAGTTACCTCATGATCAACACCATGTTCTGCACAAAAATCTCCAAACATATTAGATGTGTATTTTCCGCCTCCATCTGTTCGCGGAACTTTGATCTTCTTCTCACTCTGGTTTTCGATAAGTATCTTAAATCTCTTAAAGATTTCGAATACTCCGTCCTTTTGTTTGACCACATAGATCCACAACTTTCGACTAAACTCATGGACAAAAAAAACAAAATATTTGTTTCCACCAATTGTATGTTCTTCGAATGGAACACATACATCTGAATGTACCACTTCGAGTATGCAAGATGATCTCATTGGCATAGTCGAAACGAAAGAATTTCTGGATTGCTTTCCTATTAAACAATCTTCACAAATTTTTTTAGGCATCTCAAGACTTGGAATTCCAGTAATCATATCTTGAGTAATCAGTTGATTGAGTGATCTAAAATTCAAATGTCCAAACCTCAAATTCCACAACCAACTATCCTTGTGGTCAACAACAATTTTCAAACATTGAACTTCAGTCGAACTGATCATAGTCTTAAATGTCCTGTTCTTCGACAACATATATTTTAAGACCAAATTGTTCTTGGTGTCGAACAATTTCAAAACTCCATCTTTCATGACAACTGGGAAGCCTTTTTCGACTAATTGTCCAACACTTAGCAAGTTGCACTTTATTCCAGGTACATAAAGCACATATTTGATCATAGCTTTCCCTTCATTACTCATTTGAAAAACTATATTTCCAGTACCTTCTGCTTGCAACAAACTATTATCAGTAAGTTTTACCTTGCTCTTCTTCGACACGTCAAAATCTGCCAACCACTCCTTTCGAACAGTCATGTGGTTCGAGCAGCCTGAGTCAAGAAACCCGATTTTGGATTCGACATGGTTATTTGCAACTACATCCATAACCACCATAACACCTTAAGAATCATCTGAATCTTGGCGTGCAAGGTTCTCTCCTTCGTCCTTGATTGTCGATCCATTGTATTTTTTGTACCAATAATTCTTGGCTACGCGACCCTACTTTTCATAATTATAGCACTGCACACCTTTTTTTATCTTCTTTTCCCTTTCGATAGTTTCCTCCCCCTCCTTTCGAGGATTCAAAAACTCCATCTTTAACCTGATGTTTGTGAGGTTTCGACCAAGACTTCTTGCCCAGAGTCTTGTCGAACTTGCCTTTGAATTTATTGGAACCACCATCCTTTTTCCATGTCTGAGCTTGCAGAGCCTGTATCGAGTCTTGCACTCCTTTCCTTTCGATAATCCTCACCTCATGCGCCTCCAAAAAACCAACAAAATCTTCCACTTTAGTAGTTTCAAGATTGTTGGATTCTTGAATAGCTACGATAACATGATCAAAGTGAGAGGTCAACGTTCTCATTACCTTCTCAACTATCATCTTATCAGTTATGGTTTCACCACAACCATTCATGAGATGGACGAGTTTTTGAACCTTCGACACATATTTTGCAACTTTTTCATCTTATCCCATCGACAACAACTCATATTATCGACGCAAGGTTTTATAACTTGATAACCTTGACTTTCTTACCTCTTTCGTAATACTTCACCAGAATATCCCATGTCTCCTTCATCGTTTCAGCATGAGAGATTCTGTCAAAATTAGAAGCATCGACGCCGTCTGAATGCAATAAGCAGTCTTGCAATCTTTCTTCTTGACTTTGTTGTGAGTTTTTTTTGTTCGTCGGTTGCATTTGTAGCCAACGTAGGAACGTCGTCGATAACCACTTCTAGGGTTTCATAAAGGCTAAACAAAGATTGCATCTGTTTTTTCCATCGGATACAATTCTTGCTGTCAAGTATTGGAAAAGAATTCAGAATGCCCTTATCACTAGCCATCTTCGCAGCGATTGATTCACTTGCCCTAGAAACACGATCTCTGACGTGAAATTCTTGAAAACTCGATCAAGAACAATAACCAGAGACTTTGGATACCAATTTATTAGTGCGTGAGACACTTTAGTGAAGAGAGAAAGAGAGAATAATAAAGGAAATAAGGATTTATATTATTGAATTATACAAATAATAATACACACTAGGACTATTTATATACAACTCTAATTGGACTTGAATCTATACAACTTAAATTATATTTAAATATTAAATCTAATCTAATTTAATATTTTAACAAATCTAATTTAATATTTTAAATATTAAGAAATTTTTTTTAATATAAGAAAAACTTATTAAAATTACTAGTATATCTTCTATTCTATATAGTCCAATATCATAAATTTTAGTGGCCTAATATGCCTACTTAGACTCACAAGTCCCAAACCTACCGACCTCAATAATGGTTTACATGCTGTTATATTTTTGCCTAACTTTTTTTACATCCATGCAGATCTAATCTCAATTAATTTCTACCAAATTTGTTGAGTTTGAATTTGAACTAACAATGTCCAATATGTTTCCATTATAACTACGATTTATTGGAGTTAGTAAATGAATCATAACTACATTCATGTGCTTTGTGCAACTTGTCAAACATAGAAATGACGAAATACATAGAAGTGCCCTACCAATGCCATTCCTCAATATTCCTAATGGACCATATAATGGTAGGTAGCATAAAAGATCTTATGTAAGTACTACGATATTATATTATTAAAATTCATAAGAAAAAAAAAAGGCCAAAGCTACAAAAGAATAATAAAAGTATAAATTATATAATAAAATATAAACTGATTAAGCCATCTGTAATCTAATTATGATAAAAGGTTTCCTATATTGTTTAACGTTTATTTAATTTCATAATGCATATTTAAATTTAAGAAATTAATTTCGAAGCTTCTTTAATAGCACAACCCATCCTTAAATTTTTTTTTTGAAATTTATTAATACAATTCATTTAATTGTTATTCTACTGTATACCTCTAAAAAACTTATATTAAATTGCACAATTAATACTCTAAAATAATTTTTGAAACCAAAATAAAAGTTCTTTTAA